>OZ026598.1:13821196-13823696 GCA_964020085.1 Micromussa lordhowensis | reverse complement strand
GAGAGTGCATTGCGTTCGCACATGACGGGAAGTAAACATGAGGTGAATGTTAAGTCGAATGGAACAGCAAGTATTATGCATTAAAAAACTGTTAATTTGAAAGGTACAGAATGCTTTATTTTGTTGAACGAGTAACATGACATTCCATGAAGGGTCCTTGAAAAATACTTTTGGTCCTTGAAAAGTCCTTGAAAAAAGATTTCAATTTTCTGTGCGAACCCTGCATCAGTCTTGATACTGGACAAGAAAAAATAAATGGCAATAGTTATGGAGAATTATAATATCAGTTGTGACACTGGGGAACGGGGAATATAAAACTGAAGGATAACCAGTATGGAGAATTACTACTTCACTTGTCATAATGGACAAGATAAAATTATATGATAATCAGTATGAAGAATTACTATTTCAGTTCTGTCTGCACAAGATAAAAATGAATGATGAGAAAACACTGAACAAGATAGAAATGAGTGGCAATCAGTATGGAGGGTTAATTTACACCTGCACCAGTATGGCTGATTACAACATGAGTTGTTAGGATAACTACCTCAAGTCTTACAGCTGGCAAGATACAAATGACAATCTTAAGAATTGAAAAGTTATGTTCCCATACCGGACAAGATACACAATGAATGGCAATCAGTGTGGAGGATTTACTATTGATACCGTATCAGTTCCAGCACCGAACAAGGTAAAAATAAGTAATAATCAATGTATATGTGACATTTACAGAGGGTGAGGTCGGGGAGGCTGGATATTCTAGTTGATTAGTTGTAATGTATCATCAACATTTGCTTCTTATTAACATTTGATCTGGCTACGAGACAAGTGCAGAAATTAACACTTCAAAATAAAATAGAATATCACTGGAAAAGGTAAATGAAATGACAAGCAATATGGAGAATTGCTTCAGTTCTGTTACTCGGAAGAAAAAAGTGAACAGCAATCAGTTTGGAGGATTTCACTTATGTCACTGGACAATATGAAACTGAATGACAATCAGTATGTTTAAGGTCTGACACCAGAGAAGATAAAAGTGAATGACCATAAGTATGGAGGATTACTATTTTAGTTCTGACACTAGAGAAGATAAAAACTGCAGTAGAGGATTACTATAATTTCTAATACTGGGCAAGATAAAAAATAGTGACAATCAAATCAGTACGGAGAATAGTTACAGTAACTTCTGACACTGGACAATCAATATAGCACTGGACGAAGGAAGCTGAATGAACATCGAAATGGGAAATTGCTATTGAGTTTCTGACACTGCACAAGGTAAAAGTGAACGACAATCAGTATGCATTACCTAGCACAAAGTCAAGTTGCCTTAGTATTCTCATGGACATATTCTAATGTACTATATATATTTGATTTTATCAACAGGCTGAGGAATAGTCAAGAATGTGAACAATGACAGCACATTAGGAACAGAAAATAGCTCCAAGACAAGTGCATAAACATTTTAGATAAACACTCAATAAACTTGAAAAAAATCAATTGTTCATCTTTCGATCCTGATAGTAATGCATGATCACATATATGATATTAAAATCATGTACAAGAAGTACAGAACAAGAAAAAAAGGAACGCGACTTTTGCAGTTAACAAAAGTAAACTTTACTGATGTAACAGAAGGGGGCTAAGAGCAATTGCAAATTAAAGACTGGAGTCCAATAAGCTCTTAAAACCTTCCTTAATACATGATAGCTAAAACATGTAAACAATAAAAACAAATATGCCACAGAACCTCAAAAGTGAATGCTGATGAACTTGTCTCATTCTCTACTTTTTCATGTAAGTTTTGTTTACTTCTATCAGCACTCCCATTATCAAAGCAGAAGCTAATACTATGATGTTAATACCATTCTGGGTGAAAGGCTTCTGATGCAATTTCCTGCCCTCCCCCAAGGTGGAAAATTGAGCAAGGGAGTTTGATACCCGTCTACTCTTCTAGAGAGGGTTGTGGAAGGGAATTAAACTCCCATACAAAGTATTCCTTCTTTCCTGGAAACATAGACCACTTTCATAAATGGCGGCCAGTTATAAATTATTTTGGAAGTATTAAAATTAGCCTTACCAACCTCATTTTGAAGTTGGCAATTGAAAAGAATTTTTACTCTGAAACTAGGTTGGCAAGGCTAATTTAAATGCATACAAAAGAATTTTAAACAGCTGTTTATGAAAAGAGTCTATTGGGCACAAGTATTGAACTCCTTGTAATACTTGTAAGTATTCCACTTTCTAACAAGTCGAGATTGTTTAGAGCATAAATTGTAAGCCCCCAACCCTTCTGCAGTCCCCTAATAAAATGAATTTGTATTAAATCCACAGTCCTCTATTCTCCAAGGGAGCAGCTTAAATCCTCTCCAATGGTCATTTTTAGTCTGTCACATCTGAACCTTGTTCTTTGGCCCCGCTACAAGGAGTCTCCAGTTGCTTAGTGATAAAGCATTCAGTTTTTATAAAGACGATCATTGGTTCAACTCATTCTGGGAAC
>OZ026598.1:13808696-13816196 GCA_964020085.1 Micromussa lordhowensis | reverse complement strand
GCTATGTATAGTTATGCAGGGCTTATCCCTATGTATTGCCACGTAGGGCTATGTATAGCTATGTAGGGCTTGGTGTAGCCATGTAGGGCTATACATAGCCATGTAAGACCAGGTAAGGCTGTATATAGCCATATAGGGCTATCTTCAGCTACATAGGGCTATGTATAGCCATATAGGGCTGTGTATAACCATGCAGGGCTATGTATTACACTGCAGGGCTATGTTTAGTCATGTAGGGCTATGTATAGTCATGGATGGCTATGAATAGCAATGTAGGGCTATGAATAGCCATGAAGTGCTGTGTATAGCAATGTAGGGTTATGTATGGCCATGTAGGGCTATGTATAGTCATGTAAGGTTAGGTATAGCCAAGTAGGGCTGTGTATAGCCATGTTGTGCTATGTATAGCTATCGAGTGCTATGTGTAGCCGTGGAGGGCTATGTATAGCTGTGTAGGGCTATGTTTAGCCATCTAAGGCTATGTATAGTTATGCAGGGCTACGTATTGCCACGTAGGGCTATGTATAGCTATGTAGGGCTTGGTGTAGCCATGTAGGGCTATGCATAGCCATGTATAACAATGTAAGGCTGTTTATAGCCATGTAGGGCGATGTATAGCAACAAAGGGTTATGTATAGCTATATAGGGCTCTCTGTAGCCAGGTAGGGCTATGTGTAGTCATGTAGGGCTATGTATAGCCATGGAGGGATATTTATAGCCATGTAGGGCTATGTATAGCCATGTAACGCTGTGTATAGCGATGCAAGGCTACGTATAGCCAGTACGTCTCTGTATACCCATGGAGGGCTATTTGTAATTGTGCAGAGCCATGTATAGCTATTCAGGGCTATGTATAGTTGTGTAGCGCTATCTATAGCCATGTAGGGCTGCGTTTAGCCATGTAGGGCTCTGCAAAGTCATGTAGAGTTAAGTATGGTTACGATGGGCTAATTATAGCCATGTAGGGCCATGTATAGCCATCCAGGGCTCTGTATAGCCATGTAGGGCCGTCTAAAGCCCTGTAAGGCTGTGTATAGCCATGTTGGACTATGTATAGGAATGTAGGGCTACGTATAGACAAATAGGGCTATGTATAGGGAGGTAGTGCTATGTATAGCCCTGTAGGGCTATGTATAGCCATTCAGGGCTGTGTATAGCCATATGGGGCTGTGTATAGTCATGAAGGGCTATGTATAGCCATGTAGGGCTATGTATAGCATAGCCTTGTAGGGCAATTTATAGCCCTCTTGGGCTATCTATAGCCATGTAGGGCTGTGTGTAGCCCTGTAGGGCTATGTATAGGAATTAAGGGCTATTTATAGCCATTTACGGCTGTGTATAGCCATATAGGGCTTTATATAGCCATAGAGGGCTATGTATAGCCATTTAGGACTATGTATAGCCCTGTAGGGCTGTGTATAGCCATATATTAACGAATTAACTATGTAGCCTTAAAGAAATAATACAATACCAGTCTCCTTTAAGTACTTCTTCCTTTGCTTTCGCTTTTCCTGTTAGCATATTTTATTTATTCTATTGTTTCTGGCCTACCACGACTAGCTTTTGCTACCCGCGGAGCCAGCTCTGTTAGTAATGTATTCTGCAAAACTGTAATAAAGTTGTCTTGTCTTGTTATGTCTTGTAAAGTTATGTATGGCCATCTAGGGCAATGTATAGCGTAGTAGGGCTATGGATAGCCATGGAGGGCTATGTATATTTCTGTAGGGCCATGTATAGCCATTTAGGGTTATGTATAGTTGTGTAGGACTATGTATAGCCATGTAGGCCTATGTATAGCTGTGTAGGGCTATTTATGGCCATGTAGGACTGTGTATAGCCATGTACGGCTATGTATAGCAATGTAAAGCTATGTATGGCCATGTAGGGCTGTGTATAGCCATGTAGGGCTATGTATAGCAATGTAGGGCTATGTATAGCCATTTAGGGCTGTGAATAGCCATGTAGGGCTATGTATGGCCATGTAGGGCTATCTGTAGACACGTAGGGTTATGTATAGCCATGGAGGGCTATGTATAGTTGTGTATGGCTATCTAAAGCCCAGTAGGGCTATGTACAGCCATGTAGGGCTGTGTATAGCCATGCAGGGCTGTGTATAGCCATGCAAGGCTACGTATAGCCATGTAGGGCTATGTATAGCGATGTAAAGGCAATGTATACCCATGAGGGGCTATGTTTAATTGTGTAGGGCCATGTATAGCCACGTAGGGCTAAGTATGGTTTTGAGACGCTATATATTTAACAATTATTCCATGAGCGCGCGTTGGATATGAGATGATAGATAGCCAACGAGGCGCGTAGCGCCGAGTTGGCTATAATCATCTCATATCCAACAAGCGCGAGTGGAATAATTGTTTTATTAAAAACGCCCCCAAACAATAAAGAACTAGACTACAATGAAAACAAAAAGGCCCAAAAAATCACGCATACGCACGCCATTTTTGTAGATCATGGTATAATGGCTCATATACCATGATGGCTAAGCCAATGAAAAGTCTCGAATTGCGTTATCCAATGATCCAGTTTTTAATAAAGTCGTGTAGGGCTGCGTTTGGCATTCACAAGATCTCGGTTACCAGCCATTATACCTGCGTTTGACCTAATATGGAAATGAATGCGGCAAATGTCGCGTGAAGCCAAGTTTCGTCGACAAAAAAATGGATGAAAAAGGCAGATTTGGCGAGCTATCCACGCAAGAAATACAAGAAATTATGGACAAGACCGTCCCAGAAACAACAAAAAAAGCCACAAAGTTCGGAATGAGATTGTTTAACGGTACGTACCCGTTAAGCTTCAATTAAAAGTTGCAAAATTTCAAATATGACCGTCGAGATTTTAAGCATTCGTGAAGGTTACGTAACAACAACAACAACAACAACAACAATATTTACCTTGATTTAGCAAAACCGAAGGTTGAGAATTTAATAAAACAATTATTCCATTCGCGCTTGTTGGATATGAGATTGGTTATAGCCAACTCGGCCCTACGGGCCTCGTTGGCTATTTACCATCTCATATCCAACGCGCGCTCATGGAATAATTGTTAAATATAATAACGAATACATATACGTATGTATTTTATATTAATAAAAAGCTGCTCTCCACGAATGCTGTGCCTTACAGTACTCCTTTGAGTAATCGCTTGAATTGCCCAAGGAACTCTGCTTGCCTTAAATTACAAGGAAGACTGTTCCAGAGAATGGCGCCACTATAGGTGAAGCTATTTTTATAATAGTTTGTGCGCGGTAATGGAACATTAAGTTTATACTCAGAGTCTCTTAGGTTATAAGCGATTTCTCGCCTTTCAAATTTAGAGGTAAGATAACTTGGAGCCAACCCGTGCAGAGACTTATAAACCATTGTAGCTCTTTGAATTTGCTGTTGGCAATGTAGATTTTTCCACCCTAGAAGTTTAAACAGGTGACCAGCATCAACGTCATAGTTTGAGTAGGTCAAAACACGGGCAGCTCTATTTTGTAGCTTTTGTGTCTTATTCCGTAAAGTTAACCCACAGTTTCCTGTGACGATAGGTTTTTCCGGCAAACACTGTAAATTCTGACTAAACGGACACTGGACTGAGAACTGGGAGAATCTAGCTCTGGAGAGCACTGCTTGGCTTGCGGGAACGGAATCTCGTCACGAATTCCTGGTACACGAGGATCTACTTCGATGGTCTTCACTACGGACGTCAAGGAAGAGACATAACTTGGTCCAACAGTAGTTTATTCTGTACTTGCTAGCGTCGTGATCGTAATCGTACCCGTAATCGAAAAACTTTACAATTGCACTTGCTTATATACCATCCTAACACACTAAGTGTTTACAATATGCTAATGTAACTTCTAACATACAATACAAGCGGAAAAGCTTTTTTTTAATTACAAAAGTGAATCCCAATCAACACTACGAAGTCTCCTAGATTAAAAATAGAGTGCTAAGATTAAAGATTGAAAAGGTTGAGATTAAGATGGAGCAAACTTAGGAAATTAAAAATGAGATACTTAATGAGAAATTCTCGATTGGTGTTACCGACAGCAAGCGAAAGTGCTCCGATGAATAGAACTTCATTACTGGAATATAGTTCAGCTGGCTAACTCTCGAGAAAACTCATTAAACTCCATTAGTGTAAAGTAGTTCAGCTGGATGGCTTCCGAGGGAACGGAAGATAGATTTACTAATGAAAGGAAACCCAAGTAAACCGCTAACGAACTATTTGTGTACTAAATGAAAGTCGGCATTGCACAGGTACAAGGTGTACAAAGAGTCGGCAAGGTACAAAGTAGAACAATTAAATTCCTGGCCGTCAACTGAAAAAAGACTGCTGTTGGTTTTTCTTAAAACTTTTCCAAATAATAAAGAAATGACTGAGCAACGGCGAACTTTCTCATAACATTCCCCAAACAATATTGCAATAGTCAAACATGACATTACGGCCGCTTTTGGTTCAGTATATATAGGAAGAAAAAGACGAGGCTGTTAAGTCATGACATTATGGCCGCTTTTGGTTCAGTATATATAGGAAGAAAAAGACGAGGTCGTTAAGTCATGACATTATGGCCGCTTTTGGTTCAGTATATATAGGAAGAAAAAGACAAGGCTGTTAAGTCATGACATTATGGCCGCTTTTGGTTCAGTATATATAGAAAGAAAAAACGAGGTCGTTAAGTCATGACATTATGGCCGCTTTTATTGGTTCAGTATATATAGGAAGAAAAAGACGAGGCTGTTAAGTCATGACATTATGGCCGCTTTTGGTTCAGTATATATAGGAAGAAAAAAGACGAGGCCGTTAACTCATGACATTACGGCCGCTTTTGGTTCAGTATATATAGGAAGAAAAAGACAAGGCTGTTAAGTCATGACATTATGGCCGCTTTTGGTTCAGTATATATAGAAAGAAAAAACGAGGTCGTTAACTCATGACATTATGGCCGCTTTTATTGGTTCAGTATATATAGGAAGAAAAAGACGAGGCTGTTAAGTCATGACATTATGGCCGCTTTTGGTTCAGTATATATAGGAAGAAAAAAGACGAGGCCGTTAACTCATGACATTATGGCCGCTTTTGGTTCAGTATATATAGGAAGAAAAAGACAAGGCTGTTAAGTCATGACATTATGGCCGCTTTTGGTTCAGTATATATAGGAAGAAAAAAGACGAGGCCGTTAACTCATGACATTATGGCCGCTTTTGGTTCAGTATATATAGGAAGAAAAAACGAGGCCGTTAAGTCATGACATTATGGCCGCTTTTGGTTCAGTATATATAGGAAGAAAAAGACCAGGCCGTTAACTCATGACATTATGGCCGCTTTTGGTTCAGTATATATAGGAAGAAAAAGACGAGGCCGTTAACTCATGACATTATGGCCGCTTTTGGTTCAGTATATATAGGAAGAAAAAGACGAGGCCGTTAAGTCATGACATTATAGACGCTTCTGGTTCAGTATATATAGGAAGAAAAAGACGAGGGTGTTAAGTCATGACATTATGGCCGCTTCTGGTTCAGTATATATAGGAAGAAAAAGACGAGGCTGTTAGGTGATGACAATATGGTCGCTTTTGGTTCAGTATATATAGGAAGAAAAAGACGAGGCTGTTACGTCATCACATTACGACCGCTTTTGGTTCAGTATATATAGGAAGAAAAAGACGAGGCCGTTCAGTCATGACAATATGGCCACTTTTGGTTCAGTATATATGGAAGAAAAAAACGAGGTCGTTAAGTCATTATATTTTCGCCGCTTTTGGTTCAGTATATATAGGAAGAAAAAGACGAGGCTGTTAAGTGATGACATTATGGTCGCTTTTGGTTCAGTATATATAGGAAGAAAAAGACGAGGTCGTTAAGTTATGACGTTACGGTTGCTTTTGGTTTAGTATATATAGGAAGAAAAAGACGAGGCTGTTAAGTCATGACGTTACGGTCGCTTTTGGTTTATTATAAAAAGGAAGAAAAAGAGGGGGCCATTACGTCATCACATTACGACCGCTTTTGGTTCAGTATATATAGGAAGAAAAAGACGAGGCTGTTAAGTGATGACATTATGGTCGCTTTTGGTTCAGTATATATAGGAAGAAAAAAACGAGGTCGTTAAGTCATTATATTTTCGCCGCTTTTGGTTCAGTACAAAAAGGAAGAATAAGACGAGGCCGCTACGTCATCACATTACGGCCGCGTTTGGTTCAGTATATATAGGAAGAAAAAGACGAGGCCGTTCAGTCATGACATTATGGCCGCTTTTGGTTCAGTATATATAGGAAGGAAAAAACGAGGCCGTTAAGTCATGACATTATGGCCGCTTTATGTTCAGTATATATAGGAAGAAAAAGACGAGGTCGTTAAGTCATGACATTATGGCCGCTTTATGTTCAGTATATATAGGAAGAAAAAGACGAGGTCGTTAAGTCATGACATTATGGCCGCTTTATGTTCAGTATATATAGGAAGAAAAAGACGAGGTCGTTAAGTCATGACGATATGGCCGCTTTATGTTCAGTATATATAGGAAGAAACAAACGAGGCCGTTAAGTCATGACATTATGACCGCTTTTGGTTCAGTATATATAGGAAGAAAAAGACAAGGCTGTTAAGTCATGACATTATGGCCGCTTTTGGTTCAGTATATATAGGAAGAAAAAGACGAGACCGTTAAGTCATGACATTATGGTCGCTTTTGGTTCAGTATATATAGGAAGAAAAAGACGAGGCTGTTTAGTCATGACATTATGGTCGCTTTTGGTTCAGTATATATAGGAAGAAAAAGACGAGGCCGTTAAGTCATGACATTATGGCCACTTTTGGTTCAGTATATATAGGAAGAAAAAGACCAGGCCGTTAACTCATGACATTATGGTCGCTTTTGGTTCAGTATATATAGGAAAAAAAAGAAGAGGCTGTTAAGTGATGACGTTACGGCTGCTTTTGGTTCAGTATATATAGGAAAAAAAGACGAGGCTGTTAAGTGATGACGTTACAGCTGCTTTTGGTTCAGTATATATAGGAAGAAAAAAACGAGGCCGTTAAGTTATTACATTATGTCCACTCTATGTTCAGTATATATAGGAAGAAAAAGATGAGGGCGTTAAGTCATGACATTATGGCCGCTTCTGGTTCAGTATATATAGGAAGAAAAAGACGAGGCTGTTTAGTCATGACATTATGGCCGCTTTTGGTTCAGTATATATAGGAAGAAAAAAACGAGGCTGTTTAGTCATGACATTATGGCCGCTTTTGGTTCAGTATATATAGGAAGAAAAAGACGAGGCTGTTTAGTCATGACATTATGGCCGCTTTTGGTTCAGTATATATAGGAAGAAAAAGACGAGGCTGTTTAGTCATGACATTATGGCCGCTTTTGGTTCAGTATATATAGGAAGAAAAAAACGAGGTCGTTCAGTCATGACGTTACGGCCGCTTTTGGTTCAGTTTATATAGGAAGAAAAAGACGAGACCGTTAAGTCATGACGATACGGCCGCTTT
>OZ026598.1:13746196-13803696 GCA_964020085.1 Micromussa lordhowensis | reverse complement strand
GTCGGCCTTCACGTTCCGAATGATCCTTCTAAATATTCAAGTAGGGTTTGCAATAAACGCGCCCGCAAAATAGAAACCTTGGGCACATATACGCGAAGTCAAGTCATCGTTAGAAGAGCAAAATAATAATTTGACGACCCCGAACAAAGAAAACGTTGCTCCTACAAAGCGCCTTCTCAACACGCCGCAGGGAAATAGCCCATGTCGTAAGGCTGTTCGCGTTAATTCCCCCGCAAGCAAACTTTCATCGCGCAAATCGTTGTCTTTTGCTAGACGGGAGATAACCGATGAAGAACGAGTAGATGCCGCTCTACATGTGGAAAATGTGCCGGATAAAGGGGATTTGCAAGTAAAAGTTGCCTTTGTCGCGAACGGCGATTTGATCGCAAGAATTCCGCGCGACATGCCAAGCAAATTGCTAGTAAAGCAACTCGCGTTGAAGAACTGGAAATCTGCTTCAAGCACAATATTACAGCACAAGGAGCTTCTCGAAGAAGTCCAAGACAAAATCCTCAAAGAGATGTCGAAGGGAAAAGCAAAGGCAGGCCTACACGGACGCGTCGCATTATCAAAGCCTCCAAATTATAGTGAAACTCCAGTGTTCCATCACGATTTGTGTTAAGTTTCTTTACCGCAGGGTGGTATGTTGTGACAAAACGCAATATTCTCTCTGCAAGGAAACTTTTATATATTTCTTTGGATACCCGCGTGCTTCGAGGCGTCTTGTAAAGTTTGCAAGGCACTCTTCAAATGTTATTTTTGAAGAGTTTGTTCTAAGCAGTCTTATTGCTTCGCCTTTGATAACAACAATCAAGCCTTTGTTTGCGACTGCAAGAAGTTGAAATATCAGGCTCTTACCAAAGCCTGTTGGCAAAACTCCTAGTAGATTTCCTCCGCGCATTAACTGTAATATTACAGATTTCTGTTCTTCCTTCAGTTCTCTATCAAAACCTTTCTGGGCCAAGAAATGGAGAGCTCTCTGTAAATCTTCGTCGTCATTCGCCATCTTGAAATAGTCAATAGGCCATTTCAGGAACGTGAGAGGACTGGAAAAGAGTATGGTTGTTTTCCGTTTTTCTTTTTGAAAAACTAAGATATTCAAATGAAAGATCAACTAAATTTGAGTCTTAACCACGAATAGAGGTATTTGGAGGAGGAAAATGGCAAAATGGTAGCTCTTCAAATATCACCCAAAAATAGAGAGTTTGTATGGATTGGGTAGACAGGCCACAAAATTATAAGGGTTTCTATGGAATTTTGCAACTTTTGGAAGGCTCCCATTTGGACAATTTTCCTTTGAAAACTCTTAAACTTGGTTGGGTAGCTTTTCATTCATAAACCTTTCAGTTGCAATGTTTAGATTTTCAATCTGATCAATATAAGAAACTCGCCCCAGTGCTCTCACGTTTCTTCAATGGGCTATGACCAGCAAGAGTCGGGTTTCAATCATCTGTCCAATTTTGAACCAATCAGAGGCTCCGTTGGCTGGCGAACGGAGAATTTGAGATTCACAATGGCTGGATGCAAGCGTTCCCTTCTCTCCTCTCCCCCTCCCCCTCGCTTCATTTTTTGCGCTCTCTCCAATTTTCGCGCGGCCAAAACTCGTTCGCTCGCCGATCCTGGGTTTTCTTTTCGCTAAAGACGCACAGGAACGCTTGTTACGCAGGCTATTTCTTCCGTCGCCTCACCCCCTCCCCACTTCACCCCAATGTTTTGCTCACCCCAGGCGCTCGCCCGCTTTCTTAGCTCGCTTGTTCGCTCTCCGCCTGGAAAAGGAAAGGAAAGGAAACGGCTGCTACGCAGGCTATTGGGCTTCGGACGAAAAGCGCCACCACATTAACTATTTAGACCTGTTAGCAGTTTTTCTAGGCCTTAAAGCTCTTTGTACCTCGCACCGCCTGGGGCATATCAGTTTAAAGATTGATAACATCACTGCGGTTGCGGTAATAAACCACATGGGAACAAGCCATTCTGGACACTTAAACAAATTATGCAATGAAATTTGGGATTGGTGTATAGCACGAAATCTCTGGATCAGTGCCGGACACATTGCAGGGAAAGCTAATGTAGAGGCTGATCTAGAATCCAGACAAGACCAAACCATAACTGAATGGATGCTAAATACAACCCTGCTCTCACAATCCCTGAAGATATTGCAATTTGCACCAGATATCGACCTATTCGCGTCTAGACTAAACAAATCTTTCGCACGAGATGTTTGTTATTTTTAGTTATAAATGGTAACTTGACACTTTTGTTTTCATATGAGAGGAAATTCAATTAGAGCTTACAAGTTGTCGGCTATTGTTTCCATGCAGGATATTGAAAAACTTTCATTTCCAAACTCTTTTTACGTCTCTGCAGTAGCAGTTTATAGTTGATGACATTCATTTCAGTCCGATATTTTTGAAAACTGTTCAAATATTCTTTGAAGACTGCGTGGCGTCAAGTTAAAGTGAAACTTATTTAAATCAGACTTTTAACGTGTCAGAGAGTTTTTTTCACTTTCTTCCTAGTTAATATTTCATCGTAATTTATTTCCTGTCTTTTGCGCCACTCATAAGTGATATAGACGGCTAGAATTTTCATAGGTTTGTTAACTTTCTCTATGTTGATATGTGGGGGGTTATCATGGTTTCTCCCAAGTCACAGGGCTTCAGTTTTCTCAGTATTCAACTTCAACCCAGAGCAGATTCCAAATCTATCTAGCGTGATGGAAAGACGTTTAAAAAACTGAATACCTTGTGAAAATGTTGTCAGGTCATTGGCAAAGGCTGTTAATTTAATTTCCCCATTTTCCACCATAATTCCTCTTATGTTCTTGTCATGCTGAATTTTAATTAGCCAAAGTTCGAGGGCAATAATGAAAAGGTACGCTGACAGCGGATCGCCCTGTCTTACGCCTCTACATATGTCGAACGTTTGGGTTGAAACTCCATTGTTCAGAATGCAGCTTGAAATATTGCAGCATAGAACAGAAACCCATGAAATGAACAATTTACCAAAATTGAACGAATTCAATGCTTCGAAAAGAAAAGTCCAACTGAGTGAGTCAAAGGCTTTTTCGAAATCAAATGCAACCATAAGTCCAGGTATTTGTTTAATTTTGGTGTATTCCATGATATCGTCAATTGCGCGAAACGCATCAAATATCGTTCTGCCTTTGACATAAGCGTATTGATCAACTTGTATAATCTCTAGTAAAACGTTTGCTAAACGTATAGCAAGGGCCTTCGAGGCAATCTTAACATCAACATTTAAAAGAGAGATTGGTCGCCAATTCTTAATATATCTTCTGTCTCTATCATCTTTCTTTTTGATCAATCTAAAAATGGCTTGTTTTTGTGAATTAAATTAGATAACTCACCATGGTCAGTCGTAAGAGTAATTCAAGTTAAGGCGTCAGTGAGTTGATGACCTAGTAAGTCCCAAAAACCTTTGTCAGTAAAATTCGGCCGTAAGACGATCATTACCGGGAGCTTTATCATTAGAAAACATTTGCAGAGCTTCATAACATTCCAAGGGCGAAAGCTTTCCATCACATGCCATCATTGATTCTTCGCTTAAAATCGGAATGTTGTTGCTTTCTAAAATCACATTGCTTAACTTTCTATTCAGCTGTCTCAAAACGGCCTCTATGCTCTTCTTGCTTTTTGCTTGCTGTATTTAATTGACACCTGTCTAATTCTGTACTTAATTCAGTCCCACAAGACCCGTTTGTCATTAATATTGTAATGAAATTGATATAGTGATTGCACGAGCTAGTATGCGCGTGCTAAGAGGAATAACGGCTGTATTCAAATGTATACTCGCAAGTTGTAGGATTAAGAGACGGTTATATGGCGAGTACGGTATCGCAATGTACTCGTGATACGATATATAAGGGACTCACGTTATGGAGTGCCCTGTGTGTGTGTGTGTGTGTGTGTGTGTGTGTGTGTGTGTGTGTGTGAGCGTACGAGTAAGCTCAACGTCGGGAATCAAGTGATTAAACTCTTCACAGTTGGACTGCTCGTCTGGAAGTTGTTGTTGCCCGCGCGCATTACATTTGGTGTCAGAAGTGGGATTCACAACCGAAGTCAGCTGAAGTTCAGGTCAGACCGTTTTGGTTTTGGTGTAGTTAGTTGTTCTGCGAACGCCCGTTGTGTGGTGGTGTAGCAAAGCTGCAGGACGAAATATTTTGACCTGAAGTGGCGTACTGGTTGCTACGAAGTACTTTATGTAGTTGCCGTTGTTTTGGTCGTCCAAATTATATTTTACGACATTGGTTATTGGTTGCTGTAGTTAGTTGTGGTTGCCGTTAAATGCTGGCGTGATCCAGGCGACCGTTAAAGTTTAGTTTAGTAGCATTGTTTGAACATTGAGCTCCTTTAGGATGGCAGCGGTTGATCAGAGTTATTGCGAAGTCCAGCTGGATGCAGAAGGAGATTATGGTGAAGTCTATGTGGAACAGGACGTCGTGCAGAATTTGGCGACTCCGAACGAGAATGGTTGCTATTCCTTCGGTCAAGAATCGCCAGCTTCGTTTATGTCAGCTCTCCAGGAATTAGGCGACAGAATTTTGAGTACTAGTGAAGATGTGGAGCGACGAATGGCCGACAGATTTCAGGAACAAATCGACCGGCTCGACGAGAAAATATGGCGGCTAGATAATGCAGCCCGCGCGGGGCCTAGTGGTGAACCGGAAGACGGTTTACACAGTCGAGAACCGGAAGTTGTTCCAGAAAGTTCACGAGAACCGGAAATTAGCCGTAGGAACTTCGAAAATCGCCCTCTCTCAGCGAAACCACTAATTACACCTTCGCCGTACGATGGGAAGACGTCTTGGGGCGACTATCAAGTTCAATTTGAACTGATTTCAGAATTAAATGGCTGGAATACGCCCACAATGGCCATTTACCTCGCCGCGAGTTTGTCAGGGTGTGCACAGGCCGTGCTGGCCGATTTGGACGCAAACTCAAGAAGAAATTATCAGACCCTCACGGAAGCATTGTCGCTGCGGTTTGGTAACGGTGGAAGAATGGAAGTGTTTCGGTCACAATTGAAGAGCCGCACCAGAGGGAAGGACGAGTCACTTCCAGAACTTGCTCAAGCGATTCAGCGTCTCGTAAGGCAAGCATATCCGGAAGCACCCCCATCTGTTCGGGAAGTTCTAGAAAAGGACTACTTTGTCGATGCAATTGCTGATGCAGATATCCGCTGGAAAATACTTCAAACTAGACCAGGAACGATACAAGAAGCCCTCGCCATAGCCACCGAAGTGGAGGCATTTCAGATATCCGAACGTCAACGTCTCAGACCAGGCCGACTGACTGCGAATATGGTGGGTGCAGAAGTTTCAGACAAACAACATGATACTTCCGATTCATCAATCAGCAAGATATTGTCCGAAATGAAGAAGGATCGAGAAGAACAGAGGCGTCTAATGGAGGATTTGATGAAGAAAATTGAACGTCCTGCCCGTAGCGTCCTGCCTGGAATGGTGCACCCTAGTTCGTGGGGCCCGAGAAATGTCGGCGTAGGGAATTGCTGGACCTGTGGCAAGCCTGGGCATTTCTCGCGTAATTGCCCAAATTTCTGTAACAACCAGGGAAACGATGGCGGACCGAACCAAAGGGCCTAAGTTCGGTCCCACGTCTTCATCAACGGCCCCTGCATCCAAGAGCTGGTACTTTACGGGGAAATGAAGATCAGCTAGGACTGTACATCTCCAGCAAGGCAGAGGGAGTGAACGTCAAGTTTCTGGTGGATACGGGCTCAAACATAACGATTTTGAGTCCAGCAGTACTGGAGAAGATCAGTGCACGTAAGCGACCAGTGCTTGAGGAGGTCGAAAACCGGATGATTTTAGCCGATGGCAGTGCAAAACCGTTTCATGGCAAGGGGACATTCGAATTGGAAGTGGAAGGCAAGCGGGCTTTGCAGGAGGTTTGGATTGCAGACATAGAACTGGAGGGGATTTTGGGTATGGATTTTGTGCGTCGGTATGGTTGTCAGATCATTGCAGCTCCTGGAGGCCAGCTGGAACTATTCATTCCCGAGCTCACAAGGGGAAGTGGAGCTGAAGCAAAACCGGCAGAAGAGAAGGAGCTCCGTAATTATCAATGCTTAAGGGTGGTAGTTGAGGAAACAGTGTTAGTCCCAGCAAATAGTGAGATGATAGCAGCTGCAAAGGTTTTAGATAAGTGTGATGGAGGTCTGGCAATTCTGGAACCTACACCGGAGTTTGTTCAGCACAGCAAACTTTTGGTAGGCAGATCGCTTGTCAAAATGGATGGTCCGATGCCTATTCGTCTTCTCAACCCTGCGTCATATCCAAGGCGGGTCTACAAAAACACCCTGGTAGCATTTTGCGAACCAATAGATAAGAATCAGGCAGATGGAGAGCCGTGGTTAGGGCACTATCCGAAGGCAGAGACTGGGGTACGAGTTACTCGAGAGTCTCCACCAAAAGAATGCCAACACCAAGATCAGCAGAGATCTCTACCCTCGGAGCTAAGAGAATTACTCCAGAGAAGCGCGGATGGTCTGAACGCTGAACAAATCGGAGTGTTGACTGTCTTGCTGGAAGAATATCAAGATGTGTTTGCCACCTCCACAAATCCTTTTGGCCGCACCAGCATCACCCAGCACAGGATTAATACAGGGGAGGCGACGCCTATCAAGCAAGCACCGAGGCGACTTCCCCTACACTTGAAGGACAGAGCGGAAGAAGAAGTAGAGAAAATGTTAGCCAAAGACATTATTGAGCCGTCATCAAGCCCATGGTCTTCTCCTGTGGTTCTTGTGAAGAAGAAAGATGGAACGATACGCTTTTGCATCGATTACCGGAAGGTGAATGGGGTCACTGTTAAAGACTCCTATCCGCTTCCGAGGATTGAAGATTGTTTGGATGCATTGTCCGGGTCGCAGTGGTTTTGTACATTGGATTTGGCTAGTGGTTATTGGCAAGTGGAGATGGCGGAGAAGGATAAGGAGAAGACAGCATTTTCCACAGGTTCCGGCCTGTACCAGTTCAATGTGATGCCCTTTGGCCTTTGCAATGCTCCGGCCACATTTGAGAGGTTGATGGAGAGGGTCCTCGTGGGCTTATCTTGGCAAATATTGCTGATTTTCCTGGATGATGTCATTGTGCATGCTAAGTCATTTGAAGAGGTCGTGAGGCGCCTACGACTCGTTTTTGAACGGCTACGATCTGCTAACCTTAAGCTCAGCCCAAAGAAATGTGTTTTGTTCCAGAGGAAGGTTGCCTTTTTGGGCCACGTCGTAAGAGGAGATGGAGTGAGTACTGACCCGAGTAAGACAGAGGCTGTCAGTGCCTGGCCAGTTCCACGCTCTGTTGCAGAAGTTAGGAGTTTTCTGGGCTTGACGTCCTATTATCGCCGTTTCATCTATGAGTATGCCCACATTGCCAAGCCACTACACGGGTTAACTGAAAGTGGGAAGGAATTCTTATGGACGGAGGAGTGTGATAAGGCTTTCTGCACTTTAAAGGAGAGTCTTGCCTCAGCACCAGTCCTGGCATATCCAACCCTTGATGACATGTTTATCCTGGACACTGACGCAAGTGGGGTGGCAATCGGAGCTGTTCTTTCGCAAGTTCAAAATGGCACTGAAAAAGTTATTGCATACTTCAGCAGAGCATTGAGAAGAGCGGAAAGAAATTATTGTGTCACACGGCGTGAGTTACTTGCTGTGGTAGATGGGATACGCCATTTCCACCATTACTTGTATGGGAGGAAATTCACCGTCCGAACTGATCATGGAGCGTTGCAGTGGCTGATGAGCTTCAAAGATTTGGAAGGACAAATGGCACGATGGTTGGAAATCCTGGGTACGTATGAGTATGAAGTAGTTTATCGTCCAGGAACCAAGCATGGGAATGCAGATGCATTGTCAAGGCAACCATGCAGTCGTGGCGAGTGTGGATCTTGCGACAGAATTGAGGCAAGGCATAAATCCGATGATGATTCGTTCTGTGGAGCAGTTACAAGGAATGGAAGGCGGGAACGTAATTTAGGAGCAGGTTCCTCTCAAGAAGCGGAACTATGGATGGATGGAATAACGAGAGAAGAACTACAAACTGAGCAACGACGTGACCCCATTTTATCACTCGTGATAAGCTGGCTGGAATCTGGACTGGGGCGACCTGAGTGGGAGCAGATTTCTTCTCTTTCTCCAGAGCTTAAGGGCTATTGGGCACAGTTGGAGAGACTAACCCTGACGGAAGGAATTCTGTACTGCAAGTGGGAAGTCGCAGGCACACAGCGGTCAAACGTGGCGCGCGTGCGCAGTTCTCCCCAAAATTTCGCTTGAGAAAGTCTTAAATTTTCGAAAATTTTCGCTTTCAAGCCCAAAGTTAAGACAGTCGCTGAAAAGTTAAGCTTTAAACTTCGCATATGACCAGGACATTTAGTGATGGACATCCTAAAGTCCTCCCAGCTTGTAATTTTCTCTCACAGTACTATTTTTATAACATTTTCCTACAGAAGTCTTGCAGGTTTTCTCTTCAAACTCTTACGAAGTTCGAGGCGGCGAAAACCGGAAGTGGCGTGGATTTTTGCGTTTGACCGCTGTGTGAGTCGCAGGTCTCCGACAAGAGCAAAGCTTAAAATTGGTCGTTCCCAAGAGTCTTCGGGAAAAGGTGTTGTTATCTCTGCATGACTCAGTAACGGCTGGTCATCTGGGAGTGAAGAAGACCCTGCAGCGTGTCAAGCAGCGGTACTACTGGTGTGGCAGCAGCCGTGATGTAAAGGCGTGGTGCCGAAACTGTCTAAAGTGTTCATCTCGAAGAAAGCCACAGAAAAAGTTCCAAGCTCCAATGCAAGTTTACAATGTCGGGGCACCCCTTGAGAGGCTCGCCATTGATGTACTAGGACCTCTGCCAGAAACAGACCAAGGAAATCGGTACATTTTGGTGGTTATGGATTATTTCTCGAAATGGGTGGAGGTGCTTGCCATGCCTGAACAATCTGCGGCGACTGTGGCCAATCTCTTGGTCAATGGCGTTATCTCCAGATTTGGTGTTCCCTTGCAAATTCACACCGACCAAGGACGTAACTTTGAATCGGTGCTGTTTAAGGACGTTTGTAGGCTTCTGGATATCGAGAAGACTCGGACAACACCCCTGCACCCACAATCAGATGGGATGGTGGAACGACTAAATCGTACACTGGAGGCTATGTTATCCAAATTTGTCCAGGAAAGCCAACGCAATTGGGATCAGCTGTTACCTCTTCTGGCCATGGCTTATCGGTCTGCGATACATGAAAGTACTGGCTGTACACCAAACGAGTTAATGTTTGGCCGCGATGTTAGACTACCTGTAGACCTGGTGTTCGGTTCTCCTCCAGTTCCAGTCACACCACCAGATTTCACCGACTTTGCCTGGAACCTGAGGGAACAGGTTAGCAAAATACACCAGCTTGCCCGTGACAATTTGGACATTGCAAGCCGACGGCAGAAGCGATTGTATGACCAAAGATCTCGAGCAAATTCTTATCGGAAGGGGGAGAAGGTGTGGTTGTACAATCCTCAGAGCAAGAAAGGCAGAAGTCCAAAGCTGCAAACTCCATGGGAGGGTCCCTGGGAAATTACCAAACAAGTTACGGACGTAGTATATCGTATCCAGAGGAACTCCAAGGGAAAGCCCAAGTTTGTACACCATGACCGCCTGAAACCGTTTCACGAAAGGCAAATATCCAGCCCATGATTTGGAAGCTGGACAGAGTTACCTTTTCATGCAGTTGATTAGGACATTTGGAACAGTTCATAGCTACATTTAAGTTATATTAAGTTCAAGTGAGACCTTTTTAACGGTTCAAAGTTACATTAGCGATATTGTTTTTCCTGGAGGATATTTTTTATCAAATTTTGTCGTTGTTTTATTCTTGATTATTTAAAATAGAGTTGTTGGCTTTGGAATAACCCCGGATGCGAGGACGCATCTCTTTTATTGGAAGGGGGGAAATGTAATGAAATTGATACAGTGATTGCACGAGCTAGTATGCGCGTGCTAAGAGGAATAACGGCTGTATTCAAATGTATACTCGCAAGTTGTAGGATTAAGAGACGGTTATATGGCGAGTACGGTATCGCAATGTACTCGTGATACGATATATAAGGGACTCACGTTATGGAGTGCCCTGTGTGTGTGTGTGAGCGTACGAGTAAGCTCAACGCCGGGAATCAAGTGATTAAACTCTTCACAGTTGGACTGCTCGTCTGGAAGTTGTTGTTGCCCGCGCGCATTACATTATCTTTGAATTCGTCAAGCCATTCGGGATAATTGGAAGAGTTGAGTTGGGTATAAGAAGCGTTTCCAAAAGGCTAGAGTTGAGAAGGACCAAACTTTTGTTTAACTAAACTATTAAGCGTCAGAGTAATTGCCGAGTGATCCGATTTAATGGAAGTAATTATGTTTGTTTCAGTTAAATCATCTTGAATTTCCGCGCTAACGAGCCTTTAATCCAGGGGTCGTCTTAGTAAGGGCTTTTTCTGCGTCCAAGTAAATTGTTCGAAATCCCATTATTCAGGTCAGCCACCGGCCAACGGACCTTCGCCTACAGAGCAGTATCCCTGTGGAACATGTTAGACGAAGACCTGAGAAATGCTACAACTGTAAAGGCCTTTAAGAAAGCCCTGAAACTTGTAATGAATGAATGAATGATTGATTGAATGACAGTTAGAATTTAACAATATTAGCTTGTTAGATATAGCTAGCATTTTTATTTGTAAATAGGTACTGAAAAACTTTTTTGGGAGTATTTATTAACGTTTATTATTATTATTATTATTATTATTATTATTATTATTATTTTCCGGATTACGAATTCTCCAAATGTCGATAAGGTCATTGCCTCTCATTATCTCATTGACTTTTTTGACGGATGACTTGGACTCGATTCTTCCTCCTAAATTTTCAAGACTGGGGTCGAGATGGCAGTTAAAGTCACCACCAAAAATGATTTTGGCAGTTCTGGTCCAGACTCAAATCCTCTCAGTAAAGTATTAGCAACAACATCAAAGAAAACACATTGCTCCTAATTTTTCGTCGGTGCATATAAATTTACGAGAAGGAAAGGTGCATCTTGAACAAGTCCTTACACAAAGATACATCGGCCCTCGCTATCCTCCAGCACGTGTCTAATATCAATTTGGAGGTTTTCACTGAAAAGAATGAGAACCCCTTTGCTATGATTTGTGCCGTGCGCAAACAACATTTTCACCTCGCCATTCCAGCTTAAAATCATTTTCAATCTCCTGGGAACTGTGGGTTTCTTGTAGAAAAGCGATGTCAATCTTATGTTTCTTAATCCAAGTAAAAAGTCTCGAATCCCTCGAGCGTTTAAGGACAACAGCTTAAAATTAAAATTAGCCATTTTCAGGTGAGAATATTATAAATAAGATCTTACAACAACTGAAGGTGGAGCCTAGCAAACAATACAAGACAATTAAAGGAAAGGACTTGACACCCTTGTTGAAATTTTGAAACTCTGAAAACTTCACACACACAGACACGAAACAAACACACAACGTACAGTAATATACATACCCATTGCCCCAAGACAAGTTTTAAGTGCATCATCCTCTACAGGCGTCATGCACGCCCCGCAGCACTAACAGAAATTGAAAAAAAATTTTTTCCCATATCATTAATGAGTGAAAAGAAACCGGCTCTTGCGTAATTTTATGGAGAATAGATTTTCGAATAAATAAAAACAGCAACAACGTGAAAAGTCAGAAAAATGGATCGTTTGCTGGAATAAATTTGCCACTAATATATAGACGGCCGGGCTGAGCTTTGCTAAAAACCGCTTTTAAACCTCTTCGCTTCGCCTCCTTAAATTTGGACATTTAGGCCTTACGCAAATCGTAGAACTCCTTAGGAATGCCTTCATACACAGCAAAGTTTGTACCCTTTTCTTACTTCGCGCCAACTCCAAAACGTTTTGACGGTCAGAATAGCGAAGAAATCTAGCCAAAATTGGACGTGGGCTCTCTCTGTTTAACAATTGGTTCATGCTTTAGCGTGCACTATCGAGTTTTAGTATAAATTTACCGTAGTCTATTGTGAATCCGTGAATTTGATTGGCTATATTACCGTCGACTATCTGCTGATAGTCAACAGTTACGCATCAGTGCACATCGCGCGTCACGTTTGAACCTGATGTAACATAATAAAACAGTTCTTTTGTACGCGATACTTGACTTTTTTTTCTTTTTATGCAATGAGACTACGGTAAATTTATACTAAAACAATTAGACTACTCGCCCTCGTTTTCTACGAGCGATAGTCAACTCGGCTGTGCCTCGTTGACTATCTGCTCGTAGAAAACTCGGGCTCGTAGTCTAATTGTTAATTAGTATACAGGAAGGTATGTTGTGACGTCATGGACTAGGCATGCACCTAATCCACCTAATCCATAGTCACCTAATCTACCTAATCCAAAACAAGGCTTAATTCCCAACATAGTATACTGCTCGTAACCTTTCTATTAACATCTCGAAAATAAATCCTTTTACCATGGATCGGTAAGTAGGTGATGAATATCGTTTCTGAGTCATGTCTACTACGTGTTTTCACAACAAATTTTCTTCTTTGAGAAACTGTTCATAGCCTGTCGGTTAGCTGTCGGTTAGCTGTCAGTAACCTGTCGGTAATATGGCGGCTGACAGTCGACCGACAGACGGCCGACAGGTTTTTCTGGGAGCTCTTCTTCACAATTACTAACAAACTAGACGCATATTTGGGTTCACTCGGGCTTTATGTTGGAAAGAAACTTTGTTTTTTGTGCCTGCATTTGCCTAAGTTTTTTCATGAAATTATTGCTTTATCCTGTAACTGTTTTTCTGTCTTGGTATGCCAGAGATGCACCATGGATTTCTCACATATGTATACAGAGCTGAAAACAGCATGTGTTATTTAACAAATAAAGAAGCCTCGACTGTGCTCTGTTCTGTTGTAAAGCACGCAGGAAGCGGTAGAGCACGAAAGAAGTGTACGGGAAAACACGAGACGTAGTCGAGTGTTTTTCCCTACTTCTTGAGTGCTCTACCGCTTCCTAAGTGCTTTACAACAGAACAGAGTACAGTCGAGGCTTCTTTAATTGTTTTATGATAACGAATCCAACAAATTCTCCACGCATTCGGTTCAATTTTCAAGCCAAACTTTATTTTTCCAAACGGGGAAAGTGGCGTCAGCCGTTCTCTATTCTCTGATAAAGCACGCTAAAATAAGCCAATCATAGTCCTTGTTAGAACTGTTCAAAAACTTTGATTGGCTAACGAGACGACAGCTGTCAATCACAAACTGAACGTCTGCTAAGCTTTCAGTATCGAGTTGGTATCCAGGAGAAGAACGATGCCTTTAAGGACGTTCGCGCTAATTGTTTCTGCGCATCCTTAAGGCGGCGAAATACGAGATACAAAAACCCTCAACTTGTCGTTGCAAGTTTTCGTCGATGTTTCCCGTTTTTCACCTTGCGTGATCAACTTGACCCGCAACAAAAACATTTGTTGCAGGTTGAAGAAATGCGGCGCGCTGATTGGTTGATTTGCTAGGGCACGAGCAAATTTGTTGCGCGACAAGTTGTGAATTTGATGAAAAACGAGCAACAAAGCCAAAATTTGTTGCTCAAAATAGACCCGCGCTCTACTTTTCGCAACAACTTTCTTCAACCCGCAACAATGTTTCTGTTGCGCGACAAGTTGATCACGCAAGGTGAAAAACGGGAAACATCCACGAAAACTTGCAACGAAACAATGTTGCGCAACAAGTTGAAGGTTTTTGTATCCCGTATTTCGCCGCCTTTACTGCGCACGCAATTCACATGCCACGTCATCCATGAGCGCGCGCGCTAAGTCATAAAATAAACAAATGATAAGGCAGATGGCCATTGCTAGGTGAGCTTTGACTGGATTAAACGATCTTGGACGTTCGGTGACCCCAATGTTTGTTTCGTTGACTCACCTTCGATATTTTTAACTATAAACCCCTGTAGACCGTGCTCGATGATATGCGACAATTTTTCGAAATCAGTATAGTTTACCACACGCTTTATCTCTGAAACGAAGACGGTGACGCCCAAATTTTTTTGCATTTCTGGTACAAGTAACTCATTATCTGCTTGCAGTAAAAATTTAAAAAAATTCGATCGACTGGAAAAATTTCGTGCGAACGTCCTTAAGTTCGTTTTTTAGTTTAATCCTTCAATAAGGATCTAAAGGTTTCTACTACAAAGGAATCCGACCGCATTGTGGCTCATAAAAACGTGCATCGTTTCAAATGGCAATTAAGAAACAAGGCGCTCCAAACTAGCGAATGTTGAGTTGTATTTGAAAGGAACTGCAGAAGAGCGCAGTACAGTTGTTTACGCCGGGCTTGCAGCCGCTTGCAGCAAGATTGCACGAACTGGAGTCAAAGTTCGAAAGACTAGACTGCTTCCACTAGTTCTACTCCGAGTAAAGGAGAATATCAGAGCGACTGATCACTCGTCGAGTGAGCGATGATACGAAATTGTTGAGGTTCACTTCGCCGAGATGACCGGAGATCGCCAGTTAGCAAACGAGCGTTACTACACTGCATGTAAGTGTTGTTTAAACATTTTTACAAAAATAAAGCTTCTCATCGTAAACAGACAGCTCAGTTGGTGTTTTCTGTCGTTATTTTACTTCTTAAGTTTAATTTCTGCCTTCGTAATGTCTTTAATCGAAGCATTCGCTAGGTTGAGAATGAGAAGTTGTTTATTTCGTTGCGTGTTTTGTCGGAATCTAGCAAAACTTGTCATTTTAGTACAGTTTTAGCATGTCTGTTGTTAACAATGGACTAAGTGTAGCTATATTTACTGCAGGCAGATAGCTTGTTTCCACTGCATTTGTCTGAGCCACAGGGGATGTTTAATTTGGGTCAAATTTGCCAAAATTCCGAAGCAAAAATTTGAAGAAGCCAGCTTACCGTCATCAACCCGTGCTCTGTTCTCTGATAAAGCACGCTGTTTCAGCCAATCAGAGCGCGCGTTATATGGAAACTTTATTATAAAATAGAAAACATGTGCCGTGTTTCTATTGAGTTTTAGTATAAATCTACTAGCGTTCTATCACGAATAACGTCCTCTGATTGGCTACGCTACCCACGTTCTATTCTGTGATAGATAGTGAGTAGCGTAGCAGCGCGCACTAGGAGCCGTTTCTTTGTGTTTTTGAAGTGTCTTTGAAAAGGATTTAGATTCAATTTTTGAACGACTAGTAGATTTATACTAAAACAATTAGATTATTCGCACTCGATTTCTATCGCGTGATAGTTGACTCGGGCTGCGCCCTCGTCAACTATCACGCGATAGAAATCTCGAGCTCATAATCTAATTGTTTAATAGAAATACGAGTGAAAGTTTGGGAGAACGAGAAATGCTATGGGAATAATATACCGCGACGAAGAAAAAGAAAAACAACTTGTTTACTAAGATCATCAGAGTGTAAATTCTCTTTGTTCGCGCCATCATTAAGCTAGGCACACACTAGGGGACTAGCACGGTCGCAGGGACTTATCCCTTAGTGTGTACTGGCGAAGGGACAAGTCCCCGGGACTGTTGGCATGTACGGTACACACGAGGGGACCAAATCGTGGGATCGGCCGACAAAAGTCTAACCGCGTAGGCCTGATACACAGAAAACAAAATGGCAGATTTCCGCAGGAGGCGAGTAAGTTAAAGATGCTGTTGGACGAAGAACACCCACTTACATTCCACTGTTTTTTTCAAATTGCGAATGGTTGTGCTTCTAAGTCCGTGCCATCGTTTTTTCACAGCCTCCTCTGTGTTAGGAGCCCGACTCTTTCCGAGCATTGCCAACAAAGGCTTCAGTGTTTTCGTGATTATATTTTTCTTCCCATACTCTTTGTGGTTTGTATCCCACAGAAGTGGGTTTCCACTGTAAAACTGGATAAGGACTCGGGACGTGGAAACGCTCCATCCTGTTTCGATCGTTTCACCCTCACTTTCCGATTCTTTTTCCGCTATTTTGAAACAGGGCGTGATGGAAGGTGAGTTCTGAAACAACGGCTTTTCATTGGCTAGAATTCGCGAGACGTGGGAATCCCATCCCAAGAACGATGAAAACCGATACACACTAGAAAATTGACCGATTTGTGGGACTATTGGTCCCTGCGACTAGTCCCAGAAATCAAACACGCTTAATTCGTGGGACTAGTCGCAGGGACCAGAAATGTGGTCCCTGCGACTAGAATTTCAATGCAAAATACGAGTACACACTAGGGGACTGGTCCCTGAAGCAAGTCCCTGCGACCAGTCCCTGCGACTAGTCCCCTAGTGTGTGCCGACCTTTACGTCAACAGCTCGTGCTAGTTCTGTGTTTTTATCGAGTTATAGAAACACGGTTTTAAACCAATCAGCGTGCGTATTTGATTTGAGTTATTTTCTAAATAGTAATGGACGGTGACAAGCGTACACGACTTCTACGGTTTGTGACATTTCAGTGTACATTTGCCGTTCTCTGTTCGGTTTCTCGACCTTTTTGTTGCTTCACTCGTGTTTATGAAGGGCGCCTCGTGTTGTCTTATGAAGAGGAATTTTAAGTAGAGTTGAGCCGTCAGACCGTGCCATGGCAAATATTTAGGTTAGGGTTAGGGTCTGCATGATTTCCTTCGTTATTTGCCATGTGTTTACGTGTTGTTTAGGCTCATTTCTATTGCAAGATAAGTTTTTAAATCTCCAAGCATTTGCTTTCGAGGAACAAAATATGACATTTACCGCGAACATGATGCTTACTTGCATTCTATATTGTGACGTCGGGCCCGGCTGTTTCATAGAATTGTTTTCAAGTACAGTATGTAGATTCTTATCACGGATATCATATTTGTCTTCGTACGCTTTTCTTCGGAGACGCCATAGCTTTACTTCGAGAAAGCTATGCCTTTGTCTAGAGTCGTTCTTATGTTTCTTGAGTTCGATGTATAGGTTTATTCCTCTTTTTGTTCGTTCTGGCACCACATGATTCAAATCAGTGTAGCTGTTTACACTGAGGATTACGATTTGCCACGCGCATGCCTGTTAAGGACTTGACTGCGATTTGCCACTGAACGACCCACTGAACGAAAAAACAAACGAAGCCGAAATGTCAACTCGGGCGTTTCCCTTGGAAGGCCCGAGTAATAAAACAATTCTTCCTTGAAAATACGGATTTTTCGATTGGCAGTTCTCGGCCACCATACACCTCTCTGCTTTTATTTTGGATATACAGTAAATACTTTCCGGGATCATCATATAGTTTTTGGGCGCGAAAGCTTACCACGTGACAAGCGAGGGCTCTGGGAACGACAGTGAGCCGCCGGTAAATCAAAATGGCGTATGGTTTGTGCTGCGCGGAATAGAGGAACGACTCGAAGAAGGAGTCTTTACCAGGGAGTGAAAAAGTTGATCGTAGCTAATGTTTGTCGTTAGAAAAGTAACAGCAAAGAGAAGTGTTAGGAGGTATTAATGTACCGGTAAAACACTTTTTTAGCTATGAAGCGCGCGTGCTCTCCAAACTCGATAACTTCGTTGAATTACTCCAGTGTGACCATAGAATGTTTAGAGAGACCCGATGTACTTGACGACACAGAGAGTTACATCTCGGGACAGGTTCTCAGAGGTGGAAAGTTAGCTTGGCTTATCCGTGGTGCTACTTTGGAAGTCATAAACACAGTCACTGGCTTACGGCATGCGTCTTATAGATTTTGTTGGAGCCCGCTTCAGCAACGGTCAGTACGTATCTCGTCCGTCAGCGAATTTCATATTGAAGACGGCACAAAGCTCCTGGTTGGACTGAAAGATTTGTCTGGTGGTGGTGGAGGAATTGTGTGCATTTTTGATCCATTTGTGTCTCGAGTGATCAAGGCTATAGAGGTTCCTTATCCTGTCACTGTAGTGGAATGTGTTACTAGCTCAGGTGGAGCTCAAGCATCGCCTCATGCATTCAGGTTTGTTTAAGACCTTCATTATGGGATTCATAATTCATTACAACCCGGGGTGTCCAATCGATGAAATCGATAATCAATGGCGCTCGATATCAATCAATACCAATTAATCGATTGATAGAGCGGTTTTCAATTGAGTGAAACCAAAATCAGTTACATGTAAGCTTACATACCAATTAGACTTCTCAGACAATCCCGAAGAAAATCCAAAACCAAAATAATTGCCTGGTTACTTTTATCACTCAATTGAAAGCCACTCTATTAATATCCAATGACCAATTCATGAAGAGGATTTATGTGACTTTTGATGATCGATTACTAATAACAATCAATGACCTAACTGGTATCATGCTTGGGAATAAGACATTTCCTTCTCTCTAAATTTATTTGTCTTATAAAAATGACTACAGTAGTGGGTACCCAAAACCACCTCTCCTCAACGACCAGTTTTCCAAAATACCAAAAGTTTCAAAGTCAAATCTCATCACTATATTTGGAACCTCTTGTAAGTGACCACCTCTTGTAAGCGACTGCGACCACTTTTAGAGCTAAAAGTTTTGAAATTTTCTTTTGTTTTCCGTAAGCGACCACTGGTCAGATTGTAGAGTCGAAATTGGATAATAAGGTGTTGTAACATTTTTGCTTTTCTGGGTAGAATAAGAGATGGAAATTTCTCAATGGCTAATACTGCATTTTTTCTTGAAATTGACTTTTCGCATGAACAAAAACAGGAGAGTTGAAAAGACCGACTCCCACTCTGCGGACTACTCGGCGGACTACCCTCACGGACTACCCTAAATATTCAACCAAATTTACTTTTACAGGGGAAGAGACACCGTCGACAAGTCACAGGGCTTCAGTTTTCTCAGTATTCAACTTCAACCCAGAGCAGATTCCAAATCTATCTAGCGTGATGGAAAGACATTCAAAAGACTGAATCATGACCTTGTGAAAATGTTGTCAGGTCATTGGCAAAGGCTGTTAATTTAATTTCCCTGTTTTCTACCATAATTCCTCTTATGTTCTTGTCATGCTGAATGTTCAAGGGCAATAATGAAAAGGTATGCTGGCAACGGATTGCCCTGTCTGACGCCTCTGTGTACTTCAAACATTTGGGTTGAAAATCTATTATTTAGAAGGCAACTTGATATATTGGCAGGGCCGTCATTAAGTTTTTACTCACCTGTAGCCTTGATCTTCACACCTGTAGCAAACTTATTACTTTGTGGTTGAGTTGTATCAACTACAAGCTAGTTCACCCGTAACATCAAGGGCCCATCAAACATACTCAGCCGTAAAAGGTGTTATGGGTTACGGCCCTTGTTGACAGCCCTGTATTGGAGTACAAAACAGAAACCCACAAAATGAAAAATTTGCCAAAATTGAATGATTTTAAGGCAATTCCCTTGAAATTGTTCTACTATCAAACTTTTTTGAAACTTGGCACAGTTAACATTCATGATATTACCATTAAAAAAATGAAATAAAAAAATGTGGTCACCGTACTTGTTTACGCGTCAGCAGGCTCTTAAAATGGGCCGTTTTCTACTGGTTGCATTTTAAAAATTTGAATCATCTTCATACAGAATTAAGTCTTGATTACTTGAAAGACACAAAATTTTATCTTGAAAGTAAAGCTTCTTTTATTCACATAAGTAGTTTGCTTCAATTAAGCCGGTTTTGATTGCTTGGTTGCAGGAATATTGCACTTTTTCGGGTAGTTCCGTGGTTAGCTGGAAGTCCTCGCCTTGGCCAAAATGCACCCAGTATGGAATTATTTTGCAAAAAAAAAAAATCATGTTCTACTATCAAACTTTTTCCTTCTTAAAATGTGTTCTTAGACTGTTTTTAGCAAATACCAAACAAAAAATTGTTGGTCACCGTGCTTGTTTAATAGAAAAGGAGCATTTATTTCGCTATCGAGCTTAGTTTGTGGGAAATCTCATAGGTTTTGTATGTGCACGTGCTGAAGTGCGCCCGCTAATGATGCGAAAATCGTGCGCAGTAGGGATGCGCAATGCAATACTAAGGAATTGCAGGCTTTGAAAAGAAAGGACCAACTTAGTGAGTCAAAGGCTTTTTCAAAATCAAATGCAACTATAAGTCCAGGTATTTCTTTAATTTTGGTGTATTCCATGATATTGTCAATTGTGCAAACCATATCAAATATCGTTCTGCCTTTGACATAAGCACATTGATCAACTTGTTTAATTTCTGGTAAAACATTTGCTAAACGTATAATATCGACATATTTTAAAAGGGAGATTGGTCGCCAATTCTTCTTAATGTACCACCTCTCCCTAACTTTCTTGTCGATCTATCTAATAATGGCTTGTTTTTGTGAATTAGATAACTCACAGAGCTCATAGGAGTATAATAAGTTCCAGAAACCTTCGTAAAAGTCGGCAGTAAGACCATCATTACCAGGAGCTTTACTATTGGGAAACATTTGCAGAGCATTAACATTCCATGAGCAAAAGCTTTCCCTCACATACCACGATTGATTGTTCACTTAGAATTGGTATGTTGTTGTTTAAAAAAGTTGAAAACTGTTCTTCACTGAAGTCAGAATCTTGCTTGCTGTATAAGTTTTGGTAATAATCTCTTAGTTCCTTCATTATAGATTGTGGGTTAACTGCCATTTTTCCTCTATAATCGAAAAGCTGGTGAATAGAAGATTGACCGGATCTTGCATTCTCTAGATAAAGGAAATATTTTTAATTTTGTTCGCCTTTTTCATACCAGTTGACTCTAGAACATACAATGTTGTCACACACAATATAGTCGAATAACAGTTCATATTCATATTTGGCAGCATCAAGGTCATACATTTTTTTTCTGAGGGATCAGATGGGCTATACGATCTCCAGCTTTTTGCTTGCTGTATTTAATTGAAACTTGTCTAATTCTGTACTTAATTAAGTCCCATAAGAGCCATTTTCCATTAACATCTTATAATTTGTCAAGCCGCTCGGGATAATGTTTTGGAGATGAGTTGAATATAAGAGGCATCCTCTAAAAGGCTTGAGTTGAATTTCCAATTAGAAGGAGCAATTTTTTTGTTTAGCTTAACTATTACGTCAGAGTACAGTAATTGCCCAGTGATCCAATTTTATGGCAGGAACTATATTTATGTTGGTTAAATTATCTTGAATTTCTGTGCTAACATGTCAGTAATCCACTCCCAGGTGTTGCCTTGTTAAGGGTTTTTTTCTGCGTCCAAGTAAATTGCTTTTTTCAGGATTACCAAATCTCCAAATGTCGATAAGGTCATTGGCAGTCATTATCTCATTGATTTTTTTAACAGATGGCTTGGATTCAATTCTTCCTCCTAAATTATTAAGACTGGAATCAAGATGGCTGTAAAAGTCACCACCAAATAAGCAATAATGATTTGGCAGTCAGTGTCCAGACCCAAATCTTCTAGATAGAGTATTTGCAACACCATCAAAGAAAACACATTGCTCCAATTAACTAATTTTATTTTTGGATATTGATTGATTGATTGCTTTTCTACTCATTGATTTCAGGGCTGTCTTCTAGTAATAAAAAGATGAAAATAAACAGGAATAGTTACCACTAACAAGATTAAGATAGTTTACAACAAACAAACTTGAAAAAAGGCTAATTTTCTTAAGCTGTGCTGTCTGTGATACAAGAGCTAAAGAGTTCATAATTATGTTGCCATGAAAGTGATAGTATGAGAAGTGAAGTGTGTTAATGTGTCATGACTATATGTGCATGTAAACTGTGCAACTTCCATAAAGTGGACATCCTTAAAACAACAATTACATGTACATGTATGAGAAGGTTTGGCTGGTGTTGCTAATATATTATACTATGAGGTTGATGATGCCTTTTATTACTCTATCTCGGAGCATAGGCCACAAATGAAGCGCCCCCACCCTCCTCTGTCTCTGGCCCTCTGTTCAATCTGATTCCAGGTGTAGCCTTTCAACTGGATGGTCATACTTTGAGGTTAAATATACTTATTTAACTTAGTTAACGACTAGGAGCTTTGCTCTGTAGTTGGCGTGGCGTTTAGCGTGGCGTTGGCGTTTATTAGCGTTATTTGGTGGCGTGTTGTGGCGTTAGTTTTTTGCTAGGGTTTGCGTTACCATACAGGCCTGGGGCGAGCAGTTTTTCGTGCCCTTCGGGCCAGCGGTCTGTCGTTGCTCTTATGCGTGCGCCTTGCATGTGGTCGTAGTTTTACTGTGTGTAGTGGTTGGGGCGTCCTCAGTTTTTTGGAGTTTTTTAGTGTTTTCTCCCTCCCTCCTCCCCCTTTTATTTCATTACAATGTTTATTATTGTTTATTATTGTTATTATTCCACTGAGCTCCCAGCTCTGTGTGACGGGTGCTTGGGCTGGGGCTGGGTTTGGCGGGCGGGGCTCGTGGCTGGGTTGCGGGTAGGGCAGGCTTTTGGGATGTTCTTGCTACCTGGGTTTGGGGTCGGCAGCTCCAGCCCCTGGGTACCTGGGCACCCAACCTCCATGTGCGACTCAGGCGTTAAATAATAATTTATACATGTATGTACATGTACATGTACCTGGCTGAGACAGACACCTCAGTAGCATGTGTTACAGCCACCCTCCCCAAAAGAAGAAATTGCAGTTAATGTCTTTGTATTGCCAGCGATAATTGTGTTCGTTGCATAAATTAAAACCATTTCAGTGTCACCACAGCTAACATGACATGTGGAGACAATGGAGGAACTTGCTCTCTGCATGTGGCCTTTGCATGACAGCTGATGACCTTTGAAATTTGGAAACAGATCACTTGTGGAATAATTTTGTCCCCATGAAGTGCTGATTACCTCTGTTAATGTGGCTTTTAAACTTGGAAATTCTTAATCAAAATCTCAGTCACAAAATGTATCAAATTTCCATTCTGGTTCGGCTATAGCCAACTCAAGAGACATTTGGCACTGCAGAGTTTGCCAGCCGGGTTATGTAAATGCACTCAAGTTATAACCCCCTTTCAGTGTGTGTTGTTATAATCAAGGCTTTTTGATTAGTTTTGAAAATTTGAAACAGAAAAAGGTGAGCTGCCTGCAATAAACTTTCTCAAGAAATAACTGACCTCTTGAAAAATAATTTGCTGCTAATTTATTTGAAGTGGCCAATTCCCTCTTTGAGACATGCTTGCAGGGAATCATGAAAATAAAACATCCAGTCCAAGATGATGAATACAACTACATGTACTATGATTCCCTACAGGTGCATCTCATAGAGGGAATTGGCCAGTAGCAGCTTCAGTAGTTCTTTAGAAATGCAAATTATGTGGATCAAGTCTCTATATGTATAATAAAAAAGGAGATACAACAGTAAACTTATTTTTCACTGATACCTGATTTGATGTCGTGTACATGTAGTGTAAGAAAGGCACAGTAATGCTTATGTGTGATGTAATTATAATAAACAATATGGTGGATTCTATGTAAATATGTGAGAAGATAACTTTTCTGTCAATGACGCTGACATACTCGGAAAGATAATTCGGAATTCTCCATCTTGAACCTTGTTTAATGGTCTGGTTTGATAACAGAAAATTGTCTTCTCATGTGTTGTTGATGTAAATTGCTAACAATGTTATTGTACATCATTGTTGTTCCAGTCCTCAGTTGAAACTGTTGTTTGGTATTGCGGCTATTGGTACAGAGCAGGGACACTGTTACTTGGTAGATCTTCGTCTTGATGATGAAGGTGAAGAGTTTGATGAGTGGCACACAAGCCCCATTGAAGTGGTGAATCCTTTATCACAGGATATGGCACAACTTAGAAATACTGCCAGAACAAATGGAACCCATTTAGGAATAGAGATAGGAAGTATGTTAAAATATTAAAATACTTTACATTACATGTACTATTCATTCAAAATATTTCTTTGTTTTTGATTGACCTTGATCCCTGGTTAATAATTCATTTTTTCATAACAAACCAATGCAGACCAAACTTGGAAACTTGTGTTTGCCTAATGACAAAAAAATACAAAAGAAATACAGGTAATGTTACACAACAGTAAGTGGCGATCTGGTTCATGTTTGGAAGGTACATTGAATATTAAAACTTGAGCTGAATACAACCTCTCTAAACATTGTTATATGAAACACAAAACAGTCAACATTAACAAGTCTGAGTATTTAGTATTTAGTGTTTAGCATTTTATCCTGACAGAGGACAAAAGAAGTCATTAGAATTTGCCTTTAGCCTATTGTATATTACAGGGAAGTCAACTCTGTTACTGTTTTTTTCTCAGGTTCTTGCCATGTTTTTGGAAGGTTTTCATATGTGAAATCTGATTTTACTGAGTTGAAGAATTTTTCCTCGGGTAAGTTTAAAGAGTTAAACTTTGCTGAAGTCACCGGTTTTGCATCTTGTAAAAGAAATAGATGTCAAAATGAGATTCATTGTTTTGTACAGGTGATGTGTTTGTGACGGCTATCAAGTACGTGAGGCAAACAAGCTCTTTGCTTGTAGGATTCAACTTCGGTTGCTTTCAGATGTGGAACATGGAGACTCTCACCCATGTGTAAGCCTTTTTTATCTACAGAACACAGACAGTCATTTTGTAAATTAACAACAGCTAGGCATTATTTAACAGGACTGGGTAAAATCACAAGTTGTTGTTTGTGTTAAATTGTTTGGGAAATAATACGATGTTAACGTATGGTTGGACACAGCATTGACACAGCAGTGCATGCCTCTAGTCTTTTTGATGCTAAGGTACAATGCACCCATTCTTATCATGCCTTATGGAGATGTCTGGATGTCTGCACCTCCACACTGACAGTATGGAGGGCAGCGTTGTTGTGTTTGTCATACATATACAGTGTGTATGGTTCATTATGCTATGAAAGTAATTCAGTAATGAGTATTTATGAATTGTACTTCAGGGTAGCCTGTTTACTACCTACCTGTATGTTCATTTCTTTTCAGTTTAATATGCTACTACCTTAAAAATCAAGCTTTACAGAGTTTAGACTTCTTCATGTACAAATGAAATGCAAATAGATTTGGTTTTGACAGTGGGGGGTGCATAGTCCCTTTTATAGTACAACTTTGTGTTTAATGATGCCATGGAAAGAGAAATTATTAGATTTTTCAACTACTTGACTTGTAATGCTGTGTAATTTTTGTCAATTGACACTCTTCTGTTTATTAGGTACAGCAGTCAGATTGGCCAGTATTGTTCAGCAGTCACACACTTCATGTATCAGGTGACAGTCTGCTTTCTTTACATCAGTAGTGAACATATATCTTATTAGACGTTTTGGTGTGTAGTATCGCTGTATATTTTTACAAGTTGTGCAGTATTTTGATGAGCCCGTAGGGCGAGTCAAAATACAAACAACGAGTAAAAATATACAGCGATACTACACACCAAAACGTCTAATAAGAGATTTATTATCCAACGATTTTTTTTCCCAAAATTCTGACTTGCCAAGGTTTTGAACTTCACGCGGCCGGGAGGAATGAGGCGTGCACAAATATCTGTTATTTGTACTCGTTTCGCGCGATATTTGTACTCCAGGAAGCAGAGTTGGATAATAAAGTGTAAAACTGTTAGAATTAGTTTGTGGTGTATAGTACGACCTGAAAGTATTGACCCATTTCCGCGTTCTCGCCTCGGGGCTTCCACATGTTAATGATGCAGTATTCCCCCACTCAACCTCGTCTTTACCTACATGTAGGTAAACCTGAGGACACTATTCGTCCTGCCGCGGCAGCATTTGGATGAAGTATTAGCTCGTGAAAAAAGATGCGTCAAGTTTGAATAGCATTTTATTTTTTGTTTCTTTGCGACAAAGCATGCTTGAATGCTCAGCTTGAATCTCCGCATTTTTATCGTAAAGAAGCATTTGATAAAGCCAATCATCCATGTCAGTTACAAGATTGGAACACAAAGCTAATTTCACATAAAATAGAGAACTAGCTAAGTCATTCTCTTTTGTTCTGTCTTCCTGTTGCAGACTCAGGGCAACACAATTCCTATGATTTGGGCTCTGTAATGATCCCAGTTCTGTTGAAATTGGTTAAATACATTGTTTTCACTGCTTCACAATGGGCTTTCATTACTTTACACTAACTGTCCTACGTTATAGATGTAAGGCAATGGGCTTTACCTAAACTGACAAATAATATCTGAATTCTGTGTTTGTATTTGTAAAAATACTACAGTACCGGTCAAAGGGATTGCAGCAACTACACGCGCGTAAAATGCGTGTAGTCTGCGTGTAGTATTCGTGGACAGTGCGTGTAATTACACGCATGTAAAATTTACTGATATGGTAGTGACACGCATTTGCGTGTAATTTCACGCATATGCGTGTATTTAAATTAGAGGGAAAAACCTTTGTTATTCATACACGCATTTGCGTGTATTTTGTAAAACAAAAAGCCATTACTACACGTTACTAGTATTGGAAACACGCAACTCTCAATGTTCACAACAAAAAGTGAATTTAAAAGCTGACAAGCATTGGTAAATTAATGGCCTAGCTCAAGCACCTATCAAACAAACACTTTTTCTTAAACTGTAGCAGCCCGCACTTCTGCTTAACTTCAAAACTTGATTTTAAAGATCTCTGAGCTTTTGTTTATGTTAAAACACGAACGACGTATGTCGGAAGGTAATATTTACTCACGCACGAAATGTCATTTCTACTCCTGTTCCTTCGATAAAAATGAAATTGAATCAAACAGAAACCGCGGACTCTCTATCTATCTCTTAATCTGTCCACACTTCTGCTCTAAAACGGCAAAGAATCGAACTTTTTAAACAAAATCTAAGTGTTCGTTAATTTTCAGTTCATCTGGTTTACACCCGGCTCGTTCGATTATTCAGCTCAAATAACAATACAGTTCACTTCCGATAAGCTAGATTCGAGAATATTGTGAGCTCGACTTATCGGTAGTCAAGTTAATATTTCAAAGAAACACAGCTTGGATCTCATCACATATTCTTTATTCTCAATTAAGAACAACCAGCTAATATTACAATTTTATACGGTGTACGTATAATAAAAATATCTTTTACCGATTGAAACTACACTGTTACTTGTTAGCGGCCCGAGGCTCTCCGTTCACGGCTAATGACTGCAGGAATGCCTTTCTGCAAGTGGTTGATGTATTTGGCATATTTACCAGGTGTCTCGCCATCACAGGACTGCTTAATTCCACAAGTGAAGTTTGGGAGATCGAGAAATGCTTGCTGGGTAATTTCAACTTAACTTTCACGATAGCCTCCGTGGCAAGCGTTCCCGTACGAGCCGAGCGAAATCGGACCCGGCGAAGGAATTTTTCGCATTCGCATTAAGAGAATTGTGAGCAGTTTTTTTAGGTCAAAAGAAGAACATTTGGATTTTCGTGGTTGGGTTGACAAATAGAATAAGACAACTTTCACACATCACAGGATTTCCGCTTGGGCACGTGCTAGGCAACATTATTCCACAAACAGATCGAATTTCATTTCAATCAGATCAAAACATGTTGTTTTCAGATAGACAACATTCGCTTCTGAGTGCGTAATATTAATGAAGAATTTTCAAAGGTTTTTTAAACTTAAAGAAGGATAACTAGTGTTTAAAAAATAGCTGAAAATTTCGAGCGAAATAATGCTTTTGCTGTTATAATTATCGTGTCCATCAAGCCGCGGGTATCCTAGTTGTTTCGACGGAACACTGATAAATTCCGAACGCTTCGGGGTACGAAGTATTTTTATGAATATTTGGATTATTTTAAAGTAGAATGATTGCTGTAATTTAAAATTGAAACGACTTTATGCGTTTGTGTTCTGTTATCTCAGTGAATCCTAGCACACCTGCTAGTCGCTGGCGCCGCTTGTTGAAATTACAACGGAAAAAAATACTCTCACTGTAAAGACGGTAAGCCAGTTCAAGGAAACTGGTCGATTCTATCAGAAACGTTTGACGACCAGAAGCAAGAAGACGAAAGACTAAACTGTATCGCAGGGTAGTCCAGTACGGTAAATGTTACACAGTAAATTGTTTTGTTTACATTACATGCACTTGTAATATTCTGTTCTCATTACACGCACTTAATGAGTTCCAGTTAAACCACTGTGTGTAATTTTACACGCAATTCCACGTATACAGCGTAGAAATTACACGCATGTAATTACACGCAGTTTAAAGTATTTGCGTGTAAGGTGCGTGGGCACTGCGTGTAATGTGCGTGTAGTACACGCGCTTTACGTGTAATGCTGCAATCCCTTTGACCGGTACTGTAGCTCAGAAGGGAAAGTTCATATCATGATGATTGAATTAATATAATTGTTCTTACAGATGTTGTTATTGTCAACAGGAGCCAGAGAATGATCCACGTTATTGTAGCTATTTGTGGGTGGCCAGAGGCCCTCTTGTTCTTGAGAATTGTCCAGAGACACCTGCCACTCTCACTCTATATCAACTGGTGTTTGCATCAAGAGATGTTCTTACAGGTTATGGAGTTATCTATAAGGTGGGTTTGTTTGTAAAAGCATTCAATCTCTGATAGCCTGTGTGGCAGTTGTTCAAAGGGGAAGGTGAGGGGGAAAACATACATTGTAAGTGTGAAGCGCAATTACAATGCCTGCAGATGACCATAAAATGCCTGATATGGTGAGAATTAATTATTAAGTAAGCGGGCCATTGCTCTGATTGGTCATTGATATGTCATCCAAGTGCTTTGGCTCAGCCCACTTAATTATGTTCAGATGAATCAGGAGATGATGCTCTTGAGCAACTTCTTCAAGAAACACTCCATTAATTGGAAGAAAACCAGTTTGCAAGTATGATTTAAAAGTGGAGCAGAACAAAATTATCAGACAGCTGTTTGAATGGAACAAACTGCTGCCATTGTGCCAACAGGCAATGGAAAGAGCTTGGTACATGTACCATAACTGCTAATGTGTCTTGCACAAAGAACCTACATGTACATGGAAGCTAAAAATTTTGCTGGTTGTTTGGTATAATGCCACTAACCAGCATTGCAAACAACCAGATTTGTTGAATTTGTCTGCCTGTAATTTTACTGAAAAGCTGGAAAGATTGGAAGATGTTGGAAAAGGCAAATTCGATATTGTGTGTGCATCAATGGCAAGTGTAAAAATAGAAGTTTCTCTGTAAATTCACTGAAAAAGGACTCTGTCTTCAGTAGATGTCTAGTGGCTTGTGTAGTTGACAAGTCACATACAAGTTGTACAGTAGAAACATGGTCCAGTTTAGGGTGAGAGATGTTGTTTTTTCAGTGTTCTGGGTTAAATTGCATACTTACAGGTAATTAGGGGGTAGAATGGCAAAAACAATGGCATCCATGCAGGCATCCTCCCCCTCCCATTATTCTTTGAACTCATTGTTTTCCCCTGTACATCCCCTTTAAAATAATTTTTCTGAAGAAGCTACATGTATAATTTTTTCATCAGGACCTTAGTGGTGTTGGTCGTAGGTTTGAACATCAACTTACTGCTGATGCTCATCATCTTGCTGATGCTACATCTGTTGGAAGTAAAGTTATTTGCTGCTACACATTAGGTAAGCACTCTCTAGTTCAGCTTTACCATTAAAAGAACTAGTGGAACTCATAATCAATGCTGTGAGCTTAATACCTGGGTGGGAAAGCTGCACGCAGCCTGGGAAATACAGTACTTGTCTCATGGTCCAGGTTGTGTATGGACCAATCAATTCAATGTCTCATGTTTGATGTTCCTGCAGTAGCAGTGCAAAATGGGGTTGTATTTTTCTGACCATGGCTTGTAGGAAACCTCTTCCTGAAGACATGTTTCAATCCTCAAATTTGTCTGCTTCTTATTTCATTTTTATTTCATTTATTTCAAAGTCTAAATGCTAATGCCATCACATTATTTCTGCACACATTTCCCAATAAAAGCCGGTTTATCGGCAGTCTACCGCCACCTGTAGGACCTCTTCCCACTGTCTGTTTGGATTTCGTTAATGAAAATAAAAATGATATTAATAAAAAAAAGCAAATACGACAACAACAATGACCACTGAAATTTTTAAATGCTGCAAAAAAGCAGGCAAAAGAGGCCCAAAATACCCATCAACAGCATGCTTTTTGATGCCCAGGGCCGGGTTGTTCAAAGGCCGATTTAGCTAACCCAGGATTAGCGACAATTTTGATTTCAATTTAGTAATTACCACTTAACTACCACTTGACCACGAAAGCACTGGATGCAAAGGCTCTCATATTTCTTTTAATTATCAGTTTATCACCCCAGTCTCCTCTCATAAAAATTTAATTCATTCATAGATAAATATAAATTTTAATTTATTCAAACCTTATTATTTATTCTAACTCTAACCCTAATCTTAATTACTAAGAAGCTACCAGTTCCAAATAAGTGGTTAGTTCTAATCAGTAACCTGGGAACTCGACCCAAACTACTAAGTAACATGCACAGCTGACCCAGCCTAACATCAAAGCTAACCATTCTAAATAAGTGCTTAGACCTAATCACTAACCTGAGTACTTAACCCAAATTACTAAGGCATATGCTCACATCTTGCTCAAAATTAAAAATTAAACTCGTTTGAAAAAACAATGAACCAGTTTAAAAAATTTTGTACTGGTTCAGAAACAAATTGTACCAAAGGTAAAACTGAACTACAACATTTATTATACACAAGTGAAATGTCCCCTTCAATTGTATTTTTTGGGCAAGCTTGTGCAGTGAAACAGCGGCGTTGTTCTGTTGTGTGGTACTCTGTGAGCAGAGTCTCCTTTGACCATCCTTGAAAAATCAGGAAGAGGGAGGAGATTCTTCCCATTTTTTCAAGGAAAGTCAAAGGAAGCTCTACTTGCAGGGAAGTTGTGTGTTTAATATTTCCAGTAAAAAGGTAGATAAAATGGAACTCATAGTCTTTTTTTCTGATATAGAAAAGGGTGGAACTTTATTTGATAGTACAAGAATGGATGAGGGTTCTACTGTTGACAGTAAGTGATTGGCTCTTAAGTTGTACTTTAACCAGTATATGTACCATGGAAAGAATCCTAATTTCTTGAACATAACATAACTGTTTATTCACAATTCAATTTCAAACCTGCAAGGGAAGGAAAAATGTCTTGACGCAATTTGAGTTTGAGTTTTATTTTCTAAGTAGACTTGTTTTGAAAGTCTACTTTTATCATGGTTCAGGATGGTTTCCGCGTCTCATGATTTAGGATGGTTTCTATGTCTCATGATTTAGGATGGGTTTCCGTGTCTCATGGTTTAGGATGGGTTTCCGTGTCTCATGATTTAGGATGGTTTCCGTGTCTCATGGTTTAGGATGGGTTTCTGTGTCTCATGGTTTAGGATGTGTTTCCATGTCTCATGGTTTAGGATGGGTTTCTAATTAACCGCGCGGCCATGGGCCGAGCGCGGTTCTTGCTCTGCACGGGTTTTTTTTTTTTTAGTTTTCGTGTCATGCCTGTAATTGGCTGATGATGACATCATCCGGTGAGGACAATTGGCCGTGGGAGTTTGGGTCGCCATTTCTCAGCTCTTTTTGTCATATCTCCCCCTCAGGAGGGTTTTGTCAAGTTAGCGAATTAACTGTTTGCACAAAAAAATGGCGGCCTTCGGCGATGGGCGTCAGGACATTTGCAAGGATAAAGCATCTAATTTGGGACCAGCTGCTGGCTAGTGAGGCTGACATTATCCAGAACTAAGCTGTATTTTCGTTTTGCGTGCAAAACAGAACATTTTGTAATCTGGAATGTTTGCATTGTTTCTGTTCACTTTCAAAGGGAATACTCAATGCGCTAAAAAGGTATTACGTCTGGCCATGGAATACGCTGACAGTGATAAATGTAAGATCGTGTATAGTTCGCCAGAAGCAATGGTGGAATTTTCTGGGGAAAAAAGTTAAAACTTAGCCCTAGCGCTCGTCAAAAACCCATATAATTGTAAAATTTATTTTGAAAGGTCAAGGTATTTTTTCATTAGACGCAAACAAAATTCTCCGATTACAAGTCACGCTAAACTCGCGCTATGCAAAGAATGTAATCAGATACTCCTTTTTCCGTATATTTGCTGAAGGGCAGGAGAGTCACGTTTCGCAGACAGTGTAAGTAACCGCGTTTTTTTATAGCGCGGTTTACAACCGCACCGCGGTTATTGTTCACAAATTATGTGATTGGAATAGTCCACCATATTGAAATAGCCTAGAATATCCGAAATCAGCTTGACTTAGAAACTTACTCCCAGTACCCCTCAATTGTCCTTCTTGGCGGTAGGATTTGGGAACAACCATTTACTCTAATATATACAATGTAGTTTGTTGGAGTTTTATGGAAACGGGCACAATAAGAATTTTTTCCTGAAGTAGTTCATTATTGGAATTCCACAGAGATAGCTTTGGTGTATCCCAAACGGTGGCCGGTCATGTTGACCGGCGAAACCAATTTTAGCTCGGTCATGTCTCGTTTTTGACCGGTCAAAATATTGAAAATGCTTATTTTGAAGAGTTTCCCAATTAAGCCTAAAATATCGCCTCATATGCACAAAAATGAGTTGTTAAAGAGGATAAAAGTTTTAATCGCTAAAAGTATCACTTAAATATGTTTGATTTTCATTTCCACAGACTGCATTAATTCTACTCGACTTGCCTGGGTTAACAACAATAAAAACTTGCTATATTATTTTATTATAAATGCTCATTTTACCGTAGTTACCCTGCACATAATTGTATATTAACTTACCACTTACGCTGAATGCGATTTTGGTTGTAAACACTTCGAGTTTCTACCAAACACTAATAGAAAGATCACTGCCTTCCGCCACTCAGCATGCTCGGTCAGCATGTGGGAAATAAACTGAAGAAATGCTAACAAGGACAATTAAATCTGTAACTGCGACGGTGATTGATGCGATATTCACTGTTGTCTAGTCTGTTTAGCGTATTTACAGAGGTTGATGTTTCCTGTGTTATTTTAGCAAGCCGGTAAGATGCCACAGCATTCACGAATCCAACGATCATAACCGTCTCATCGGTATTCTCCTATTTTGTAACTTCAAGCCACTGAGTAATTTTTTTATTTCACTGTTTATATTTTCCGGAAATAAAGTAAAACAATTTTTCTAGTGAATTATTTGGAAACCGTGTACTTGACCGGTCAAAATGACCGTCAAACCCAAATTTTGTCTGGACAAATAGTCATCTTGGCCAGACATTGTCCGGTGACCGGCCGTTATTAATTTTTGAGCCATGTATCCCATCTGAAACGACAGTGTTTTTACTTTCCAAAATGTGGTTTAATTAGCATGAATGTCTTTGTTGCAGCTGATTATGTTCGAGATCTTACCTTAGCTATGTGTGTGTGGGAGGCTCCAGCACATGATCTACATTCCAGGCCCACATGCCATTTAGGGATCTTTGATATCAATTGCTGGTACCATTCACAAATGCGTCCATCCATCAGGTGAGCAAACTGGCTTAGTTAAGTGTCAACACAACGTTTCCGCACTCTATACACTTTATTATTTCAAACTAAATTTTACAAAAAAAAGGGCATGCCCGCAACTAGCAAGTAGTTCGTTCTTTCAAGTTACATGTACATGTTTGTTATATATTTTTTGCTATTTCCTGTTAAAAATAAATTATACTGTATATTGTTGCAACATTGCACTTCCTCAAGTCTAACTGTATTTTCTTTTCTGTATGTGGTTAGGGATGCTATGTTTGGTAGTAAGGATCCCACGTGCCCGTTCTTTGCTTTCTTTTCCCTGGCAGATATTTTAGATGCTGCATCCCCTGATGGGATTGTGGTAGGTTATTCGCAGTAACATTGGTAATTAATAGCACAGAAAACCTACTGTACATTTGGCTTCACTCTTCCAACTCAGACAGAGGTGGAAGCTGTTTTTGTGTGTACCAAACTTAGAGGATTAGAGGGGTCTGACAGGTTCTTTGAAAGAATAGATAAGCTACAATGTAGGCCTTTAATCTACGAGTTAAGGAGGTTCAAAGCAGCATGTTTTTCAGCGTGCATGTTGTAGGTCAAAATGAAATTTAGGTTAAAATGGTTTTAACCTAGTTTGATTCTCAATTTTCTTTGTGTTCTAACCCTAATTACTCATGATCCATGAATAATTAGGATTAAGAGACAAAGGAATTCCATTTTAACCTGAATTTCATTTTGACCTACAATATGCACACTTGCTGTTCATGAAGAGTTCATGCAAGTTCATGTTCATGCAGTCTTGAGAACTAGACATAACATGGGTCAGAGGACTAGTGTTACTACTGAGATACATGTACAGTACAGGTCGAAGATATTGGGCCCAAAATGCGCGTGTAAAACGCGCCTGCGTGTCAAACACGCACGCGTCTGCGTCTTTGACACGCGCATGAAATACGCGCACAAACCAAAGTCATTAGTATTTATGAGTTAGCCTATTGTTCGCCTATTGTAGTTATTTTATTGTTAGTTTTGATGGCTGTTTGTCGTCATGTTTCGCCAGACACAGCATCGATGCTCTCTAATTCAAGCTGAATTACAGTATGTTGTATGCTTACGCCGTCAAGAACCAAGGATAAAAACTCCAAACTCACACATGACGTGTGGCGTGTCTTGATTAAAACAACATGGCAACAATTTGTTTGCCCAATATTTACGTCGGACGCGTTAAAATGTTAACCCTTTCCCGTTTTAAGCATTTTCTTATGCTTTGTAGAACCAGAGATATGAAAAGTCAAAACTTCTTGTCGCGAAATCGTCAAAAGAATCGGTTACTATTATTGTCACACAAGTCGATGAGAGTCGCATGTCTTTGTGAAAAAGAGAGAGATGTAATCCGCTCGCAAAAACCCGTTTTGTCTGGTGCGTTAAAAATAATTTCATTTCCAATTAGAGCTTAAACAACGGAACATTTTCCCGTTTCAAGCGCTTTCTTACGCCTAATAAAACCAGAGATATGAAAATTCAAAACTTCTTGTCGCGAAATCGTCAGAAGAATCGGGTATCACACATGACGCGTTGCTTGTCATTATTAACATAACATTCGCTCGCGAAAACTCGTCTTGTCCAGTACGTCAAAATGAAATTCATTTCTAACATATTAACATAACATTCGCTCGCGAAAACTCGTCTTGTCTAGTACATCAAAATGAATTTCATTTCAAAAAAGAGCTTAAACAACGGAACATTTTCCCATTTTAAGAGCTTTCTTGCGCCTTATAAAACCAGTGATACGAAAATTAAAAACTTCCCGTCGCGAAATCGGCAAAGGAATCTGTTATCGCACATGACGCGTCGCTTGTCATTATTACAATTCGCTCGCAGAAACTCTTCATGTCTGGTGTGTCAAAATGAATTTCATTTCACGTAAGAGCTTAAAACAGCTGTTTATTTATTTCTGGAGTGTTTTTTTATTTCAGGAGTGAAGTTTTACGATTTTTAATCGTAAGATGCACACATTTGACTTATTAATCGTAAAAGGTGGTACTTTACGATTATTAATCGTAAAATGCGTCTCCTACGATTAATAATCTTGGATGTTACGATTAATAATCGTAAAATCCACGATTAATAATCGTATGTTACAACAAATGCAGTTATTAATCGTAGATGCCGCGATCTTCTGCGGACACCAAATTTCACTCGACCGGCCGCCATTACGAAAAAAAAACTTTGCGTTCAAGAACTACATCTTACAGAGCTTGCTCTGAAATAAATGTGATTCAGCCGAAGTGTTGACATGACAAGCTTAACGTGAGGCTAACCTTTTATGAACTGAGTGCGTTTACGGACGATATTTTCAGCGTTTTTTACTCGTCGACGAAAAGCAATGCGAGCGCGAATGTCGTGGCCGCGAAACAACAACACCGCAGCCTTCAGTGCGATTATCGCATGATTTGAAAGAGGCTGATTCAATGTCCAAAATGTACCCAAAGTAAAATACAACAGGAAAATAAGCCAACATCTAAGTGTGTTTTCGAAATATATTTTATCCGTCTTTGGACTCTTCGGCAAAAAGCAACGCGAGCGGGAAAATATATCGTGGCCCGTGCTCGAACAAACAACAGCACTAATGCAAAATACAACTGAGTTGAAAGCGGCTGATTAAGGTTCATAATTTACCCAAAGTAAAAGAAACCAGGTGAATGAATATTAAACAACTAAGACTGTTTACGAACGATATTTTATCCGGCCTTGACTCTAAGACGAAAAACAACTCGACTCAGCCGTGCTTGAACAAACAACAGTACCGCGTAATGCGAAATAAAAAAAACTTGTCTCAATGAATGATTTAATTACTCTATTAGTGTGTCAAAAATGCTAGCTTACTGTAAACACTACGATTACTAAAATTACCCAAACAGCATTCAGAATAATTCTAGAATGTTGTCAAAACTAATTCGGAATCCTGTTTAACATTCGTACGATGTGTTATGCTACGTTTGTTATACGCGTAACTTATTATTTGTGTCTTTTCAGATTATTAGTCGTATAATGCGGTGTTTTCAGTTTATTAAACTGGGAACCGCGTCTCTTACGAATAATATTCATGACATTGTACGAATAATATCCGTATGTGGCTATATTTTCAGGAAATTAATCGTACATGTAGCGAAGTTTACCTACTCGGAAGACTGTTATAGCCACGAAGCCATCGTGTCACCGGTCAACCCGCTGCGTATTTCAGTATTTCTTTGAGCGATGTTTGTTGTTTCAAACAAGCTCTTTTTACTGTCCGAAAGTATTCCATAGCCTCCCGAAAACTTGAAATGGACTTTTCACATTCCGTGTCCTACCGAAACTTGAAGTGAACAAGAGCGGTGGATTTCATTCAGGTCAGGGGTTTATTCTTTACGAATCAAATTAAAAACGAAATCAACAACTTCGCAGCAAGTCTGCAAGTTCGATGTGTCAAAACATTGGCGGGCAGAATTCGTTGTGTTTACGGGAATATTTGGCAAATTGAAATAGTACGATTTAAGTGTACCTAAAAAAAGCATGGCTTCTTTGGTAAAGGTATCATTTATTGAATTCCTTAACAAAGCATTGACAGAAATGTATTATGCAAATAAGGTGGGAATTCCGAAAGAACTGCTTTGTTTGTTTTACAAAATGAAGTACAATCTCAGTTATTTGATGTGTAGTTCCTCGTCAAAATGGCGGGAAAATGGTCTCGAAGATTCGGAGTCGGACTAATCAAACTGCAGATGAAGTTCACCAAAAAAAACGTACCAGTATATTTGTGGAATAAGTTTCTTTTGGAAACTCTCCATTTTTAGTCTGACCGCTCAGACCACGACGTAGATTTCTTGTAAACGACAAACAGGTTTTCCTACCTCTGACTTTTGCCGTGGAATTTGCGACCGGTAAGGATCATTCCGAGGAAACAGGGTTCAAAGGTTTTAATTCAAAGTGGAAGCAAGAGTACGTATTTGATAGACGTGACTGTTCTATCTTACAGTGAAATCAACAAGTCCGATGCGTATTCGTCTGGGTTCAGTTCAAGAAGCTGAAAATGTCATAAGCTCAATTATGGCCGAGAATTGCTCTGTTCTTGGCTTGAAAATTACCATCTACGGTTCCCAATTGTTAGGTTTGCATAGGTGATAAGCTTCTGGTTTGCATTAAAAGTTTTAATAGTTGTGTAAAATTTATATTCACTGTGACACACCACATAGAAATAACTCGCGCTACAGAAGGCTGGCGAAGAGTTGCCCTCGACACAACAACTTGATTGGAAAACAATTCTTCGAACCTCCTCGTGATCTATTCCCCTTTTCTTTGTAAGATTTCAATTCCTTAACCCTGCAGAAATTCCTTGCAAGAGTGAAGAACTTTTAGCTGCCATAACACTCAGAAAACCGGTTAATTTTCAAGAATTCGACTTTTGCTAACATTTGGCGCCCTTTTTTCGCGGGAAAAAGTTTTCTCCTGTACATGTCTGCTTTAGAGGCAGTACAGTGTCAGTACACCATCGCGGCCTCCACTTTTCTCACCTCTATGAGTTCGGTATGGCATATTGTGCAGCATATATCCAGCAGAGGCAAAATCAAAGCTAACCTGAACGTCCATGCTCCCTCCGATGATATTTATCAAGTTTTGCACCCATGTCATTGTAAACTCGTATGGCAATCAAAGCTACTCCTGTAGGGTTGTCTGTTGCTTTGAGCAGCATCAATTCAGCAGCAATACCAAGTTTTGCCGTCGTCCACTCCACGTGCCTATTACGGTAAAAGCATTGTGTGATCGGAAATAGCAATTAGCGAACAGAATCAATGGCACAGTAATAGGATCATTCCTCAGTACAGCGTGAACTTCACTTCCAAGCGGTCGAAAAAGAGTGTTTGCCCAAAAGTGTGAAGTCTCGTGTCAAATCGAAAGCCTAAAAGGAGTCCAAAAGAGTCGATACAAAGGCAGAGTTGTCAAATGTCTTATGTCATTGAAATAGCCAATGATAGAAATGGGCGTTTGACAGCTGTCAGAATTATATTTTTTTTACGCCCACACCACCGCGACTCTCCAACGTATCGTTGCAGAGATCGCTTTTTTGGGTGTACGATTAATACGATTATTAATTGTACTCAGTTTATACTAAGTACAAAGATCAGAAAGTGCAGAAGGTGCAGTTATCAGTACGATTCATTATCGTACACCCACCTAGCGAATTCTACAATCAGTGGTGGATCAGGCTTAATAATATAAACAGTTTATATGTTCTAAAAGTGTCGCGATACGCTGGAGAGTCGCTTTCGTGAGGGCTTAACCTGAATGAAATCCACCGCTCTTGTTCACTTCAAGTTTCGGTAGGACACGGAATGTGAAAAGTCCATTTCAGGTTTTCGGGAGGGTATGGAATACTTTCGGACAGTAAAAAGAGCTTGTTTGAAACAACAAACATCGCTCGAAGAAATACTGAAATACGCAGCGGGTTGACCGGTGACACGATGGCTTCGTGGCTATAACAGTCTTCCGAGTAGGTAAACTTCGCTACATGTACGATTAATTTCCTGAAAATATAGCCACATACGGATATTATTCATACAATGTCATGAATATTATTCGTAAGAGACGCGGTTCCCAGTTTAATAAACTGAAAACACCGCATTATACGACTAATAATCTGAAAAGACACAAATAATAAGTTACGCGTATAACAAACGTAGCATAACACATCGTACGAATGTTTTAAACAGGATTCCGAATTAGTTTTGACAACATTCTAGAAATATTCTTAATGCTGTTTGGGTAATTTTAGTAATCGTAGTGTTTACAGTAAGCTAGCATTTTTGACACACTAATAGAGTAATTAAATCATTCATTGAGACAAGTTTTTTTATTTCGCATTACGCGGTACTGTTGTTTGTTCAAGCACGGCTGAGTCGAGTTGTTTTTCGTCTTAGAGTCAAGGCCGGATAAAATATCGTTCGTAAACAGTCTCAGTTGTTTATTCATTTACCTTTTTTTTTTTTTTTTTTTGACATTTTATTCTTTATATTCATTATTATTTTACAATTTTCCATTATATATGTATACACGTGTGTACTTATTATAGATCTTATATAGAACGTTTTCATATTAAATTACTTAGTTAAATTAATTGGTTTAATTAATTGCTTGTATACATTATCTTAAGTACATTTAAATTACTTACAAGGTAGTTCTAGATGATTAGCTAAAAGTGAAGAATTGATTAATCAGCCACTTAAAAGCAATTCTTCATAGGATTTCCATTTATCGCGGAAAGAAATAGTTCTATTCGATTTGAAAGCAATATATTTTTCAGTTTCATATTTCTTTTCAAGAATTCTCTCAAAGTGACTTATTGATGGTTTGATTTGTTTGTGCCTACAACTCCATAAATAACTTTTACCTAGAATTATTACATAGTTGGCTAGATCCATCCCCTCCTTCAAGATTCCTATGATAACGTCACTTAGTAAGAGACATCCGCAATTACTAATATTAGTTAAAATGTTGGCAATAACATCCATCCAAAAAGAGTACGAAAAGGGACAAGTAAATAACACATGGTTTCTAGTTTCTTTGGTATCTTGACAGAAAGAACAGTTAGGACTTGTTATATAACCTATTTTAAAAAGAATTTCATTGGTAAAAAGAATAGAGTTAAGTACCTTATATTGAAAAGATCTTAAGTAGGGTTCGCTACAAACTTTTATGGGCAACGAAAAGGCGTCTGAAATACATTTATCTTCCAAATTAAATTCTTCCTTCATCTTGGCCCATTTTGTTGGCTTTTCATACTTAAATTTTATCAACAAGCTATAATAATTACGACATTTAAAGTTCTCCATATCAAGAATGACGGTAAAGAAAGGTGAACGTGTACGTAAATTTAATGGCACAGCATGTCTCAATCCTGTCCAAGTCAAAAAATTAGAATTTAAAGACTTTTCTCCTTCAGAAATGTTAAAGGAGTCAATATTTGTCTTATCATAAAGTAAATCTTCGGTATACTTAATACCTTGTAATAGGTATCGTTTATAAAACACACTTTTACCGTCGATCTTAATTTCTCTGTTGTTCCATATAATATATCTATATATTATGTTTATTCATTTACCTGGTTTCTTTTACTTTGGGTAAATTATGAACCTTAATCAGCCGCTTTCAACTCAGTTGTATTTTGCATTAGTGCTGTTGTTTGTTCGAGCACGGGCCACGATATATTTTCCCGCTTGCGTTGCTTTTTGCCGAAGAGTCCAAAGACGGATAAAATATATTTCGTAAACACACTTAGATGTTGGCTTATTTTCCTGTTGTATTTTACTTTGGGTACATTTTGGACATTGAATCAGCCTCTTTCAAATCATGCAATAATCGCACTGAAGGCTGCGGTGTTGTTGTTTCGCGGCCACGACATTCGCGCTCGCATTGCTTTTCGTCGACGAGTAAAAAACGCTGAAAATATCGTCCGTAAACACACTCAGTTCATAAAAGGTTAGCCTCACGTTAAGCTTGTCATGTCAACACTTCGGCTGAATCACATTTATTTCAGAGCAAGCTCTGTAAGATGTAGTTCTTGAACGCAAAGTTTTTTTTCGTAATGGCGGCCGGTCGAGTGAAATTTGGTGTCCGCAGAAGATCGCGGCATCTACGATTAATAACTGCATTTGTTGTAACATACGATTATTAATCGTGGATTTTACGATTATTAATCGTAACATCCAAGATTATTAATCGTAGGAGACGCATTTTACGATTAATAATCGTAAAGTACCACCTTTTACGATTAATAAGTCAAATGTGTGCATCTTACGATTAAAAATCGTAAAAACTTCACTCCAAAAATAAAAAAAACACTCCAGAAATAAATAAACAGCTGTTTTAAACGACGGAACATTTTCCCGTTTCAAGCACTTTCTTGCGCATTATAAAACCAGAGATATGAAAATTCAAAAGTTCCCGTCGCAAAATTGTCAAAATAATTGGTTATCACACATGACGCGTCGCTTGTCATTATTACAATTTGCTCGCAAAAACTCTTCATGTCTGGCGTGTCAAAATAAATTTCGTTTCAAATTAAAGCTTAGACAACAGAACACTTTCCCATTTCAAGCGCTCTCTTACACCTTGTAGAACCAGAGACATGAAAATTCAAAACTTCCCATCGAGAAATCATCAAAAGAATCTGTTATCACACACGACGCATCGCCCGTCTGAATTAACGTGACTTTTCATACAACGCTCGCAAAAATTTGTTACGTCTGTCTCGTCAATATAGATTTCGTTCCGATTAAAAGCTAAACAAAGAAACATTTCCCATTTCAAGCACTTTCTTAGGCCTTACAGAGTTAGAGATAAGAACCAGTTTCTTTTCTCAAACTTTGCGTCACAAAATCGTGACAACAACAAATGTTGCATCGCATGTCGTGTTGAAAACAACATCATTCAAGTTCGCTCGCAAGCACTGTTCATATCTGGCGCGTCAAAATAAATTTCATTACAAATTAAAACTCCAACAACAACGCGTTTTCCTGTTCTAAGCACTTGCTTATGACTTGTAGAACCAGATATATGAAAATTCAAACTTGTTTTTCATTCGTTCAGTGATATGATTGTAGAGCCCGATCGAAAAACATGGCAAAGAAAAAATGTATCGGCTGTTGCTTTGTCGGCGGAGATATCCTTTTAGCGGTGTTTGTGGGAATTGCCTTTTGTTTTGTTTTCTGTTGTAAAGAAGAATGCCACACAAAGCACAGTTATGAGAGTGAATAACAAAAGGAAACATGCGCATCAAATGCACGCAAATGTGCGTAAACGCGCATTGTAGCACGCGTTTTTTGGCCCCCCCTTTGCGCGAAAATGGTGCGTGCGTTTTGCGTGTGCGTAGGCCGCTTATCTCTGACCTATACTGTATGCATGCATACATATAGTTTGTTGTTTTTTCTTTTTTGCCATTTCAATCAGGGGTTTCAATAACTTTTTTTGCTGGCGGCCATCAGGGTATGACAACCGGGCAGAAAAAAGGGCAAAGGGCCTTGCCAAGCTAGTTGGGTACTATGTAAATTGTCGATGAATCAGCCGGAGAAAGTTGTGTTCACAGCCGGTTAATTTGCCCAGTGCTCGGCCCTTAATGCAACCCCTGTTTAATGTGGACTTTCCAGTACAATGCTGGCAGCTTCTAACCAACCAGAGCATGTTACTTTCAGTTATGGTTCATAACTTGCCTATTGTCAGAACTTTTAGTTTTGTTTTTTTAGGATGTGTTTGTGGATGCAAAGTCTGTTTGCAACTTTGTATCAAGTGCTGGATCAACACTAGAGCAGCACCTGTGGCCAGCATCTCTTAAGTTTGGTGAGGATTAGATTTCTGCATGATTGTAGAATTTCTTGTAAGCAGTCATGGTCACCATAGAGTATTGTGGGTTCATGAGCATGTGTTTGTGTAGCTTTCACAAAGTGTTGGGTCACATGAAAGTAGCAAGCACACTGGATATGGGTTGAACAAATTAGAGAACAAGGTAAATTATTAATGCAAGAAAAAACAGCAAAGGCCCTAGTTCAATACCGTTCATTACATGCAACACTAACAGAGGATAACTTACTTTAATGTACAATACTAAGTAAATATAACTTTCTATATTTACTGTACCACACATTTCTGATAATATTTCAACATTATTTACAGATACTAACATTACATGCAATTTTAATGATCAAACGTTTTTTTAACAATAAAAAAAGAAAATGTACAGGACAAAAAAAGAGGAAATAATTAACAAATTGACGTCAGTTTTTCATGCGTCTGTCCTGTTATTTATCATAAATTTCGTCATCACATTGTCAAAGTAGGCGAGGCGATAGCCGCAGAGCACTTTGACGCAGAGTAGTTTGACAATGTGATTACAAAATTCATTGTCAATAACAGGACAGACTCATTAACAACTGACATCAATTTGTTTTTTTTTTACGATAACAAATGGTCGAATTGCGTGCTCTCGCTTGCTGACGTGTCGCACGAATGTCAAATTCATGTGTCTGTCCACATATTGATGATAAAAATTAGCCAATGAGCGTGCAAGAATTTCTGCAGTTATCGTAAAATATTGCATTGACCCTTATTCTCAATTATTAAAAAAACATAGGTGCACATTAGGTCCATACATGTATGTGGCTTACAGGTTATTCTAGTTAAATGAGTTGTTTTATTGACATCTGGCTACCTTTGAAAAGAAAATGAGAAAAACCAAGTGAATCATTCCTTATTTTTACTTCGTTTGTATTATTTAAATCTCAAATGACTTGTGGTGCACACCACATGAAGTACAAGAACAAAGAGGGATCATTGTTTACACCATATAACTGCATTGCGCTAATGAATTTCCTCATTCTGAATAGAGCCTTTCCATCTCGTAAACATCTCGTTGCCTAGTAGAATCTGGGAAAGTTTGCCCAGCATGTTTTCTTGTCACCTGAAGATGAAAGCTGCTTTATGCAACTCAGTGCCACTAGATTGAGTTCTCACTGCCTTGCATGGGTGTTTTAGCTGCAAAAGAAAAATTGAGGATATTTTTATGAATTAAGCCATTGGATGTGTTTGGAGGAAGATTATGTGAAACAGAAAGGTCATAAAACTCAGCAAAAGAGTAAAACACTAGAAGAAAAAGACTTAAAAAAAGAAAACAAACAAAAAAATCACAGAATCACACCCAGGTTCACTAATGGCCATCAATACCAACAAGTGGCCTTTCTACTAATCCAAGAGTTTATCAAATTTTGATGTAAGTATTTGTTTATTCGGAGTGCCAAAGAAAAATTATGTTTGTTTAGGTCGTTGGTATTTTGCAAAATAATCCTTTATAGTCATAAGCCAGTCCACAATGCTAAAAATTACATTTATTCCTTCGCGTTCAGGTCTTTTTAGACCTTTTAATGTCAATGTTATTTTTTACTAGATAAGTTCTTTCAAGTTTTCTCCTGGTTTGCATTATACATACATTTTTCAAATGATATCAAACAATCAAACATCTAAAATGTAATTCAGATGTTCTTTATATCAGCATACAAAATCAAATTCCAAATTGCAAATTTCAACAGTCTGTTTTGTCAGAAACTGAAAACTATGAGTGGTTTTGTTGGCCCCCTGGGATCTGTGGTAACACCCTTTGCTTTAATTCTCAATGACCAATTTTTGTGATATCAAAGGCCTATCAGTAAATGTCAGGGGACTAAACAAATCGCTAAACATTGCGCTGTGTTTAGGTGGCTGCGTCATTAAAACAGCTCCTTTATTTTCTTGAAAGAAACTTGCACTTCAAAAGAATGCGAAAACACCTGGCGAATGCAACACCCGGTACTTCTATAACCTTGAGAATAGAAATTATGAATAAAAGACATTAATTAAAACTGCTCAAAATTAAAACTGCTCAAACAGTACCGTCACAAACGGTGAACTCGAGATTCTGCAAGAGCAAATGGAATTTTACAAAGCTCTTTACGCTTCGGCTATGCACCCCGAAAACTCAAACAATGAAGCCTCTGCTTTCTTCGAGAACATTACTCCTGTAGAGAATATGGACCAGCAAATGTGTGAAGGAAAGGTATCCACGGAGGAATGCTTAAAAGCCTTAAATGATTTCCAAAACGAAAAATCGCCAGGAACAGATGGATTACCTGTAGAGTTTAATAATTTTTTTGAGAGAGAATTGCATCTTGACATGATAAAAAGTTTTAACTTTGCTTTTGAGACAGGAAGTTTATCAATAATTTCTCAAAGAAGAGGGATTATTACACTCGTCCCGAAACCAAATAAAGATGCCACATCATGGGAGAACCTCAGACCAATCTCTCTTCTTAATGTTGACTATAAAAAACTGACAAAAACAATTGGGAAGAGATTGGGGAGACTGAGGTTACAAGAACATTACAAGCTCTGTTTTAAATAATGGTCATGCGTCAGAATTCTTTGCTTTAGAGAGAGATGTCAGATAAGGTTGCCCTCTGTCCAGATTGCTATTTGTGATAGGTATCGAAATTCTTATCTCATTAGAAATAACACAATAAATGGACTAAAAGTAGGTGAGAAAAAAATCAAAATGTCTTCATACGCTGACAGCACCATGGTTTTTGTGCGAGACCTGGATTCCATCCCAGAACTTCTGGTACTTCTAAATAACTTTAAAAATCTCTCTGGCTTAGAAATTAATGCCACTAAAACAGAAGGGATGTGGCTTGGCAATTGGAAAAACAATCTTGAAACTCCACTTTGGTTTTCTCTGGCTGTGAGACCCATTAAAAGCCCTTGGTTTTTTTTGTATCATAAGATTTGTGTGAAGCAACTGAGTTAAAGACTTGAAATAGTTGCATGAGAAGAAAACTTATGCTTCTTGGTAAGATAGGTCTTTCAAAATTAATGTACAATACATCTGTACTTGTTATCCCCGAACAACTAATGAAAGAAATTTAACCAATATTTTTTATTCAGTCATATTGTACTGTATGTAAGTATTGTGCTGTAATATTACTTTTTTCCTCTTTTTATTACATGTATGCTTAGTCTTCCCTATGTTATATTGTAATTGTAAACTAATAAGCAAAAGGAAAAAAATATGTATATTCTTATCTATCAATCCATTATTTTCTCCAATAAATATTCCATTCAGGAAATAAGTCTGGTTAGACTTAGGAAATAAGTCTGGAAGTAAGTCTTAGGAAATAAGTCTGGAAATGAGTTCTGGGATAACAGATTTTATCCGATTTACATGTAACTCATTGTAAATAAGTGAAAAGGAAACACCTTACTATTAATGTTTCAACAACACAGGCCATTGGAAAAGTAATTGTCATATTTTTACTTTAGATACTTGTTGCTTGATGGAGACAGGCCTAGTGCATTCAAAATTCCTGGGAGTCCAGCGTCAGGTGAGGCATTAGGGCCATTTATACAGGAGAATAACTAAGCTGGCTGGACTCAGCCAAACCATAAATTATTGTATAAATACATGTAGGTCAGAAATGGTTCTTGTAACATATTGTTTATAAAGGTGTGACTTACTCAAGCCATGGGCTCAGTTTAGCATACCCTGGAGGGATAAGAGCTGGATTTAGTTCCACTAGTAAATGTGTACAGTGTATGTTGCCTTGGTAAATAATCTTTGAAACATTTCAGCTTACCTACATGAATGCTGATCTGTACCAGAATATTCTTTAAACAGAGAATATGCTGAATTGATGCTGGCAGCATCACATCAACAAAATGGCAAAGGCAATCAAGCTGAATGGATTCAAGCATACAGGGTATATCAAAAAGAAAGAAAACTAAATTGTATCAGGGATCTATATTAGTTTTTGTTGTTAATTTGTCGTTAGCGCAAGTATTTCCAGATTTCACTTGCTCTTTATAATCTTTTGCAAAGCCTTCTCAAAATACTGCCACATAACACCACAAAACTTACATGCAGTAAGATTTCAACCAGTTGCTGCAGTACATCACAGAAAATTGCTAGAAGGGGAGCAGTTGAAATTGAGACTGCATAGAGATTTTATTATTATTTGAAAAGTGAAGAATTTACATGAAATGACATTGTTAGTATAATGAAGAATACAATTCTATTATAGATTCTTGCTAACATGAGTAAAGAGGGAATCGGCTGTCTGTCTGATGCACATGAGTATTTCAACATGTGTTATGTCGCTGGGCTTCTCCCAAGGAATTTTGACCTTTCCAAACCACAGGACAGATCTGTAAGTACTTACTAAATGCAGTTGAACTCCATTAATTCAATCACCAATGGGCCACAAAAATTTGGGTGTATTAACAGGGTGGCCATATTAAAGGGGTTCTTCAAATAAGGAAATGACTGACTGAGCATCCCTTTGAGGTGTGCTTCCTCTGTGGCATGTTTTGTAATGTAAATTTTCTTTTAAAGGCTTGTATCAACACTGTTTATTGTGGTGAACACAGTCCTACAATAATGGCTTACTTGCTTTGTTTCACATGAATATTTATTGTTGTAGTAAGAAACCACATGACAGTCCTTTAATAGTAAAAATGTTTTGCAGTTGTCTCCATCGGTCGTCAGTTGCTTATGATTGAATATGGTAATTTATAAGATTATAACAGGAAATGGAAAGACCAATAATTATTATTGATGTGGCAGCTAGTAAACAATACAAAAATATAGAAAGAACATAAGAAATGAAAAGAAATATAACAATGGATATGTGCTCACAAATATGGTAGCAACAAAGTAAGGTGTTTTAGTTGCATGTTTAACAGTGTATGCTTATCTAGGTGTGTTAAGGTGGTTCGAAAAAGTTTTATGGCGCACGCAAACTGGGTTCTAATCTTGCGCACGGCGCGGTTTTTAAAACCCACAAAGCCAAGTAAACAAATATGGCGACTGTGATGTACTTTCGCCTCCTTTTGACAAAAACTGATGTTTTAAAGACATATTGGTCCCTGAGAAAGGTAAAATCGCCCAATTGTAAGTTGTTTTAGAATCTTGTAGAACAAAACATCGCATGTACAAAACACTGCCAACTGCAAAATCAATAAGCCGAATCTCGCACGTGCAGTTGACGCACATGCGCAAATGCTGATCTTGTGGTGTCAAAATTTTGGAGTTTTTATAACTTTAATCGCTCATATTTCCGCTTCTGCTTGGTGAATTTTTTCATTTTTTTGGTGATAACCAGGATAAATTGGCTGCATACATAGTCCGATTTTTAAAAAATTCTGTAGGCAGGAAAAAAAATAAGAGAACAATAGTCAAAAAGAGGATTTTTTTCCTTAATCTACCCTACAGATTTTTTTTTTAACTGAAATATTTTGAAGGTAATTTCTGGTGACATATAATATTGCAGTTTGAGAAGATTTCACCGACCAATTTTTAAAAAAGACAATAGATTTCGATTTTAGGGGCTCAACTGAATGTGTCATATGGTTGCTATGGTAACAGGTTTTCTGAAATGAATGTCATGTAATGAATCTATGATGTTTCTTTTATTTCTGTGCCAAATTTCATAGTGATACGATGAACCAAACATAATTTAGAAAAGAATTTGTGAACTTGTCTCGGGAAAATGAAAACTATTTCGAACCACCTTAATGAGCTGCACATACAGTCAAATATTCACATTTTCCGGGATCATTTTCTTGTAGTTTCACTATGAGGCGCTACTTTCCATTGCCTTGGAGCATGGCTTGGTGACTTTCATCACATTATGCATTAAAAAACTGGGAACAGGAAGTAAGTTGGGTTATTATTTTAGTTTGTTTCTTGAGATGAAGATAGGGGAGGGGGAGCCTGGGACTAATTTACCATGAAGTCACAATTTGAACAAACTGAGAGCAGGAAGTAAAGATTGCTATGAACCTCTTTTTGTGCACAGTCTTGTACCATTTGGAACCTAAACTCTTTTTGCATGGAGATATCGAAAACAAAGCACTTGCTAAATTGATATAAGCAGTTAGCTGTTTTGGTCCCTCTGCTCCTTACTCACCCTTCCTTTGTAGTTTCTAACTTTAAGTGATCCAGTTGTCTAGTGGGTGTTGGTAGAGGGCTTTAGTGGGGTCTTTTGGCTTAGTATAGTGGGCATTTTCCAGCTATGGGAGTGACTGCCAATGTAGGAATTGGTCAACTCATTACAAATTCCTTGAAGTTCCAGGCACTCAATTCCAACTCAAGTCATCAATTAGCAATAGTATCTAAAAGTTACATTTTGTAACTATTGGTAAATGAAGGTAACTTTTCATTGACCATACAAAATTAAAGTGGAAGCCTAATGTTGAATCTCTGCTCTAGATGTGACTCATGCCGGCTGCAGTTTGAAGTTGATTCTGGATTGGGCTTGGGACCGTGTTGTGGATATTAAAGACCAACTTGATCAGCTGTGTAAGAATTGTATCCTTGATCATCATAATTCCTTGCTTGTTGATTCATTCAAAAGGATGAAAAAGGAATTCACGACACATTATTAAAACATTTATACCTTCTTTGGAAATGTTACCAGTGACAGAAATATTAGATGTGGATAGATAGCAAATTTGTAAACATCAACAGGGCAAAAAACCTTTTTTTATTCCACTTGGCCATTGGACAAGTAAAATTCAGATTTTGGTTCTCCGAAAGTTAATTTTACTTGTCCAAAAAAAATTATTAAAGCAAATAACAAAATATGTTTAAAAAACATAGAAATTGTATAATCTGTTTTGTACCTAATTTGGAGTGTTTAGTTATTTCAATTTTTGTTGTTCTTTGCACTTTTTAATACAACACCATTTCATATAGACACTTCAGGGATCACTAACGTTCTTTATGAACAATACACGACTTGAGAAAATGCAGCACATCTGTGAGGCATTAAAACTGGGATCTAAGATGAGACATATAAGTCCCAGCAATATTCTGAGGCTGCTTTCAAGGAAATCATCTGAATTTCTACTGGTATACTTGCCACACACTTTCTACTCATAAAACTTGCCACAATGGTAATCGCTTCGTTCAAGTGTTGATGAAGCCTTGTATCAAACGAGGTCATCATTTCTATACTGTATATGGAATGTGGATCCCAGTCCCAGTCCAGATATTCTCGGAAACAAAAGCTAAAAAAAGCGAAAACGAACAAGTAAGTTGCTGTGAAAAGAACCCAAACTTCGTGAAATTCAGGTTAGTTTTCAAAGTCCAAAATGCTTAGGAACTCGGACCACAGTAGAAGAGAACATCTTTTTTTCGGCAAACTCTACTCGTCCCGTAGGACAAGTGCTTTCGTAAATCCACTAGTCCGAGATAAAAGAGTACACGTCTCGGATGGGTGGACGAGCGGAAGTTTTTTGCCCTGAATCAAATACAGTCATGTACAGTGTAACCTTTTGTAAGCCATTTTTTGAGCTATGACTGTGGTAGCCTTGTTCAAGGACTGTTTTGGTTACTAGCTTTTTGTACAAGGTAAGTATGCCCCTATAAATAATAATAACAATATAACAGTGCTGTAGTATGATGTTGTAAGTTATCATTCTGTATTATATTGTTTGATGACAAGGATACAGAATTATAATAATGGTGATGATTTGTTGTTGAAGGTATTCCACTGTTTGATGGCGGAGGTGGCACTCCTGATGAGCAGATGCTCTTACTGTTGGACAATCAGAAAGTGCAGTTGGCTCATTTAACAACTATATTCCAAGCTCTGATAACCCAGTCAGCACCAACCACTCAACAGGGTAATTTTTTAAGATAAATCAAATTATTTTTTTCATAAAACATTTTTATTGAGCAATCTAGTGATCTGATCTTACTTATCTTCAAAAAGAACCACAATCATGCTGGAGGCATCTAAATCTTGTATAATTAGGGCAGTTCCACTGTCTTTGCACTCTGAGCTTGGAAACATCTGCTGGTTGCCAGAATAATAAGACATTTTTTGCCAGAGAATAGACTAAAATGGCAATTTTGTTAAATTCAAGGTCCCTTTACAGAGTTGGCACTGCTACATGTACTTATCATTGCCCTAGATGAGTGAATGCAAAAGAGTCCACTTTTCAAACAATTTTCTGTTTCTGGTATTGTTCCTCACTTTATCAGTGGATCGTTTGAAATTCCAGAGCAACTTGCTGTGGAAATAATGCTCTTGAAAGTAATAGGAAACTGTAGTTAGAAATGACCATGTTCTTCAGAATGGCAGAACCTCTTCTATTGTTGAAATTTGTGTGACAACATGTGGAATAAACCTTTAAAAGTAAAGGTCGCACTACTTATTTCTGCAGTTTGACCAGAAGACATGCTCATGTGCCTAGCCAGCTACAAAGCACATGTACCTCGGAGTGTGGGCCCATTTTTCAACATTCATTAATTTTTAAAATTGAAGATACTAAGTAAATCCCTGCACAATCCAAGAATCAACCCTTCCCTTGACAGTGTGTATGGCCAAGGTGATTCTTGACCTGCAATCTTTCCAAAGTGTAATGAGTTGTAGTCAAGACTTAACTTCATCTTGTGGTTTCTGACAATTATTTCTCTGCTTTTATTGTCATTACCTTAGATTATTAAGATTTTTTTAGTTACATGTCATTGCTAGTAATAAATACTTTTGCGAGTTGATGTGACTTAAGAGGGAGGAAGGGGACTGCACAATCCTTGCTCCCCTTATGTCACAACAGCTTACTCACATTGCTCTGAGTATTTTTCTCTGGGTTTTACAGTTTCCTCCCTCCATAAAAGAAACCAACACTCTTAATTCTAGTTCAATCTGGAAAAAGTGGACGGGGAGGCTTTCTGGGGGATGACCGGAGTTATTCCAATTTATTAAGTTTAATTTATTACTTTGTCTGGCTACATTCTTCATTGTAACTATGGCCTCCATGGACAGTACTTGTCTATGAGTTATTGTAGAAGTTAAAATGAATTTCTTTTGTTATTTCAGGTATAAAGGACTTGGAAGCAAGATACAATGTTGTTAGCATTCTCTCATTGGTAGGTGGCTATACAGTAACTGTGACATAAAACTCATGTTCATTTCATTGTTTTGCTGTTCAATCCATCAAGGGCTTGAGTCGGCTTCTCTTTATGTAATCCACATATTCATGCACTCTTTCATCCACCCCTGAGGATCATTCTACCATCTATTCATTACCAGCTTGTATTCTGTGATGCATGTGCAGCTGAAAGCATTTGGTTTTGTTTCAGTATCTAAGAGTTGTTCTGTGGCTCATTGGACAAGGATTGTTGCCTGAACAGTCAGGTAAAGATGTTTACAGATACCGTTGAACCTCTCTCTACAGACACCTCTCTAATACTGACACCTCCATTATGGTCAGTTTCCTATGTGCCAACAAAATCCTCACTCCCCAGATATTTTCTTCCAATTTTGACAGTGAAAGAATTTACTTCGAAATTTATGAATAGACTGAAGGTTTGTTGTTGTTTGTTTCTTTTTTTAGAGGGCTCAATAGCAGCAGCTAAAAGGTGTGATTAACTTGTGCTAGGGTGGAATCCCAATTTCTTGAACTTTCTAGGGAGGCAAAAACTGATTCAAAAAATGACGATTTTACTGGTGATTGCAGTGAAATACATCCAAAAGGGAAATGATTTTTGTTTTTTGTGAGTTATGGGGCTGCATGTGAGAAATAGAGGGTTCAAGAAATCAGAATTCCACTGTTTTGAGAAAGAAGTTTTTATGTCATGGTTTAAAAAGTATATTTGTCTTACATGAAGATGGAGCAGTTAGTATTTGACAATGCCAGAACCAAAATACACACATGACTAGGTGCAAACTGAAATATACTATTAAACTGAGAGCAGCTTGAAAAGTTATCAACAAGTTAGTAGGAATTATTTTTCATTATTTGTGTAGCTCCATGCCCGGACACTAAAGATTGGCGAGGCATATGTTACAAACATTACCGTCATAGCATTGGGATTTTGGACTGCTGTTGTTGTTGATTATTTTATTCTACAGCTACATGTGATAGTGTCTGTACACTGTCCAATGCATGTAGCTTCTTTATACCTCAGTGAAGAAATAATTATGAAGTGCTAGAGGAAAACTAAAGATAAATATCTTATGAAAAACCTCATGATCTACACATGTACCTTCTTTCAGAGGACATTGTTACCCAGCTTTGACTCTCAGTAATGCTTGTGAAAGTAGACGCAAGGACTTGGAAAACCTCTGCAGAAAGTATGTTCACATGTATAATTAATCTTTTGGACCCCTCTGTACAGTGAATAATAGAATAGTTGATTTTTTTGGGGGTTTTCATTTGAAAAGTAACTTTCCTATCCATCTACTGTAGTTATCAAGAATGGAAAATACACTTGCCTTGACTGTTATGTCCATTTTGATAAACTGAAGCATCCAAGCGTCCAGGCTAAAATGTATGATTTTAAAAAACTTAGATTACATGTAGCTTGGTCAAACCTGTTCAGTTCCCTGACTGCCAACAGTGCAATACAGTACAGTGTAAGCAATCTTTATTGTTAAGACATTTGGTATATGAGTCTGATTGGTTCTGGTATGTAGATTACAGGAGTGCTCGACATGAACTTTATTTAAAAACTATACAGTGCTCGAGTCTCACTAGTAGTGTTTTTCGCTTTAGTGATCCAGGCTCCATTGGCTTGATGGTAGACAAACTTATTGGTCAGTTTGGTCAGCAAGCAGTGAACCAGTGGATTGCTAAGGGAGGTAGTGAACAGTACCCACCCAGCACTCTGCATGTATGTTCTAAGAGTTATTTTAACTTGACAATAGTCTATATAAAAGAAAAGATTTGCACTAATGAAATTATTGATATAATGATGATTTAAAACCTAATGGTACATACATTATACTGCAAGAAAATTGCTTTACCACACTGTAAGAATGTAATTCCCTAAGGGAATTCAATTCAGAGTCTGATTGCAGCAAAATTCAGTTGCAGGCTATCTACATGACCATGTGTATTGCCAGTAGTCAATGCATTGGGTCACTTCCTTGTACAGCTTTCATGTTCCTGACTGTTTCAACCATGTGCAAGTCAAAAAGTGCTTTTATTAGCAATATAGTGAAAATGACAATATTTGTTCCATGTTTCTGTAAACTGCCTTGTAGTCCAGGTTCAAGCATTGTGTTGTGTTCTTGAGCAAGACACTTTACTCTCACAGTGCCTCTCTCCAGGGCCGGGTTGTCCGAAAGCCGGTTAATGTTAACCCAGGATTAAAAGGTAACCGAAGTGTATATTTTTCTGGTATAGAAATGTTTTCCGCTGCTTATGTTTTGTGTAGTTTGAGATTATTCAAACTCAAAACTGAAGAACAAGCAATATAAGCAGAAAGATGATTCGTAAAATATGCCGAAGGCTTTTGGTGTGAAAAGTGGAGAGCTTTGATAGATCCTTCTCCGTTAAGCACCAAAATTCTGAGCCATACAGGAGGGTTGTAAGGACGCAGCTGTGATAGAGCTTCAGCTTGGTGCGAGTACTATAGGTGGAAGAACGCCATACCTTATTCATCATATTGAGCGAATTTCTAGCCTTGCTGAGATGGCTCTGGATGTCCAGGTCAGTCCCTCCATCTCTACTGATGATGCTGCCGAGGTAGGTAAATCTGTCTGTGTAAGGAAGCTCTTCTTTATCAATCTGGACTGGTCGTGTGTTCGTAGCGTTCAGTGCCAGTCTTCTTGTTGCTGATGTTCAGACCAACTTGCTTTGCAAAGGTGTTGAGGCGTTACGTCTTCTCTTGTATGTGGGTGTGGGTGTGTGATAGTAAGGCTAGATCTTCTGCGTAGTCCAGGTCTTCCAGGTACGAGAAAGGTGTCCATCTGATTCCCCTGACCTGATCTTCAGTGGTGCGATGCATGATCCAGTCTACAACAAGGTTGAAAAGAAATGTAGATATTACACACCCCTGTCTGACACCAGTGTAAACTTCAAATAAGATGTCACCATCACCAACACAGCAGGTAAAGTTGTCATAGAAGCTTTTGATGATCTCAACAAGGTGGAAGGGGATTTCATATGCTCATAATAACTTCCAGAGGCTGTGCCGGTGCACACTGTCAAAGGCCTTGGCGAAATCTACAAAGTTGATATAGAGAGTTTGCTGCCATTCGGTACTCTGTTCAATAATATTTCTCAGTGTGAAAATATGATCAATACAGCCCCTTCCTCTCCTGAAACCTGCCTGATCTTCACGAAGTCTATGGTCCACAGCCAGTGATAATCTACCGGCCCTCCAGGTTTGGGGGTTTTGCATAGGGCTAACAACCCTATCATGTAAAAAACTTTTGTTACGGAAACAGCAACGTATATAAGCAGAAAACCTCACCAAAAAGGTACAAAACTGAAATCAAAATTCTCGCTAATCCTGGGTTAGCTTAATTGGACTTTGAACAACCTGGGCCAGCAGCATAAATGGCTACCGGCGAACTTAATGCTGTGGGTAACCCTGTGATGGACTAGCATCCCATCCAGGGGGGAGCAGAAATACTCCTAGCCGCTTCATGCTACAGAAACAGAGATTAACTCTGGCCTGATGGGCCACTTGGCTTGTTTGCAAACTTTGCCTAATGTATGCTGTAATTAGTCTTTATGATATATAAATTCTTTTTTCAAGAAAGGAACATTTGGTAGAGATTAATTATTTTGACTTTTTTTTCAGGGTATGTGCAGTCTGTATTTATTGGAAAATGTTCATCATACCTGGAAGCATTGTGTTGTATCCTTTACCAAACAAGGTTAATGAAATTTATTGAGTGATCAGCTATCAGATTATAAACAATTATTGGATGAGATTTTTGTGATATTCAGAATAATCAAGGCAGGTAAGTACAAACTGTACTATCAGCCGAAGCTGAAGGCTGAGGTTTATAATACTTACTGAGACCTTGATTATTCCGGATATCACAAAAACAGAATATAATTATTGTTTTATTATACATTGTTTTGAAGAAAATAAGGACAAACGCATTATGTTGATTAAGCGATTTGACCATCCATGCCACATCACCCGTGAACTTGACATTGCTCTTGGAAATCATGCATTTTCGTGCACAGCCTACAGATTATTCACTAATCTGCTACATGTAGCAGATCAGTGAGTAATCTGTAGGTTGCGCTGTTTCCCAGAATTAACTGTAGAATGAAGACAGGTGGTGACCACAATGTATAATAGTTATTAGTATTGGACCCACCCAAGGTACATGTTCTTTGTTGTGCAGTTCTAGCCTTTTCTGTATCTCAAGCTCAAAATTGTATCTGATCAGATCAAATATCAGAATACCATTTAAATGCTAAAGAAATCTCCATAACTATTATGTACAGTCATTTACAGAAAGTGTCCTAAAGGGAAATTCAGTCAGAAAAAAAGAGTTGTTTAATGAAACCATATTTTTCATGAAGTACTGTTCTTTAAAAGAATGATTGTGTTTCTGTTTATACACATGATTTTATGGATCAGAACTCAAAAATTTACTGTGAGGCTTCTTTGTTCAAGTCCACCCAAACACAGATTTGCAGAAAATTTATTGACATACTGTAGAGTGAAAAACAGTGTAAAAGTAATGATGAAATCATACAAAAATTACTTTTTCTGATTCAGACAATGATGTTCTGGATGTCTGCAATAATCAAATTGCCCATTTATGAGTGAGTCAGTCCATGTACACATACATGTAGTATGCAGCACTGTAGAATATTCCCTTAACAAAGTTGACACAGGTATTCTATTTGTTGCTTGATTTGTGCCTTCTGGATACTGAACTTCAAATGAATGAGGTATTTTTGTGTCTGTCTTTGAGAATTTTGAAAGTTTGACATTAACTGGTTAAATTTAAGAACGAGAAATTAAAGTTACTCCACATCTACAATGTAGTATACATGACTGCAGACCAGAAACTCATACCGAGCAATAGGAGTTTTTAGCTGCCCAAAAGAACTTTGTGGTTTTTTCTCATGGAACATAATGGATCAAGTGACATTGGATGTATAGTCCAGGTACTTACTTATCACTGCAGGACTCGCAGGATCATTTAGAATAATTATTATAATAGTTATTAGCACCAGCAGAATTTTTCCTGTTGTTAATTGTCCAAAAATGTGTTAATAGTCCTCAACCATTGACAGGTTTGTGTTTCTCTTTAATTAAGTAGTTTTAAATCATCAATAAGATGATTTTGGCAGTGGCAGATTTCAGTTTTATATCTTCAAAGCTAGTATTTTGTTTCTTCATGTGTGCTTAGGTGGCAACAAAATTTGCTAAGGCATTTAACATGTCAGAGGACTTAATGAAACTCATTCAGGGATTCTGGATGCTTGACCACCAGCATTTTGAGGTAGAGCTGAGCCTTATCCTGGTTTATTGTAGGAAGAACACAAATGCTTTTTGGTTAAATTACCACAAAGGCATTTTTCTGTTCTGCTCTAGAGTATATCTTACATGTATAATTTTGGATTTTTATCAGTCCATGTACAACTGGATGCTATTTCCCATGCAATATCATTGAATAAGCTGATTTCAGTTTCCGTAAGATAAATAATTTATCTAACATATGAAATATCACATCTCACCTTGCTGTACTTCAATGGTATTAATATTTTGTTAACTTAGTAAATGAACAATTGTGTTGT
>OZ026598.1:13713696-13743696 GCA_964020085.1 Micromussa lordhowensis | reverse complement strand
TGAAACCTCGACTGGATTAGCCTTTTTCCCACCAAGCAAGCCTTCATTGAACTTGGCTATCAAAAATTCTTTGACTTTCTCGGAGGTTTTTGCTGCCATTTTCTGGCCTTTAAGTGCCCAGCCTTGCACACTTAATTTATCATCACTGCAAGAAGAAAGGTTAGAGTCAGGTGGACAGGCCGACTTGGAGCATTCAGTGGACCGTGAAACTATTCCGGTGACATGTTGGGCCCATTTTCTTCTTATGGTGTCGTAAACTGTTTCACGTTCCAAAACGAGCTGATGTGTTCCGGTGTCCATATGATCCTGAGCCTCGTTCTCTTTCCTGAAAATCAGCACACAACCAGGTGCATCACAAAAAAAGACTTCATTTCTTGGTTCTCGAGAGAGGTATGAATGTGGTCCTGAGCCAACATTTCTGCGCTGAGGGCTTGCGCCAAATGGCTGCAACAACTTCATTCCAGTTTCTCCTTGCGCTGTCTTTCCTTGATAAGTCATCAGGCTTCCAGGGCCAATTTGGTAAGCGCACCAAACACGAATTCCGGCTTCAGTAAACTCGAAGTTGTTTAACTTGCTGATTCCTTTGAGTTTGTTGGTCCCACCTGTTTCATTTGCTGTGTTTACTTCCGCAACGGCTGCTCTACATCCTGTAATACCTCCATGTGACTCGAGGGCTTCCTTCATATCGGCCGCGGTTACAACATCGTGCTTTTCGTTGACATATCGTCTGATGTGCGCTTTCAGTGGAGCTATCTTTCTGTCGCATATGTCTTTTCCTGCTTGAGGCTCAGAAAAATCATATCGCCTGATCTGAATCCTTGTCCTTGAACCAATAGCTGGAAGAGCAAACAACAACGGCGCATTGTGATAACAGGCACCATTGTCCGAGCGAAGAAACGCTTCTGTAATGAATGGTTACTCTGTCTTAACAGTTTTTAGAAGACTTTCTATTATTGAAGCAACAGCGAACCAATCTTGCTTGCAGTGTTCAAATAAGTGAACGAAGCACTGAACTGAGAACGATTCCTCTTGCTTCTCAATTACACAACTTACGTGCCAGCTCTTGCCTCTCTTTCCAAAAAAGTCCTTCATTTGTTCTCTATAGCAAAGAGGTAAAAAATTTCATGGCCCAGTCCATCACAATGAGGCAGTTATTGCCATTGAGCTTGCTCAGAACATCTTGTTTTGCTAAATCTTGGTTGACAACGCGTATGTTATGAGCCTTCCACGCACCAATGGCCTCTTTGGCTTTATCATACTCTAACTGAAGCTTTCTTTTAGTTCCGTCATCAAGCCCCGCACCAGAACCGTCTTCGATTTTGACTCCAATTTCTTCAATAACAGTTTCCATTCCACTACAGGCGTCACATATAATGTTATGAACATGATCGCAGTTGGCCTTAAATGAGGGATCAGTAGATGAGCTTAGCGCGTGCACAACACAGTGATCAACGCATCTCTCATCTTTGCTCAGGTGTAACTTGTAGTCAGCTTTGAGGTATCTCTTGGCATTCGAGAGTTGTTGCTTGGTTTCTTTCTCCCAGCTGGAAGTAACTGCTTGTTTATTTCGGAGAGTACCAGCAATTTTCTCTAGACACTCAAATCCTTGAACGCCCTCAGTAGTTGAATAGTCTAAGCCATGCAAGGACTTCTGCATGGAAGCTGAGCACACATCTAGAATTCTAAACAGAGTTCTTTCACTAGCCGGCTTAAATACAATATCAGTGCAATAAGCCTGATACTGCGCAATGATTCTTGCTGGAATTAGAGTTCTAATCACTGCGGGTATGACAGCATGTCCTCCACTGTCTAATTTCAACTTACAGGTACCATATGCGACGTCTTGCAGGAAACATGGTCTTGATATGAAATCAATGAAGTGATCCGTCTTGACAGGATCAAGGCGTATGCGAAAAATAGGTGTTTCCACAACGGGTTGACCTTCCCCTACATCAATGGCATGTCGACGGGCTTGGTCAATGCGCCACTTTGATAGGCCTGGGATCATTTCTTGAAGATCCGTCTTACTGAAATCATTAACAAAGAGAGAAAGAATCTGCTTTCTAGTTTGCCAGTTTTCGGCGTCGTTATGAGCAGAGATAAGTGTTTCCACAAGACCAGTGTCTAATCGTTTTCTCTTCGCGGGGGGTTCATTTCCGACATTACGAACCTGCTGGTCTTCCCGCAGACAACTCCACATTGTCTCTTCTTGTCCCGGAACAACAACCCACAACACTGCTTGCAGAACCTCTTTCACCTTGCGTTGATAGTATTGCTGCTGCGTCACTGACACATCCTCCCATGCTGTATTAAGTGTGGATGCAATAGGACTGCAGCGACCCTCAGTTAGTTGCGAGATCGCTTGATTGATTACTCCTCTTCTCTCACGCTGCTGTTCTTTCTCATCAATCCACAAGCTAATTTCTGCGTCATCGTCTTCATTGGCAGATATCATCGAGATTTCAAGTTGACTTTCATATGCTGAAACAGTACTAGCATTTGGTCTCCTAGGTGATTCATCAGTCGATATCCTTGACACAGACAACTGTTCGTGAATCTCTTCAGGGTTTGTATCGGGAGTCGCCTATGAAAATGACAAAGGCAGAATATTATAGGCATGATATATACATAATTTATATTAGCTCTACATACACTTCCATTACGAAGTATACAGATTTTATTTTTATTAACCAGATTTTCATAAGATTGAGTGCCTACCACAACTGTTACTGCAAGATGCTTTTCTCGCTTCATCGCGTAGTGATGTTTCCTGCAACTCGTGCAGACAACTTAAGTGGAAACAAAGGAAAAAGATACGATAAAGAAAGGCGGAAAAGATTCGATAAAGAAAGGTAAATAAAGATATGATAAAGATAAATTCAGAGGGAAATGCTTTTATTTTGGGTTATAGAGAGCTAAAGTAATACTAAAAAAGTATGTAAGTAAAGTTGTGGCTCATGCAACATTCTCTTATTTGCGTCTCAGCATTTTCAGGGACTAACGAGCGAAAGTAGAAATTGCGCCGAAAACCTTCCACGTGTTGTCTTCTTGCGACAGGACATTTCCAATTGGATAGACTACTGATTGTCTATCCAAGTTGCAATTGCTGTATTTATCTTTTGCAACCTCATCGATTGCATGAAACACTGGACACCTACTGACTTCTTTACCCCTTCCACCGCCCCCATGAAAGTTCGGTGATACCTAGTCTCTCACGCGCCCCTTCCCATCATAGCCTGCAAACAGGCTCCCGGCAAGGGCGGAAAAAAATCCGGCGAGCGAAGTGAGCCGTTTAGCGCGAAATAAAGATCTACGCGAGCGAAGTGAGTGGTAGCGGGGGAGCCTGTAGACATTGCTTTTGATGCTCCGTTCAGCCCCTTAATGATTAGCCTGTTACAAATCCGCCAAGAAGGTAATTAGACCTGCCAAAAGCCGAAATCAGTGGAAAAAAGTATTCTCTACGGACCAAACACGTTGAGAGACTTGAAACAAGGAATGCTCTTTGCGATGTTGATTGATTGATTGATTGATTGATTGATATATTTACAGTACAACGATAAGCTACAAGCGCCTTTCACTACAAAAATGGTTTCGTCATCATACGGCAGTTTGAAAGCGGCGACATTGCAAAGGTCTCATCACAGGTCTAAACTTGTTAACCTGGTCTTCCGTTATATATCGACACTAAAGGCGTTGCAACTAAGACACAAGCACGTTCTCGTTTCCATAAGTCTTCCAGTTGATGTGGCAGCAAAAATGGAAAATTAGACTCTTCGCGAAACCAGTCGGTAGGATTCCAAAATCATTGCACCACAGTTTCCATGCATAGTTTCTGCTCAAACCTGAGATATAAACAAAATGTTGAAAAGAATTGCTCAAGGTTGGCTTTAATTACACATCTGTAAACTGTGCACTGCATGCAGACGCCGTCTTTGTAGGTCCACTCGCCCTAGACCACACTCGGCTAGCTCGCACTAAACCTGTTTGCACGCTATTCCCACCACTGTTTCCTAACAGCTGAGAGTTCAACCCCTTGAAATATTGCAGCCGTTACAAACGTCCTAAGGAAAGGACCCTCGTTTACCACGGAACGCAAAAAATGTCTGAAATAAGTCTTCTACTATCCATGGTACTGAACATTGATAACTTGCAATGTAGAGGCTAATGCAGAAGTGAAACGCCCGTGAGCCCATATTACACCCTCTTTCCCAGTCCCCGCGTGTTTTATTCTCACGCCCTTAACCAAGAACACAAGAAGAAACAAAATAAAGTAAACCCGCTCTTTTTTTTCGCAGCTCTGAATTTGCGGTCAAAATCCAGTATAAATAGGATACCTATCATTCATATTTATGCAACCGAACTTAGTGCAGTCTTTCGTTGCGATACCTATGGCTCGTGTTAAAAAGATACAAACAAACAACTTGTGATATCGTTTTTTTTTTCTTTAACACAAACTAATATTTACCTACATCAGTACGCAATGATCAGACATCAGAACTGTTTTCCACCTGCACACGTCTCTCAAAAGCAACCAAGTTCAATTAAAGCCGCGCAAATGTTTTGGGAATCGCGTGTAGCCTCGGGTCACGAACAGTTAATATCAGCATTGTTTTCAATGTTTCCTCTCTTTCTTAGATTTCTTTATGTATCATTACCGAATAAAAACCCTCTTTTTTAGGCCAGGAAATCTAGACATTAAGTTACGATTAGTTTTCCATACCTGCTCCTACGGGAACGGTTTGGTTTTCAAGGATATAGATGTTCCGCGACATTTCGATATTAATGCGCCGAGGCATTTTTTGCAGGTTACGCTTTCCAGAATGATTGGGATGACAACAAGTCAGCCGCTTTCTTCCTGCCCAGCCATACGTTAGGGAGTACCTATGTCCAGGGCACACAGTGAATTCTTCTATCTGTTTTTCGGTGGGGAAAGTATATCCGCCACGGTTGAATAGGATGTCAGCTTCGCTACAAATCTGTGCGTTTTGCTCAGTCCCCGTACTTCCGCTTACGCCAAGCGCGAAAAAATGGTTAGATAAGTCCTTGTTACAAGCCTTCACAGGAATGATGGTAACATCATCCTGCCCTGGAGCTGGTCCACAAGGCGAATCTTCCGAATAAAATGAACAACTCATTGTAGCGCGCAGTTTTGTTTACTTTTTTTAAGCTTATACAAGTGAGTTTATGGGTGTTTAATGATGAGTGACAGGTGAATTGCAGAATGGAATGTTAGTTCTTGTTCGATCAACATTTTCTCTTTATGACTAATTTTGTTTCATCAGCCATACATGTCTAATAGGTTTAGATTTTTCCATCTATAAAGGCAAATAAAATGTCTCATAACCTGTCTTCCAATTCTCGTTTTTATACCTCTTTTTCGTTGCGTGTAGGGTTGTAGATTTCAAAGATAGCCACTTCGAATCTCTGCTGCTTCTGAACATTTGCCACTCAATACATTTATCAGAAAAACACATTCGTAAATAAAATACTATTATCATCATGATTTCGTTTTACTTATAATGGACAGACGGATTTTGTTGGATGAAGTCGACCTACAATATTGTAGCCTTTTTTCGTTTAACAGTCATTAATTATGCAATTTCCCGAAAAGTAAGTAAACCGTTCTGTCACCGTGGGAATGAAGTTCAATATTGTTTTACTTGACACACTCCACAGAAAAGAAATATGAATTCATTGCTTTCTTAACAAAATTGTACTCCTAGACCGTAAGCCAAACAGTTTCCGTCGCTAGATAACGCCAGCTTTGAAACATGAAATCTGATAGCGTCCCGTGCGCTAAACAATATTGTGCGAGGTTATGCAAATTCATCAGGAAAAAAACTGGATGGGAGCAGCATTTTTTTTTTTGAGGGAAAAAAATCTGGATATAAGAAATAAGTAATGTTATTTGCCCCCTTTTGTTTCACAGAATTTACCTTTTTCCAATTATCGTCATCAAAGAGTTCAAACTGTGTCAACCAAGGATGCGTGACCTTGAAGGATAATGTGACAAATAGTTGTCTTTTACCTAGAAAATGCAACTAGAATTCTCGCTGAAATGGTTTCTCGATTTAGAGATCCCAGAATTCTGCTTCTTGATTTGGAAAGAAGGATTGATTAACAGTTTTTTAGCACCCATTTCTTTCTAAATAAACCGCCGCCGATTCGAGGAAAGTAACTAAGAAAAAGTGGTTGAAAAAGCGTCGGAGAATTGAGAATCTTTACCACTACAACTTGTTTTCATATAGTAAGCTAAAAAATGTTTCAAACAGGTCAATAATGGCTTATCATAAGTCTTTATAGGTCTACGTAATAGAATCTTGAAGATGGCAGCTTTCATGAAGCAATTATAATTGTTACGCGTTTGCAATTCTAAGTGTCTAAAATAACGTCGTTTTTCTGCAATTAACGGTGGGTTTTAGGGGTTTGGTCTGATCTCGAAAAGGAAAAGCTCTTGAAATCTAAGAATATTGCCTTTCAACATCACTGATGGATTGTATTAAACGACCAAAATATGGAAGGAATCGGCCGACCCCGATCCGTGAGGTCTGCCCGGTTTTCTCTGGCAATGGCTCTTAAGTACTTCTACATTGTAGAAATTGCCTTTTTTAATTGTCCAATATATGAAATGTTTTGTAATAATTGTTTTTTAGGTGAATCACAGAGAGCTTTGTACTTGATGAAGGTCATGTGTCCCACTGTGCAGAGCTTCAGTGATGTCAAGTTGTTTATCACTGTATTATTGGCCAGTGGGTAAGATATTAGTTTACACATATTTCCTGAATTTCCTAATGGCTTCCACTTTAAACAGCCTGCAAAATGGCTAGCCAATGGCTTAGACAGTGCCACAACCTGAGTATGAGTCACAAGCCTGTGGAACAGGTATTCCTCATACTGAAATGTCAGTGTAAATGAAAAGAAGCAATTCAATGCCCAAGACTCCATAGAGAATGGAAAAATAATCAATTAAGAATTCTTAATTGTTTCCAGGGTACATATAAAGATTGTTGTATTTGTTTCCAGCGCAATATGGTGATATTTTCTCGTTTTGTTTTTCAGTAATGTCACAGAAGCCTTCAACTTTCAGGTAAAAGATACCACTACTGAAACTAAGTTTAAATGTATGTCCGTCACTCTATTCAGATTGGAGCTACTCTATCAATGTAATATAATTAATCAAGTTAATTGTCCATTGATCATACGTGTTTATCTTGACGTGTTTATCTCTAGAAAAATCATCAAAATCAGATCAGAACCAAAGAACTGCTGTATCATTTTTTCAGTGGCTGCCAACAGAGTGAGTGAAGTAGCACAGTATCTGCTATTTTTCTACTACTTAATGGTCATGTTAGCTTTGATCTACTGAGACTGCGGCATATATCAGATCATGTGAGACAATTTGCCCATGAATTGGAGAACATCCTTGTTACTGTATAAAAAGAATCCATTGAGTAAGTCCAAAAAATATACTTTGTAGCAGACTATACTTTAGCAGTTGCTTATTTAACAATTTTGTGGGTCATCGCACATAATTATTCATTTGTTCAGTCTGATTTATCTTTTTATCTTAACAGCCCAAAACATGAGCAAGCTGTTGCAGCTGTCCTTGGACTCTGTTGAAGAGGTTGGCTGAAAGTTGCATCTAACTAGACCAAGAGGACTATAGAAATATCGAAACATGTTTTCAAATATGAAAAAATTTCGTTTCCTTTTTAACAGTTGTTGTTGCTCTGCTGTTTTTACGACCGTTTGAAATAAGTGTATGAGGCCAATTTTAGTGCCAAAGATGCCATATCTAAATTATCACGATCCCGTGTTGTTTACAAATTTTCTTGCGCAGGCTGTAGCACCTATAATGTCGGCAAGGCAAACCAACATCTTGCTACACGTGTCCGTGAACACTTAACATCCGATAGGAACTCGCACATCTTTCAGCGCATTAATGAGTCAGAAACATGCAAAGCTTTGTGCTCAGAAAATTGCTTCTCAATCCTTGACACAGCCTCCACATCTTTTCAACTAAAATCAAGGAGGCCTCACACATCAGGTGGGAAAACCCCTCATTAAACAAGCAAGTCAATCATGTTAATTTAACACTTTTGTGTGAATGTTCCGTGTTACAATACACATTGTTTTCTGTCACTGTAATTTTTAGGGCCACATTTTCATGTTGTTATTTAGTATTCATATATTCTATTAGTTATCTTATTTCACACTGATTAGCAGTTCATTTGTATTCGCAACTGAAGATGGTTGGTCAGCGGAAACATGTATTGCAAACTTAAAACTGTGTGTTTCTACCTCAAAGTTATTCCTTGTTTGCTACTAGTTCGCAAATTTAATGATGACTGATGACACGTACACAGCTGACCAATTAGAATCTCAGCGCAAATTGTGTTTGTTGAATGAGTACATAATCAACTAAGGAAATTGAGATGTTTACAAATAAATAAGCAAACAAAGCAGTGGAGTTCAGTTCAGTGTTCAACAGCTCCAAACTGACTTTCACGACATTTTCTTACCTTATGGACTACCTTGATGACCAGCTAGTTGAATAAAACTTATTAGAGTAAGGATGAAGAAACATAGAAGTCTTTTTTATATTTTTTATTTGTTATATGTATTTATTCTGTTTCTGCTCCTCCTAGACTGAAACAACAAATCGATAAAAAAACATATTAATAATCTTTAATAATATGAAGGATATCCAACTGTGTAGGTGTAGATGTTTTGTTTAACTTTGTACGTCTTGGTTTTGTTAGGAATTCTTGATAAACTTTCTTCAAGAAGAAACCTTCCCATATTCCAAAGAACTCCTTGTGATGCACTACCTTCAAAAAGGACGTTATGTAGAAGGAATCAGGTTAAATGAACTCCTTAAAAAGGATAAAAAGGTTGGTATTAAATATTGTTTTGCACAGCAGTAACTTCCTTTGTTGGTAGATTTGTTTGCTACGAATGAGTATACATAATATTAACGAGCCTGGGTAAGAATTCTACACAGGCTTTGAAATGTAAGTGACTAGAAATAGTACATTTATATCTACTTATGGATTTTTTAAACACTCAAGGGAAAAGATCCAAAATGAAGCCTGAATTGTTCCTTTCACTCATCCATCCATCCATGTCCTGAGTCTTGAAACCTTGCTTCCAGTGCATTCCCAAAAGAAACCCTTATCTTTGCCTCAAAGTAAAATAAAAGTAAATCGTAGCTTTAAATCTTCAAATAAAAGTAATTGTCATTGTTTGGGGGAAAATGCTAGACATAAGCATGTGTAGTGTTAGTTGAATGTTTTTTGGGAAGAAAATCTCTGGAGTCAGCTGGTGAACGGTATGTTGATTAAACATCTTAGTGCTTCTAAAGATTGTAGGGATAAGTGTGATATCTCTTGTTTTAAGATTCTCGATAATGCCAGCACTTACTCTCAACTCAAAATAAAAGAGAGCTTTCATATTGAACAGTTGAAACCTGAACTCAACAAACAAGTTGAGCACGTTATTTTGTCGTTACATTTCTAAATTTATCTACTGTTGTTTACAGGGAATTTTAAGTTTATTTTTTCCTTTATTTCTTCTCTTAGTCTATCATTTTATTGGTTAGTTTAAATAAGTTTAACAGTTAACGACTATTTGAATTTATGAAGCTTCATTGTATATGGTTATATAAACCGACCACTTTTGTAAATCTTTACTATATATTCATAATGGCTGATGATGATGTTTGAAACATCGAAACATGTTCCGAAAACTGAAAAGCGTTGTTGTGTTTTTAAAGTTAATCGTTTCATTTGTGCTAACAAGACCATATGTTGATTCAGTTTTAATACCCTTTTTTACTATTAATTTTTTTTGATAAACCTATTGTGAACTCATTTTTTATTCTGGCACATAGTTCTCATAAGTGGACTCGGGAAAAACGTTTCCATTCCACTCATCCATTGGATGAGTACAGTTACCAGTTTGGGAGCTTGGGGACATATCAACTAGCATGTTGTGATTGGACCGCTATCCTTCAAAAAATACAATTCTGAGCTCCATTAACTATAAAAGACGATGTTTTCATTTTTAGTGTACAGGGTTTGTTTCTTTAAATGTTTTATGGGGGTGGAGCTGGAAAGTGTATTATTAATTGTAATTATGAAGCTTAATTAGTATTAACTTTAATGTTTTAGAGTCAGCAGGATGAGCAAGCTAAAGTCAGAAATGCACTGGTTGATGGATATATAAGATGTTTACCAAGAGTTCAACGCAAACTTGTCTTTGGACCTGACAAGCCTCTTCCTCGGAAACCCGTAACCTTAACTGAAGGTAGATCTGTTGTTTATTACATATGTAATAAAGAGTATTTTAAGTCAAATGTTACAGAGCCACCCCTGTCTTTTCCTTTTCTCCTTTTCTCGATATAGTTTTTCTATGTAAGTGACTTTTTCGGGTGACTTTTTTTTTCTTTTCTACTTTTCACCCGAAAAAGTCACTTACGTCTGTCTTGCAGCAAGCCTTTCAATTGTATGCAAACTAGTGTATAGACAGTATTTTTTGTGTAATTTAGAAGTTTTTAACTTGCTAATGCAAAGTGATCAACTTTTTAAGGAGCCCGTTGTGAAAAATACCCTCAGTCAGTTGGTTGTTCTCAGTTTTACTCTAGTTTCCTTTTTGTTATTTGGACTGCACAAAGCCCCTTGATTTTCAAAAGGTCGTGGAAGAAGTATTCAAGAGCTGTCAACAGTCTGTCAATTCATCAGTTAACCGAGCACATGTTTGTTTGTCGCATACAGTCGAAACTTGTACAGACACCTTCATAAGACAAACACTCGTCTGCGTTGAGGAGAAAAAGAATAAACGTCACACATGAGAATTGAGCCGAAATTATTTAGCAACTGAGATGGCGTTTGTGGCAAATAGTAAGAGGACATACTTTGATCAGGCAAAATTGCTCAAAATTATCGATTTGCATCCCTTGCAGTTGACAAACTTGCAAAGGTACAAACTCCAAACATAATGAGAAGGGCTTTTTCTTGATGTTGCTCTGTGCTTTGTTACAAGTAAGATGAGCCCTAAGTTTAGCCGTCAGTCATGAAAAGTCAGGACAGAAGAAGAACATAACAGTTCAACAAACAATGCAGGCATTTTGTGTTATTTTTTTCCTGCTTCCAAATTCCCGAGTCTTTTAAATTGAATGCATCATTGCAATCATCATTGCCATGTGTAAAAAGGCTGACCAAAGGTGGTGTAAGTACTGATACCTTAAACCCATGTGTGGTACTCCAGTTGTTCATTCTATTAGCGTTGCTAATTATTGCAAATTGGGGAAATGTAAGGCATTCAACAAGTACCCAGAAAGTGATAAAATACAGCAACAAGAATTCTGTTACACAAGACACATCAATGCGCCTTTGTTCCTGTGTGGCTACTTTCCTTTTTGTAGGCAGAAGGCAATATTGTAAGACGGTTTTCCTTTTCAATCTATATTTTCTAATCACAGTGTACCCATAATTCACTCTGTTTGTCCTCAAATTTTGCATATACCATTGTTGTGAAATGCTCTTGGGAATACACAAACCTTCCGAGAGCTTTTCACAACAACAACTTATGCAAAATTTGGGAGGCAAACGGAGTGAATTATGGGCAATGGGAAAATAGAGAATGACAATGATGGGATGTGTGTTATATTCTGCATGTAATTGTATGTTTGCAGTGCCACGGCCCAAACCACTATCAACTGTTGTGCACAAAGTGGATAAGGGGAATCCAGTATCTCGTGCTGTCATCTTGAGCTCAACTATGGACAAAGTGGAAGAATTAAGGTAATAAATACACTGTAGGCCTTTTGCATCTAGGGTTGGTGATTTATTGGGAATTGGGAAGGTTCCAGATGATGTGATTGAATGATAATAAAAATCTTGGCCATATTGTGAGTTTGAAATTTCTCTTGTAAGTTGATTGTTTTGTACTTTGGTGGCACAAAATTTGACATGAATAATAATGTTACAAAGGTGATAACAGATTTGGAAGGTTACCATAAAAGGGGACTCTGGAAGTTTTTTAATATTTTTGCAGATCTGTGGAACCGTCTGAGCCCCAGCGAGAAGCTGAAGCTTTCTTCTGTACTCCAGTCACACCAAGAATAAAAAGCAAATTAAGGTAGCCTTTGGTGCCAGCTATATTGCTTTATTAAGGACGTTCGCGCCCATTGCTACTGCGCATCTCTAGTGCGCACGCTATTCATTGGTCACGCGCGTGCCACGTCATTTTCAAGCGCGCGCACCGAGTTGAAAACTTAACAAAATATAGAGCTGATGACCTTTGCGTTAACTTGGTGTGCGAATATTTTTGTTGGAAGCTCGGTGACCCCCTCTTTTTTTTCGGCAGATCACTTCCTTTTTTAACTCTCTACATTATACTAAAAAACCAAAAAAATCTGTGTGCGGGAAGTTGTAATTATTTGTCATATACTATTAAAAAAGGGTCGAATTGGTACATGGAGACAGGTGTGCGTGACTTAGAAGTTGTCTTTTTTAAGGCTAATTCTAGCAGATTTAATGACATATGTAGCAAAGATCTATCAATTAGGCCTATATAAGCCGTGTTAAACACTCATAGCTTAGAGATGATTCTTCAACTTAAATATATGCCGATAGTAATGAATCCGGCCAGAATCGCCTCGAATGACTGAGAATCGTAGAAATGCTATGGTCTGAGCTACGCTTTATCTTGAAAACGAGTTCGGTGACCCCCGATTTTTTTTACGTTTTTTATCTAATCTTATCATTTTCTACCGTCAGTCAAAGTTTTAAAAAAATCTGTGCGTGGGAAGTTTTTGGGCGCGAACGTCCTTAAGGGAATAACTTTGAATTATCCTGTAACACTTACAATTATTTTGTGACACACTCTAGACGATTGCCAAAAGTTGTAATCACCCCATTATTTCTGCAGTATTTTTTTGAAGTAGTTTTTTTAAATAAGATTTTAACGACCGACTGTTGTGAGATGATTTTCAAGGAGTAGAAAGTGGTTGTAATGAGCCTCTTGTTTTCATGCAAGAGATCATCTGGCCAATCGAAACCATTTCATCAGTCTAACCAAACTCCGGCTATTTAAATGGTCTACACAATTCGTTGAAAAATAAAAAAATAAAAAAAATTCGTTTTCTCACTAAACGTTAACGTCAATGTTTAACCAGCAATCCTTAAATTTTACTGTGAAGACCTTGAATGTTTTAGACCACGAGTAAGGAAAACCATTTTGCCCCTTATGATATGGATATAAACCAAAATAGTCAATTCTGGCTCTACAGTTGCAAGTAACCCATCTTCGTGTATCCCCAACATTCAGGGGAGGAGTACTCGATTGGTGCCGAATTATCCTTGGCAAATCATTGAATAGTCGTTGAAAAAAAGCTCCATATGGACGTTGTGTACTCCAGTGTCTCTTGCCCAACACTAAGCAACCTTTTCACTGCCTAAGTGAATTTATTATCATTAATTAAACAATATGCGTCTGACTGTCTATGTGAATTAAGAAATTGTAACATGAAAAGGAGTTGACATGAAATAACTTTGCCTCTCTCTAGTGATTCCAACAAGGTGGGAGTTGTTTTTGCATCAGTTACTAAACGGCCTTCAGAAGATATAGTGGTGAGTAAGCTGGTAATTACGAATCTTTAAGACGTAGAGGGCTAAATTATAATTGTTTGCGCAGAGGATATTATTTTTCGGTCGCAAAGATTAGACTATTTGCGCTAAGACAGCTCAAGATTTACAAGGAAGACCCGATGACTTCTGAAGATGTCGTGCTTTTCAAGAAAGACATTTGCTAAATTTTGACTGGCTGGCCGAGTCCAAACTTCATCAACATTCTTGTCTTTGTCCTGCACTTCTAATTTCTATTTGATAACTGTGGCGATATTCCTCATCGGAAAGCTTTTCCTCGTCACAGCTTTAATCCTAAGTATCTATGTTTTGAGATCATAGCAGATCATTAATGTTAGATCAAAAAGATGATATAACCATCACCTGCTCCTTGGTAAAATGACTTTACTGTGATCCTTATTGTAGTCTTTAGACATAGAAATGCGGTTTTATTCCTTTTTAATAATGTCTAAGGAGGATTTATTAGTTGTCCTTATTACCCAATGGCAAATACGATACGATACACTCATACACTTATATCACTCTCACTCACTCACTCACTCACTCACTCAATCCTCTTCGTTCTTGATGAAACATAGGTCGTCCAATAGTGCTCGCCACCTGACCCTATTTTGAGCAGTGCGCTTTGCTTCCTGCCACATGAGTTGTCTCTCCTCCAACTATGCCATTCTTGTGTGCCTTCAGGTGTGTTGGGGCCTGCCTCTCTTGCGCTTCCCCTGTGGGTTCCACTCTATGGCCCTCTTGGCCATGTATCCGTCTTCCTGCCACATGAGTTGTCTCTCCTCCAACTATGCCATTCTTGTGTGCCTTCAGGTGTGTTGGGGCCTGCCTCTCTTGCGCTTCCCCTGTGGGTTCCACTCTATGGCCCTCTTGGCCATGTATCCGTCTTCCTGCCACATGAGTTGTCTCTCCTCCAACTATGCCATTCTTGTGTGCCTTCAGGTGTGTTGGGGCCTGCCTCTCTTGCGCTTCCCCTGTGGGTTCCACTCTATGGCCCTCTTGGCCATGTATCCGTCTTCCTGCCACATGAGTTGTCTCTCCTCCAACTATGCCATTCTTGTGTGCCTTCAGGTGTGTTGGGGCCTGCCTCTCTTGCGCTTCCCCTGTGGGTTCCACTCTATGGCCCTCTTGGCCATGTATCCGTCTTCCTGCCACATGAGTTGTCTCTCCTCCAACTATGCCATTCTTGTGTGCCTTCAGGTGTGTTGGGGCCTGCCTCTCTTGCGCTTCCCCTGTGGGTTCCACTCTATGGCCCTCTTGGCTATGTATCCGTCTGGTTTCCTCAGCGTGTGACCAATCCAACCCCAAGCTCTTTGTGTTATCTCTTGCTCGACCGGTCGCTGCCTTGCTTGTCTCCAAAGCTCCTTATTGCGTATTGGTCTAGTCCACCAAATCCTCATGATGTTCCTCAGACTCTTGTTGATGAACACTTGCAGCTTCTGCTCCAATCTCTTGGTCAGCTGTCAAGTTTCAGAACCATACAGGAGCAGAGCCTTCACATTTGACCCAAGGACTCTCAACTTGGTCTTGTCAGTGCCGTACACTGCCAAATTGGTCTCAACATCGCAAGTGCCTGCCTCGCCTTCCCAGTGCATGCCTGGATGTCCTCATCAGTACCTCCCTTCTTACTTACAATGCTCCCGAAGTGTCTCCTCCACCTGCTCCCCTTTGATCGATACACCATCGCTGCTTTTCGCACAGATACGCATCAGCTTAGTCTTTGTAGCATTGATCTTCAGGCCTACCTTTGAACCTTGCTCCTTTACGGGTTTGTGTTTTATCTTTCGTGTCCGACAGTAGGGCCAGATCATCTGTCAAATCAAGGTCTTCTAAAGATGTCGTGAAGGACAACTGGATACCACGCTTCCTGGCAAAGGCTGTCCTGGTCACCCAATCAAGGGCAACCAGAAACCGCAAGGGAGATAGCAGGCAGCTTTGTCTGGCGCCAGTCCTCACCTGCGCAGAAAAACCATCATAAAGAGCCCTGATGATGGTAACTATCTTGACGGGCATCCCGTGGTGGTGTACTGTGAGCAACCTCCACAACACCTCTCTGCTGATGCTGTCGATAGCCTTCTCGAAATCTATGAAGTTGATGTACAAGGAGGACTGCCAATCCATGCTTCGTTGCACAATAATCCTCAGTGTCGCTGTTTGGTTCGTACAGCTTCGACCAGCTCGAAACCCTGTTTGTTCCTCTCGCCGTTTTCCATCCAATGCTGTCATGATACGCTCTAACATCACTCTGCAGAACACCTTACTTGCCATGTTCAAAAGCATGATGCCACACCAGCTTTTACAGTGGCTCAGATCGCCTTTCTTTGGCAGCTTGATTAGCAAACCTTTCTTCCACTCCTCTGGTACCTGCTCCATACTCCATATCTGGTTGCAGAGGACCAAAAGACACTCCTCTGACACCTCCCCACTCCCCAGCCTTATTGCCTCTGATGGTATATTGTCACATCCTGGTGTCTTCCCGTTCTTTAACTTCTTATAGCTTTAAGATACAATGGCAAAATTAAATGCCAGTGTTAAGAATCAAGATGTTATTCTTTTTACGTTGTTGGTCGTGGTCTGCGAGCTTCAATTTTGAGACAACGGTTTTGCCTCGAGAAGGGAAGGATGGACCAACTCCTCCTTTATTGTATGACATTACCCACGTTAAGAACCTTTGACTTTTTTCCGCTGTTTAAATGTTTCCAGCAACTTAAATTCAGCATATGAAAAAAGGCGGAGACCAGACCTTGAATTTTGACTGGATAAATGAAGTCTTGCTTGACGCCTCATGCACGGGAGAAGTGTCAACGTTTTCATGTAAATCAAAACAGATCTCGTCTGTTTCGGTATTATAAAGCGATTGAGTAACTGTATGTTGCTAAACCACGAGTGATAAACTCTTGATATCCAGGAGATTTCTGCGTAGCCTGTTAATCTGATTTTAGGCAATCCAATCAACATTAAACTTTCAATCTAATGCATTTTGAAATATTCAACTACCATATGTAAGAGCAGATGGTTCATTGATCAATTCTTCACTTCACAAGGTTGTTTTGGTTGTGCATGGAACTGTTTCATGTTTCCTTGTTCCGTAGTCTCCAGTGACAGAGAAGACGACCTCCCCCAGGACAGTCACCTCACCAACATTTCTGGACAAGAGAAGGTAATTACTTTCAAGTCTGGATTTAGGGATCCTTATTATGTTACTATTTTCCATCAATATTTTTATAAATCTACTGATTTCAAGGACACAGATTTGATCCGTTGGAGAGCTCTGTTACATAATAAAGTTCATTGCGCCTTTGATTTATTTTGTTTAGCAGGCGGCAGTTTTTCTCTGGTGCTGAAGCTCTGTCTTTGTTGGCTACGCCTCCTGTGGTCAAAGTAAAGCCGGTTAGTTCTGTTTTGTTTTTATTCATACAAGTTTTAACATCTGTCTGAACTGATTCTTGGTGATTCTTAAACCCTTATTGTTGCACTTTAGATCATAAACTGGTTGGATGTTTGTACAAATGAATTGAAGTTGTTGTTTGTATTTTTACTCAGATGATTGGTGGATCATCAGTGTCAAAAACTGAAGCAGTTAACATTGCTACACCACAGTCAATACTAAAGGTGAATACTGGGTTGGAGTGACAGGAACTAAAATATACAGGACAGCTAGGGTGGAGAAAGAAACGGCAAATTCTTTATTAAAAATGACATTAAGAGTGTGTTGTTTTGTGTGATTGCAGATTACAAGAGTGTTACGTCGCACCTCGCCCCAACCCTCGCCCACGTCCTCTCCCCCAACGACCAGGCGTGGCTCCTCAGACCAATTATCTAAGTCCATTGAAACTCGTGGTAGGTCTCCATAATTTGTTTTATGACATTATTAGTAATAGAAGTAGTAGAAGTCGTCTCCGCCGCCGCCGCCGTCTCCAGCGTTACGAATTGCTGTTTATGCAACTATGGCAGTGCAAAACTGAAATGAAACTACTGTGTGTATGTAATGTCCAAACAAAGTAGCAAGACCACCAGCAGCAGGGAGCTTAAACCGGTTTGTCAGGAGTATTGCTTTTCCCTCTGAATGGGACGGTAAGGCCATAGCGCTTCCTCCTGTCCCAGTACTTTGTCTTTTGACCAGACTACCCAAAGGAGAGCAAAATACCTTGCTCAAGAATACAACGCAAAGACATCACCCAGGGTTTGAATGGGCGCAAAATATGGTGCGAACCATTAGCTCACCTTCTCAGAGATAGTCTTTTTATGTTTAAATGTCTGTAAAGAAGGCACTGGTTCAGTTTCCATTCTACAGAGCTGTCTGTACCTTTTTCAGCAAGTGACAGTGCTATTCAAAGGCAAGAATTAACTCCAGGCAGACGTATAAGGTAAATCAATTTGTGAGCGAATCAACTTTATTAAGTTGTCAATAAAATGAGAATAGATTTCAATTCATGTCAACAACATGTCAACGTTTGGGGTGATGTAGCAGCTCTCCTAAGGTCTCACATGATTGGCTTGCTACCCTTTGAGAGTACAATAGAACAAACAAAGGTGAAACAAGTTCTCAAGACTATAATAAAGCAGAGAGTAACAGAGATTGTTACGATTGAGACAGCTAACAAAATAACTTGAAAAGTCTCGGAAATTTTTCAAGATACGGTATACCTCCGTTAAAACATAATAGTGGACATTACTGAGAGTTTTTGTCGAGCTTCCTCCTCTGAAAAAAAAGAACGCTTCTTGGAACAAACAGTAACGGCAGACTAACCTTGTGCCAAAATGGAAACTATTACATCAACATGTTCTAAGGCCTTTTGCCTTCAAAAGAGTTTCATTTTCCGGATTTACTTTTAAGTGCATGTATGTAAAAACGAGGCTCATTAAAACCGGTTAATTCAACGTTTTGTGCCTATCTTTCGTAGCTGATTAATCCGCGACTTGCCACTACCTCCATTCACGGCAATCTTACATTTGGAATGCAGCAACGTCTGCTCATACCCTTGTGTCCACGTGACCCTGGTCTGGAGGTCACGAGGCAAAAACAATTGTTACCTTCATGCCATAATTCAGATACAGTTATTAACATATGTCACGAAAAGACCTGCTGTTAAATAATATTATTATTGACCAGTTTTTAAGCAAACTGATCTCTCGTTTCAGATTTGCTAGCGAGAATGCATCATCGTCTCCCTCCACAAGGTAATCAGTAGGACATGAGTTCACTTTTAATCGAGTACAATTCTTTAGTTACCAGAAAATAAACTTAAACAGAAAATTACAAGTTTAGACCGATTTTTTTTCTTGAATCGTCACAAACTTTTATTTTCAGACAGCTTTTTTCCCTCCATAAAATTTAAATTTCTTTCTCCTCATTTAAGGGAAGAGATGAAATTAAATCTAGCCCCATTCTCGACCAGTTTGAGAAAGAAATGCTACATGGTGTGTTTTACGTTTGTTCACGTAGGATTGGTTTGTCTACGAAGCATCTCCGGTCTTAGTTAATAAGCGAACAGAGTACGAAAACTTGAAATTAGCGTAGCGTTTTAACACTGGATGGAGTGTATTATGGTAAGTTGATATTTTTTTTCTGTTTTGCCTCACTGTGTATTTTCTGTTGTATCTCATTCAGTCCCATTAAGCAACTGGATGTCTCAACACCTGTTTTCCAAGAGGAAACAGTTGACTCTCCCCCGCCAAGTGACATAAGTGGAGGGACAGATGGGACAGATGGCATGGAAGTCAGTACTGAGCCCGTGACTCGGGATCATACTTCGCAGCTTCTAACTGACCTGCATCCGGAAGGACATGGTACGGCAGTGTTTGGTGTAAAGTCATCTTTTTTTGCTCGTCATCTTCCAAGGAAGATGACCTCCAGTGGTACATCGAGAGAACATCGTCATCATAATGGTTTACAATCGTTTTTAAAACACAAATAGCAAATTAAAAAATTGAAACAATTGGCGCTAGAAGGCATTTTGCCAAGCAGGTTTGTAACAGGCCGCCTTCGTCTTTCCAAGCACATGTGTCGTCCAAACGAATGTCGATGAAACTATAAGAAAAGCGTTTGTAACAATTGCATCATCTAAAAGATGGAGGGAAATGTATTTCACCAGACGTTACTGAGCTGCTCCGTTTGTCGTCGCAGTGAAGAAAACAAACCACCATAACCACTTTCCTCTTGAAACAGCAACTATGAAATGTGAGATTTTGTGATAGAATGTTCTTTTTTTTTTCAGTGTAAACAATTTTATTCACAAGACGAACTCTTACAATACTTACAGTACTAATATTATACTTACATTTCCACTTACAATATACTTGCTACTTACACTACTTACACCACATGCACTGCTTACAATACATATGTTACAATACAATTACGCTAATTAAATTACAGTTGGCCAACTCACAATGCTATTTTTTTATTCTAGTTACAAACATTCTGCATTGTATTTCTCTACAACGCATATATTATTATTTTTTACACTACTCTTTTCTTTCGTTTTATACAATACTAACTCTAATAGACCTTTTTCGCTTGTACATTTTGTTTTCCCAATACAGATCATGTGACGATACTCAGGAGATTTGATCCTTTGTCTTGCTCATTAAAAAGAGTACATGCAAACATATTCATGCTTGCATGCTCTCTTTTTAATGAACAAGACAAAGGATCAAATCTCCTGAGTATCGTCACATGATCTGTATTGGGAAAACAAAATGTACAAGCGAAAAAGGTCTATTACAATGTTACCTTGCAAAAGTCGAATATACTATTAACACAAGTCGAGGCGAAAAAAAGTATACAAAAAAGGGGAAAAGAAACACAGGAGAACAAAACACGGCTTAACAAATGATTTTAGCCAACAACTTGGTTTAAGCCTCTGCTTAATAATTGCCAAGTATTACATCTATTGTGCTTCAAGAGATGGAGAAAATTATTACTTCGAAGCCTTCCTTGCATACCTTAAGAGCAAATCATCTGTAGAGAGGAGCAAATGCAAATCACAAATCAGCTTGTAAATACGACTTTCTCACTGCCAATCTTAGCAAACAATAACAGAACTACATGACACTTACACGTCTGTGTGTTTCTGTTTCCGTTGTCTTTTTGTTTTGAATGTTCGCTTTCTGTCAAACACTAGTCCTTGTTATTGAGGACTAACACCATATCCAGAGAAGTAAAAGCCTCTTCTACGTGCAGATTCGGAACAGTGGGTAACGCGGTGGAGTGTCAAGTGCGCCGAAAATTCAATTTGGAAATTCCGAGTTTAGGTCGTGCTCTGATCATCAGCTGGAATTGTTTCACGGCAGAGCCGCGTTCATCTCCTCGATCACGCTCGTAAATGGCCAACTGTCCCTCTTCCTGCTAGCTAGGATTCATAATTTGTTATGTTGTTTTGGCCACATTTTTTCCGAATGTTGTTCTGTAATCCTTAAAAATCCCGTTATTTGGAAGAAGACAGTTGAGTGCAATGTAATCATATAGAATTTCGTCAAGATTTTGGTGCGTTTTCCATTCACAGCAGAAGGCAAGATTGCTGCACATTTTGAAGAGGAAGTGGTCGACGACCAGGATGAAGCGGAACTTCAAATAACTGCTGCTGTTATGGACTTGACAGGCGACAGTGATATTGAGGAAGCAGAACCTCACGACGAAGACTACAGTAGTTACGAGCTGGATGACAGTGATGCAGTACTTGGTAAGTTTTGAACTCATTGCAGGTATTGCGGCAACACTTCCTGGTTGATAGCCTCCAGCATTTACTGCCATTTGTTCGCAGCATTTTAATACACCTGAATAGAGAAAGGCACTGAAAGTTCCTATGACATCCTGGGCGGTTAAATGACGAGCCTATGTGATCCCCTATGAGAGGTTAATCAAACAACAGGAAATGTAAAATCTGAGTTATTACCTGTAGTCGTTCGTTATAGCCAGTAGCCGTTTCAGTGGCTTAATCCATACGCAGATGCATTTGGAAACTCAAAAAGACATCAAGAAAGGCATCTAGGCGTACTAGAGTTTCCGACGTGATTTGGCCGTTTGGTATTTCCCGCTTACGGTTGTATTTTGGATACGACAAGTGATCGCTCTGGGAGGCTCAGTTGCATTGATCCTCAGTTTTAAAAACTCGCTGTTAAGCAAGAGATTATAATTATATGATAAGTGTGGCTCATGTTTAGTTCGCATATTCCCATTTAAAAAAAATTCATTTTGTCCTCCAGATGCAGAAAGCGATGATGAAAGCGCTGGTGACTCATCTGTTCGGCCACAGATAACATCCGTTACCGTACACCAGAGTGCAGACACTTCGGCACAGTGAGTGTCCATGCTATACAGTAACAGCTATTACAGTTACGAAATACAGACACCTACCTAATCACAGTGAAGGCATACATGAACGTGCACAGAGGGGACACGACTCAAAATTATCTTCAAAAGTCAGTGAAGTGAACAATACGTTTTCGAAAACCTGTTTGGTCTAAGTGTTATTACGTGATACCAAATTCACTGAATCTAAAGGTTAATACAGGTTGATATACGTCCATAGAATGTTAGTGTTCACATCCTATGTTGGTTTACTCTGTTCATTCATTCAACCTCTCGACTCTGTTTACTCTCCTGATGTTTCTTGGAGAGTTTTCGTCAAGTGAAGAACTTTTTACATTTTTATTTTACTAGCCTTGGTGCCTAACTTCTTCATTTGTGTATCTTTAGATTATTTCCCATCACAGAGCAGCCGTCTTCCCCAGAAAAGGTAATGAACTGAGCACGTTGCTTCTTGGGTTCTTACAAATCGAAGCTGTTCCTTTTTTGTCTCAGCGTCCAAGCTGCGCATGTGCAGTAGTAATATCAGAGCTATCGTGTTTGGTGTTTGCGTCATGATTGCATTATTTGTCTAGTTCTACGGGTGACTTGCACTATCTAGCCTCTGTCCCGCCCTCAGCCTAATCCAGGGCGGGAGATGACTGACATTTCAGGCTATGCACGAGCCTTTGGGCGGCTGCTATTTGAAATAATCTTCAAATATCACGAGTAGTGTAATCCTCAATTCACGAGAGTTATATAAGTGAAAAAATTACGAACACGGCGCATTAAGTTGCTCTGCGGTGGAATTTAAAAATTAGTGATAAATTACCAATCACAGTAGCTAATCACAATAAAGTAAGTTTCCTAGTGTTATAATAATTGTAATGATAGAGTCAAAGGGGATAATTGACTTTTTGCGAAGCTTATAGATATAGAAAGAGATACAAAAATATTGTGTATTTCATTTATTTTTAATTGATTTCTTTACATAATATTTTGGCAGACGATCAGTAGTCTTGCTGATACAAAAGCATCGCCGTACACTGCCCTGGAACCAGTCCCTGATAACAATACAACGTCAGCCCCCAGGAGTCTCAGTAGAAGTCCCGAGATACAGCCTTCGCCACCAAATGCACCTTCACTAGTATTCTCCGAAAAACATTCCATAATTGTTGAACAGGAAAGAATTTCTGAGAAGGTGTCGTATCACACACCACTGGAAGCAAACCAGTCATACACGTTTTCCCCACCAGCGGTCCTTCAACCACCGGGGACACCAGGGGAATCTTACACGACGACATCACAGGTGCCGACCACACCTTCATTGGAGTATTTCTTTTCGCCACCCTTGACGCGCTCCATGGCGAGACGAAGGTCATCTGGAATAACCCCGACAGATAGTTATGGAAGGTGAGTTATTTTTCTTCTTCATTACATACAATATGAAGGACATCAAATGTGCTTTCTTCATTTGAATTGTTGAATACCAATTCTACCTTTCTATAGTTTATTTGTTGATGTTATTAGTAGAAAATGAAACCAAACAAACTTCCAATCTTTAATGAACCAGTTGTGGTCATTTTCGTGACAAGAGATTACCATAGCAACAGTGCAACCTGTTAAAAGACATCCGTATTTTTAGCTAAAAGTGCTTTCAAACTCAAAAACTATTAAGATGACACCTTTTTATCATTAAATAACGATTAGTATGATCAAGTACATCCGAGCATTTGGCCTTAGTTAGATAGTTATTGATCAATCTTTTCTTCTTTTATTCGTAGCAGAGAAGGGTTCAGGAAGCCTACTCCGCACCAGTCTCCCTCCAATAGTCCGATATCGTTTGTGTCTCCAGTAGCTCAGCCGGGCTCTTCGCCGCGCAGCTCTCGAAAGAAAGTTGTACGTTTACCCATGCATTCCATGACTCTACGAGCCAGAAAGTGTCCGGGACGACCAACACGCGCTGCTAAATTACCTCACACTAAATTGTAAGCTGTTACTGTGACTAAACCAGAGAAAAAGTAGTCGTTGAACCATCGTTCTGTCTCTCAAGCTTTATTATTGAATGATTCGTTACTGTCAAGTTTTTGACGTTTTACTGATCTCGAGGCTAAGTGAAATAGTCATGGTTATCTGATAGTTTAGCGGCGGGTGCCACAACTTCATGTTCAGTAAGAAGTCGTTTGTTATGTGCAGGGCGGTTTTCATGTGAATGTTTTAAAGTAATTGGCTTTATATTACAACGCTACGCAATTAAAAAAAACTCGCGCCCCTTCTTCATCCAATCAAAAGTAAAACCAGAACCAATCACAACTCGCTCGCACACATTTTCCCGCGCTTCGCATCAGCTGCATGTATTCACTATGAGTTTTGATTGGCTGGCTGGATTGTTTCTTTGTGATTGGCCAGAGTGATTACTTTGGTTTTGGTTTTGCGACACTCAGTTGGTTTTAGAATCAGAGTCACATTGTAATCATGCTAGCTTGCAGAGTACAGGGGACTGCTGCATGTTATCACCTGTTACAAGCGCACAAGAAGCTTAATGTTCGTAAGCAAATACAGCGAAATTGTTAACTGCCCAGCTTCTTGTAGTGGTTGATGTTTTTTAAACGGCTTTGCGAGATGAGTTTGTGTTTGTTTTTCCTCTTGGAAGAACCTCTGCAGCAACCTTTCCCCGGAATTTTTCGCTCTCTTCCAAGAACTGAAACAAGAGAGGGCCCTGGGAACGAGCTTTGTCTCTTGACGAGATTTGGTGGGTATAGTATAATATGATCTGCTGCATTGTAACGCTTCTAATAAAGTAATGGTTCGGTTTCTCTCATAAGCCATTTGTAGGCATGTTTCTTGTGTTGCTTTAGGAGCTCTGCTCCGATGACTTTTCTTGTCCTGGTATGATATTTATTTAGCCAGTCGACCTGTGACAAAAAAGAACAAGAGAACTTGAGCCATCAGTTGCATGCATATTGACATTATGTGAGGATTAACATTTATTAGAAAACCACTGACACTTAGACATAGCTGAAGCTTGTGATTGATCATTGTAGTTTCAAATCGCTTCCGATAAATCCAGCCGACAAGCCAATTGCGACGGTGTCACCGGGCTAACAAGAAGCGTAAAAAGCTCACGAGGAAGAAGGTTTCATTGCTTTTCTCTAAATTGCAATTCAAATCGTGGCAAGGGTGAAGGCGCGGTATAATAATATATAGATTTAGCCAAGCCTAAAAGCGGAACTCCTGATTGTCAAAAAATGATCAATTGTGAGCCTGCATTTGTTCAGCGTGTGGTTTTACTACTTTTTTCCAGTTAAATCTTAACAAACTACACACAATAAGCGTACCGAAGTTTTCCAATGTTGTAGAAATTACATACTCGGTATATCAGGGACTTTCCAAGAGCAAGGAATATGTTGGAAGAAAAGTAAAAAATCGCTAGGGGTTTATTCGCGCCGAAATTTTGCCTTGGCACGTATCCCCTCCTCCTCCCCCAGAGCAATAACCTTGCCTGACCCAATCCAATCGGAAAAAAACAGTACCTCGTCAGCGGTCAACTTGAAAAAACACGAGCTTTTACGAGTCATTCATACGCTAACTTCGACACGTTTCGTTCTTGCAAATATTTACTATATCGCTTTTCCCTCGGACTTCTGTGAATGGTTATAAATTGAACTCGCCCGCTGAATGGCGCAGTAAGGGATATTCATCTGACGAGTAGAGTATTACAAAATACTGTCTTAGTGGAGTACAATTTTGAATTTAACATGACCTTAGCACTGAAGAAGGGCCATGCCAAAAAAGTCTGCTAAACAATTTACTTTTCTTGGCACATTTTCAATTACTATTTATAACTTCTAATCTGATGTAGGACACGTCCTGAGGAATTTCCGAATGAATTTTGTTCTTGTTCGGTGAACACATTCTCTGAAAAACGTAATCGTTTTTATTTATAAAACTTAGTTTTTTTTTGCAACACGAATATTCAGAAAAGTAACGAGTAGCAACAACTCGTGTACGAGGGGTTTGGAATAAGTACGGGCATAAAGTGAAAAAGATAAGTTCGTTACCTGCTGCAATGTGACAAAAGGCCCAAGATAATATTAACGCAGTATATCTATATTTTGAAGAAACTTTCAAATATAGAGAGTAAGTTTTCAGAGGTATTCAGGGGAGTAGGCGCCACTTCTTTCTTTATACGTTATCGTTTTCCTGTTACCTGCGACTTGCTCATCATCGACACGTCAATAAGCTTCCTTTGAAAAGGTATCTGTAAAGTGAAATAAAACGATGTTAAAGTACTAAATGTAATGAGTGTCGTGGATGTAGACCAAATCTTAGAGGTTTTTGTAAATGCCAGACAATATGATGGACATCAAATGTGCAAATGTAGACAGTCGTGTTCGTTGGATTCGTTTCTGATTGGGGCATTTGGACTTAAGTAATTTACAAGTTGTTTCTTCTAGTTGGCGATGGAGTGGTCTATTTGGCGGTGGGTATTGAGCTATTTTAGTCCTCTACTAACTTTCATCCATTCTTGATAACCTCTTAGGACTTCCTTCCCCTTAAGCAAGGAGAATCTCTCCTCTCGTGCAATCAAATTATCATAAGCCTCAAATGATAATTGAATGGTGACTTGGATTAATTGAAATGAATGAGAAGCATCATAAGTGTAGGTCGATTATTCGGATAATAGAATTTTTTATCCCAACGGAATTACTATTACCCTTCAAGCGATATCCGGAGGGCCATGGCTTCCACTTGCTGCGGGTTCAGAAGTTGTATTTTCCAAGTAATTTGACTCGAATACGCTTCCCCTTATTTATGTAAAGCCACTAATATAAGTTCAAGTGTTAATGTTTTCCTATAATCACGAGTGAGAGATTGCTCTTTCACAGCGGTGTCGACAATTGCAGACTCAGTCAGTCGAATACTTACAAATGTAACTGGCTCAAACTTAAGGTAATCCAGTCCATCGAAATGATACTGTAAAATGAAATTAAAAAAATTGCATAAAATAGAAATAAGTAAAATGGAAAAGACAATAATTTTATTGACCACTTCCTCAATAGGGCTTTTGAAATGAAGACTCAAACAATTATTAATTGACGTACTTAAAAAATCATTTTCGAAATTACACAAATCGCGACAAAACAATGCAGAAGGCAAACAGAAAAAAAGAAGACAGTTGCAACCTGAATAATAAGTAAAATTGAAGAATGGAAAGAGTGGCGTAATATCTACACACAGACGTCATGACCATGGCAGAATAAACTGTTTCCTTAGCATAGCAGTTAGAAGGAGATAGACAGGATTCGGAACTAACCGTTGTGTTGGCAGATTTTACAAGAACAGCTGTTTCTAGTCGAATCCCAAATTTACGATCTTCATAATATCCAGGCTCTAAGAGAAAACTGAATTAGTAAAACGCAGTCACAGTCTTTACTAACAGACCTACCATCTGGTTTGTGTGGCTTGAACTGTTCGCTATGTCATAATGAGCCTATTAACTGAGTCAGAGGATCGGAAAAGGGGAAACATTGGCAATGATGGAGTGTAAAATGTTTTACCCTCTAGCCGGATCTGATCCAGTCATCCTTACTGCGTTTGATTTTACAAGTGAATATACGGAATATAATATATTTAAGTTGGCTCGAAACAGTTTCCAGTACTTTCCAAGTCTTAGAGTTTGATGGATCATTATAACCACTCTATATCAGTTGATACCAAAATCATAGTATCAAAAAACTGCCCAATCATTGGTGAACAAGTTGCTGTCAATTTTATGGCACAATAGGTTACCATAGCAACAATATGATCTGCTAAAAACACCCTTAATTTTACGGAGGGGGTTCAGAGCCACCTTAAATTTCGAAAATTTAAGGTGGCTCTGAACCCCCTCCGTACAATTTTTTTAAACTTTGCAAAAAGTTGCATCTTATCGTGTCAATTACAATTCGAAAATAAAAAATGGGGGTCACCGAGCTCGTTTTCGAGTTATAAGCGTTTAAAGCTAAAATTAAGGGTGTTTTAGCAGATCATATTGTTGCTATGGTAACCTATGTCCATGTCCATGTCCATGTCCGCTCCCTTTACAAGACTGAGTAGGACTGGAGGCAGACCTCACCTAGTCTTTGAGGCCAACAAAACACCAACCTAATTGAAGAATTATCATTTTCTGATTGTGACTTACCGTCTGATAGAATCATACCAGGCATCAGAACTTTCTCGTCTTCGATAGGAAATCCAGGAGCTATACACTGTGGTCCTACAAACAAATTAACAGTCGAATGGAATGACAAAAATTTAGACAAAATTCTAGAGACTCGAGAAATGCAATAGTTGGCTTCTGTGAGGTTTCAACACTTCGTTAAATCATCCAAACGCTTTTGCTGTGTAAGAGAGGATCAGAATATGAATACCAGATACATTAACTTGGACGGCGAACACTTAAATACGTGAGTTCTTAAAAAGAGATTGGACATACTCAGGAAAAAGACTGATATTACATGAGGTATTCGATGAGTTCATTCTGAGGCTAAAACAAATGGTACCCTCGTGTATGTTTAAAAAGTGTCCAATTCCGTGTCCCGTGCCGTGTCGGTAATCCAGTCCCACCTTCCACAGGGGTTCACGTGCAAATACGTCCAAAGTCCTTCCTTTAACGAAGATGATAAATACAAATTAAAACACAATAAAGTTTCCAAACCTAACGTATAAAGCCAACAGCGAATAGTTTTTTCAGTTCAGTTGCTGCAGCGAGAACCTTATGTCGGCCCAGTGCTCGCTTATTTACATTATATTGAGTTACGGTGAGTCACACTATAACAAACAAACAATAATTTATTGACACTCCTCTGATGGGGCTTTTCAGTGACTATCAATGGCATTGAAGTGCCCATAACCCCAAATTCTTTTTTTGGCTAAGATAAACTTAGACATACACACAAAAAGAATTTGCCAAATTTCTCACTTTGTGACTTTTTAAGGGCTTTCAAAATTAACAGAAAGTAGTTGAAATTTGATATCTTTTGTGTTATGACCGAGCTGGTGAGGGGTCTGGGTATATTCCTGGGTTGACGTCACATATTCATTTACATAGCATTAACTAACAGTCTGTGACGTCAACCCAGTAATAGACCCAGGCTGCTCGCCAGCTCGGTCATGTATCAAATTTCAGCTACTTCATGTTAATTTTTAAAGCCCTTAAAAATATCACAAACCGAAAATTTTGGCAAATTCTTTTTGTGTGTTTGTCTAAGTTTCATCTTAGCCAAAAAGCAATTCTGGGGTTATAGGCACTTTAAAGTGAGTTAAGTATAAGCAGGTACGGATTATATCATTTCACTGATCCAACCAATTGTGCCAGGTATACTGCACAAAATAAAAACAAAATAAAATCTCAAATAAAATAAAATCTCACAATTTTCGGAATTTATCCGGGATTTGGTTCCCGTCAGTTTCACAGACTATGAATCAGAAAGAGAAAGAGCATAAGAAAGAAAGAGAATGTTTCTCACCGTATGTATCATTAGGAAAGACTGCACTGGCGATGTCAATATGTCCCTTCAAAACTCTCGTGTAACAATCCTGTGTGATTAAAGTGGTGGCAAAGATAACTAAATGAACCTAATTTCCTCACTTGTTTACGTCATCGAAGCATCGAACTCGCAATGTTGGTATTTGAAAAAGCTCCGTTTTAATGGCACTAACCTTGTGGTGTTTGGTGGGGACTCCAAAATGGACAGTGCGTGTTGTGTCTGTTGTCCCATCTCTAAACATTAAGCCAAGACAAAATAAAATTTTTACGAAGTGGCCATTTACATCAGGAAAACCAACTTATCTGAATTGTCCTGCTACGACTACGAGCGGCGGTGAGAGAAATCTAGTTTATTCACGGGTTTGAAAGGGTACCCTTAGAGAAACATTTGATTAAACCAACATACAAAGCAAACCTTACAAGTACTGTCCTCCGGAATCCAACAAATAAATGTTGCTGTTGTTGATCCTAGCGTCTGTATATTGATTCGCTCTGCCAGGATAGAAACAAACAAAACATAAAGCAGCGTC
>OZ026598.1:13701196-13708696 GCA_964020085.1 Micromussa lordhowensis | reverse complement strand
CACTCATCGGTAATCAAATGATCTTTCACTTCTGACGTTAACTTGCAAAGATCTACAAACAATCTACAAGTAACACAAATGGGTCATATTGTTACTTTCCTTCACTGCAGCTAGAAATTGCGAAACCCACGGGATTTTCAGGGCAATGAATATGATGGGTGGTACAAGGTGTAAGTGGTGCAAATATCAAGTGGTTATGTGTCACGTTTTATACTTACTCCACGCTGGTGTCTGTAACTATTGCATAGGAGAAGAATACAGGCGTGTACTTGATATCAAATCCACGAAGATTTAACAGCCCTACGGCAGAGAAACCGACAGAACTGTTATGGGTAAAAGATGCTTCTCTCGCCGTTTTCGTGGAAATAATCACAACGTATATTTTGCAAGTAGTCATAGGTCGAAATTATGTGTTACGGCAAAACTTCCTTGGCCTAAGGAAAACTAGCCCGAATTCCAATCGTCTTGTCTGGAAGCTCTTTTCCGAGAAATGAGGTCAGAAATACGCCTGAATCAAACAGCCCTGATGACATTAGGTGACGTGATTCATGCAGGCAGACAAAGAAATAAGAATCATCATGAAATAAAGAATACAGAGGATAGGAAAGAATGAGTAGTACGTAGTGTTAGTTTTACACTTCGCTGTCGAAAAAATAAAGAGTGCGTATACGACAAGACTAAAAATGAAGTTTTGGGAGCGAATGTCAGTGTTCAATAGGGAGAGCAAGATTCCTGTTTCTGGTTCTTACTTACACGCTATTTCATCGAGTTTTTGAAGAACTACAGCAGTTGCAGATCTCGCTTTCATGGATTTGCGCAGAGCTACGATTTTATCTTGCCATCTTTTGCCTAAAAGTTATAATTAATATAGCAATTACGTAAATACACATATATAATCCTCTTCATGCCTAAGTGGCACATAAGGCAATGACATTTACAAGTACAGTTGCATGCAAGAATAGTAATCACAGTAACATAAAGAAAAGGAATAATATTATAGACTGTAAACATGTTATGACTATACAGTTTTTCCTTCATATTGACTACCAAATAAAGAAAATAGTCATTTTCTTTGATATATTTTATGTCCCCAAATTAACATGGGATATTGCTGTACTAATTTTCTACTACTGGTCAGATTTATCCTGGAAAACGAACAGGTCTGCTATGATTAATATGGCCACCTTCAAATCAATGCGGAAACTTGCGGCATTTACCTCGAAGATCAATAACACGTCTTTTTTTTTCATATTTCAGTATCTTTTCAAATATCACATCTCGGATATGTGATACATCTTCCATAGCAAATCCAACCAAGTAGGATTTTTAGCTAACAACATGAGTGTAATAAGCACTAGAAAATAGCCTAACGAAAATATGCGCGCTGATTGGTTTAAAATCGTGTTTTATCAATCAGATCAGGAGCTTGAGATTTCTATCGCGCGGGCCCAACTGATCAATCAATTTGGTTTGTTAATTAACAGGGAGAATATTTATTACGAGTTGACCTTTAAGCCTAGGAGAATTTTTGAGTTTAAACACGATAAATGAATTTGGTTTCCGTTAGCTTAGCTTTCAAACGATAGCTTTCATTTAACCGTTAACCGTTTTGGCAAAATACAGAGAGACACGCACTTCATAGCCTTCAACATAAAAAAAAAATGAATTCTGAAAACGTTTCGGAAGCAGTTCTGTAACTAACCTTTATTGCATTTGCAAACCTTTGGAAAGTTATCGTTGAATCACTTCGCCAAGGGCATGAAGTTTGTAGTACTTTCAATCTGTCCGTACAATCTTTTCAGTACTTTCGCGATGACCGATTCCGCCTTCACAACTCTGCATTTCCCAGTCAAAATACTTTTGAATCAATTAATGCACTTTCTGCCTTTCACCGATAACCCTTTCCTTTCCTTTCTTAAAACGTTTTTAGCGTGAAATGTTTTCGTCGCTTTGCTCTGCAGATTTTGTGTCCGGCGCCGAGTCTGTGCTTTCATTCTGTCAGTCGCTGTGATTGGTTTGTCGCGTCAATGTCATGAATTTGATGAGAATATGCTTAAGCACGAGAGTTCCTCTCTTTGACAAGCGTTTTCCATAGCTATTTCATAAAAACAATAGACCACTCTTCCTATGGGTTAACTAGCGCAATAAACTCCTTGGGATGATGGGAGAACACTCGAAAAGCTTGTAAATCACGAGCCGTTAGTCCTAACGGCTCGTGATTTACAAGCTTTTCTCGTGTTCTCCCATCATCCCAAGTGGTTTATTGCGCCGGCAAACCCATAGGAAGAGTGGTCTAGTGCTTAATGCGTAGCTTGGCGATTAGCAATTCGAGCACGTTAAAATGAGCGGCGAAGCCGCGAGGAACCGCCTGCCCGGATGACCCACATAGCTCAAGAAAGAAAATTCAGTGGTGAACAAGAAAGACAATAGAGTGTTTATGTCTCGGCACTATCAGTCTGATAGTTGCCCCTTAGAAGTTTGATGTTCTTAAAACTAGCATATTTGCCCTCGAAGCTTCGCTTCTCGGGCAATTATTTGTTTTAAGAACATCAAATTTTCGCGGGGCAACTATTTAACAATTAGACCCGTAGCCCGAAAGGGCTACGGGTCAATAGCCCATGAGGCAAAGCCGAATGGGCTATTGACCCGTGGCCCTTGAGGGCGAAGAGTCTAATTGTTTTAGTATCACCCAACCAGTCGGACAGAAATGGCAATAAGAAAGTTAGCAAATGTAAGTTGAAGAAATATTCATTTGGGACTAAAATGAAAGAAAGCGTCACGCTCGATGGCGCTCGAGGACTATTGCTAATAGTCCTCGAGTAGCGTAGCCAATTAAAATGCAGGATTTGCATTAGTCCACTAGTTGGGTGATATTAACACCCGATAGTTCCTCGACAGAAACACTCTATTGTTTAAGTGTCTCTCCGCGGATGAACACTATCACGTCACGTGATCAATTTAAACCAATAAGAATCGGAGAAAATTTAGTGGTGAACTATAATCTGTGATAGATAGTGAGTAGCGTAGTAACAAAATGACGGCCGTGTCTGTGAAGAGGATTCAGGTAAATTTTTGAACGACCAGTAGATTTATACTAAAACAATTTGATTATTCGCTCTCGATTTCTATGCGTGTTAGTTGACTGCGCACTCGTCAACTATCACGCGATAGAAATCTCGAGCTCATAATCTAGTTGTTCAATAGAAAGACTGCACAAGGGACGCTTGGTTCAGTAAGTTAAAAGGAACTAGAATTAATCTTTGCCATTAAGATATTTACCTGAGTAAAAAGTATCAAGTACTATGAGTTTCTTGGGCGTGGGCTTTGGTCGGGCGGGCCAGATACCATCAACCAGGTTTTGCGTGACAGGAATCAATTCTATTTGATATTTCTTGAGCTCCTGGTGACGTAAAACCTGTCTCAGTAAACTCACAAAACTCTTGATGCACATTGGTGAGTTATGTGGAAAGCAGTTACTATACCTTGATCATTCGATCCCATTCACCTACAGGGATTCAGAGCAAAATATTATGACATCATCACGACACACCAATATTTAAGAAAAAAAAACTGAAAGAGTATGTTCCCGGCATTCAAAGTACATTGCTGCAATTCCTTCACGTCTGAAGTTTCCTATTTTAGCGTGCTGTTTTCCTAACAGGTTCGAGTCTTGTTTCACTCTAAGAGAAACATGTGTAAGTTGTTTACATGGATGATGTGGGTTAATGCTGTCTTAAGTACACGATACGTTTAAAATCCGTTCAGTCCTTCAGACAAAAGCAGCACTTTTGGCGATGAAATTGAAGAACTGTAGGTCATACTTATATCGTGCAAATCGAAAACATTACAATAAGAAAAATCAAGACTTACATATGGAGATAAGAAAAGGATCAACTCCAACCTTGGAGTCTTTAGGAAGGTTCTAAGATAACAACAAAACAAATGTAAGCTTTGCAAATGATGTATGAAGCATCATATAATTTTTTCTGCAGCTGCAGGAGAAAGATTTAAAGATACGAGATTTTATCCCAGTTATGAAACTCAGGCACTTGAGAAAATAAATCCTGAAGCAAAATTCAGGATTAAACAGGATTCCAAAACCGGTGCAGTGCTCTATAAAGCTACCAAGTAAGCTATCAAGCCAACTTGGATCTGGTAACATCGCGTGTTCGAAACATTCTAATATCCAGGCAACTGGCACGTGTTGTTGGGCGAGGTGAAATAAAGGTGATCAGTATGTAAGTATTAGACAAGTCTTGAAATTAAAGATAAGGTGATGACCACAAGGAGCGGGAAGATTACTGACTTACTTGAACAAGCCACTGTGACTGACTTGGGGTTCCTTTGATTCCTGTAGCAAGTTTAAATAATCGGACTTTAAAGGCAGGTTTCCATATGATCGCTTTTCAAAAAATTACATGCGCATTGTTCTGGTGGGAAAATCGCAGCAAACAACATGGCGGATGTCGAGGAGGAAATTTTGCTGCAAGCAAATTTATATTTCTCCCCGTTTTTTTCCCAGCTGTGAGCCTTTTTGTTTTTGTCTTTGAAATCTTCACTGTTACGGTGGTAAACGCACTCAGACGATCGCAGAAGAGTGTTTCCATATGATCGCAAACGATCGCAGAACTTTTTGCGATCTGCGATCGTTTGCGATCATATGGAAACACTCTTCTGTGATCGTCTGCGATCCTGCGATCGTGATCGCAGGCGATCGCAGAAGATAAGAACATGTCTCTATCTTCTGCGATCGCCTGCACTGAAACACGATCGCCGAAGAACAAGAGAAAATATAATTTATCGGCGGCGGAGGCGGAGGTCAAATTCCGGAACATAAGAACTGCGTTCTATTGTCTTTTGCGACATGTACTTACAGCGCTAAGTTTATCAATGTGCAGCAAAATAATTTGCATTTTCAAAACTAGTCGGCTATGATTGGTCGACAGATTTTTCTTTGGGAATACACAATTCTCTTCGGAGATTTCAGCTACTGTCAATCAAATGGATGCGTGAACTGAAAGAAAGAGAGAAAGCTACTATACTTTACTGACCCTCTCTTTGTAAGATCCAGTTACAGTCTAATTCCATGTTAGCTTGAAGGAAGTATCTTCCATCCGTCCACAGAGCAGCCTTTGTTCTTGTTATGATGGCAGTTCCTGAAAATATGCAGGATTCGTCAATATTTGATGACGGAGATTAGTCACATTTTTCTTATTCAATTGATTTTCTTTCTATTGGAAACAGATATCTATAGGGGCTCTCACCGTGCGATCCGCTAAATCCAGAAATGAATTCCCTCCTTTGATGTTGTGGCGCGACATCTTCGCTCTGAAACATTTAACATGTGTATCTTTGATTTTTGATGCACGTTAGAAGTTTGGAGAGCACGGAAGCGGAATTGGAAGAGTTGCTCGAGGCACAGCCAAGGGTAACTCTTGCAACTTGAGTACTATTCAGGCTTCCCAAGTACAATACAACTTGATGATGCACGGCTAGAAAGACGAATCAATTGTTCTACAACATTGTCAATAGAAAGAAATGTACAACGACCACCTGTCGCGCGACGACAATTTCTGTGGCCAAGCGAAATGTACACTGCTTTAAAAGTCGTGAACAAGCATCATTTGATTGCGATGCTCGCTTACGCACAATGAGCTTGATAGCTATGTTGTGTTATTTATTTATCTCGTTTGATCTCAAAGGAGTTTTGAAATAACCCTGTCTAATTTGTTTGTAATTTGAGAAAGACTTTTAAAAAAGCAATTAGGCAAACTTTTTAATCAGATAAAGCTAAATTGAATACAGTCCTCGCCACAATTTAAGTGTCTTTGACTCTCAATCGACTGACCCCCCAAACCCCCCCCCCCTCCCTCAACCCTGACAAGTCAATACACTAATCGACACTAATCTGAGAGTCAATGACCAGTTAAGGCAAATGATTTGAAGACGTTGGTTATCGTCTCTGATAGTCAAATAGTACTGGTCAAAATAAACTTTCTTCAGTATTAGTTTCTGATTTAAACCAAACTGTAAATCAAATAGTAAAAGCTGGACAAAAGAAATAACGTGTAGGATGGCTTGGTTACCTGGTGTGCGTCCATAGAGGGTACGATGTAGGCTTTAATTCCAACTTTTCTCATCGCACCCCTTAAATCTGACAACCGCTTCGTTGTGTTGACTGAAGTGCGTGGTAAAAGCTAAATCATTAAAGAAACGGAATTGCTTAGCAATCAAGCGGAGATGTATGCAAACAAAAGAAACTGCCCTACGTTATGCAAATCAAACTAAATTGAGCATTACCATGGAAAATCGGCCCTAACGCCCGGGCTTAATGCGAGAGAAGCTCGTACTCCCGTGATATCAGTTAAACTTTGTTGTTACCAACCTGCTGTTTTCCTTCAGAGCACATTCGCAACTGTATAGGATCTTGAAAGGGAAACACATCTGGAATTTCTGCCATTCCTTAAATAACAGGACGGACATAATGATCTTATTTTAGTTCCAAAAATGGTGTAAAATTGCGATGAGACACAGGTTGAGGTTTTTCGAATACTAAAAATGAAGATAGTGATAATCAAAAAAATGATCAATAGATAACTGACTGACCTGCGCCAACTATTACGCTGAGGATCGCATAGAAAAGTCCTAGCATTGTTGGTCCTGCTAATCCACCCTAATTCCTTGGAAATATCAGCGCCATATTTTGTGTCGTTACTGATTTCACCGTAGCATATCAACTTGTAGTGCAGGTACCGGCTGCGTTTGATGGCATGGCGACAACACGAGTGAATACACCACCTGTCAAGATTTCATGACAAGTGGATCACGGACGGTACGGTATTTCTATTAAACTGATTAAGTTTTAGGTATTCTTAATTAGCCTGTATTGCGCGAGTTCAGAGTCCTAGGAACGCAGCTAGGGAATCCGTGACGACAGTCGACAGTGAATCAAACCACTGTCTTCGACAAACCGAAAAGAACTGATTTGTTTGTAAATGTCTTGCATCCAGAGAACCCAGGGTGACCAGAATAATTAACTCCTATAGGTTGGCGACTTTCTCGGAATTGCACCCACTTGTTACCATTCGTTTCAATTTCAAGAATTAGATAAAATACTTCCAAAAATAAGCAAGTGAATTATTTTTGAGGCAGAAAATCTCAAATTTTGCAAAAGAAATAGCTATTAATCCAAAAAATATAAAAATCTCTATGTAAGACATAAAAGGAACACTGCGACCGTTTGTACAAGTTTGTTGCACGACCGCACTTTTTGTGGCATTTTTTTGGGCAACGATCGAATGGCTCTATTCTTTTTCACCCCAAACGATCGCAACATTGACAGAATTTGCGATTCCATGTCCCCTATGCAGTCAATTATTTCTTTAAAGTGCCACTATGATCAAATTCTCGATACCCATTTTTTTACATTTTCGTACACAACAGGTCTTTCCTAGATATCTTGCCAAATTTCAATCTATTACGAACATTAGAACTCGCGGT
>OZ026598.1:13676196-13696196 GCA_964020085.1 Micromussa lordhowensis | reverse complement strand
ATGTTGATTGGATCGAGGCAGAGGCTAAGCACATTTCACAATCCTCCGTCACTTATGATTGACGGTGCACCTATAATTCATGTTACCTCTACGAAATCTCTTGGTGTTCATATTGACCAGACTCTATCTTGGAATGTTCATGTTGAGAATTTATGTAAGAAAATCGCGTCTGGTATCGGAGCGTTGAAGAGAGTGAGGTCTTTCGTTCCACACGAGACTCTCCGATCAATCTTCATGTCTTTAGTACAGCCTCACTTTGATTACTGTAACTCTGTCTGGGGATGTTGCGGCAAAACCCTAGCCAGTAAACTTCAAAAACTTCAAAATCGCGCTGCGCGTATACTCACTTACTCGAACTATGATGCCAACGCTGATAACCTCATTAAAAAACTCGGATGGATAAAACTTGATTCTCAACGAACTATCCATAAGGCTGTGATGGTTTATAAGTCGCTTAATGGTCTTACTCCAGATTACCTTAGTTCCAAATTTGTTGACCGTAGTAGCGTCTCCAATTACTCCTTAAGGGACACAGAGGGCAAACTAGCCATCCCTATTCCCTTTACTAGGGCTAACGCCCAGTGGGTTATTCACGGGTTTATTTAGCACTCAAATTTACACTTGAGAGTTAATTCTCTGTGTCACCATTTGTGTTCTTAGTGCTACGCGGCACAACATTCATATGTACCCTTACTTTCTCTTCGCCGCGATTCACCATCTCAATCGTCCCCGACTTTCTCTGTCCGACCTCGTAGCTCAGTCGGCAGAGTAACGGTAAATCTAATCCGGAGGTCGTGGGTTCGATTCCCACCGAGGTCAAAAGATTTTTTCTTTACCTCGTGTGGTTCCCTGATTCCCTTTACTAGGGCTAACGCCCAGTGGGTTATTCACGGGTTTATTTAGCACTCAAATTTACACTTGAGAGTTGATTCTCTGCGTCATCATTAGCCATCCCACAGCCACACACAAACTATATGAAGAATAGCTTCAGTTACTCTGGAGCAGTTCTTTGGAATAGCTTACCAATCGAGTTGCGGCGGGCCAACTCCCTTAACGCGTTCCGGGCTGGCTGCGAGCGTCTCTTTTCATTAAGTTAAATTTAGAATTTTTTTTTTTTAATACACGGCACTCATGTAAAGCAGGTTTTATTTTGTCATTTAATATTATAGCTATAATTGAATATTAAGAGTATTTTAGAATAATGTAGTTCTAGTCGTTGTAAAATTTTAAATAATTCTGGTAAATAATTAAGTTTTTATAGTTGTGACTGATGAGTTTACCGTGTCTAAATAAAGTTATCTTATCCTATCCTATCCTACACAATGGTCAGCAAAAGTCAACCTCGTTCCCAGGGTCTTTCATCTTACCGCCCCTCGGAGCTCGCTCCAAGGGGCGGTAAGATGAGAGACCCTGGGAACGAGGTTGAGCAAAAGTTGCGTCTCTCGCGAACTACACTGGTCAGCGGTTTTGCCATCGACTGACCTGAATGTCTTCCCCAACTGCTAACTCACTCTAGCTACGTTATCACACGGTAAACACTGAAAATGTCAGTCTCATGAGTGCAGTCAGATCCTTTGTGGGATACGAGGGTGTGTTGCTAATAGTGGCAATCGACTTACACGAAAAAGACTTCCGATTTCGGTTCGATTTGTTTTCTTCCCTGCCACCACACGCGGCTGTCGGGGCAACCTTTAGGCAATGAAATGCGCTCGAGATTTTCTGCTTTATTTCGCCTTATAACCCACGTGGTTTGGTCCACGGATAAAGTCGGGACCTTTCTTTTCCTTGTCAAGGGTGTTCTCTGTGATCCCAGGTCAGAACCCCGACAAAGTCAGCTGCCTGACCAGACAAACGGAAAGAGAACTTCTGATAACTTATTGAACTGTTTCGTTTCCTTGTTTCAAACCTATCTGAAAGCCTGCAGGTGTTGATTTACCAAGGCGTCAGTCTGAAACAATCCACGGCTCCTTTTTCCCCCTTCACATTGTCAAGGCTACTGAGCAACAGTTTTTCTCTTCTAGGGGGAAAAACATATAGCACTTCTTCAGACTACACTTCAGGACCAGGTAGTTAAAAGCCTAGTTAAGCTAACCCTGGGTTAACGAGAATTTCGAGTTTAAATTTGCATCTGTTTGGTGAGTTTTTCTGTTTATATTGTTTATCCTTCAGTTTTGAGTTTGAATAATCTCAAACTACCCAAAACATAAGCAGTGAGAAACATTTTAAACACGAAAAATTAATACTTCGGTTAACTTTTAATCCTGGGTTAGCGTTACACCCGGCGGCTTTTGAACAACCCAGCCCTGACGAGAAAAACGCCACCACAACTGATCAGAGTATACAGTTTACATTTATTGTTCTTGACAAAGCAATACACACTGCTGCATCGCAAATAGCAAACTGTATAGTTCACATTTGTGAGTGATTCTACGTTACCCGTGGAACAGAAACTATTAGCGTGTAAATCAGTTTAAGTGCGCGGTTACAAAAGGAAAGAAGCTCCAAAAACTTCACTGAACATGAACTTATAACATGTGCAATCCTCTATCACAGGCCATATTCAAGAAGTCTAACCCTACTACTTCAGAACACAAAAAATTCATCTAAAAGAATGTGTACTAATTACTATTATTTAAACTATATTTTAAATACTGCATTGTACCTCTGTATAACGTACAAACTAAAATACTCTGTTACTCTAACCCTTACATTTAAAAGAAGTTTTACTGCATGATAGTAACTATAAATGTCTGAGATTACTGATAACAACTCGTTTAATTATAAAGTGGGTTTTGTACTACAGGACTCACAAAAATGTTTCATATTGACGTCATATTGATGGGACCTTATGAGGCAACTACAGAGTCCATATTAATTATTATTAAAAACTGGATCATTGGATAATGCAATTCGAGAGTTTTCATTGGCTTAGCCGTCATGGTATATGAGCCATTATACCATGATCTACAAAAATGACGAGCGTATGCATGATTTTTTGGGCCTTTTTATTTTAATTGTAGTCTAGTTTTCTATATTTTGAGGGCGTTTTTAATAAAACAATTATTCCACTCGTGCTTGTTGGATATGAGATGATTATAGCCAACTCGGCGCTACGCGCCTCGTTGGCTATATATCATCTCATATCCAACGTGCGCTCATGGAATAATTGTTAAATATACTACCCCTTAAGGAAAACAGCCAATCAGGAGGCTAGAAAGCCATGCTGTATATATTCACGAACTTAAAGATTTCTTGAGGAAAGCTTGGCAATGTGCGCAGGTCTTTTTTGTTGACATGGAGCCCAGCTCAGATTTTGAGAAATCCTTCAAACATGAAAGACACACCAAACTGTTCCTCAAATTTAACTTTACAAATCCAGATAGTGGTTCTGGAGATTTCTGAACTGGGCAGCTAAACAGGTAAAGTTGTACGCTATACAAGCTTTCGCATAAGGTTATGATCATTGAACGTTTAGCTCTTTGTAAGTCTTCTATATTAAATGAGGATGGAAAACTACTCCATGTCATGTCACATGTCGTGACAAGACAAGACAAGTGAAATGAACTTGAAATAGATTTATCCGGTGCCCTACGTGACCATTAATACCAGACTCACTACTTGATGTTTCTTTGTACACACAATCACCTCAAGCCTTGTGTGTCTACTTAAAAATCAGTATCAAAATCAAGTATCCCAAAGATACTTCAGGGTATTTTTATACCACTCATACTTAATATGCAGCTCAAACTTGTAAAAACATAAACACAGCAGCAGGCAAGTATCCTGTTAATTTTAATAAATAATAAAGCAATTACTTCACAGAGTAATTATCACTAATATTGTAGTCCTACTGTACAAACAGCTGCCAAATAGTTGAGACACTTCTCAAACTTGTCGTCATTGTAAAAGTAAAAATCAGGGTGTCCAGTTGTTGAGAAAAAAGGAAAAATAGGAACTTTCTTGCAAAACAAATGGAAAAAATAGGAGAATCAGTACTACTTTGATGGACAAAGATAGCCTCCCAACACCTGGTCAGCTATCCCAATCCACCACTTCAGTCTATTAACAGTGATACAAATGTACATATGACAATGCAAGCATTTTGATTTTAGAAGTTATTCTTCTTCTTAGCTCTCATGAAATATCATGGTGTTTTCTAAAAGAAATGGAAAACATGTTCCCAGTGTTTCTTTCGAATTGTAGAAACACTCGTGAAAGTTTGGCAGAACTCGAAAAACCTGTGGAAACACTTACCTGCGGCTCGTATTCCGACAGCATTTCTCGTTCTCCTAAACTTCCACTCATGTTTTTTGTAACTTGAAAGAAACATGTTTTCTATTTCTTAAATGCAAAATTGTGTTTGGCTGATTAAGCAGCAAGTGTTACAAAATTGAACTTGCATTTATAGCCTCAGGAGGATTTTGCATAAAGCAATAATCTATTATTGCTTTATGCAAAATCTACCCGAGGCTAATAAACCCATATTCAATTTTGTAACACTGGCTGCTCTATCAGCCAAAAAATAGGGAAAATAGGAGGTTTCATCTAAAAAAATGGGAGAAAATAGATTTATCTGCTCAAGAAATAGGAAAAGAGAGGGAAAATAGGAACTGGGTCACACCCTGCCGGCTTTCCTATTTTATAATTTAGTACAATGCTGAAATTCAGACAACATTGAAGAGAAAGAGAAAGAGCACACAAGGTAACAATGTGTCAAATTTCTAAAAGATGCTCTTAACCAGTGAGTGTGTCAGTTCTCTTTGAAACTGAGTGTACAGTGTAGCTCAGCACTTGTACAGGACAACTTGCACAATATATTCTTGTTAATCTACATCTGTTTTTGTTTTGTCCATTGCTGGAAGCACATACAGGTACGTGTACATTTGTAGATACACAGTGTGACTTAATCCTTTCCTTCAGGCTCTTACTGGAGCAAAGGGCATCTATGCACAGTGTAGTAAGTAAAAATTGGCAAAAAAATTTGCAGCTAATGAGCTAATACATGTATGTGCATAAATACAATCAAAAGACTAACCCAGGAAATTCTATAAACATCACCCAAAATAATAGGAAAGGCCTAAATCACACTAACAACAAAAACATAAGAAGGTAGTTATGTTGTTATGTTTGCAGTGTGAACATCCTGACATTATGACACATAACAACATGAACATAACGACATAAGGACAAAACTGATCTTTTCCTCATGCTTTTATGTCGATGTTAACATCGCAACATACCTGTAGGCTATTATGTCTTTATGTGATTATCTCATTATGTAGTTTATGTTATTAGTTTTTTAGTGTGAACTTGTTGCATAGTTTACGTCGTTTTGTCACTAGAGGAAACTAAGCCTAACTAATATACTGTATCTGAATCAAGCCATATTGAAATCAATAAATTTTAACAACCCTTTTATATACTGGTAATTGAACTGAGTGGAGTGCAATTTGGTCTGAAATCATACGCGTGATTTCAATTTCAAATCACAAGTATTTCAGACCAAAATTGCACTCCACTCAGTTCAATTAGCAGTACATGTATATAAAAGGGTTGTTAAAATTTATTGATTTCAATATGGCTTGATTCAGATACAGTATATTAGTTAGGCTTAGTTTCCTCCAGTGACAAAACGACGTAAACTATGCAACGAGTTACCACTTTATTAGATCTATTTTTAAATCGCACAATTTAATAGCCTAAATACAGGAACAAGATTTTGGTCAGGACCAATATTTATTGAACAAAGTTGCCAAATTTGCCAAACAATGGCTTTTTTGTCTTTTATTTTCCTGCAATGTGATTGGTGAGTTTATAAAAAGCCTTAAAATCTGATTGGTTGTTTTGTTTTACTGTCCCATTCTCATTGGCTGAGAAAAAGATGTGATTTAGAGCAAAGGATTCGTGAATAAATCACACTGCTGAGAATCAATCACATTACAAGGATAACCAGTGATTTCAAAATGGATTTAATAAAGTCATTAACTTTTACATGTAAACTAAGAATTACATGTAGGTTTTCTGAAAATACTATGCATGGAATTAAGTTTCCTATTATCATCAACATAAGCAACAAATTTGTTTTATTTCATGTTAATAGGCTAATATGGTTATTTTACTTAGTTTTATTTTAGAATACTGGCAAAAATGTCACCCACAATTAATGTACATGTAACTTAGGAATAGAGTAAAACCCATCTACATGTATTATTTCAAAGGCTTGTAATATGTATTTGAACAAGACTAATTTGTTGAGAAATATTTGCCAGACGTTCCACAGAACACCATCAAAACTTATACAATATAGTTATGATCTAGTAAAAGAAAATGACTGCAATGATAAACAGCAAAAAGTTACCAATGATAGAGGCTGCTATTGTGCTGGCTCCAGTGGTGGGTGGGTCACTCATGTAAGACACCACAGGTTTTTCCCTTGGTAGCTTTAAAAATTCCAACTCTTCAAATCCTTTATGTGTGTGTTTTTCCATTCCATAAATTGTAGTATCATTAGTGTAATGGTAAGCCCACACCATCCATCTAAGGCCAGGCTGCAAAGAGTGACATCTTGATTATCACGGGGACCTTAAATTAAAAGCAACTTTGTGCTTGGGCTAAACTGCATGTATATGTATACATGTAGTTATGGGTACACTCTGCGTTCAAGATGGTATCAGCATGATGAAACACAAAAATTCATTCATATCTGCTCATATCTGCTCAGTTTCAAAACCTGTTAGCACGTTGTTTAGATCACACAAGAATCAAGAGGCTTTTAGCCAGGATTAAAAAAAATAGGTGTACAAAATGTGCTATAGGCCCTGCTCAAATGAGCAAATATTTATAAAGCAACATATAAAAAATATTGTTGCATAAGCGACAGACAAGATCTAGTCAAATCCCTTTTAAACAGACCCAGGAACATAGATAACAGTGTATTTATTTTGTAAATGACTGTTATTGCGGATACAGTGTTTGGGTCCCTTGTACTTTGGGTGAGCGAGAAGACTTTCATGAATGCAAATCGAATGGGAGCTTTAAAAACTGCCTACAAGCCAAAATTTAAGCTTGTTCTTTTGTTTTTTAAGCGGTGATGTGGTGAATTAAATCCCAACTTGCAGGGTTGCGGTGATCTCAAACTCTTCGGTGTGCGGTGTTTAGTGAAATAAAGTTATTTATGGAGTTGTGGTCTCTTGTTTGAACTTCTCAGACTTGAATTTAGCATCCAACCTACATTAATCCGTGTTAATTTATGACAAGCACATACCGGTACATGTATCACTGTTTTTAACAAAATAGAGACCACCACTGTGCTTCAGCCAATATGCTTCAGCTGCCAATCCAAAGCTGTTTTCTTTAATACCTAGCTTGACAAGTAACTTTTGACAGTGCATCCGGAGCTGGACCGAATTCATGATTGATTGTGTAGCACTTTTGGCTGATTTACATGCAATGAAAAGTGTTGTGTTCATTTGGTGGAAAATTGTTAAAATGCCGCCCAAGACAACAGAAAGTTAACCAAGGTAAAAGTTTAATTTACCCCGTGATCAACCATGGTAAATAGGTTGGTAACCAAGGTTGAGACCTATATATTAAGTCTACTTGCAGTCGCAGGGTATCTTGCACCCGGTGCTGTCCAGATTGCATCAATCTCATTTGCTTGTGTTTCCGACAATGTTTGCTCTTAAGGCAAGAAAGGAAGCCAAATCCAGATCAGCCTCTCGGACAATACATGTATATTCGAACATACATCTACAATTATAGATAGTCTGAAGTTCTCTTTCCACCATTTTTAAACGAAATTTCCGTGGAAAAGGGTTTCAAACCAGAATTGGCTAGTCAAGTCATTAAAACCATTTCCTCTCTGAGCGATTTCTGAAAGCTGTGTGGTTTTGGAATTTGAATTGCCTGGTTAGCAGGTTAAATGAATGGAAACAGAAGTCACATTTAACTAGAAACAATGTTAAGCTAGTTAACTGGCCTAGTAAATAACAGTATATTTATTTTGTACTATGTAAATGATTATTTTGTTCGGGTCCCCTGTGGTCTGAGTTCATTGACAGTACATTAAAAATAACAAACAGAACATAGCATTGATGCAGAGCCTGGATTATAAAATTTTGCAAACCAAAGTGAATTTCCCTTTCGGCAAGTGAGAAGATTTTCAAGACCACAGATCGAATAGGAGCTTTAAAATTGCTTACAGGCCAAAATTTAAGCTTGTTCTTTTTTCTTTACATTTTGAATTCATGCTTAGTTAACGTCAAAACATGAGATAACAGTCATGCTAATGTACAAGTATCTCATAGAATTCTTTATGTATTCCGTAACTTCTTGGAATTACTTGGTAATGGTTGCCGTCGATGTGCAAAGTTCAAGGTATTTTTCATGTTGAATTCTTTCATTGTCCTGGGTCACATTACATGTGGGTTGCCTGTCTTGATCCCATGTGGTGGATTCTTCTCTCAAATTTGTGGCCATAATTTCCTTTTAGTTGAGCCTTGGTAAACTTGATCAGGTCATGAATGGGGAAGGATAATCAAGTAATAATCGAGGATGAGCGAGTATTGGTCAACACTCAACCAATGTATCGACAATACTCAGTTGAGACTTGGTCGAGTATCCGCCGATAGCCCACTTACATGTACATGTAATGATGCTCTTGGTGTCGGGCAATGTATCGACTGCAAGACTGTTGGTAGTATATCGGTCAACTATCGCTTGTATATCGGTCAACTGTCAGTCAAGTCTCGGTTGATTATCGGTCGATACTGTACATCAGTCGATACTTGACCAATATTGTTCAACTATCTGTTACATATCGGTCGACTGTCAGTGAAGTCTCGGTCAATAATCAATATATTGGTTGATATAATTATCAACTGATATATCAACCAATCTATTGGTAGATTTATCTACCAATACTAGAGCATGTACCCGTCAAGTATCGGTCGATGTACATGTATCAACCGATATATCGACTGAAGCATGGACTGAAATATCATTGAATCGTCAGTGAAGTAGACTGAAGCATCAACTGAAATATCATTGAACCATCAGTGAAGTAGACTGAAGCATCGACTGAAGTATCGTTGAACCATCGGCCATCGGCGAAGTACATGTACATGTATGGGTGAACCGCCAACTGTAGAGTATCAGACGATACTTGACCGATGTATTCATCGAGTAATGACCAATACTAAATTGAGTATTGACCAATGTATTGACCAGCATATCAGTCGATATATTGGTCAAGGCCCCCTATAAGATACATGATCCGACAAATCTCAAGATTGTGTTATACATTATACTGAAACTTTGCCCATTTGCCATGCTTTGTCTCCTCCACATGTTTTTGACACAAACATAGGGAGAGAGAGCTGGAGAATACATTTGTATCAGAGAGATCCAGACAGGTTATTCTGAGATGACTGGTCTATTTACAAGCTGTACCTACCCCAATGACATTGTCACCAGTTATATCACCAGTATCTTTCTTCCGATTGAATTCCATAGTTGTTACACCATCACTTTCAGCTGTGTTTGTAACAAACCAGTCTTGCTGTTCATCTTCCTTTGGGGCTATATGCCCATTAGTCATATAATCCTTCAAAAAAGAACATCAGGGTTTAATCCTGAGATAAAGATGTTTACGTATTGTATACATGTATACTGTAAAAATCTTTTGTTACTACATTTGTACCAATGGCTTATCATCCAAATTGGGAAGCAGTAATAACAGTTACAGAAGCAATCAATTATTTTAAAACCAGAAAAAGCAACTGCTTGTACTTTCCCTTGAGAAATGTCAACCATCGATATTTTTTAATTTCTGAACATTGTTCGTTAGTTTTGAGTTAATGAGAAAGGTTAACTGTAAAAAGGGCTATTGCCTTTGTTCTCATACATTGTAGCTGCCTGTGGGCTAACTGTGTTAAGTACTTAAAAGAGATGTAACAAGTGCCCAGATGTTCCTCCCACGGACAGAAAGCAACTGGCATGTAGTTAATTAATATTGTACAGGTGTACATGGGTCAATTTTTGGATGCAAACAGATATACATGTAATAATTTTACTTTGATGACAGGAAGAACACTTCCTTTTTTTGACTGACATGTTCAGTTATAATTCACAAATAAAGAAGCCTTGACTGTGCTCTGTTCTGTTGTAAAGTACACAGGAAGCAGTAGAGCGCGGAAGAAGTGTAGGGGAAAACATGAGACGTAGTCAAGTGTTTCCCTACTTCCTGAGTGCTCTACCGCTTCCTAAGGTAAAAAATCCAATAATTTCCCACGCATTGGATTGAATTTTCAAACCAAACTTTATTATTTTCCCAAACAGGGAAAAGTGGAGTCAGCATTCATATGTTCTCTGATAAAGCATGCTAATGTAAGCCAATCATAATCCTTGTTAGAATTGTTCAAATAATTTGATTGGCTAACAAGACAACAGCTGTCAATCATAAAGTGGACTTCAGCCAAGCCTTCAGTTTCGAGTGGCTTTCGAGAGAAGAATGATGTCTTGAAGTTCCCTTTTTAGTTTAATTTTTATATAAAGATCTCAAGGGTTTCTTGTCCAGAGGAATCCAGTCGCATTGTGGCTCATGAAAATGCGCACTTTTGAAATAGAAATTAAGAAACAAGGAGCTCAAAGCTTGCGGATAAAATGCTTAATGCTGAGTTGTATTTGAAAGGAGCTTCAGTTATTTACGGCTGGCAGCCGCTTGCAGCAAGATTGCCCGAACTACATTTGCAGCCTCAAAGTAGGAAAGATTAGACTGCTTCCACTGGTTCTAATCTGAGTACAGGAAAGAATATCATTCAGCGGGTGAGTGATAATATGAAATTGTTACAAAAATAAAGCCACTCATCATAAACAGAGACAGCTCAATTGGTGTTTTCTGTCATTGTTTTACTTCTCAGGTATAATTTCTGCCTTTGTAACATATGTCTTTTATCAAGACATTCCTGAGGTAGAGAAATTCTTTCACTGCGTGTTTTGTCGCAATTTGGCAACCTTGTTATTTTAGTACACTTTAACACTACTGGTGTTAACAATGGTCTCCATGAGGCCATATTTACTGCAGACAAAATTTGTCTGAGTCACAGGGGATGTTGAATTTGGGTCAAATTTGTCAAAATTCTGAAGCGAAAATTTGAAAGCAAGCTTACCGTCATCACCTCTGAGAAAACATGGTGTTTCAGCCAATCAGAGCATGCGCTACATGTTTATGGAAACTTATTATTAATCAGTATAAGCTTAAGCTGGCAAAAGTTTCCAGCACTTTTCTAACAGCTATACTTTGAAGGATGAATACTGCCACTGTTTAACAAGTGATGCTACAATAATGGTATCATACAAATTTCCAATCATTGGTTTAGCAAATTGCGATCATCTTTTTTACCCAACAGGTTACCATATAGTAGTAACAATGACTTTAAGAGCTTGCAACTCATATCCTATAAACTTATAAATATGAACTCTGCAATAAGTTGCATCTTATTATGCTGATTACAATTTGATAATAAAAAATGGGGATCATCAAGCTTGTTTTCGAGTGCTTAAAGCTAAAATTTAGTGTGTTTTTAGCAGGACATATTGTTGCTATGGTAACCTGTTATACATGTGTATAAAAAGAGATAACTGCAATTTGCTTACCAATGAATGGGAATTTGTATGATACAAATATTGTAGCATCAATTGTTAAACAGTGATTGTAAAGTTTTTTGATACCATGATTTTAGCATCGATATAGAGTGGTTATAATGACCCATCAAAATCTACATGGAAAGTACTGGAAAATGTTTTGTGCGACCTTAAGCTTATATGTTCTCATTTTTACAAAGTGTCAGCGTGGCTGAATATTCAGATACCAAGGAAGACTAAGAGAGAGGCCTTATTAGGGTAAATTCCGACATGCGACACAGCTCTGAAACGGTGACATACACTGTAAAGAAGCTAAAATGACAACGAAAAACAAGCTGCTCTTGCAGAATTTCAACAGTAACAGATTGGCATTTTAAAAATTAGACAGCTATTTGCAGCACATTTGGGCAGAAGAAATTTGTATTTTACAAGAAAGTGAAACTTTCCGTGAGTATTGTTGCCTGCGTAGCAAGCATTCCCGTATGAGCCGAATGAAATCGGACCGTGCGAAAGAGCTGTTTTGCTTTCGGGCCGCGCCAAAAATGGGGCAAGTGCAAAAAGGTTGAAGGAGCGGGATGGGGGTGGGGAATGAAGGGAATGCTTGCCCGCAAACCCCGCAATTCTGAGAAACGTCCACCGACTTTTCACAGCTGATTTCATTCAATGATTGACAGTCTGTCACTGAGTAAGTCAATCCCCAACAAGGAAGAAAGTAAACAAATAGTGCGGCAATTGTGTAACAAGAATTGGCAAACAACTGCACATACCATTTTAAGACACAAAGATCTCAAGACAGAGGTTGTTAAAGCCCTAAAAAAAATGTCAGAATAAGTACATGTAGCTAGCTACACGAAATCCAAAAGTACTTTGCTCTTGAACAAAACGGATGAAATCGCAAGGAGTTGCGAATTTTTTATCCTGTATTTTACAAATTCTTGGTTGGGTCTAGCGGACAAGACGACCAGAAGATAATGAAAGCAGGAATCAATAAAAATGGAGTTGCCCTTACAGCGGCCATGCTTTGCCGAACAATGACATGTACAACACGCAACAAAGTCAACAGACTAGTGCGTAAACAGCTACATTTGAATCATGCGGTGTCAGAACGAACAAAAGGAGGAATAAACCTATACATCAAACTCGAGAAACATAAGTTTGATCAGATATATGCAAGAAACATAAGAACGTCTCTAGACAAACATTTAATTTTCCCAATGTAGAGCTATGGTATCTCAGAAGAAAAACGTATGAGGAAAAATATGATATCCGTGATAAGAATCTACATGTACATACTGTACTTGCAATTGCATGCAGTTTTATCAAGCAGCCGGGCCCGGCGTCACAATATATGATGCAAGTAAGCAACATGTTCACGGTGAATTTCACATTTTGTCCCTCGAAAGCAAATTCTTGGAGACATATCTTGCATTTGAAATGAGCCTAAACAATGCATAAACACATGGCAAATTACAGAGGCATCAAACTCGGCCAAGCGATATGCTGATAACAGCGTAAATCATGCAGACCTATGATCTCTAAAATTTGCTATACATGTACATGTAGCACAGTCTAACAGCTCAGCTGTACTAAAAATTCCTCTTTAAAACAGAACATGAAGTACCCTTCATAAACACGAGTGAAGCAACAAAAAGTTTGAGAGACCAAAAAGAGAACAGCAAATGTACAAAATGTTACGAACCATACAATAGGAGTTGTGTAGGCTAGTCAACCCCATTTTACACTGACAAACAACTGAAAAATTAAAATTAAACTCTCGGTAGCACAGCCATTACATCTTTGCTGTTAAAAAAATGGCGCACTGTACTTTCTTGTTCCTTTTTCAACGAAAAAACGATCCCTGTTTCGTTGAGCTTCAACAAAACTTCACTCAAACATGATTCAGAATCTTCCACACATTCCACCACTTTTTCAATCCCAAGAGGCGTAAAAATTTAATACCTCCATGTCAAACCTACTTTGTATCAATCAAATAAACCACGCCACACCAATCAGAAGCCTTGTTCATGGGAACGGGTTTTTCAGAATTAAGAGGTTTGCGGGCAAGCATTCCCTTCTTCCCCAACCCCCTCCCCACTTCTTCCACATTTTTGCTCTTTCATTCGGCTTGCACTGGAACACTTCCTATGCAGGCTGTGAGTATCAACAGTCTCCTACTTTATTTTGAGGGATAAAGTTTGAAAAATTCTGTGAATTCGATTCTCAATTCTCAAAGTTTTCGAGAATCGAGAATCGAGTTTTGAGGCTCGAGTTTCGAGTTTTGATTTTCAAGGATCGAGAATCGATTTTCTAGGATTGAGTTTTGAGACACTCAAAGAATTTTTCAAGGATCTCAAATGGAAATTTCGAGGAAATGATAGTTAAAATTGTTTCCTCAAAAAACTTCCATTTTTCTATAAAACAAATTCGTGTTATTTGATTTGACATATACATGTTTTTCAGTTTCATATTTAATTACAAAAATTCTTCAAAAAAATGGCTCAAGGAAGGTAATGTTTCTCTACATCAACAAGCCTACAAGAAAGATTTTCATCGCAATAAGTAAGCGAGAGGCCTCTGCAATGCTTGATTTTACTCAAAATTTTTTCATTAACCTCATGCCAAAAAGAATTTGCTATTTTTAGTGTTGCTCTTTTGATTGTAGGAGCAGGCATGGAAGAATGTCAAACTTTTTCTTTTCCATCACGTACATTGTACATGACTGAATTCATAGCATTGAAGATGAGCAAAATTATCATACACGACTGCGTTATGAAAGAACATCGTATCTTGATGGTAAGTAGTTAGAAAATGCTTAACATGCAGAGTAGATTGTGCTTGTCGCAGCTGCTTTCCAAACTTCAGTCTTTCTCTGCTGCATTTCTGCCAAATCCTTGAATATTTTTTCTTCTCCCTAATACTCTTATTGGAAGCTTCTTTTTTACCAAAAGTATTGGTTTATTTACTGAAACGCATAATTCTGGTACACAATACGGTAATCTTTAAATTTTAATTTAGGAAAATCTCACCTATGTCGCGCATTACTACCTACATGTAATTGAATATTGCTTACAAAAAAAAGAATATTCTGCTCTTTATTTATTTTGCTCCTTAACCTTGTTTTTTATCCCAAACCTTCTCACTTCTCACAATCCTTTTAGTTTGGAGTCATCAGGAATGGATGAAGTTGAATATGCAAGGGTTGTCTGGTTTTGTAACCTTAGGCTGCAAGTCCACACGTACAGGTTTGAGCCACACATCATTTACATGTAAAGTTGCTCGAATAGACCAAGTTCGATACATTAAAATTCAGCATGGAACAATAGACCTCAGAACAAGGCTCTGGGGAATAACTACAGAGTTTGTGGGGTTTATTCCCCAGAGCCTCGTGCTGAGGTCTATTGTGTTATGCTGAATTTTCATATAATTATTGCAATTTGGTCTATTTCCGGTTTGCTTGCAACCACAAAACAGATTAAAGAAATTAGTAATTTAACAAATCAAATGTGGTTTAGCGTGGTCTGTACTCTTATCAACAACGATGCATGTCATCACAGTGGTCAAAATGTTGTGGACTCACTTGGCTGTGCCTTGTGAGTCCACAACAAATTTTGACCTCTGTGAAGACGCGTATCATTGTCAACAACAGTACAGACCACGCTAAACCACATTTCAATTTGTTCTTTACCACAATATCAACATCAAAGAACTTTTTTTGATCGCCAGCTGAAAAAGGCAGTGTGTGACACATTGACACGAGCAGTGTTGTCGAGACTCTTACCGACAATAGCAAATTAGCCAATCAGATTGCGAGATTAGTAGCAATTGTGATCAAAAAATTTTGGAAGGAAAAAAGATTGAAGGGAGTGATTGCAGAATACCCGGCCCAGCCATTTACATGTGTCAGTGTGCTTTGAAGAACGAGGTAAATAACAATAGTTGCTATTGTTATATACATGTAGCTGGTGTTTTTCCCGCTACAGTGCAACCATTCATTGGCTAGTTCATGGTCACATGACATCTAACAATGAAACTGTTTCCCGCCAAATGCCATGAGCGGGCAACATTGGGAAAACTATGACACCAAACGGGAAATAGTTCACTATTACCCGCAAAATGTGACCTCTCACGCGAAAACGTACACTAACGGATGTCCGTTCGAACGGCTAAAACGAACGGCTGAAAAACGGATGGAAACGGATGTTCAAGCCGTTTAAACGGTTTCAAACACCGTTCAAATGGCCGAGGAAAACTTTCGAACGGATGCTGTAACGTTCGAACGGCAAAGGAAAAATTTTGAACGGATTCCGTAAACGTTCAAACGGTTCAGCAAAAATTTTGAACGGATGCCGTAAACGTTCGAACGGTACAGCAAAAGTTTTGAACGGATGATGTCAGCCGTTCGAACGGCAGAGCAAAAAATTCAAACGGATGATGTCAGCCGTTCGAACGGTCAGAGATTTTTGTCGAACAGATAACGCCAGCCGTTGGAATGATACCAACCGTTCGATGGTTGCAACGGCTTGGTGGGTAAATAATCTTTTACGAACAGATGGCGTATGGAATATGATTTCATCAAGAATGTGACAAGCAAACTCGATGGTGCGGTGTTTGCTGTTAATTTTTTTTGGCGGTGTTGCGGTATTTTTGGCATTGGAGACCTTTAAGTTACACGGCTTATTGTTTAATTTTTTTTCTTTGTGAACGAATAGCAGCAGGCTTACGAACGACTGGATTTTTTTTCCGAATGGATAACGTCCGCCTTTCGAATGGATAAATATTTTTCCGAACGGATACCAGCAGCCGTTCGAACGGATGAATTTTTTTCGAACGGATAGCAGCAGCCGTTCGAATGGATGATTTTTTTTTTCGATAAACCGCAATTCAGCTTTTTTTGACCGCTTGTTGCGGCGCATGAACCTTCACTTCTTGTGCGTCAATTATTTTTGGGCTTTACTGTTTTTTTTTGTGCGGTGTTTCGATGAATAAAATCACACCTTGCGGTGTTGCGGTGTGCGATGTCTTATGTTTTGAATCTGTGGTGTTCGGTGAACGAAATCATTAATTTTGCGGCGTTGCGGTTTCTTGTTTGACCCTTGTTGGAACTAAATTTGGCCTAACTTCAGCTGTATCTTTGTTAATTCGTGCTGATTAATTTTATTAAAGGAATCTACCATTTTGACTTGTTCAATATCCACGTTCAATTGATTGTCATGCATAAGAATTTTATGATGTACGGACTTTTTCCCTTTTTCAAAAAGCCATTCAGACTATGTAAATCCGTTGGACTATTGTGGTGTCGTTTTCGTCTACTTTATTTGTGGTGATGCGGTGCTTGTTGTTAAATTTTTTTGCGGTGTTGCGGTATTTTTGGCATTAGAGACCTTTAACTTACACGGCTTATTGTTTATTTTTTTTTCTTTGTGAACGAATAACAGCAGCCTTACGAACGGCTGGATTTTTTTCCGAATGAATAACCTCAGCCTTTCGAATGGATGAACATTATTTTTTGTGAACGGATACCAGCAGCCGTTCGAACGGATCAATTTTTTTTTCGAACAGATACCAGCAGCCGTTCGAACGGATGAAATTTTTTTCGAACGGATAGCAGCAGCCGTTCAAACGGATTAAATTTTTTGCGAACGGATAGCAGCAGCCGTTCGAACGGATCAATTTTTTTTCGAACGGATAACCACAGCCGTTCAAACGGCCTGCTACTGATCTTGAACGGATGACAAATGGTAAGCGAACGCTTTCAGCTGTTCGAACGGATATCCGTTAGTGGACGTTTTTGCGGAATTCGTTTACGGAATCCGTTCAAAATTTTTCCTTTGCCGTTCGAACGTTTACAGCATCCATTCGAAAGTTTTCCTCGGCCGTTTGAATGGTGTTTGAAACCGTTTAAACGGCTTGAACATCCGTTTCCATCCGTTCGTTTTAGCCGTTCGAACGGACATCCGTTAGTGTACGTTTTCGCGTGAGAGGTCACATATAATAAATCCTTTATTGACCAAGCTTGTTTGGCCAAGCTGGCTTGATATTGGCCTCATTCTTTTTTTTGAGTGTTTATGGACCTCGACTCCGTCTTGGTCCATAAACACGCAAAAAAATAACTATTTCTAATCTTCTGTTCTGCAAATAAGTGGGCCGGGTATTCTGCAATCTAGCCCTCATCAATTTGTTTTCTTATTTGCGGTTTTATCGCGCATCTGATTGGTGGCTACACAATCGACACGTCAAAATCAAATCAAAGTGTTCACGTTCTTTTTCTGATATAAATTTGGACGAAATTCCAACAGCGACATCAGAACCTACCAAAATTGCAACATGGACATAACTCAGACAGGGGACATAAAGACCCCCACTAACAGGCCTCAAGAGAGGGAAATTCACGGTTTCTTGAATTAAACAACACCTTACATTAACAACTGCTAAGGGTGTGTTTTGACGGGTATTTTGCTTGTTCGTCCAGTATCTGGTGTAGTTTTACTCGAACAGTCATAGAACACAAAACAGACGAGATTCAAACTAACCTTAGAGTAACGAGTGCCATTATCATAAATTCCACCAACAATGACATCGTAAAACTGCATTGATCTTGTATTCCACAATAAGTTTTCGTCGCGGGGAAACAACAACCTTGATATTCCAAATCCGATCCAGCCGGTCGCGTTCACCTCAACTTTAAAGTAAAACGTTTCTGTTTCATTCTCGAACTTCCAGGTGACATTGTAATTTCCTCCATTAAACGAAGTGAAGTTTGAAAACTCGATGCCGTAAGAACACGGCAAAAAAAGCAGCAAACTACAGATTGAGAGAAAATCATACATTCTTACGCTTTGACGAGAAGCCGTCTAGCCTGAGTATAGCCCCCTTACAATCTCACGTGACAAGCCTTAAAGAATACTTTATGTTAATAAGTCATATGTTATCCCTATGTATCACGTGTTATATTCTCGTAAATATGGTATGGAGATTGTATTGAAGTCCACAAATGGGGAAGAAAAACAAACCGTCCTTAGGAAAAAGTATTATAAGACAAAGGGTTAAAAGCAGTGGAAATATCAAGCACGCAAATAGCTGGGTAAGTCTTTTTTATGTCGTGAATTAAGCTTTAGAGCTGTCTGTTTTTTCACTTACAAATGATATCTCTGAGTGTAAAATTTTGTGTCTCATTACGGATAAATCTTTGTGATCTTTGCTTCGCATTTTATACTTACATTGGTGAATTGACGGTGATAATTAAGCTTGAACCTTCAAGGTACTTTATTTTCTTTGATAAGGTTCTTTTAGAGAATGCAATCTTAAGGTGATTCTTAATGAATAGAATGCATGTGTATGGATTAGTCAGCAAAACAAGAAAAGAGCTTTTATATACATGTAATAATGCACTTGTCATCGGCTTCCCCGAGGGGGGGACCCCGGGCTGATGTGGGGACTTTGCAAATTGTTCATTTCAAAGTTCTTGTATTTCCCCACCCCTGGGGGAATTTTTTCTTGCAAAGTCCCCACTATTTGGCGAAGCCAAGCACCCAACTGGCTTCAGAACTTTATTTTGGCTCTTTGAACAGTTAGCAAACGCTGGGATTTTTTTCTTGAATACTACCTAAGCTGCTCGCAGTCTGGTGAAAATTTCAACTTTTCTTCCCGTCCTGAATTCCCCAGATTCTGTTTTAAATCTATCCGGACTGATGCAGAACATGGGAAAACACACTATCATGATGGTTTATTAAACACAACGTTCTTTTGTTTTCGGAGTACTCTGAATGGTTACTGTGATACTTCAGAAATTAAGATTCCTGTGAATATTTGAAAAGAATCAATTTTGTCTATCCTTAGCAATTTGTATGCTGTTCTAAATTTGTCCTGATTAATGAGTAATGTATATGGTTTGAGAAACATTAATAAAGAACTTATAAAATATCAACACGTTCATTGTCTGCTTCTAAGCACAATGCGAAATTGAAAATGTCTACTTTTTCGTTTGTCAGGGGCACCCAACGGATCATTTCGGTAAAATATCTGTTCGAAAGGCCTTTAATCCCCTCTGATTTTCTTGTGAGAATTGTGACCTCCAACTTTCGTGATATGAGAAATTTAATGTCTGTTGTTTTCGGATTGTTAAAAATGTTGTTTTGGGTACCCCCACAAAGTCCCCATGTTCCCCCACATCAGCCTGGGGTCCCCCCCTCGGGGAAGCCGATGACAGTGCATAAGGCCCTGTTCGCATTACGCGAAATTTTGTTTGTTTTGCAAAAAAACCTGTCAACGCGAAGCGATTTCTAGTGCGAACGATTTTTTGCACCCACCAAAATTTTTGCAAGCGCAACCAAACTTCAAAGATTCCGTCGACTAGCTTT
>OZ026598.1:13666196-13673696 GCA_964020085.1 Micromussa lordhowensis | reverse complement strand
TCTACGGTTCTATGGCTCTACGGCTGTATGGCTCTACAAGCACATCATGATTTTTCATTGGAAAGCAAACACTGTATTTTAGTGAAACATGTTCATTTAATATTGCTTTCGACAAAAACGCTGGGTTCTTAGAACAGCAGGCTCATCTAATTTAAAGTGCACCTAACCCCAATTTTTTTTTTTTTTGCTAAAACAAATCGACTTATTATTTGAAATAGTTCTGCAAAAAAATATTTGGATTCGGTTAAATCCTCGATTTTCTGTGCCGTGACGAACTCTCGAAAATAGTACCAAAACGCCGCCAATTTGGTTTCGCGACCGAGTTGGGGGGAATGGGTCCAGCGGCCGTTGTGACGTCTACCCAGGAAGCTTGAATATCTCACGTCCTCTCATTTCCTTCAGAATGGTGCAGTACACATCGGAAAAGTGGGCAGAAATGCCTTCCAGAATTGCTATTCACTGTTGCAGCAAAATCCCAGATTTAAGGAAAGATATACTGTACAATTTTCTAGCGATTATCGGTCAATGATACAATAAAGACGTAAACGATGGGTTGATTTTGTCGAACCGAAACAAGCAAAGTGAATCTGTGAGAACCATTGAAAAACCCTCACTGGAATTACTTCTGCAGGCTTCTAAACGCTATTTGCAAAATATTGTGCTTAGAGCCAACCAGCAATTTGTAGAAATACTACCGAAAACCTAATCTTCTAATCCCGCAGTATTTATAACATAGCCGGCAAAGGCATGTTCACGATCAATCACTGAAGAGGCGTCACAACCGATATACTGCCATGTTAATAAACTCTTCTAATTGGCCGTGGTTTTGCTTTGAGGTTCTAAGCAGGGGGTCACACAGAAAATACACAAAAGGTAATGGGCAACTTCTGGTGGCAGGGAAGCGCTTAACTCTAGGGGTAAGGGGACCAGGAGAGAAGCCCTCCTGGGGGGAGACATGATCGAGTGATACCGGGGGTAGTCACCCTGGACAGGGGGTCCTGATCAGTCTCCAGGGGGTGAGGCCCATATCCCCCAGTCACTAGGGACTAAGGGGAACCAGGAGGGGGGCCCCTCCTGGGTGGAGTACAGATCAGGTGTGACCGAGGGTCCACACCCTGGATTGGATATTATTCCGGACCTGTCTCCAAGGGCTAAGCCTTACTGTGGGGTAAAGTACAGCCAGGGGTTGCACTTCCCTGCCACTCTTTTTATTAGGAAGCAAGGCAGTAGATCTACATCCCCGGAATCCAATGAAGGAATGAAACCTAGACCAGTAAAATGCTGTAATGTACAGATTAATCGTAAAGATACATATGGATGGAGAGGAATGCAATAATGATCTCCATGCAAAAAACATTCTGGTCGTGCTAAATATACAGTAAACCTGGGTAGAGATTGAACGACAGAAACAAAGGTTCCAGACAAAACTGAGGGTGGGAGGGAGGGATAAACGCTGTTGTGAGTGAACCGAAACCCAACAGAAATGACTGGGGAAGGACAGTGTACGGAAAATGATGGAGCACATGAGCATGATGAGCATGTGATAGTATGAATGGAACCTTTGTGGAGTCTAGCGAATATAACGTGCTAGGTTACAGTGGACTTTGCCAAAGAGAAAGATACATTGTAGTCAAATAATCGCTTACTGTTCATTGTACTGTCTTGTACTTTGGACTAGTATCTATCGTTACTTAGTATAAAGGCTTATCCAAGTGTTGCACATTGTGTGACCTAGGAACAGAGACATCCTTGTTGCTAGTATTACGGTGAGTGTGTTGACGAAGGGCCTAATTCTCAGGCTTATTAACCTCAGTTTATGCTAGTATAAACTTGGACTTAATAAACTCTTCTAATTGGCCGTGGTTTTGCTTTGAGGTTCTAAGCAGGGGGTCACACAGAAAATACACAAAAGGTAATGGGCAACTTCTGGTGGCAGGGAAGCGCTTAACTCTAGGGGTAAGGGGACCAGGAGAGAAGCCCTCCTGGGGGGAGACATGATCGAGTGATACCGGGGGTAGTCACCCTGGACAGGGGGTCCTGATCAGTCTCCAGGGGGTGAGGCCCATATCCCCCAGTCACTAGGGACTAAGGGGAACCAGGAGGGGGGCCCCTCCTGGGTGGAGTACAGATCAGGTGTGACCGGGGGTCCACACCCTGGATTGGATATTATTCCGGACCTGTCTCCAAGGGCTAAGCCTTACTGTGGGGTAAAGTGCAGCCAGGGGTTGCACTTCCCTGCCACGGATTGTGGAACGTGGGGAGACGGGACACAATCCCCCCACAGTAGAAGGTGACACTAGCTGTCTTAATGTTAGTTATGGACTAGTATTAGCTAAGAGTCTAGGTACTTCTAAAATGGTAGATTTAGGGGTCCTTATATAACGTTCGTAACAGTCTGAGCTCCAGCGGCCTAGAACTTTAATAAGCCAGGGTGGAAGGCCAGCTTTGGCTGCTGTAGTGGCGGCTCCAATACGGAAGCTGTGTGAGTAGAAATTGTTGGCAGGGAGACCACAGTGTTGCAGAATCGACCTAAGCTCTGTAGTGAGGTTGTTCCGTGTAAGCCATTGTTGGGGTTGGGCGAAGGTGAACAGAGGTTGGCTTGATGTTGGCTGAGCTTGAAAGAGATAGTCTTTCATGGCCATCACTGAACAGATGGGTGACGAGGACTTTGCAATGGTGATTGTGTGGCCCTGTCTGAAAGGGTCAGTTTTGGACTGTTTGATGTGGACTAGCATGTGGCTGGGTGAGTGGGAATTGGGCAGCAGTGTGATGTCATTGCAAGTGAGGTGGACAGAGGGGTCGAAAGGGCCATGGCAAGTGAATTCGCTTGATCGTAAAAACCCAAAGAAGGCGAGGGTGAAGGCTGCCCAAAGCATAACATGGTTCAGATTGTGGGAAAGTTCGGGCTTAAGGTGGGAGTGAATGGAATGGAGAACAGTAAGGGTAATGGGAAAACGGTCAAGCCGCTTGGTAGGAGTAAGGCGCTTAATGCCTGTCAGGACCTTTTGTAACCTATGCATTTCAATGAGCTTAAGAGGAAAGTTAAGCTCCCGATGAAGGTCCTGGACTGCCACCAAGTACAGCTTGACTGTTTCATAGGACACTGTGTTGGCTAAATGAGATGCAAAGTACATCAGGGTAATTTCTGAGGCAGGCAGGAGGGGGTTTGAGGGACCTACTAAGCCATGCATAAGGGTAAAGGTGAGGAAGTGCTTGACGCCAGCTTGATAGGTACGGCGCTGTTGTGAGTGAACCGAAACCCAACAGAAATGACTGGGGAAGGACAGTGTACGGAAAATGATGGAGCACATGAGCATGATGAGCATGTGATAGTATGAATGGAACCTTTGTGGAGTCTAGCGAATATAACGTGCTAGGTTACAGTGGACTTTGCCAAAGAGAAAGATACATTGTAGTCAAATAATCGCTTACTGTTCATTGTACTGTCTTGTACTTTGGACTAGTATCTGTCGTTACTTAGTATAAAGGCTTATCCAAGTGTTGCACATTGTGTGACCTAGGAACAGAGACATCCTTGTTGCTAGTATTACGGTGAGTGTGTTGACGAAGGGCCTAATTCTCAGGCTTATTAACCTCAGTTTATGCTAGCATAAACTTGGACTAAATAGGTCGCAGCTATACGCTGCCAGCCAACATTTATTTCTCTTTCAATTTAGATAAAAGTCGAAGATTAATTCTTTAGAATTACATGATAACAAAATTGTTAGACTCGCAGAATTTTTCAAAGGTTTGGAGATCAGCAGCGTGACAAACATTCTGTGCAATAGTATCGAAAATATGACCGTGTAACATCTGCAGACCGCTTAGGAAACATATCCATTCCACTTATCCGACAAGTTTCACTGCAAACCTAAAACGTGTGACAATGTGAAATCGGTACTTGCATGAAATAATTTGGTTTTATCAACTGGGTTGATAATGTGAATTAGCATTAGCCCTTCGTCGTCGCTCCTACGAAGGGCTAATGCTCTAAACGCCAGCTTCCGAATCTCTTTACGGTGGCCAATTCACATTATCAACCCAGTTGATAAAACCAAATTATCTTGTAATACTCCCACCGACGCAGGACCACAGTTTCTTTAGAAACTTACCCCTTTTATTCAATTGCATGAAATGTTTCCTTCGGCCTTGTCTCCCACAGCTTTAAAAATGTACATGTCTAAACAATTCTACGATTTTCAATCGATCAAAGCCAGTGTTTTGGTTGAGCTCTCTATAATCGCGGTCAAAGTACATGTATGTGCCAGGCCAATGCTTAAACAGAACTGAGTAAAAACAAGCTTTATTTCCATCGAGTTGATGGACTAAACGTTAAAAAGCTCGCTTCTGTGAAAGGATCAAGTTTTAGAACAAAGAGCCGCTCAAAGAAGACTATGTGCAGAGGTCATCAAGTCTCGAAAACTGCAACACTTACGTCCCTCCTATAAACATAAAGAATTGAAGACAGTAAAATTCAAACTATATTTAATAGAACAACCGTAGCTTGACAAAATGCATTCTCGCTAAGGAAAAATGTAAACAGGCTATAAACAGGCATGGGAATCTTGTGTTTAGGTGACAAAATTACCATCCAACTGACTCAAAACAGTCCTCGAGTTTTCTTTCCTGCTTTTCGTCTTCCTGCTACTCCACTTCACATCGGCTAGGTTTCCATTCCTAGGCAGCTCGTCCACAAATAAAACTTCCCCATTGTCTTGAATATTGCAAATTGCTCTCAAAGTTCCAAGCAGTGAGTTCACAGTTGGCAAGCATGCTTGATCGAAGTTTATTTCGGAGTCTCCCAACTCGAAACTTAACTCTGACTCCAGTGACGAAAAAGAAATGATTTTGAAACAAAACTTGCTTGTTTTAGTCCCAAAACATACTGAAACTATAAGATTTGCTTTCCATTTTCTCGAGCAAATACAGAGAGCTGACTGAGGCGCCATTGTGTTTGGTTTCTGGGTAGACGTCATCAGTGACTGTCGCCCCAGACTCCCTAAAACTCGGTCTCGAAACACTTCAAGCACCACTTTGAAAGGGCACAGAAAATCGAGGATTCAACCAAATTAAAAAGTTTTTTTCGCCCAGGTGCTTCTAATAACAAGTGGTTCGTTTAAGCCAAAAAAACTTTTTGGGGTTACATGTAGGTGCTCTTTAAGAGTCACACAAAAGTCCTATGAGTTGATGGCAGGTTCTAGCTTATCTTTAAATAAGTTATTGCTGAGCTTAAAGTGGGGATAGATTTTCGACTTTAGTTTTTTGATGTTTCTTATTTGTTCCAGGGCTCGACACTAATGGTAGCCAACTAACCATGGACAAGTAGAAATTTAGTTCTGGCTAGAAGGTTTTCGATTTCCACAAGCCACTTTGGATAGTAAACAAAATGAAATTGGCCAAACTAGTTTCTGTCTTCCCCAATGAAGACAACACAAATTAACATTTTTCTCGGAAACAAGGTCAGAATTTCATTGTAAACATATCATGTTACCGCGCATGTGCTGTACCGTAAGCGGGTGTTAAACTGTTCATGTTATTATTACGTTAAAAGAAATATTTGGCAAACAAGGCAGTATTTTCTGAAAGCACACATCGATGATCTTTTTTGTTACGAGATTAGTAGAACAAAACATGAGCTTCCTGAAAATCGTGCAGAATTGTAGAGGGATAGCATTTCATTTAGCATAACAACACATGCCTTGGGCGATTTGTCATTGTACGTGTTGGTACAATTTGTTTCTGAACCAGTACAAAATATTTTGAACTAGTTTAAATTATTCTAACTGGGTTAAATTTTTTCAAACCAGTTTATCAACTATCCAAAAGGGGAAAACATCTCTTTACTTTCCTCCATCCTATTCTCCTATTCTTAATGAGTCCCTCCTGATTTATTCTCCCAGCTACCCTCCCCCTCCCCCCTCCCCCTCCCCCAAACCTTGCATTACAGAAACAATTAGATGGGAAAGATTTATTTTCTTTGACATTTAAATTAGCCATTCTTTGCAGTCAAATTTCTCCAATGCTAGTGTACAGTATTGTTTGGATAGTTGTTTTGCTTTTGAAACATTTCTACAGCGCCTGTCTGTGAAGAAGTCTCAACAGTTTTTACAACATTACATTTATCTTGGAGTTTCAATATTTTTCCAAGGAAATCTCAAAGAAAAACAGAGTCCTGAAAGTCTTTCCGGGCAAACCCTGGATTTTTCTTTGTGATTTGACGGCCTGAGACGTGTGATGCAAGGAAAACACAAGGCCATTGAACATCAATGCTTGGCTAAAAAAAATGTTTCATTAGTTTCATCTAAGCTATCACTAGCCACTAGGCTAGTAAGTTTCGAGTCCTGTGTGCGTTCGTGGATCTGTTTGGATGTTTGACAATGGCGTTATTCCTCACTCAGTGGAGCTAGTAACCAGGCAGGCACTCTTTTGGAACCCTCAAGGTAAACGAAAGCGTGGTAGGCCGAAAAACAACTGGAGAAGATCAGCCGAACAAATAGGCCTGAAATGGACCCAAATTGAACGACAAGCTCAGGACAGAGAACAGTGGAAGAAAACTGTAAATGACCTATGCTCCATCTAGGAGCCACTTGATGTAATTTTGAATGACTACGTTTGGATATGTGAATGGACTCGCGTTATTTAATTAACACAAAAACTCCATTCTCAGCCTTTCTTAAATCATTATCTGAGCTCAGTGGCTCACAGCTACTTTGATTTTCTTTTTTCTAGCTATGAGTTTGACTTATATTTTAAACATTGACTTGGACCTTTTGAACTCGTTTGCACATTTTTGGAAGAAAATTTACCTGGGATGTGATACTTTTTTTTAAAGTGTTCTTTTTAAGTACCTTGCATGCCTACCTGATGGTTGAGAGGCATCATAAAGCCTTGAAGTTGTCATAAAGTCATCAATGTGTTTTAAAGAAGCAGACTGTGTTCTTATTTCCCAACATATATACAGTCAAGTTATAATTTGGGTTCAGATCGGATCAGATCAGATCAGATCAGTCCAAAAGCAGTTCTTGCTGAAGAAACAAACCCTCTCATGAGTTGTGCCCAGTTGCCAAGCTTTACCAGCGTCAAAGTTTGGAAAGTGAGAGCTGATTTAAGCATGATAAAAATAATATGTCTTGCTTTGATCGCCATCTTTTCTTGCGGGTGAGTTTAAGACACCTCTCCTGACATGAATTGCAATCACCTTCTGAAGACGTTTTGCCATGAACTCATGACAATATAAGTAGAGGAAATGGATTTCTTGAATTTATTGAGACAGCAAGTCTCACAGATAATGGCCAACAAGTAACAATCAATATTGTAACAGAGATTTTCTTTCAAATTTGCATGATTTGTAGTGTTTCAAACTTCTGGGTATATGGAACAAAATTATAATCTCAAGGGGTTTGTGAAATCAACATTTTACTGTTCATGTTAGTGAAATGAGCATCTGTACAGCCACATACATGTACATGTATTCTTGTAAAATCTTTGCCTACTTTTTTA
>OZ026598.1:13583696-13661196 GCA_964020085.1 Micromussa lordhowensis | reverse complement strand
GTAGTTGACTAAACAAAGTCTTTTTTTTGCTTGAAATGCCTTGAAAATTCGGAAGCTTGGTCCCCAGCCATCTCTTTTAGGCACATGTAATACTTTGATCAAGGCAACTTGTAATGAGCGGAGAAAATCGCAACCAAGGTGATGTAGGACAACAAGACAGCCACCATACTTGGCTCATTTTTTTCCGTTTTTGCTCGCACTGGCTACATGTATAAGCTCGGGTATAACGAATTGCAAAATCATCTCGATGACTACACTGTATTCGGCAAGAAAGCAAGCAAGCGCTGCAAGCAAGTCCACTAAACATTTCAGTGTCGACGAGAGATCATCGAACCGGAAGTCAGTTGGTCATATTTTTACCTTGACTGCATTGAAACTGAAAAAGTCTTATTTGTATCTAAACTATAGATAAGTGAACTATGTAATAGGCAGCCAGTACGATTTGCCTTTCAGAAAACAGCAAGGTAAAACCGTCAAGCCATTGATTTTATATCGACCATTTCGTGGTAAACTTTACCGTACATCAATCATAATGCACCACTTTAGGCGTAAACAAAACATCGACCACCTAGCAAACCGGTCAAATTTGTGTGAGCCCTTTATGCCTATCTCAAGTAGAATTGTTATGCTTATTTCACTAGACTATTTAGTTGAACGGCGACCCATGTTATACTGCCAGACCACTGTGCAAAGGTTGATGATGAAACAGTTTGGAATCCCAACTGATCATAAAAGATTATGACTCACAATAAGAGTGCGCTGAATCAGTACGAAATGTTCGTCCGTAGTACCCTGGTCCCAGAGGTTTTTCTTGATTTTTCTCCGCATGAGATGGAAAAATCAAGAAAACCTCTGGGACCAGGGTACGTCCGTAGCTTCGTTTATTTGGAAAATTGCCTTGAAAAGTTTGTATTGATCTCGACTATCGAAATGAAAAAGATACACCAGCTTTCAATTGTCGACTCAATTGGCAGAAACACGGGAGTTCATATTACCGGAGGAGTAAACTTTACCGTGCTGCCATTGTTTTGAGCGTCAAGTACGAAGGAAAAAATTCAATTCAAAATCTTTCTTAGCTCACTTTTGATCGTTTTCGTTTAATTACTCAACACTTTATTGCGTCAATGAAAACATAAATAGATGAAGTGGAAATAAATGAGAAATCGTTGACTAGATGGCGCGCATAACAGCCTCCTTTCTTGGGTAGAAGATAGAAGGAAAAAGTACATATGCGGTTATATAATTTACCCCAAATGATTGTTGTTTTACCCGGGCAAGATAATGGATCTTTCAGATGCGAACGCATCAATTATTGTGGGGCGTTCAGATATGCAAGATTCGATTATTAGCAAAGCGCGCGAAACTTCGAGTATTTTCCCGCGACATAATTTCATTGAAAACGATCAGGATGGGCTCTTCAGTCTACATGATCTTTATCTCGAAAACCGAGACAGGATTTTTAAAATCATTAATTAAAATATACATGTTCACGTATTTGAAACTCACCCTTCTGATGCGTGGTGCAACACAGCCATGGTTGCTTGAATAATGCGCTGCTTTTACAGCAATCCTGCATCTCTAGTAGTCTAGCGAGTACATGTTCAAGAAGAATAGGAAAGCATGTCTTCCCGTGGAGTGGAAAAATACATATCTGACCCGGCAAGTGAACCGGTCCGCCTTGGACATTTTATCGTCTTCGAACTATAGAAAAACATCGCTGTACTCCGTCTAGTTCGAAACCGATTGAAAACAACGATTGGGAATATATTTCTCGGAGCTACACGTACACGCACTCAACGTTACAATCCGGTTAATTTTTAATAGACCGGGAAACTCAGGGGTTAAAGACTTAAAAGGGGTCAATCACTCGTCGGCCGGGCTATCAAAACACAAGCCAGAGATATCATTGTATTGAACTTTCATACCATACGTAAAGGAACATACTTATGTTTATTGAAGCTCCCCTGTAGGGGCTTTTCAGCCACAATGTGAAAATAGTTCTGAATTAAATATATTACAAAAGTATGCTTTGTCGGTATTGCAGCATACAGCTCTTAGGAGCCAAGGCTTACGCTTGAAGCGAAAATATGATATTTTGCAATTATTAGAGATTAGTTGAGGGCTATAAAGTTAATTGAGCTACGGTTTTGATGCCAACCATATAGGATTACTTTTTATGCATTGGCGAAAAGTTATCTGCCACCAGCGAGTAAAATGGTCCCAAAAATTCATGGACTCACAGCATGTGATTAGCGAAACCTAGTGTTTTGATGAAGGTTTGTTCTTTTCCAGCTGTGTAGAGTTTGTTCTAGGTTCTTCTATTTTCTGGCACGTTTTGAACTCCCGGGTTTGTCTAACCCATTTCTCTGGACGGTTTTCTTTTGTTTCTGTTCCTTCTGTTCTGGAGCTCGCCGCTTCTTGCTGCGCACTTGAATCTGCAGAATCAATACGCATTGCTGTAAACTGCTATAAGACGAGTTAGAGGGAGTGAAAGTTCAAAATATCTCTTTAGGTTTTCAGAGGCTACTTTGAGCCTTAACCCTTTGAATAGTAATGGTCGTGGTCTTTGAACCACTTTTGACGTCATCGATTTAAATGTCACCAGGTATTCTTGATAACCAGAAAAGAGAGATTTATCGGCCCAACGGTCGTTTTTGGATACTAAGGGCATTCTGACGTATCAAATTTGAAAAATGGTGGTAAAATGGCCCCTTATACCCATAATTGATCAAGGTCTCGTTTCCAGGCTTTGTCCTTAATTAACACCAAACTTTTTACGGCAGCCAGAAGATATGACATACTTATGGGCATGCACCAAATTAAAATATTCTTCTTTACTATTTGCGCGAAATTAACAATGGCATTCAAATTTACCATTTTACCTTTGAACTTTTATACTTCTGTTTCGGATTTTGCTTGTGGTTTAAGATTTGAACTAAAACATTGTGGGATCGACGGATTTGGCGAGAAAAAGGCAGGGATCGGCTGATTTGCATACCCCTATTCACCGCCCTCTTTCTCTTTTTCTAATTCAGTTGGTTTGACCAACATGTGGCATTAGAACTAACCACTTTATAAAAACTTACGAGTGTACTTACTGGTGGAAAAGAGTTCTCCTTGGCTAGAAGCCTTTCAAGCTCTGTTTTCTGCCTTTCTGTTGCAGGATCGGCTGGCTTGTCTTTCTTTGTTTTCGCGTTGTATTTCGTTAGATGCTGGAGTGTCCATTTTTCATCTTCCTGCGCAGTGACCTCCTTGTCTGTCAGCCCTTCCCATTCTGCCCTTGTCGCCTCCTCCCTCCTTATAAACGACTCCCACCACCGCAATTGTTCTTCTGACATTCTGTGCGAACTTCCTTTCAATTTAGATCTTAGATCTGAAGGGGAAGTAGACTCCTTTCCTGCAAGGTATGGGCGAATAAGTTTCGGTATACCGTTTGGTACGGTGGGTAGAACGATAAGCGGCTCGCCAGCGGTGGGTTGCCAGATCTTGTCCTGTGCCCAGTTTTTGTACAACATATTTGCTTTCCCGTTTTCTCCCAGGAAAAACTTGAATGCATGTGGGTAAACATGATTTTTTATTGTTGCGATGTGGCCTTCCAACCAGGCAGAAATGTCAAAGACGTACTCAAGGTCGAATGTCTCTGGTTGAGGGGTATACGACTCTCTGATGGTAGTGTGTAATTCCGGGACTGTCATGACGTTTCTTTTCTTTAGTTTGACAGCAATTCTGCTAAACACCTGTAAGGTATTGTAGCGAAAGTATTTTGTTTTTTAAATCTACCCTTAAAATATTACATTCGTTCGTTCCTTCGCTTACCTGTTGAATGAATGAATGAATGAATGAATGAATGAATGAATGAATGAATGAATCAATCAATCAATCAATCAATCAATCAATCAATCAATCAATCCCTTAATCAATCGGTCAAACAAACATCCATTCATTCATTTATTGATTTACACTGCAGTTCTAATACAACTCGTAATAATGAACTGAATCGATTTATAAACCGTCTTAAAGCCATTACATTAGTTCCTTGCAGATCGTTCTGGAAAACCCAGTGCACGACTGACCGACCTAGTCCACTACCTTACTTATCATTGCTGGTGACTAATTCGGTCCTGTAAGCTGAGGATAGCGGCCATAATCCTCACTATACCTGGTCAACATCCTCATGGGTGTGTCCCACCATCAGGAAAGACATATACACCTGTAAAACAAAAAGTCTAACTTTGTTGTTCTGAAAATCCTCTACACACTAATTGTTTTTCACTTTGAACTTTCATCAGTTGGGGGCAAAGTGCACGAACAATTTCCTTCTTACCTCCTTGAATATCTCTTTTTCTACCAAATACGCTGCAAAAGCCATTAGATACTTATTTTTATTTTCGCGGTAACAGTTATCCATTTGCAGTAGTAGACATTCTGGAAGGCACCCTTTCTGAAACAGTCAGAATATAATTGGATAATTGGACAAGACGAGGACAATGATCCACTGCTTGGACAAGAGGAAGAAAATCAATCTTTGGAAGGGGTAAAAAGAACACATCAGATTCGTTTCTATAAAATGTGCACCACGCCCATTACATGTCCCTTTACATTCTTCAGAATGCAACAGATAAAGTTGGTGGCTGTATTTAGGCATATTAAGGTTTTTCTTTTTCTTTTTTTTGTTACTTTTGCAGGGCCTTATTGATATCACCTATTATTATTATTATTATTATTATTATTATTATTATTATTTCACCACTTAGCACGGAGGAATGCAATCAATACTTTGAATGGGTAACAATTATTTACCAGATTGCGTATGCGCCGCGATAATTAAATGTGTTTTATTCTTTTGTTTTTGTTGTTATCAAGATTTCCACTGATCAACTGATAGAGGGCAGCAGCGACGAATCCTCTGAAGAGGTAAAATATCTCGTCATGTGAAATTCAACTTATTCACTTTAGTTCAGAAAGGGTCCTACAAATCCCGTAATAATGTTAATAGTGAAGACCAGTTTCGCGATTGCAACATCTACCCCGGCCCCATTACATTTATGGAAAATCACTAATTCTTGCTTGAAAGAAAACATTTTTGCAATGTGGTTTTATGTAGTTTACAGATTCATAGCTTCTGACATCATCTAGTAAAGAATTTTTTAACGAGGGAGAGCGACGGCAAATTGTTCATCATGATATGGGTTTAAGCGACCCCACATGTGCACTTATGGACCAACCTGTAACAAATCGTAAGGCCGACTATCTAAGTAGTTCTCCTCCTTATCATCGTATCCTTTATTTGAACACGATAGGGTTTGAAGCTCAGAGCTTGTGGGGCCGTGTGTAGATTATGCTACCCAAGATTGTTTTGGACGGTGGTAGGGGTGCATCAATTCATTTCGTTCTGACTATTGCAGCTACAGGGCCCTCTGAACTTGTCGATGGTTAAACTTCGCAATACATGGAGGGAAAAACAGCAGCAGTTCAAAACAAAAGCATTGGTAGGTAGAACGGGTTGAAAGCTGATGTCTGTTTTCATGAAGCAAAGTTAACAATACAATGCAGAGAAGAGCAAATTAGCTTTTATAATCTGGTGTTAGCAAGTCTCCCCCGGTTACGACCCTAGTAAATGATTCTGTTTCCGAGACTGGCTCTGCTGGTATTTAGAGGATGTGAATTTCTAGTCGTTCGGTTGAACAATGCTACATACTCTGCGGATCTGACAAGTGATAGTTAGACTAAAGTCAAGCGTAATCTTCAGTGGGACCAAAAATGTCGGTAGAATCTTTGATAGGATAGCACGTAAACCGCTTTCGAAGTTAGAAAACTGCGAGTTCATTGTGTAATTTCTTGATGTTTTATATTGCAGAGCGTTCGTTCCCCACAGAACTTTGTGGCAGTGGCCTATAATAATAGGCCACATTGCTACTTCGGGAAGGTTGTCAAAGAGGTGGACGGAGAAGCCGTGCAGATCAGTTCCCTTCGACAGCTTTCTATAAATAAATATTGCTGGCCAAACAATCCCTTAATAGAAAGCGTCGAAGTGGAACAAATATTCCAGCGGAATATTAAAAGCAAAGTTTTGGCTGAACCGAACACCTTTACGTTTCCGGTGATTGATGACATCATAGGAAAATTTAGCCAATGCAGAGCAAGGCTGGAAATGCCAAAAAAGAAAGCTGCGGTACGTACACGTGACAGTTTACTATAATTGTGACTGAAAGAGAAAAAAACTAAGGTTCTGAATCTTTTGCTGCACTCTGCCCGGAATTGAATGACAGATACACTAGAAAGATATACAACATAAAAAATATGATTTATATCAAAAGAAGTGATGGATGTCCCCTTCCTCTTCTTCCTCAGGTTGACGAGGTGTGGAGGGACATCACTGCACCCTTTGCAAAAGTTGGGGCCATTCTCTGGAAGGACATTAAAACGATCCAAAAAGAGATGCCAGAGTTTGAATGGTCCCAGATGGTGTCCCTTATGCCACCCAACAGTAGCTGGAAGCCTGGCTGCCTAAATGATGAGGTACTGAATAAACTGCTATCAAGTAAAATGCCAGCAAGCATAGGGCTCATCTAAAGTTAATTTTTTTGACAGGTCATCGCTGCCTACATCAAAGATATAGAAGAAAGGGCGAATAAAAACGTGAGCACTATTTCTCTTTATGCATTTTACGTAATACTCTGCAATTTATATCAGTAACATGAATTAAATGTTCAAGAAAACTTAAGACAAAAAAAGGGAAATTATAAGATAAAGCAATAATTATGTTTTGAACAGGGTAAAGAAGGTATCACTGGCGGTCCATTTTTTTTTGAAACTGCGAAGAATCACAGACGGTGGAGACACAGGGTAAGCATTTCTGTTTTCACGTGAGAGACATAGGCTCTTGGTCAATTCACAGGGCTGACAGCTCCTTAAGGAGTCCTTGTCTTATCTAGCCGTTTGATCAGTCTGCCTCAATTTACCAGAGAAGTGATGCCAGTGTTGTCAATATTTAACGCTTTGCTCATCTGGAAAAATTCTGTCTGAGAATCGGTCGTTTAATCTGAAAACTTTATGAAGAGGGTTGCTTGCTGTAGCCCCCCGATTACCATGCAGCGGATTGCCTGTAGTAATCAAAGCGGTGCACCACATGTCTTCTTTTCAACGTAAACTTCATTAAAGCCTTTTTTGTGCATTTGTGGGTTTTGCAACTTCTTGACGACTTCATTTTCATTACTATTTCAAGCAGTATCTATGTAATGACAAATTAATGTTGTTTAAACGCGCGTTGGAACAATGGGAAATATCGCGTTACTATTTGGTATCATTATCATTTCATCTCGCTAGCTGGATATCTCGAAGTACAAAAAACTACTTTTCCCTGGTCACTTCAGTGCACCGAATCACTGGATGCTTGGCGTAAGTATGAACCAATGAAAATTCATTAACGTCTATTTAGTTGATATTAGCTTAAGCGTTATGAAACAATCGTTGTTGGTGGCGGCTGCCATTTTCCATGTCTTCGGAAGAAACTGCACAATGAAATGCAATACAAGTCGTAGTTTTCTGTGAGATAACTATCAAATGGTTAACTTTTGTGGAGTACTTCATTATTATGCCAAATGTAGGGTTATGACAAACAAAATGAGGTGAGCATTCCACTCTTCTCCCCCTTACTGAAATTTAAAAAAAAAACAAAAACACAAAAATCGAGCAATGGCTCTGATGTTATCCTTGTTAAGAGAGTGGAATATCCTTGGTGGACCCATTTAACAGAAGGAATCAGCCCAAGCAAGGAATTTTTTGAAGTCGTGAAGTTAGTACATTACAATACACCAATTTTGATATCTGTATATGTAAAAAAATATATATAGACCTCAGCACGAGGCTCTGGGGAATAAGCTGTAGTTATTCCCCGGAGCCTCGTGCTGAGGTCAATTGTTTTAGAATGAATTTTAATATATCCAAATTGGTTTATTATCCTTTTCGATATCCATGCACAACTCACACCCGTTAATACTTCCACTTGAACATCTAACATGCGGTCAACACATTGAACTCAGTCTTCAACGACATCCTTTCTCTAAGTCCTCCAATGGACACATCTTAAACGCGCAACAGAGAATGAAGAACTGGCAGTTACGATTACGAAGTGCTTTTAGCCGAGAAAATTAATATGACACCAGCTTTTGTATTTGACAGTAATTGCCATTTGCCAACGAAGACCCAAAAAAAGGCATACACTGTAAGGTATCGCTAGCATGAAACTTAGCAATAATCAATAATAAAACGTTTTCTTTGTCATCATGTCAGTCTGCTGTTAAAATGGCATACAGGTACAAAAAGAATATGGTTTTCAACAGCATGCGAATGCAAGTTCCCAAGGCGGACAACCAACGGACAGCCAACCAACCAACCAACCAACCTCCTCTATGCAGCAAGATGTCTGCATAAATTACTATATAATGCCTTTAATGATGTTATAACCTTTTCTTCTATTTACTCAGAAACTTCCTTAGTGGCAGGAAAGGTTTAGAAGGTAAAACCTGGAGTCCTAGAATAATAAAACATCCGAGACAGGGTGATGACGTTAGCTGTGGCGTATATGTCCTCAAGGTAACTGAATATTTTCTTGGTTAAATACACTCTTTTATATAATGATATTGTTTTCCCAGTCGAGACTGAATACCCTTGTTTTTTGCCGCTTTTAGGCGAAAAATATTCTATACTATTATTGTGAATATTCTTAGATTACAGCGTGTGGGATTTCTGTTTTCGAATGTATTTGGTATTAAAGTAATTCTGGAGTCATCCTGAGAAAGCCTGATGACGCACATAACTCCTTGCTTTGTTATCTGTTAACATTAAACATACAGCTAGTGCTGTATTTATTGTTTTTTTTTTTAAATATATTTTTGCCGATTAGAGAAAAGAAGAGTTCTATACGGTTTAGTTAGAAACATATCATTTTACTGTTTGAAACATTTCAACACAAAATTATATTATTTTTGAATTCTCAGCTTCGGGTTCACTCTTAAAACGTTGTGACTTAAAATCGAGAAAAGTATCAGACACGATATCATCATAATTCCATTATTAATATAAAAAAGAGTGAAGCCATTTCCTCACACCTATCTTAGAGAAGGGGGGCCTATATAATGTTCCACTGTTCTCTCATTCAGATTGCTGACTGCATAGCCCAGAACAAATGTGTGGAATTTGATGAGGTACGGAATCACTTCGATCAATTAACCCAAATTGACACATTAAGGTTTCAGTCTTTGGTTGCTTAATTAAGGCGAGGTCCTTTGATTTATTTAGTGAAACACAATGTCTGTGATTATTATTTGGTAGTATAGCCCGCCTGAAATATTTTACAATGTCTAACAATAGGCTGTATGCATAACTTATTACTCTCTTTCGTTCCTTATTTCTTTCAGGCTGATATTGAAGATTTCCGCTACGAAATTGCCTATACCTTAATGTGTAAATGAACGCCTTTTATACCAGACGCCTTGTTAAAGGTGTCTAGACAACTTAAACGTCTCTAGCGTAAAAAGGGTCAATGACGGGATTATGTTGGAGTCTCGTGCACCCATGATCGTTTCAATTCAAATGTTTAAAAGAGTAGTGCAGAAGATTATGTAGCTGAAACGGAAGCGACCTTTAAAAAAAGTCTTAACTGGCTACGTGCAATACGTAAATACAGAAAGGGGTTGTTTTAGGTTCTAATTCTCCCTTCTCACTGTCGCATAAAGCGCGCAGTGACAGTTTTCCCATTTTCAAGTTTAAGGACGCAGTTACAATCATTAGTTGTTATATAAGCTATTAAAAGGGATTTCAATAAGCTGCATTCTGAAATACCAACAAAGCATACTTTTGTAATATATTTAATTCGGAACTATTTCACATTGTGGATGAAAAGCCCCTATGGAGGAGCTTCAATAAACGTATGTATGTTTGTATACGTATGCACACGTATGGTATGTAAGTTCAATACAATGATATCTGTGGTTTCTTGTGTTTGATAACCCGACGAGTGATTGACCCTTTTCAAGTCTTTTAACCTCTGAGTAACCCGGTCTATTGCACATTAACCGCAATTGTAACGTTAGGGGCGTGTAGCTCCGAGAAATGTATTTGCAATCGTTATTTTCAATCGGTTTCCAACTAGACGGAGTATAGCGTTGTTTTCTATAATTCAAAGACAAGGCGGTTCACTTGCCGGGTCAGATATGTATTTTTCCACTCCACGGGAAGACATGCTTTCCTATTCTTCTTGAACATGTACTCGCTAGACTACTAGAGATGCAGGATTGCTGTAAAAGCAGCGTATTATTCAAGTAACCATGGCTGTGTTGCACCACGCATCAGAAGGGTGAGTTTCAAATACGTGAACATGTATATTTTAATTAATGATTTTAAAAACCCTGTCTCGGTTTTCGAGATGAAGATCATGTAGACTGAAGAGCCCATCCTGATCGTTTTCAATGAAATTATGTCGCGGGAAAATACTCGAAGTTTCGCGCGCTTTGCTAATAATCGAATCTTGCATATCTGAACGCCCCACAATAATTGAAGCGTTCCCATCTGAAAGATCCATTATCTTGCCCGGGTAAAACAACAATCATTTGGGGTAAATTATATAACCGCATATGTACTTTTTTCTTCTATCTTCTACCCAAGAAAGGGGGCTGTTATGCGCGCCATCTAGTCAACGATTTCTCATTTATTTCCACTTCATCTATTTATGTTTTCATTGACGCAATAAAGTGTTGAGTAATTAAACGAAAACGATCAAAAGTGAGCTAAGAAAGATTTTGAATTGAATTTTTTCCTTCGTACTTGACGCTCAAAACAATGGCAGCACGGTAAAGTTTACTCCTCCGGTAATATGAACTCCCGTGTTTCTGCCAATTGAGTCGACAATTGAAAGCTGGTGTATCTTTTAATTTCGGAACTCGAGATCAATACAAACTTTTCAAGACAATTTTCCAAATAAACGAAGCTACGGACGAACATGTCGTACTGACTCTTATTGTGAGTCGTAATCTTTGATGATCTGTTGGGATTCCAACCTGTCTCAACCTTTGTACACTGGTTTAACATGGGTCGCCGTTCAACTGAATACTCTAGTGAAATAACATAACCATTCTAGTTGATAAAGGCATATAAAACGCTCACACAAGAGTTAATCACATTAAATTCTATCAGATTTGACCGGTTTGCTGGGCAAGCCAAACTCTCATTTTAAGCGAACCAGGTGGTCGATCTTTCGTGTGCGCGTAAAATGGTGCATTATGATTGATGTACGGTAAAGTTTACCACGAAATGGTCGATATAAAATCAATGGCTTGACGGTTTTACCTTGCTGTTTTCTGAAAGGCAAATCGTACTGGCTGCCTATTACATAGTTCACTTATCTATAGTTTAGATACAAATAAGACTTTTTCAGTTTCAATGCAGTCAAGGTAAAAATATGACCAACTGACTTCCGGTTCGATGATCTCTCGTCGACACTGAAATGTTTAGTGGACTTGCTTGCAGCGCTTGCTTGCTTTCTTGCCGAATACAGTGTAGTCATCGAGATGATTTTGCAATTCGTTATACCCGAGCTTATACATGTAGCCAGTGCGAGCAAAAACGGAAAAAAATGAGCCAAGTATGGTGGCTGTCTTGTTGTCCTACATCACCTTGGTTGCGATTTTCTCCGCTCATTACAAGTTGCCTTGATCAAAGTATTACATGTGCCTAAAAGAGATGGCTGGGGACCAAGCTTCCGAATTTTCAAGGCATTTCAAGCAAAAAAAAAGACTTTGTTTAGTCAACTACAACGCCAAGAAAGCGAGAGCCCATGGTTAGCAATGTTTCCTGCAGAAATTCGCCTGAGCTGGTTGGATTTACTTGGATGACTCAGTGGAAACGGTGAGTTTCATATTTGAAGTACTTTATAGATTCACTGTGTTTTACATTTGGTCATCCACAATATTTAGTAGTAATTTGCAATGCTGGATAATTTATTTCATGTCGCGACTAGAATGTCAATAATCGGAAGTCACTGTAGCGTGAAAATTACTTCGCCTGATCTGATTTTCGTGGCCGCGAGCGGACGTGATAAAATTATCTCCTCCACGTTATTTTCTTTTGGATGTTTTCAAAGCTGTTCGAGTCTTCGAATAACATACTAAAAATTTCTGAAGTGCAAATTACTTTCGTTTCCGTCAGATTAGAAATATATTTCGCCTTTCTGCAGTTTATCTGATAACACGGCCGGGTAAATGTTACTGCAGCGACCTCAGAAGCGTGACTATATTTTCTGCCAAACAGCGTTTCGCGCTTTCCGTCGAAACTAGAGTTTCTACGTTCTTTTTCACCAAAACATTTTTTCCTTGCACCTGACAACAATGAAACGAACAAAAATCGATGATTATTTCTCCTGTTTACCTCAAAATAAGTGATAACTCAATAACATCTGGTCGCTCGCCACGGTAATCATTACTCTTCTAGACATGTTTAGTAAAGCGAAAATAACTCTCTCGTGTTACAAAGAGACGGATGACAACTGCGGAAGCAAAACAGCGTTTCGCTCTTTCTGTCGAAACTTTGGTTTCTACGTAAATTTGGCAAAAACTATTTTCTTGCACCTTATAACAATGAGACTAAAAGAATGCAATGGTTATTTCTCCTGATCGCCTCAAAATAAGTGATATTTCAAAAACATCTGCTCGCTCGCCGCGGTAACAATTACTTGTCTGAGTAAATGTTACTAGACTGAGACATCTCTGGTAAAGCGACTCTCTGATTGGTTAAGACAAGGTAAAATTTACGCTCGCTGGTAACAATTTTTAGTGCAAATTGAGATTGACTAGTATACAATGCTTTCGATGTCTGTTACAAATGGTTAGGTACAAACAGTAATAATATGGTATAACAGATGCTATTTTACTAATTTATTGAATACATTATACTACTTTCGGTACCTTACATACAGAGAACTAATTACTGTGTACATGTAACACTTAGAGTAACCTAATCACTATACATACATTACCTACAATAACAGAAGAACTAATTCTCACAACAAACTACTGATTTACAATATTCTACGTACATTGCACTACATTGAGCTAGAGATGAAAACATTATCGGAACAGTAATTATAAAAATTAAGAAATTTAAATGTACACGCATTAGATACTGGTAGGACATATATTACAAGCTGCTAAAGAATCATAAACAGAAATACACTTGCTCATTTACTTACTTGTATTTTGGTATTCTGTCCACCACCATCTCTTCCAAGGTCAATACTTCAACAAGTTTTCTCCATTTAATAAAAGCTTTAATGAAAGCTTACTTTTTTTCTCTGGCAATTTGGAGTTCAGTTCTATAAATCAGTTTAATCTGAGCAATAAATCCCTGAACCGTTGGTAAACTTTTCTGACACCTTTTAGAATAAATATAATATTTTCCTAGTAATAATAAATGATTAATTAAAGTAAAATTGTCTTTTATGTTAAACTTCCCAAAAATTATGCCCCACCCCTTCAATGTTTCAATATAAATACCATTGTCTTTAAGCCAGGATAAGACATGCTTCCAGAATTCAGAGGATAAAAAGAGTAAATGCTCGATGGATTCTGCTGTTTCCCGACAAAAGGTGCAAGTACATGTAGAGGAGACAACTAAGCCAAATTGATAATTAAAGTTTTTTGTTTGTATAGACAATGCAATTGAGTCTTATACTTCATATTAATCATTTCTTTAAAAACAGTAATATTTGGGCTGAGACTTTGTTTACAGCCCATCCAGATATTCAACATAGTTTCCGTACATGCTTTTTAATATTATTAATTTTTATCTAGATTTAAAATATATTCATTGCTCTTTTCGCCGTTTTCATACCATCTTACTCTTGCATGAACAGCAATTCCTTCTACCTTTTCATCACACAGAGTTTCCAGCTCATTTTTTAATTTTCAATTTCCTGTCGTGTGATTTCGCTGGGGTTTTCTTGACGTTTATTTGACCCATCTTGATACTTGCAATTAAGCTCCTCTTCCTTCTTTGTACGTTTTTGTGCTAAATTTTTAGAATAAATGATTGATGTTGTTTTAATTTTAAATTTCAGCCAATTTTGCCCTATTGTCTGATAAATCCTTTTCATCTTCTAACCAGTTTGGCAATTCACTATTAATCATATCCAAATAATCTGGCCTGTCCAGCAAGGAAGTATTTAGTTTCCAAAATCCAGGTCCTTTGAAGCTCTCCTTGATATCTCCTAATTCTAAACTATAGAAGAGTGTCAGTTTTAATTGAAACTGCAATATCAACCTATGTGACTAAATCATTCAATTTGTCCGAAATGAGCCAATAATCAAGTCTGCAGAAGATGAAAGGGGAGCTTTTGCTCCATGTGTAGCTGCGAGTATTTGGATTCTTCGTACGCTAAATATTGTGAAGACTGAATCCATTTTGAGTGCTTTCAATCAAATTTTTCACATGTTGTCGAGGAATTAAAATGCCACCTTTTTTGTTTGTGGTCAGATCTAGTGGACAAATTGAAGGTTCCACCTACAATTACATTGCTATCACTATCTAAGTCAATACCTCATAAATTAATCGACAAATCCTGATAAAAGTGAACAACTTCTGCATTTTAATTCAAACCATAAAGGTTTATCAGAAAGTAATTTTTATCTTCAATTTTTGCATTCAGCATTGTTAGCGGTCCTTTGGAATCAGAATGTTTGTGCTAAATAACAATGTCCAAACCACTCCTAATTAATACAGCGACACCTCTCGCATTTGTGCTCACATGAGAAAACATAATGGAGGAACCCCATTCTTTTTTCCTGCATCAACTCTCGCAGTTCTTTGTTGGTATGTGTTTCCTGCAGAGAAATTAAATCTGCTTTTTGCTTATGACACCAGGTAAAAAAACACTCTACGCTTTCGGAAATTGCCAAGACCTCTGATGTTAAGAGAGAGCAATTTCAGGCTATCAGGTGTCGTTTCAGAATTAGTCAGCTGAAATATTGTAGATTAGTTGTTCCGAATGTAAAAAAGATATTGACAACATTGTGTTTAGATTAACATATTCATACATTTGTGAATTTGTCATCGGCTAAGAGTGTGCAACTTTTCAAAACATAGAAATACGGACACCAAACCTGTACAAAAGAAACAAAGACAAAAAACACACAAACAGAAATTCGAAAGCATACTTACCATGGCTTTGGCAGCCCGGTTTCTGGGTACACCTTTGCAGATGGACTCTGAATTTCTTGATATATTAAATAAGCACTAAATAGTAAAGACTAAACGGATTAATAGGTATAAAAGGCATCATGGTCTAGGAATAAAGCACTGTCCAAACAATGACTTGGAAAGTTAAGATTTGGTGGGTAAAATGATTTTAGGCTGTCCATCCTTCATATACTGGATTCTAGCCAGAATGGTTTGCTTATCTTGACAGGAACATATTTTTTATAATGCATGAAATATTATGAAGGTACATGTAGCTGTAGAAGTAATAAGATTTGTCCATTTTGTCGTAGGCCAGAATGGGATGAGAACATGACAGCTGAAGAGTTAGACCAGATAGAGAAGGAAAGTTTTCTTCAATGGAGAAGACAACTTGCACAGTAAGAGCCTAAGTAAAGTTACAAAAGCAAGTCTGTTACATTTTAACTGTGATTAATTGTGCCAGCATCAAGTATTTTACTTCAATTGCAACTTGTTGGGATGTTTAATTTGAAACTCCTTTGCCTGCATGTAGATAATTTATATACTATTCCTTTCTTGTTGCAAGCAAAGAAAATGTTTTCTTGTCACCCATGACCAGTAAATTTACCCTGTAAAGCCCAGCCCAGACCATGGTGCTTTGCATGCATGTAGGATATTATTATTATCTTGATATTGTATAGAGTGATCATTTAAATAAAGAATGTGAACATGCAGTGTTTAATTAAGTATGAGGTAAACAAATCTTGTCTCTGCCCCAGAGAAAAACCATCAAATGAATGTTAAGCAAATGTATTCAATATGCAAGGCAGCCAGCCGGAGAGCCAGGTGTATGAACCATGCAAGCCATGGACCAAAACATAGATATTGAAAAAATGTTATGCATTATATGTGAATTTAATAGGTAAAAAATACTCCCATAACTAGAGCTAGTTGAATCCGCCAAAGATGAGCCAATGAGTCCCTTTTTTGCAGCTTGCGTACCTGCTCAAAGGGATCTGTGCTGTAGGATATAATAGAAAAGGCACTCAGGCACGTGAGACTCAGATGACATAGGCAATAGCATCCAGTTGGTGTACTAATGGTACGCCAGTATGGCGGCTGTTACATCAATTGCATACCATCTTTGGGCCTTTAGGGAATTCATTTTTCAGCACTATTGTAGATTGTGGACTAACCCAAAATATGGCAAATGCTTGTTCACATGCAACCTCGTTCCCAGGGTCTCTCATCTTACCGCCTGGGGCGAGCGAGGAGAGACCCTGGTTGGGTCTTGTCACGTGCTACTTTCACAATTGAGAACATCAGGGAGGGGTCCTCTGTAATCAGGCAGTTTGTCGGATTGAGCTTTGTCGCGCTGCGACCGCCATACAGCCCGCGATGTTTAACAGTAGCCTTCGGGCCAAAACTTCGAAAAGTATCTATTCCGACGTTTATCTCAAGGTTTATAGGCAGGTCTGTCTCGAGACAATTTACCGTGGTCTTGATGTTGTTGCCGTCGTACCCTTTGGATTTATGGAAAGTCGGTCATACTTCAACTGTGCACGTCGAGCAGCGCAATTTTATTCCGAAGTGATAATTATTAACTGTTGTTTCTCCTTTGAATGCGTGCGACCAGATTGATCGAAAAAAAAAAAACATTAGAACGCACAGCTTTCTCAAAGTAAAGCTACGGTAGTCTGACTGGAAAAGCTGGGCAAAGATAAATATGATATTGTGATTAAAGACGCAACACACTGTACTTGCAAACAGTTCTTGTCTGAATAGCCGGGTCCGGCGTCACAACATAGAATGCAAATAAGCAATTTTTTCGCATGGAATACATTAATCTTTCAAGCCAATGCTTAGAACCTTAAATCATATCTTACAATAGAAACGAGAAAAAACAAAGTATAAGCACATGGTAAATTACAGAGGTGTCAAACTCTGTGAAGCGACGTGCAGTTAACAGCCGAAACCATGTAGACCTATGACCTCAAAAATTTTATAACGCGGTCAAAAGGCTCCACTCTACTTGTAATTTCCATTTTTCCTAATAACATGGCATAAAGTACCCCTCAGAAACACGCGTGAAGCAAGGAAAGGCCGAGAGATCGAAAATTAAAGTAGAACGCAAATGTACAGTTGCAGACAGTTGTCTAGAACCATTGGAGTCTTGTTATGTTGTAGGCCCATCACGTACGTTGATTTATAATATAGGACACAATAAAAACTGCATTTTTCTTTTTCTAGCCTCCTTTCGGCCGAACATAAATCCATTTTATCAGCAACGATGGCGAAAAGCAGATCTCGACGAATCAGCCATCCTCTTCTGCTCTGCAAAGTTCAGCGCGCCGATCGACGGCGCAGCGGCGACACTTCATCCTTCAGTAAATCTTTTCACCGACTCGCTCCTTTCGAAGTGACTTCGGCTTTCGGTGATAAAGGCCCTGAATATTCTAAAATTATTCTATCACCGCTCGCAAGACCTCCATAGTAGACGTGGTTTTGATTCAATCCGCGGTAAAGATGACTCCAAGACCTTCCATACACAGCTTTGACGGCGGCGTGCAATTATTCTTTTGCCTTCTTGAGGATATTTTTACAATATCTAACGTTCCTAACTGAACCAGACCACACAACCTACAGCAACTTGGATTTCCACTATCAGATGATGGATAAGTTTTGGTCGGAGTTGGCAAAAATCACCGCCGTTCCTGGTTTATTTTGGTGACAACATATTCCGCACTCCCGTAGGCTAAGTATAGACAAAATTCCTACTAGAGCACCCCTCCCTTCAACAATTTAATTGTAACCTCCTAGATTCTGGGAGACACGTGACCAGACCCAACCAGGGTCTCTTCTCGCTCGCCTTAGGCGGTAAGATGAGAGACCCTGGGAACGAGGTTGATTCACATGGCCATAACCTTCCATTTCTCGCCTAAATCTTCACATCATTCAAAGAATTCTGAGAAATAATTTTGTGATTGACTAAACCCTTTTATCTCCATGTCTGTAGCATGAAGTGATTGGGAGCGTTTCCTCTCCCCCTCAGCTGATAGCCAGTCCATTGGAAGGTTATCCCAGGCATTAAAGCACCAGTACCCATTTATACCCACAGTGCCCATAATTTCTGTGACGGTAAAGTGGCTCGCCCAAGAATGCATCACAATGGTCCCGGATGGGTCTCAAACCAGCACCTCTAGCACTAACCATTAGGCCACTGTGCCTCCCTTTGAATTATGTATATTACAATTTGACACAAGCAACATATGCTCCTAGCCCTTCGACATGGTTCATGCAATCTCATGACATGAAATTTTCATATTATCACGCTGCTTTTTTCAGATCACAAAAATATAGAAAGTTGTTTATTTAGTACATGCAAAAAGCAGGTTATTTGCAAAATTGTTGTGAAATAGCATCCTTGTTATAAAATAATATATCATCCTTCGAAATTAGGTTGTCATAAGTATATAAAAGGTTTAAAATACTTTAATTGTAAATAATTTATTTATCCTTATTTCCAAGGATAAATTTTGGTTGAGTTTCGTACAAGTAAAATACATTTTGTGGTTATTTTAGGTTACAAGAAAAAGATCATATACTCTTAACTCCATTTGAACGTAATCTTGACTTTTGGAGACAGTTGTGGAGAGTAATAGAACGCAGGTACTACCCTCATATAATATGTATACATCTATTTCAATTAACGTTGCTGGATCGAAGCTTAAGCAGGAAGACCAAAATAGTATGAGAGGTAGAAGTAGGTAGTGTCTGCAATCACTTGGTACTAATGAGATATAAGAACATCTTTTTCTTGACACATAAGGAAGCAAGATACTTTAAGCTCACTGAAGTTTAGTTTTTTCAAAGCTACAGAAAATGGCCCAGACTTATGAGAAGAAAAACAACTGTGCCAAATGGAACTTTACGATAACTGCAGATCGTGCGCTCATTGGCTAATTTTCATTGTCAATACGCGGACAGACACAAATTTATAATAATGCGTCAACGAACGAGAGCGGACAATTTGACTGACGTCAGTTTTCCTTGCGTCTGTCCTGTTATCGATCATGAATGTCGCCATAACATTGTCAAAGTAGCCTGCGGATCCACAGCTACTTTAACAATGTTATGATGAAATTCATGATCAATGACAAGACAGACGCATGAAAAACTGACATCAATTTGTTAAACATGCTATATACTGTACTGACATCAATGCACAAAATTCTATTTTACGATAACTGCAGAAATTCTCCTCAATATGAGGGACTGAAATGCTCAAAAAACACAGAAGAAAGAGATGGGAAAAGAAAATGAAAAAAGGCCCAAAAAAAAGGAAAGGAAGAAAGAGCTTTTTGGAACCGAAAAACTAGTGATTACCAGTTAGTTTTGCGCATATCCAAGCCAATTCCAGGCAATCTGTCTCAAATTGTAAGAAATTCAGGGATTATTAATTTCCTCCATGTGTGACATGCTGAGCATGTGAGGCTGTCTGGCTACCAGGGGAAAGAGCCAGACAGGGACGTGGGAGTCAAGGGATTGGCAGGGAGGGCAATACAGTTGTTAGGCACTTTTCATCAATGTAGTGTGCTTTCTTTTAGTGACGTAGTTGTCCAGATTGTAGATGCAAGAAACCCCCTGTTGTTTAGATGTGAAGACCTGGTAAGACAATGCTTTGTTTTGTTTTTGCAAACACATGGATTTCATCATTGTGCAGTGCCGTTATTTTTACTGAAATGTTCCCAGTGGAGTTAAGAAGAGCATATGTTGTAGTCCTTTCTAACACATTCAGTAATAAAGAGAAGAGTGATCAGTTAATTTTATTCTCGGAATTGAACACGAGCTTTGAATCTCCCTTGAGCACACAAGGTAGCTGTACTACCCGACTCGAAACTTAAAGAACTCAAAGTTATCTAAATATATGGTATTTACATTTACTCTATGTGAATGATGTCCAAATGTGTTGACTAAGTCAATTCCGGTTGTGGCCCAAAGCCCTCTCAATCGGACGCGTATAGCAGACGTTTGTTAGAGAAGACTTTTTACAGCAAGATAAAGGAAACCAAACGGTGCTCGTAAAACCATCCCTCAGACGAGTCATCCCTCAGTCGAGTCATCCCTCAGTCGAGCCATCCCTCAGTCGAGTCATCCCTCAGTCGAGTCATCCCTCAGTCGAGCCATCCCTCAGTCGAGCCATCCCTCAGTCGAGCCATCCCTCAGTCGAGCCATCCCTCAGTCGAGTCATCCCTCAGTCGAGTCATCCCTCAGTCGAGCCATCCCTCAGTCGAGTCATCCCTCAGTCGAGCCATCCCTCAGTCGAGCCATCCCTCAGTCGAGTCATCCCTCAGTCGAGTCATCCCTCAGTCGAGTCATCCCTCAGTCGAGTCATCCCTCAGTCGAGTCATCCCTCAGTCGAGTCATCCCTCAGTCGAGTCATCCCTCAGTCGAGCCATCCCTCAGTCGAGCCATCCCTCAGTCGAGTCATCCCTCAGTCGAGTCATCCCTCAGTCGAGCCATCCCTCAGTCGAGCCATCCCTCAGTCGAGCCATCCCTCAGTCGAGCCATCCCTCAGTCGAGTCATCCCTCAGTCGAGTCATCCCTCAGTCGAGTCATCCCTCAGTCGAGTCTTCCCTCAGTCGAGTCATCCCTCAGTCGAGTCATCCCTCAGTCGAGTCATCCCTCAGTCGAGTCATCCCTCAGTCGAGTCATCCCTCAGTCGAGTCATCCCTCAGTCGAGCCATCCCTCAGTCGAGCCATCCCTCAGTCGAGTGACTAAAATAAACCGAAATTGAAACGCTGGAAACTGATGAACTTTTCAAACACGAGAGGCCTTTATTACCACATCTCCAAACACCTAGAAGAGAGTTCAAACTACGTCGCTGCAGAGTATTTCCGGCCAACTTTCAGGGTATTTGGAAATGTGGTCGGAAGTCTCAAGTGTTTGATATGTCTTCTCTATCAAAACTGAAACTGTGGAAAAATGAAGAAATGAAATCGTAAAAAAAGCGAATTGAACTATTTCCGCATCCCGAGAGCTGTGGCATCGGTGTAGCGAGGATAGCTCTTTCATTGACACCTAATAAGGGAAAGTTCAGTTCCTCTGTACATGAAGCATGCGTTTAAGGATGTTGCGCGCAGAGTGTAAGTAAGTACGTTGCGCGTACTTACATTGTAACTACGTTGCGGGCGTAGCTTGTTTCGTTTGAAACTTTACTAACGGAACCTTGTGAGATCAACTGATAAGGCTGTTGTTACAGCGAAACTAGATTTTAGAATTTAAAAGCGTATTGAAAGTGTTAATTTGAGTTAATTTGAGTCTTTCAAGTTCAAATGAGAAATCGTAAAACTCTGTGCTAGTAATTAAGATCACATGTCCAATCACTCGCGGTGATGATTTCGCTTTTTTTCGGCTTGATTAATCATTAATGAGTTTGAGAAGAATTAATCAACACATACTCTAGTGGGCGGAGGCTCAGTTTCGGGTCTCAGGAGGCTCTGCACCCTGACACGTATTGTGTTACCATGAACAATTGAACTGATACTCACTCTGAACTTCTGAAGATAAACAAGGGCTGTTTTATTAACCCTTTTTCGGTTCTACTTCTAGTTGAACCTATACAACTTTTTCTTTGATTCTGGGGCATCTTTTTTCTCTTTAAAGTGGACGCATGTGATAAATAAAGATAATGGGATATTGGCCAAGTCTTTACTGTATGTTCATGGACTTGCGAAAGCACACACAAGAAAGAACTTGGCCAATATTTTGCCATCTTGAAGGAATAAACGCGGCAAAAAAATATTATTTGTTGATTAATAACCACCATTCTTTCTTTGTTTTAAGGAGAATTATGTGACTGACATTGATCCAAAGAAATGCAATCTTCTTCTCATAAATAAAGCAGATTTGTTATCTCCAGAGCAAAGGTAAATAGCTAGACTGGTGTTTCACTGTTGAGTGTGTTCCCGAAATCCAATTCCATCGTCAGAGCAGTTTTACGGAGTTGAACATTTGTTTGAAAGTGTTTTTTTGCTATCAAGTCAATACGAATTTAGATTCAAAATCTTCAACCAGTTTTCCCTTCATGGCTACCTGAGGGTAATTTTGAAGCTGATAGGTCCCTTCTTATACAATCTTATTAAAAACAGACTGTATTCTTATGAAATAATTTGTGTACACAGAGACTCCTGGGCGAGATACTTCAGAAGTGTTGGATTACCGGTGGCGTTTTGGTCTGCACAACAGGAAAGCGAGAGGCTTGTAAGTGCTCCCGCGACTTTTTTAGCAGACATTGTTAAATATTGTGACTGACCTACAAGCGTTGTTCAGCTATCAGTAGCAACATAATCAAACTGGGTCTTGAACATGGCATGGTTTGTGCCCAAAGAAGAATACAGCTTTTATCAAGAAGGCATTATATTATGTGGTTCCTTTCAGAAATTTCAAAATATTTATTGTTGACAATGTGCCAAAATAAATTACACCATACCTGCACATAAACTGTACTGATATGTTTGGTTTAATTTACGTGCTAAAAACCATGATTGTTAAACTGGGCAGGGACAACAAAGGCTTGAAACAAAAGATGGCATTTGATTAAAAGAAGTCCAAATCAGTACAAACACATCAATGTTGAACATTAATTTACACAAAGCGATTAAAATTGGAAGTGCATTGGTTGCTTTCACTGATCATTCAAGTAGACGTAGCAGATGTACTGAACTATCCAGGGAAACTGAATGTCAGTTGCTGTTATTAGAAAGAATGGAAGTAAAGTGGAAAGAACGCAGGTTACCCAAAGGTAACAAGTCTTAATGTTGAAATTCTGTAATAATCTCTGATTGTGAGTCTTGCTATAAATGTGTCGTGAAAAAGTGTCCAGAACATGGTGATCATTGTTATGGTGAGTTCAAACTCGGGACATTGTCAACAAGAAAAGCGATTTTTGAATCGTTTGGCATTCCTAAAGATCTCTCAAGAAGTTTGAATAAGACTGGTCAAGACCAAGATCAAGGCATTTCAGGTGGTTATTCAAGCCAATGTGCATTTTAAATTGTGATTAGCAGACGAAGTAACATTGTATTTATGTGTTTTCTTTCCAGTTGATGGCTACAGATAATGAAGAGAGTCAGAAAGAGAAGGAAGAGGAAGAGATCATGGAAAGGGAAGGACGAGAGCAAGAATTACAAGAGGAAGGCTCTTGGCAAAATTTGACACTTTGGTCACACCTTGCAGAATTGGCAGTCGAGAATGAGGGGAAAGGTACCAGGGAATCACAAGAAACTGTTGAAGACTCCAGCGTTGTTGGCATTGAAGCAAACGGTCCAATAGAGTCAGACCTTCATACGAGTGATCATTCAGTGACGTCATCTGAAGATAGGATTGCAAGTGTTATGTCTCCTAGCAACAGCACAAAAGACGTGGACTGTAAATATCTTCCCTCAAATGTTCAATCTTATCAGAGTGAACAATTAGTGGATGCAGAAAAAGAAACCGACAACCAATCTATAACAGAAAAAGAACTACCTCTTATAACACACCTTAATAGTACCACTGATTGTGGAGTTGTTAATGAAGAACCCTTAGAAAAAAAGGCGAAGGAGTTAAATGGCACTCAGTTGAATTCAGATACAGGCTCAGGGCGTGAACGTTTGTTTGATGGGCTGTCGACAAACCTTCTGTCAAGAGATGAGCTGTTGGCTTTATTTAAAACGCTTCACATGGAAAAACAACAAAACACAGCGGATTGTTCACCAAAGCTCTTCACAACTATTGGTTTAGTAAGTAAACATAACGATAACTTGAGAATTGTTTTCCAGTTAAAAGTAAAAACATGTTATATCACTTGGTGGCGGAGATGGTTTCAGAAAAAGGAGTAATATTTAATTAGTTTTTAATACCTAGTTAAATGTGATTTACTGTGGAATCCCGATTTCTCGAACCTCCAGGGGAAACGCAAATTGGTTCGAGAAGTCGGAGAGTTCGAGAAATCGGTGGTAAAATTACAGTGTTTGACTGAGGAGAGGGAGCGACTTTTGGTTCGAGTTATCAGGAGGTTCGAAAAAATGAGGGCTCGAGAAATCGGGATTCCACTGTATATATTATGTCAGTCAGTAGAATTCTACTTGTACACTAATACAGTTACACTATCAGCCATTAGTGTGTAGTGGCTGGAAGTCGTCAACAAATTGGTGACGTTTTCTCGTTTTTCCGAAGTTTAAAATTAAATTCCTGACAACACTAAAGAAGGACATTTACCGTTGCATGTACCCCGACAAGACAAACACTTGGAACTGTTGAAAAAGATAATGATCGAGGGCGCGTTCGAAGCTGCAAATTTCAAATAATAATGCAATCCGCGTGATTTACATAAAATGTGAAGTTACGTACTAAATGAGTAAAACATTGAAAATTGTTACTTTAAAGAAATGCTCTCAAAATTTTCTTAATTACCACTAGATTACTGGCGCTACATTTCTGTGAATAGAAATACAATCGTAGAGTTTCGGCCTAAAAGTCCGATTGTTCAATAGATTTTCGAGGCCGTGCTCTCTCAGGTTTTTTAAACTTGTTTTTTCAATACCTTTACAGGTTGGGTACCCGAATGTTGGAAAAAGTTCCACAATCAACACTCTTTTGAATGACAAGAAAGTTCCCGTTTCAGCAACTCCCGGGCGAACAAAGCACTTTCAGGTATTTAACACTTCAGTCAATGATACAGTTGCCACTTGTTCCTCCTAACTTCATTAGGTTTCAATGCAATGCTTTCAGAAAACTTGGTATGTTCAATTGTTGCAATTACAACATTGAAATTATTAGCTAAACTTAAGAATGAAAAAAATCCCAATGTTGTAGTTGTACTTGTATGTTCTGACTCTTTATTGCAGACACTTTATGTTAATGATGAGGTGTTGCTGTGTGACTGTCCAGGCCTTGTGTTCCCTTCATTTGTGTCCACAAAAGCTGAGATGATCCTCAATGGAATTTTACCAATTGACCAGATGAGAGACTATGTCCCCGCTGTCTCTCTTATATCTTTCTCCATTGCCCAGCCTTGACTCAGGGCTTGGCATTTGTACTTACTGTGTAAATCAACTATTATCAATATTGTTTTGTCGCAATTCACAGTACTAAAATTGGTGCGATAAACAGTTGATTTCCTACCATATAAATGGTACAGATAAACTTCTAGTACTAGTGACATTTTGCAATTTACAAGCCATCAACATTAGGTTAGGTTAACCGGTAATGAAAACTAAATAGATAAATAATTGATTTTGATCATGTTGCTTGTACGTATTCATTTTCCTTGACTTAAACCACCTCTGTCAGAGAATTCCTCGTGGTGTTCTTGAAGTAGTTTATGGTATTAACATTGCCCCACCCCAGGAAGGAGAGGATTCCAATAGGGCTCCGTATGCTGATGAGCTGCTGTCTGCTTATGGCTGTAAGTTTTTGCTTTTATGTGTAAAACCAGATTTTGTTCCCTTCAAATCAGAACAAGTAATTAAAAACCAGACTGACTTAAGAGAATCATATAATTAATTTGCAGATATCAGAGGTTTCATGACCTCGCACGGAACCCCGGATTGCTCGAGGTCTGCCCGCTACATCCTAAAGGATTATGTGAAGGTAAGTGAGTCGGCGTCCAGGATATTTCAAAACAAAACATTTGTCCAGTTTTAAGACAAACAACACTTCAATGAACATTGTGTCTTTTCTTTTCTCTGCAGGGTAAACTTCTATACTGCATTGTACCACCTGGACAGGATGAAACAGAATTTCAACAAATCGGCTACAAACTCCAAAACCTTGCTGATGTTGAGAGCAAAGATCAAGAGTCCAGAGAGAGAGCTCGCAAACAGGTAGTTTTTCTTTTTTCAGTTTATTCCTATTTGGAGCAAGAATATATCCGCTCCTTTCGGCGCGATTGTCATTGTCTGTTAAAAAGTAAAAGTAATAAATAGATTTAGCCAAGACTAAATACGGAACTCCTGATTGTAAAAGGTTAACCGTGAAGGAAAAAGAGGATTTGTTTTTCTTGGATCAGAAACTCAAAAAAAGATCAATTGAGCATGTGGTTGCACTATTTTTTCCAGTTAAATTTTGACAAACTATACCAAATAGGTGTACCCAATAGATCGTTTTACAGTTGTCTGCTCAGTGACGTGGCCTTTGATTAGCAGTGAGGCTGGAGGAGATCTTGTTTGATACAGAACTCACTGCTTTTGTTGTGTAAATCAAGTTTGTTCAAATACTATGCAAACTTAGTTTGCAATAGCCCTTTTCACGGTTAACTTTGCTTATTTGCATTACAATAAAATCTAGCATGCATGTGAGGCAATTTCGGGCTATTTTGCTGTTTTAACCCGAAATTGCCTCGCATCCACGTTGGATTACATTGTAATGCAAATGAGAAAAATTAACCGTGAAAAGGGCTATTGGTAATTAGCTCCCTTGGGATTGTGTGAATATGCTGTATTATAGATTGCATTGTTCCACACCCTGTCACTCAACTTGCAAACCGCGAGCTGAAATCATGTTTAGCGGCCCACCCTTCCCTCCCATCGGGTAAGTCGGGTTGAACCTTGCCTTTATACCTTTTCCTTCGTCTGGTCTGGGCTTGTCCCAGGCCAGAGCGATTCCCCATTCCATAATTACACCTAATGAATAACAATACCTTGGGAGAGAATATTACACTAACTAGGTGCATTTGCATGACAAAAGCAGAGTTGTCTGTATCAAAGCAAGGTCACCTCCAGCCTCGCTGCTATTCAAAGGCCAGGTCACTGAGCAGACAACTGTGAATTGGTCTATTTTTCCAAGATTGTAGAAAATACGTACCCAATATATCGGGGACTTTCCAGCAGACGAATATGTCGAAACGTCAACAATGTGCCAGGGGTTAATTGGCGCCCTCCTTCTCCCCCAGAGTAATAACATCGCTTGAGCCTGCGGGGTATTACCCTCATGAAACCAATTCGTGTAAATCGTTGTACCAGGTTTTGACATGCGACGTGTGTTTTGTCTTGTTTCTTAGATGAGCGATGTGGACAAGAATTTCTTTAAACAGGTATTTTGCCAGACTGAAGTCATGTCAGCCTACTAACCTGACACTGACAAATTGTAACATTAATAACTGAAAACGTCTCAGAGTAGTAGGTGCTGGTAAGGTTTGTACCACTGGATAGCTCTGCTTGTTTCACTCATTACTAGAAGGTGCAAGTTAACTGCAGAAAAGATAGGGAAACACTAGGATAAAGTAAGACAATGACTGATCAACCTTTCATTTATTGTCTTATCATAGTGTAAGAACACAAGACAAAGAAGTCCGCTTTAAACAGAATTTCTTAGAACTTCCAGAAGAATCATGATAGTTTTTAAATTATAAATTTTGGCCCATCAGACTCGGCCTGTTTTAGTAATTAGAGGCTTTTCTTAATCCTCTCTTTGAATGTGTTATTAATAGACGTGTTCATTCTTACCTAGTGAACCAGCAGCTCTGATATCTTTCAAGTCTGAAAAATCAGAGACTTCAAAGCGCGATGGTTTTATAAACAAATATAGATACCGTTTTGAGTACACTAAAATGAGTGGCCTAATGAAGTCTGTTCAACAAAATGCGCAAAATATCGATGACCACGGGTGTTGACTTTTGAATTTTTGTTTTGTATCAGGAACAAGTTCGCTGCTTCACTCGTGGGTTCCACACTACTGAATCAAGACAGTATGGTATTGTCCCTCCACAAGAAACTAGTGCTTTGCTTTACAAGCCTTGGAAGAAGCATCATAACAAGAATAAGAGAGAGAAACTTAGAAGGCTTGTTAAAAATTAAAAAAGATTCCTTGCGGTTTTCACTGGAGACACAAGCGCAAGCATGAGGTGTTTATGCCTAATGGAAACGAAGGAGCAGCTACGGATTTTACTTAACACTTACGCCTTTTAATTTCTGTGTTTAAATTCCCTACACTCTTTGCCATACAATATTCTACAGTTCCACACAACCGTTTGGGAACGAGTGTTTTAGTAGCCCTTTGCTCATTTACATTACAATAAAATCTAGCATGTATGTGAGGCAATTTCGGGCTATTTTGTAGTTTTAGCCCGAAATTGCCTCGTATCCAGGTTGGATTACGTTGTAATGTAAATGAGAACCGTGAAAAGGGCTACTGGCCAAATGTAGTAAATTTACTTGTGTTTATGCGAGGTTTCGTTTTTTCATGGCATAACGCGAGCGCAAGCACAAGACATTTTAGCCTTTATGCGTGCGCTTGTGGTAATGCTTGGGTCAAGGACGTCTCAACAGTGAAATAAAAGCTGTGCTTGTGCTTGTCGCTAGTGAAAACAAGACTTTAGTGTGATTTAGTAAAATCAATAAATATCTATATAACATACTTTGCTTGAGTTTTTCCTTGGTTTTTGTGTCACTTTTCTTTGTTATTTTACTACATGTTACTGATGAAAAGGGCCGAACCATTCGATGAAAAGCGATTCGCTTGATTTCGTGTTGATCTCACGGGAGTAAAGAAAAAGCGGTTCTTTTTTCTAGCTACTGTTCTGACCTTTTCCGAAATGATTCCGACCCCCAATTATCCCTGGTTTCTTTTCTTCTTTTTTTGCTATTGTTTTTGTTGTTTTGTTTTTTAGCAACTCGAAATGACCCCCTGGTACTTTTTTGTAGGGATCTTGAAATCACTTCAAAATACTGATAATGTTGTAATAAGTGCTGTATTCCTGGCTGGCTGTAATTGTTCTGTTATTTCATGTTCTCCATTTTTCATTCCTCTACTTCCAATAAGTTTGAGCCGAAAAAGTTGTTGAACTGCACTTATCGTTACTCCGATCTATAAATTCACAATTGGTTTATGTTTTAGCATGTTTCATCGATCTAAAGTACTCCAAAAAAATCGAAAACAAAAATGTTTCCACACTTCTGTCATCCATTATAATTCTGACAATCGAAATAAACGCAAACCCTCGTGAAAGTCAAGCGTGAGTCTGATCCAGTCCCAGTTACACCCACTTCTTCCCTGTCGGGGAGAAATGGAAACAATAGATCGTTTTTCACATGACGTCATCATATTTCTATCTGTTTACAACTTTCAGTGACGTCACCTATTATATGCCAACCAGAGAACTATAGATCGTTTTCACGTGACGTCATCACTTTCTAAAATCTGAAACTAAAGATCCACCAAAGTTTTCATCCTCATCAGGTATAAGAGGTGACAAATTTATATCTGTTTACAACTTTACAGCTCAATAGCATGCTTCGTTTGGAAACCAGAGCATTTTGAATTTCCGGGTTATGGAGGTGCGTGACACAAGACTACGATCAAATTTGTTGAAAAATATATACTTATCTCATGATTTTGAGCCCTGTTAGAAGCTAGAGCATTAGGAAAAGTGCTTATGTAAATGCTTGTTTTTTCAGTACTGGTAATCAGTCGCCTAGAAAGCCAAAGTAATTACACACGACGAATATCTGAAGTTTGGGGAAACGCACAAGGCTAAAACTTGGAGAAGTGTCTTATTTTTTATCTTCTATAACATCACAATTTCTTAGCTTTTTCCACTGGATAGTTTTGGATTTATTTTTTTATTGCGTGACAGTGAAAACGATCTATTGGCTGGTGAAACAAAGAATTCTTTTGTTTAACGTGTTTGTCAACAAATATCTTCGTTATTGCGTGACAGAGAAAACGATCTATCGCGACCAGCAGTTTTTCAAAAAAAGACTAATTTAAACTAATTGATGATGACTCGGTGGACTATTTTTAGCTGAACGTTTGTCCTGCCATAACTCTGTTGTTGTTTTGTATATTTTATATTTATTTTTTGTTTATGTTTTTATTTATATTAAAACCTCGTTGAAAGACCCTGGGGACGACCTGGGGACGAGAATGTAGGCTGTCAATTATTTAGGGGACACGTTTGCACATACTGTCTTTGTCTGTCGTTGATCATGGATCGTTGGTTAGAGGTTGTCGTGGTTTTTGCTATCATTTTCAACTTGAGCAATGGGGAACAAGAGAAAGTAACGATCGAGGTCGAATATAAGCCACCAGAAGAAAAATGCCAGCGAAAATCGAAGGACGGGGATTTCCTTGCGATGCATTACACAGGACGTCTGGAAAGAGATGGCTCGGTGTTCGATTCCAGTCATAATCGTGGGCATACTTTTGATTTTACAATGGGAAAAGGCATGGTAATCCAAGGTTGGGAGGAAGGACTCAAGGACATGTGTGTTGGAGAGAAAAGAAAACTTAGGGTTCCAGCACACCTGGGTAAGGTTTCTTGTGTTGTAAGCTTCTTAGTTATTAGCCGAGTGTCGGAACGCGGAGGAGATTGTTTGAACCCATTGCCCTTGCCTATTTCTTGCCCCTTTCCAGCTGATTGAAGTCAAGGGGCCTAAGACTTCATTCAAGAGGAAACATAACTTTCTCTTTCTCACTGTTGGGGCCATAGAACGTTAGCTACAAGCTTGGAGATTAATGCATCACAAAGAACTATTATTGGCTGGTGAAACAAAGACTTCTTTAATTTGACTTTTGGTCACTTTTAGACTTCGGGGAAACAAAGCTCACTGTTTCTTCACAATCATTTAGTGTTTTGTTGTACAACCTAAATGAAGACTCTGTTGCCTTTATTTGTTGATTAGAAAATGTTGCTACTGCTGAAAACTACATGGACCACAAATTTCCTTGAAAGTTTGAACACTGTGCTGCAGAAATAATTTGCTTTGAGATATCCAAGTAATTCAACTTCTGCATAAACAAATAATAATTAACAAGAATTACTGGGCAAGGTTGAGTTTTACCCTCCATTTTTTGTTGTGTTTTATTATTGTTTTTTTTTTTTTACAAAAAGGGCCTACTAAAAACTGTTGAATAGGGGACCGTTCATTTTTTATGAGATAGGGGGGGCTGGTGGGATTGAGGGGGGGGGCCATGAAAAAAAAACTGGTCTTAAAGGGGGGGCCATCCAAAAAAATATCGTCTGTAAGGGGGGGTCACTCAAAAAATTACCGTAAAATATTGTAAGAACAGCATCTATGATGATGCAAAATTTTCTACCAAAATGCCCTAAAATTGCATTTCTGAGGTTCTAAAAATCTAAACTTTCCCGGGGGAGCATGCCCCCTGGACCCCCCTACTTTGTAGTGGATGGAACAATATCAATTCAAAACTACTTGAGAATGTTCACTCCCAACAACAAACAGTACCTTGTTTATCAAAGGAAAAGACAGATTACCATAGGCCATTTCAGAAACGCGAGAGGACTGGGAAAGAGTATGGTTGTTTTCCTTTTTTTTTTGAAAAACTAAGATATTCAAATGAAAGATCAACTAAATTTGAGAGTCTTAACCACAGATAGAGGTATTTGGAGGAGGAAAATGGCAAAATGGTAGCTCTTCAAATATCACCCAAAATAGAGAGTTTGTATGGATTGGGTAGACAGGCCACAAAATTATAAGGGTTTCTATGGAATTTTGCAACTTTTGGAAGGCTCCCATTTGGACAATTTTCCTTTGAAAACTCTTAAACTTGGTTGGGTAGCTTTTCATTCATAAACCTTTCAGTTGCAATGTTTAGATTTTTAATCTAATCAATATAAGAAACTCGCCCCAGTGCTCTCACGTTTCTGCAATGGGCTCTGGCCAGTGCACATGTAAATATTTAAAAATTATTTCTACTATTTTCAATTTAAACTGCAGTAAATCTACAAATGTTACAAAAAAGTTTGCCAGAATGGCGTAAAATAGCGTTTCTGAAGCTCTGAAATTCGAAATTTTCTCGGGGGAGAATGCCCCCGAACCCCCCTACTTAGGGCACGTGTTGGGTTAAAAATAGTCAGATTACACAAAGGACATATCCCATAGGCGAAAACGGTGATTCAGAAAGAACTTTTTGAAACTGCAGTTTTTGTGTTTAACTTATAAGGTAGACTTTACTTGATCATTCTTTTTGCTTTGCTTTTGACTTCTTTTTTTTTTTGGGGGGGGGGGTCATCAAAAAAAATTAGGTTTATGAGGGGGGGCCAGGGAAAAAATATCCGGTTAAGAGGGGGGGCCATCATATGCTACAGAGACTATCTACCAAATCCCACCAGCCCCCCCCCTACCCCATAAAAAATGAACGGTCCCTAGCGCCTTCGGGCTGTCATCAAATTGGACACACTTTATTAATGAATGTGAGGCCTTGAAGATTCTCAAACCTCTTGTACCCACCAAAGTTGATCAAAGCCACTATCAACCAATACATCACCAATGTCATTACAGACAATGTACAGAGCAATGCAGACTGGAACAGTGCTTCCACTCCCAAGGTCACATATTCCCTTCCACAAAGTTTCAGATCAAGAATTGGTGTTTCTTTACAGCCTGTTATGTGTTGTTTATTGTGGAGTATGTTGGTTTTACAAGTTGACACCTTTACTAACACATTAACGAACACGCCAGGTCAAGATCCTCATTTAGAAAGCACATCAAAGGTCCACATCTAAGGAGTTGAAAAACCATCTATTACAGATAATTTTTCCATCCTTAAAAGTGTCAGAATAAACTCAACTACTTAGTATGCAAAATGCTATTCATCAAAGCACTAAAACCACTCAACATGCAGTCTGCCTCAATCTGTGCAAAGTTTTTTTGATGATTAATATATTTATAACTTCACCCATACTGGAATGTAATCCATTTCAAACTCGATTCATAAATAACAACCTTGACATTGACATTAATGACCTAAATGTGGGAATGATGTTTGTTACATTGAAACATCAATTGATATCACTTTTAATCTTTCTTGTTAAATCTTTCACAAGCAACTCATTATCCAATTTTTGTTTTATGTCTTGCCTTTCACTTGTTTTTCACTCTCGTATAGTTTTTGTGAGTGATCAGAGGAGACTGCCATGTTAATTCTCATTTGATGAGACTCTGATGATCTGATTAAAACTCTCTCCTTGGATTAAAATACTTCTCTTTCAAATTATTGCTGGCACCCTTAACAGTACATGTTAATGACTTTTTATTTTCAAACTGTGTCCAGGTTATGGAGATCGGGGGGCTGGTGATGTTATCCCTCCAGGAGCCAATCTTCTGTTTGAAGTTGAGCTAATGGAAATTAGAGCTGGGGAGGATGAAGATGATGGTTCACAAGGAGAATCTGCACCAAATGTGTTTGGCATGATCGACAAAGATAAAAACAATGAACTAAGTATAGAAGAAGTCAAAGAGTATTTGAAGGAACAGCAAGGATTTCCAAATGACGATGAATCTAACCATGAAACTATTTTATCTGAAATATTTGAGCATGAAGACAAAGATAAAGACGGGGTCATTTCCTTTGAAGAGTTCAGTGGCCCAAAACATGATGAACTTTAGTAACAAAGTTGAGTAGTAAAATTTAGTTCTTTGTTTATACTCTTAGCTTATGTACAGCCACACTCCTGGTATACGGTGTCTGACATTTGCAGACTGCAGACTGCAGACCACAGACTGTAGACTTTTTAACTAAATACTGTATTCCCGTTTCCATTACTGATAGCTAACCGTAAACAGGCTAAACGGAGTGCTATTTAGGCTAACCTGACTGATATTCAGGCTAACCAGATTGCTGTTTAGACCTAAATGTAGTCTGCAGTCTGCAGTCTGCAAATGTCAGACACCGCCTGGTATAGAGGTGTTGCCCCCCCATTGGAATTTTTCCTCTCCAGGATTGCAGCTATACACAGGCTATCATCCTTTATGACTTCCAGATATATTGAATAGAGCTGTATCTGGTCAACATTGTTTTCCAAGTGCTCTGTATGGCAGATGAACAATAATACATGTGTAACAAGCTTGGCTGATACTAAAGTTCAAGCTCCAGTAGTAAATTTAATAAACAATTTCACCTTTCCAAACTTTGCCGATGAGTTAATTGCAGTGAATATTTACATGTAAGCAGTAGAGCACTTTTTCAATTTTGATATAGCCTCATCAAACAAGAGGAGGGTTGGGAGAATTTGAGACAGTTATGCAAACCTGAGATGTAGTCGAGGGTTTGCATAACTTTAAATAATTCTTTGAACCCTCAGAGTGTTTAGATTAAGCTATGTAAATGCGGAAAAAGTGCTCTATTGCTTTATAAAATAATTCTTAAAAATATGTGCAAATGTAAAATGTCACAACCTTGTTTACATACTCTCATCTAAACACACCTATTGACCAATGAGAGCATGCGTAGTGGCTCAGTTATTTTATATTAACAATTATTGTTAATGACATGATTCTTATAGTGCAATTTGTAATAACTTATGAACATAGCACCTATCCTTTTCAATTGCTGACAAATTTCATGAGCTCATGCAGCAAGTGCCATTTTGTAATCTTTCAAGAAAGTACATTGAAGTGGTTTCAATGATTCTAAAGTGCACATGAAAACTCCCGTGATTAGTGTCAGTAGTGCAGAGCTGGGTTGTTTGAAGCCCAATTAAGTTAACCCAGGATTCTGAGAATTTTGATTTCAGTTTTGTAACTTTTCAGTGAGGTTTTCTGTTTTCATTGTCTGTCCTTCTGTTTTGTCTTTGAGAATTCTTAAACTACATGAAACATAATCAGTGAAAAACATTTGTGTACAATAAAACTACTTTTAGTTTGACGAACTTTCATTAACCTGCTTTCTAGGAACCCTGCCCAGAAGTATAGCGATGTTTCTCGTTACGTCACCAGTTATTATTATGCCAACCAGAGGTTTATTGGCTGTTGAAACAATGCATGCTATTGTTCAGTGGCTGGCAAATTTAAATATCAAAAGAAATATGACGTCAATGTTTGTAAACAAGAAACATCGCTATTCTACTAAAAAAGTGTTACTCAGGATATGAAATTTTTATTTGAAATGTCCAAATCCAAAACACAATGTTTTAGCTCAAATGTTAACTTTCTTCAGGGAGAAATCATGAAAAGTGCATTAGGAGGATGATAGTCCATTGCATGGTTATCCCCCAGCAATAAATTCATGCACCTGGGTGGAGAGAGGCACTGTGAGACTAAATTGTCTTGCCCAAGAACACAACACAATTTCTCTGGCCAGGGCTAAACTTGGTTGGTTCACTCTGCTGTCAAGCACTCAAACCATGAGGCCATCACGCCTCCCAAGAGTATTTGCATTCACCATTCACCAATAACCATATCAGCTATGTGACCTTCTGTACATAGCCCCTTGTGCCATTGCCACATATTATTCAACAACTTATTTAACAAGGTGCGAGTGGGACGGCCTGGGGTCGAGCCCGGTTCAATTTTGGGAGGCGAGTGGATCGAGTTCACGTTGAGAGGGAATTCCACGAGTGTGCAAAATGCTTCCTGAGCCTTGAGCCCAAAATATCTTGACCAGAAATGGACCATTTTACATGTTGATGGATGAAAATAATAATTAGATTCATGGTTCGAAAGCTATTATTATGCAGACAGTATTTTGTATTTATCTCATTCACTCGGTAACTTTGTACATGTAGCCCGTTAGAGCAGCACAAATATGTTGTCAATCCTCAAAATGGGGACTTAGTTTAATAACAAAAAAAATGTTCTTTTAAGACCCTTCTGTACAACAGAGGTGATAAATATAGCGATTGTGAAGCGTTTTGGCAGGACTAAACTGCATGAGTAAAAAACCTTTTCAGGAATGTCTATGCAGAATGTGACGTCAAAGACGTCAATAGTAGTTTCACAAAGCGTCACAGAGCTCGATACACGAGCGCTTCACACTCTCTCGCCCTTTTCCAGGGTCCTAAATAAATTCCAGAGATGAGCCCCTCTTCCACATTGGGGTCAGCATTAGTTTCGTTTGTTCGTTTACAATGTTTTCATTAACCGTGGTAGACTTTTCCTTACAATTTTCTTGTTATTAACCTTCAGCATTTCTTTACAGATTCTTTTCCCGGCCTTTTCTGTTGTTTTGATCCACGATCTCGAGCCGTTTGTCGTCCAACACACTCAAAGCTTTTTTCCAACTGATTGCGGATACATCGTGCTTTTCCAGCCAACAGGGGTTCATAACAGAATTATTTCGTTGTTCGGTGTTGATTTCAGGCAGTTTTGTTTGGCTGCCGTAATGTTTTTTATATTCATTAGAGCCTTTGATAGGAGTCAAACTTAAACCACGTTTGCCTCCGTCATTGTGTTTAGAACCATCACTCACCGAAATATCTGGCAACTTTAAAACTTGTTGGATGGCGTCGTTTTCTTCATTGTACATAAAGTGTCCAGGAATGTCTTTGAGTTCTTTTCCGAAACTATCACGAATATTTCTTTCGGTATCCAAGGTGATTTTGCCAAGTTTTCGTCCATGCTTGCTTCGACTCTTGCGAGCTCGGGGAGTCTTCATTGCTTGGGAATTTCTGTTCTTGTTTATCAGTGCTTTACCAAACAGTTGTGACATGTATTACATAAACAGTCAGCAATCGCCTCTGTACAGGAGAGACTTGTAAACAAGTAGACCAACATCACATCGTCAAACAATAGGTGGTCAGGCGTTCATGACCCGAGTATGATTCAATCTCTTTGAAGTTTTTTTGATCTTTTCTAACTTTGTACAGTAAAAGTTGTCACATAAACAAACAATGAAAATAGTTGCTTGGCAAAGTAAGGCCTATTTGCTATCCTGAACGTATTATAATTTGATCGAGTTTTAAGTAAATTATTTTTTGTTCATGAACTCTCTTGGGACAATCTTAGGACAATCAAGTTGTCAAGAAGGCTCAGAGACAAACGGCAGCGAAATTTGTTAATTTTTCTATATATTATTAGTTCATTGTTTAGCTAGTTTTCGCCTCATGTAAGGGAATCCGGAATCCAACATATTTTTGCTTTTTGGAGTCTGGAATCCGGAATACACAACCTATTACTAGTAAATGATCCGTAAACGCCAGCAGATCCAGGCATTCGGTAGGCACCACAGTTATCAAGCGGGTCTTTGATCCTCTTGATAGCTTATAATGTTTACCATTTTTTACATGTTGCCGTTTTGACCTTTCTGTCTTTAAAGTGTTAAGTCCAAGCTGCATCTTGTTCTCTGTTTAGTTGGCAAATTGCATTTTTTGTTGCTCTACTGAGTTGATTTCACCTTGCACTGCTTACGGTATAAAAACAAACAAATAATTTACTTTATTATCCAACTCTGCTTCGTAGAGTACAAATATTGTGCGAAACGAGTACAAATATCACACGATATTTGTACTCGTCTCATTCCTCCCGGCCGCGTGAAGTTCAATCAGAATTTTGGGAAAAGAAATCGTTGGATAATAAATCTCTTATTAGACGTTTTGGTGTGTAGTATCGCTGTATATTTTTACTCGTTGTTTGTATTTTGACTCGCCCTACGGGCTCGTCAAAATACCGCACAACTCGTAAAAATATACAGCGATACTACACACCAAAACGTCTAATAAGATTTAATATACTGCTCTCAGTACTCTTAATTACAGGACCTTATTTGTCGTCCTAGTTTTCGGGAGCTGTATCTCGCGAGTTGCGTCAGGCGAAGGAAGAAAAGAACAAGGAATCCGCCAGATGTTCGAATAGCAAGTGGACAAAAACTTTGTACCGAGATTATTTACATCGTATTGCAAACGTCTGTGCGACTGTTTTAAATATCTTCTCACCAAAAGAAATCATTTCTAACAACACCAAATGTCGAAAACAAATTCTGATGTTCATGTGACACATTTGAATGAACTGATAATTAAATTTTACCTGTGTTTGCACAATTTCTCTGAACTTTGAAATTTATTTTCTCGAGTTCCCCTGGAAAATTGTTTTGGTTTTATTTTAAGGCAACTATTTATATCTTCAGCTTTAAGAAAATGTAAAAAGGACTGTAAGATACCTACAATTATTCTGGTACTTCTGTCCACTAAAAACTGATATTACTCGATTTCCTAACGGTTTCGTCTTAGGCCCCAGTTATAAGATGTCGGGTACCCGAGGCAACCCTCCCCCCGAGGCAACTTTATCGAGCGTTTGTATGTGAACTCCCTGTAGGCCGCCGAGTCAAAGTTGACTCTGCATGATTATTCATAACCCTTATTGAATAATCAAATGTGCAAATATCCCTCTTTCTTTGAGTTGGCTCGGTCAGTTTTTCACTTCTTTGATACGAATTTCTACTTTAGCTAGGCATTAGGTGACACTCGCCACGCCGAGAGTTGTCCGGGTAAGGCCGGGAGCCAAAGTGTTTTTATGAAGAAAAGTTATCCAGCTTGTCAGGGTTACCCTACCTGCCGAGGCGAGACAACACGCCCACCCGAGTTGTTTCTCCCCCCGAGACGGGTTTGCGATGCTTTATGCTTTAATAAAAATGCTCCTAAGACAGAGTACACTATACTAGGAGATAAATAAATAGTAAATAAATAAAATAGTAATAAGTATATGTAAAAGAAGAAACTTATTTACATTTCAAATTTTAGAATAGGTGTCTACATTTAAAATTGCCCACTGTACAGTATTTATCCACACAAGATTAAAAATTTATTGTAGGCCAATCATGGAATTTATAGTGGACATTATACAACTAGTAGAAGGAAAAGTGTCCACAAAATCCAACAAGGTTTGGTTGGTATCTCCCTCCCATCTGAGGTATGTCCCTTAACAAGGGCTTCTCGAGTTCCCAGTGCATTTCCTTTTCGACACATTCAGTCCAACTGTAATGTTTATAAATATTCGTTTTACCCAATGAAATAAGCGAAAAGTTACCTTGGCCAGGGTAACTCGAGGGGAGGGTTGTCCCAGCTATCTGAGGCCATATAAATGAGGCCTAATCTTTTCATTTTACACAAGAGATCGACAGGTTGGAAGTGGAAAGTATGTTGTGAATAATTTTATATTAAAAAACCTCCAGCTTCAGTCCCTTCGTGACACGGAAAAGCAGAAAGTAAATGATAGGTCGCTTATTTAAGTCATAGCCATACTCTCTCTCTCCTCTACAAACCATTTGTCAGCTGTCAGGGGAGGAAGGTTTTTGTGGCTGATTCGCCAGGTGTCAATTACACGTTAACTGAGAGGCTGCCGTGGGGTTCTAGGACGTGTAAAAGATCTTTCCACTGACTCGAACTGACGGGGTATTGCTGACAGAAGTCAGCAAGTTATTAATTAGAAATTAGAAGAGAGTTGCTGAATACAACTGTACTAGATCCACTTAAAAGTATCAAGCCAATAAACAACATTGAAAAGCGCAAAACAAGCCGGAAACATATAAAGCGAATAATCATCCAAAGCAGACACAAACGAAACCGTGTATATGCGAGATTTTATGAGGAACATGGCGGTCCTGAGGCTGTGGGTTAAGAGACTGCTTGGATGCGTGTCGCTGTCAGGACTGTCCTGTGTCAAGGAAAATAAATAGAACAATCAAATACCCTGTGAGCCAACTCGTGAAATGTACTAGCAATAATGTTAAGCTCGATTACCAGCCACTGTTCGGGGAAAGAACGTAGACTGGACACAATGTTGCGATATGTTGCGTTGAAATGTTGCGATCGTCTGGCCCGGGCTTAACACGATGGACGAAAATGTTTTCTCCTGCAGGGCTTCGTGTTTCTTTTTTAACATTTTATTTTGGTTCTGGCTCATCAACTGAAGGAATACCTAAATACCGCCGTGAATTAAAATCATATTATGTAGCGGGGAAAATTAAACAAGCCTCGAAAGATTTTTTTGACTTTCGATAACTCGAACCTCCATGGGAAACCCACAAAGGTTCGAGGCTGTATCATGAAACTGTTCGGGGGAGATGTGAACAATGGCCGGACTCCGAGATTAAAATGGTGATCAGGACACAGAAAATGTAAAACTACTATGATACTTAAAGTGCTACTATGATCAAATTCTCGATATCCATTTTTTTACATTTTCGCACACAATAGGTGTGTCCAAGATATTTTGCCAAATTTCAATCTATTACGAACAACAGAACTCATGTTTTTTGGACCTTTATTTCCGAGAATTTACGGCCGCCATTAATTTTCCTTGTTCCAAGTCTGGGTTGAGAATTGGAGAAAATGACATTTTCTCAAAAATACCGCACGGGTTGAAATTATAATAACAATTAAATATAGAAAATTGCACGAATTTATGAGCCAAAGCTTTTGTTATTCTTATGCGAACTGCTACACTACTTGTTATTATAATTTCAACCCGTGTGGTATTTTTGAGAAAATGACGTCATTTTCTCCAATTCTCAACCCAGACTTGGAACAAGGTCAGAACTTCATGCTAGCCCACATATCCATATATGGATAGGACATAACCATATATGGATATATATGGATAAGACAATATGGGAGTGTGCTCTATATGTGGGCTAGCATGAAGTTCTTGCCTGGAACGGTCTTCCAAGGAAAATTAATGGCGGCCGTAAATTCTCGGAAATAAAGGTCCAAAAAACATGAGTTATACTGTTCGTAGCAGATTGAAATTTGGCAAGATATTTAAGAAAGACCTGTTGTGTACGAAAATGTAAAAAAAATGGGTATCGAGAATTTGATCGTAGTAGCACTTTAACCAACAAAGCAAATTCTCGAATGTTGTTTGGAATCCAGCTTAGAATAATGTACGTAAAAAATATATACTTTTAATTATCTTTTACGCGTTGAGAATAATTTAGCACGAAATTTGAAGGCTGCCGCGCTTTTGATAAGTTTCTGCGCTTCTGTAGCGCTTTTGATAAGTTTTGAAAACTGCAGGAAACATTACGAAGGGAGCCATTAAAGCGCGCGTAATTGGCGTGCAAATCACGCCAATTAAAAAAAGTTTAAATTGGATACCTGTGCTTGGACACCCACGTGATTAAGCGCCGATTACGTGACAAATAGGCGCGCGGAGAACCAATCACGATCAAGAATTCTGTTATAGATACGATTATAATGGAATCAAAATACATAATACGAAACAGCAAATTTCTATGGTGCGCTACTGTGGTACATAATAGTAACGAGTTACTATTCTTGTCAGAAACAGTCTGTTAATTGCGTGTCTAGCCCGGCCATTTTACAGTCAATCCTTAGGAACTAATCGGTTTACTTCCCAAAATAAATAGATTATCTTTAAAATTAATCGCTTGGCGAAACTGTGTAGAAATATAAATCGTTTAACTACTTTACCTTAACCTTAACCAACAGTCGTCTGACTACAAGTTGACTTACATTGCTGCACAACTTCTCATTTTCGTCTAGCCTCTTCCGTATTTTTTTCACTTGTGATGACAGGAGTAAGATTATCGAATACTCAACCAAGGATGCAAATACAAATAAGAAACAGCAAATGAGGTACACATCAATCTTTTTTACGTAATTTACCTACAAACCAAAAAGAAAAGAAAAATTGGTCCGGCATTTGTTGTGTCTTATGCAAGTTCAGTGAACTTGAACCACAAGGACAGCTCTCAACTAAATTATGATTTACGAACAAATAGACGTATTCGGCTAACGTGTTTACATCCTTGTTGCCACCCAATTCAGATCACGTGATGATTCATTTGGGAGGTTACAATTGTGCAATTTGCTACGCGCAACTGAGTGCATGACGGTACGTGCAAACAGAACAATTGTACCCTCCCAAATGAATCATCATCTGAATTGGGTGGCAACAAGGATGTAAACATGTTAGCCGAATACGTCTATTACTGCGGTTGTGCTGTTTGTCAACTCTGTCTACCCTCCCTACCTTTGCAATAGAACTGTTCAGCATAGTAAGGATGGTAACAATCGTCAAAACTGCTGTGACAGCAAGTGTCACGCGAGCCGGTGGAGTGTCACGTGGGAGTACAAAACCAACCCACGACAAGATGACCACAATCACTGACGGTGCATACACGTGATAGATGAAGTAACTGTAGATTCTTTCAAAAATAAATGTTGCAGTTACCCCTGTCCAGTTGGCTAAAGAAAAAAGGTATTCAAAATCAAGACAACCCCTTCACAGCTAGGAATGATCAGATAATAGTAAACCAAAATATAACAAAAGGAAAGTGACGGCGTTCTCGCAAGAGCACGGTCGCGAGTCCTTTTCTTTCGCTCTCTGGCTTTAATTCTGATAAAACACATGCTGCTAGTTTTTCAGACTGATATGATCATCAGATGGCTGATTCCCCGTGCTCATCGCTCTCACCAGTTCCCTAAAAAATATAATCCAAATCAGAACTGATCCATTTTGATCGAGCTTTTTGTACAAGAAAAAAAGCCTTTTTGCAGCCTTCTTTACAATTAATTATGTTTTTACGTTTAGTTGTATTAATAGTTTAAAGTGCCTTTCGGATTCTTAAACGCGTCCATACGAACTTTTCATTATTAAAGAACAGAACAAAGTGCGTACATGTGCTTTACTTTTAGTGCCGGAGGCTTCAATGTTGCGTTGTTAGAATAGATTTGCACAAAAACTCCGAAAACTATGGCATAGAGCTAACCTAAAGTTTGCAGGATATATTTGGGATTTTCCGTGAGAGTGTATCCGGTTACGTACCTGCAACATAAGCCGTGAAGGACTGGGACAGCTCCATATCAGTGAGAATATACTGAGGATGCATTTGCAGAGTATCGGGTACAAAGTCCATTCCACTTGAAGTTTCCCATTGAAACGTGATATGAGTATCACTGTACCCATCTATGAACATAATTACATCATGAGACCAAGGTCCTCTTTGCAAGATTATGGCTTTTCGAGATCTGATGATTGTTCACATTTAAATCGATAAATATAAACATACGTTATTTCAATTAATCTTACTATGTTAGTACTAAATGAAATTCCATGCAGAACGTTTCCACATACATGATATGATATGATATTCAGCCCAATCCGGACAGCTGAAATCAAATAAAACCAAATAAGGGAACACTCACAACTTTCTATGGTGATAGGACATCTTTGCACGTCCATTGGAAAATCTTGTAGATCCATGGGACAATAAGCTTTAATAGTGATCCTGGAATATCAACCACACAAAAATAACCCATTAATTGCAAAGTTTAAAAACATTCTGTGGAGTAGGTTCAGAGCCACCGAAACTTAAGGTGGCTCTGAACCCACACTACAGAATTTTTTTAAACTTTGTTAAAAATTGCATCTGATCATGCTTATCACAATTCAATAATAAAAAATGGGTGTCACCGGACTCGTTTTTCAGTTATAAACGCTTAAAGCTAAAATTAATGGTGTTTTAAGCAGGTCATATTGTTGGTACGGTAACCTATTGTGCCACAAAATTGACAGCAACATGTTTACCAATGATTGGGCAGTTTCTTGATATAGAGTGGTTATAATGACCCATCAAAGTTTACGTCTTGGAAAGTCTTGTTTCGAGCCACCGCAATGGCGCTATTTTGAGTAAATTAAATACCGTGAACAAAACTTATTCACAACAAACAGTTAGCAACGAAGAGTAAAACGAAACGGTCATAGCGAGCTTTATATAATGAACGTAGTGCAGTAAAGATGACTCTTTATTAAATGTTTAAAAAGTATGCTCAGGGGAAAGACTATATGAGAGTATTTGTAGAAATTCGTAATAATTAGGGTTTGTTAATCTCTTTTGTGCGATTTCTCCCATGGATATACTTGACCAATTAAGCAATTATGAATTCTTTTTTGTACGTTATCTACTTAATTAATTCCATACCTCGCATTGTACTTAACCAATCCTCCGGGAGCCAACATGATCATCACATTGCTACTGGTGACGTCATGCATTTCACCATTTTTGGCATTCACAAAATACGAGTCAGGCATCCAAATAAGGTCATTCACTTGATTGCTGAGGTATAACGTCTGATTGGTTCCATGATCCAGTCTTTTATCGATCCATTGTTGCCTTAAGAAAACATCAAACGTGAAATCCTGTGCAAAGTGTTGAAAAAGAACAAGAAAGAAAGAAACAAGATCGAAATTTGCATTTTTCACACTATGTTCGGGCCTATTTACACAGGTTATGAGTTTTTTGCCACATGCACTTAGATCCCGTCCACACTACGCCGGAGGGATTTGAAAACGCAATAATCACAGGTGGCAGAAACGCTTGAGTGCATCCCTGAGCATGCCCATAACAAGGTTCTAGATACCCGTTTGTTACCCGCCATCGTCTAAATCTGTTTGAACGGACGTCAAAGAGAAAGGTTTATCCTAGGTGCGCACAAGAAAGAAAACAAAAAAGTCAAGATAATAGACCCTAATACAAAACAAAGAAACACCTCACAGGTTCTTACACCGAGGTAAACCCAAGAAAAAAGTCCGGTCGAACAAAGAGTAAATCCAAGAGGAAAACAACAAAAATGAGCACTTTTCGTGGTGGAATGTGGAATTATTGCTAAACATAACAAGAGTGTTAAGCTTCAAAATCGATTGAAAACATCGTGACCTCATCGTTTTAGAAAAGCTCCGTTTTCAAAGTGTTTTCCGTCCACTAAAACGCAAAGCTCCGTTTTCCAATTCCTCCGGTTTCAGTCAAGAGCATTTTCGAAAAGCTCCGTTTTCGGTGGGCAATTTATCCGGATTAGGATGAACGATATGGCCTACTCGGGGAAACAAAGCTCGGTTTTCAAATCCTCCGGCGTAGTTTGGGCACCTTACCGTGAAATTCAACCCGTGACATCGCACCGGTATCGCACCGGTAACGCGGAGGACACGGGTTCGAATCTCGTTGAAGCCCTGACTTTTTTCAGGCTTTTTCTTTCCGATTGCTTAAATTGGAAAATATACTGCGATGATCATTCTTTACTTTCAAAAATCTTGCCTTTTTGGTAATCAAATACGACTTCATATTTACTGTTGTTGTTAATTATTGTCTGAAATGGTCACATTTTAGAGTAAAATAGCTGGAATTTTTAGACAGAGTACAGAGAAAAGCATGACCATGTGCTACAGCTAACAAATATTTTGGCCGTAAATTCTACAAAATGCAACCGTGCCTTCCTTCGACAGTTACCGGCCATCAGATTTTCTCCACTGTTTCACACAAATTGAAGTCCAAATTTGCGCGGGTGGGTCTGTGAAACAGTCTCTAAAGTGTCGCCGCATTGCCTCGGCAGCGAAAAATCCGGATGTGAGATATTTTACTTCAGAGACCCAGTTTTTCACTGTGAGGAATATAATAGAAAAAAGATGATCCATGAAGTGCATACTAACCATATCGACTACATTGATGGAGTTAATAGACAACAAGTAAAAACCAACTGTGATAACAACAGGCCCACCTGGAAATAGAGAAAAGAAAACAGATTGAAAAAAATTCCACAATGGGATTTTCACAACAGACAATAGTTTCCTTGATACCTTCAAGAGATTCAGTGGAAAAGACAAGAGTTTTCTCCCGTGTACGGAGCTCAGTAAGGGCCACTCAGTTTTCCTCGTCAAATTTCCCTTTCATGACTCGTGTTTTTATGAAACGATTTCTAGATTCAGCTAAATTAACTGGCGCGACTTGAAGTTTTTGGCCCGACTTCAACTTTTCTGGAACAACTTCTACTTTTTTAGCACGACTCTAACTTTTTTGGCACGACTTTAACTTTTCTGGCACGACTTCTACTTTTTTGGCACGACTCTAACTGTTTTGGCACGACTTCTACTTTTTTTGGCACGACTTCAAACTTTCTGGCACGACTTCAACTTTTTTGGCACGACTTTGACTTTTTTGGCACGACTTCAACTTTTCTGGCACGACTTCGCACGACTTTCAGTTTTGGCACGACATGGATTATTTCTCCGCTCATTTTGTGAACCGCTGAATCTAGTTGCCAAAGGCAGCCAAAATGGCGGCTACAATCGCACGGTTGAGGATGTTTCATTTGGGTTTTATCGCAATTATAGGAAAGTGTGCTGGGGTTCTACCTAGTTGTTTTCCTGCATTGAACAGTGGTCATGCAGAACTTGACGAACTAATCGAACGTTACTTCAAGACAGGACTTGGCTACGACGAGATATTACTGTTGTTGGGTTTGTTGCACGGCATAGCTTTAAGTATACGCCAGTTAAAGAGAATATTGAGATGTCGTGGTCTTAGAAGGAGGGCTAATCACAGCGATCCACGCCAGGTTTGTAGTACTTGGCAGCGGCAGTACCATCGGATACAGGCAGATGACTCAGAGGCTTGCTCTTAACTATGGGCTTGTTGTTGACAAGGAAACAGTGAGAGAATTATTAAAGATACTAATTGTAGATCCCGATGGTGCAGGGGCACCCAACGAGAAACTTCGATGAAATATCTGTTCGGGAGAGTCCACTCGTTCTAAGACTTTCGGATAATGCATCGACAAAGAGCTACTGATTTCTTAACTAAAACATCAGCTAAAAGATTCGAAACCAGGATAAATCCACGAGAAAATAGTCCCTTAGATATTCGGAACGGATATTTTTGTAATTTTTGGCTCTTAATAAGGTCGCCTAGCATTTTCGGATAAGCAAATAGTTTGCGGAGAAGTTCTTCGAAGGTAGCGTTCAGCTAGCAAGATTTAATTTCCTAACATTTTCGGGTACTTCAATTTTCAGCTAAGAAATCCGAACAGATCAAATTTTTCTAGCTGATCAAAACAACTCTTTAAACAGTATTTAAACATTACAAGGAGCCTAGAAATATCCCTCAAAGGATTTTTTACTTAATTTGCTCGTTGGGTGCCCCTGATGGTGTTTCTGCAAGATCGAAACATAGACTCCGGAGAAGGCAATATATAACAAAAGGTCCAAATCACCTGTGGCATATCGATGGATATGACAAGTTGAAGCCTTTCGGATTTTGTGTTCACGGAGCCATTGACGGCTACAGCCGACGCATTATGAGGTTGGCCCCACTAACAACGATCCATCTGTCATAGCTCAGTACTTCGTTGACTGTGTCCGTCAAATCAGCTCTACAGCGCTTCTTTAGGCGTAACGGGACTGACGCAATGGGTTGGGAGAAACGTTTTCTGTATGGCAAATCAGTTAAGAATCAACGTATTGAAGCTTGGTGGGGTATTCTTCGAAGAGGCTGCGCAGACTGGTGGATCCGCTTTTTCAAAGACATGAGGGACTGTGGCCTTTGCTGTGATGATGACGTGGTGCAGGCAGAATGTCTCAAATTTTGTTTTATGCCTGTGATTCGGCATGAGCTGCACAAAGTAGCTGTATTGTGGAATTTGCATTAGATAAGGCCGTGAACCACTCAGGAATCGCCGAGGAATCGCCGAGTGTTTTAGCACAATGTAATACACGGATTAGGCTTCTTCATTTGCTTTATGACATAGATTTTACGCGCGCTAAACAATAAAACACGCTTTTTCTATGTTCTATACTTAGGTAAAACATGGGTTTTTGACCAATCAGAGCGCGCACAGAGTCCGATCTATACTTGAAACGTCCAAAAAAAGGCATTCCTGTAGCTTAATTCTGTAAGGCGTCTACTTAAAGCTATGCCATACAACAAACCCAACAACAGTAATATCTCGTCGTAGCCAAGTCCTGTCTTGAAGTAACGTTCGATTAGTTCGTCACGTTCTGTATGACCACTGTTCAATGCAGGAAAATAACTAGGTAGATCCCCAGTACACTTTTCCATAATTGCAATAAAAACCAAATGAAATATCCCCAACCGTGCGATTGTCGCCGCCATTTTGGCTCCCTTCGGCAAACAAAAGTTGTTAGCGGTTCACAAAATGAGCCGAGAAATAATCCAAGTCGAACCCAAACTGAAAGTCGTGCCAGAAAATTTGATGTCGTGCCAAAAACTGAAAGCCGTGCCAAAAAAGTTGAAGTCGTGCCAGAAAGGTTGAAGTCGTGCCAAAAAAGTTAGAGTCGTGCCAGAAAAGTTGAAGTCGTGCCAAAAAAGTCAAAGTCGTGCCAGAAAATATGATGTCGTGCCAAAGCCGTGCCAAAAAAATTGAAGTCGTGCCAGAAAGGATGAAGTCGTGCCAAAAAAGTTAGAGTCGTGCCAAAAAAGTTGAAGTCGTGCCAAAAAAGTAGAAGTCGTGCCAGAAAAGTTGAAGTCGTGCCAAAAAAGTCAAAGTCGTGCCAGAAAATATGATGTCGTGCCAAAGCCGTGCCAAAAAAATTGAAGTCGTGCCAGAAAGGATGAAGTCGTGCCAAAAAAGTTAGAGTCGTGCCAAAAAAGTTGAAGTCGTGCCAAAAAAGTAGAAGTCGTGCCAGAAAAGTTGAAGTCGTGCCAAAAAAGTTAAAGTCGTGCCAAAAAATTTAGAGTCGTGCCAAAAAAAGTAGAAGTCGTGCCAAAACAGTGAAAATCGTGCCAGAAAAAGTTGAAGTCGGGCCAAAATCTTCAAGTAAAAAAACTAATCCTTATCGGGCCCATGAGGACTCTTGAGGCCGGCCAGAAGATTGCGCCATCCATCCCGGTCTGCCGCCGATGCGGCAGCAAGCCCCCACGAATGCTATCCCAGCTGGTTTCTTACCTTCTCCGCAGTTCTTCTCCACGTTTCTCTCGGCCGGCCTCGTCTCCTTTTTCCTTCAGGAGCCCATGTTAGTGCAGTCCGCGAGATGTTGTTAGGACTAGTCCTCAATATGTGCCCTATCAAAATCTTCAAGTCGCCCCAGTTAATTTAGAAGTCTAATTCTAATTTAGAATCTAGAAGTCGTTTCATAAAAACACGAGTCATGAAAGTGAAATTTGACGAGGAAAATTGAGTGGCCCTTACTGAACTCCGTAAATATTTATTGGCTCACCGTCGTAATGTGGTCTTATCCTCAAGTCATACTTTTCTTGATCAAGTAGAATTCCCAGAAGATTGTCAACTTTTCTTTTGATAAAATACAAAAAAGAGACTCTCGTTAACCTTAAACTTGCTTGTTGCGTCGTCAACCACACAAGCACATCTCTATTGTCTTCACTCCTACACCACAACTGTTATGTTCTTGTCCACCAATATCACTGTGCCATGCTAACATTTTTATTGTTTTCACTGCACACCACAATAGCCCATTGCAGAAACGTGAGAGGACTGGGACGAGTTTCTTATATTGATTAGATTGAAAATCTAAACATTTCAACTGAAATGTTACTGAATGAAAAGCTACCCAGCCAAGTTTGAGAGTTTTCAGTGGAAAATTGTTCAAATGGGACAATCTCAAAAGTTGCAAAATTCCATACAAATCCTTATAATTTTGTGGCTTGTCTACCCAATCCATACAAACTCTCTATTTTAGGTGATATTTGAAGAGCTACCATTTTCCTTCTCTAAATACTTTTATTCTTAGTAAATACTCTCAAATTTAGTTGATCTTTCATCTGAATATCTTAGTTTTTCAAACAAACGGAAAACAACCATACTCTTTCCCAGTCCTCTCACGTTTCTGCAATTGCCTATTGTATGTTTTTGTCCAATGCCACAGTCACCATCACCAGCACATTTCTATAGTTTACACACTACCGCCACTCAAGAGTCTGCCACCAGCACGTTTCTATTGTTTTTACTACACCACAACACATTTCATTTGTTCTCACTCCACCTCCACCACTGCTACCACCGCAACAATTGTATTACTTTGTCACCACCACATTCCTATTGTTTTCACTCTTCCGCCACCAGCACATTTCTATTGTTTTCGTGCACCACCAGCACAACTGTGTTGTAGGTAGACTCAGTGAAGACAAACTTCTTCTGGAATCTGCTAAATATAGAAGACACGTGACCAGCCATAACTAGAGTACTTTCTCGGGAGAGGAAGCAAGAGGACACTGTGATCGACTTTTATTTACCAGTACATAGGTTTTTAATAGATTTTACTTATGTTGTATTTAAGAGGGCCACAAGTTTATTAGTTGTGTAACTATTGGGTGTTACCCCCTATAAATAGAGATTGATTGATTGATTGTTGATTAATTGATCTAGGTTGCGTTATTTATCTAACTATAGGCAGGGAGCGGTTTACAAGATCAAATGCTCCGACTGCCAGGTTTCCTATATCGGTGAGACTTTCAGAAACTTTAACACAAGACTGATCGAACACACAAGAGACGAGAAATTGTGATGCCAATAATCGCATTGCTGAACATTATTAACTGTCAAACTGCAGAATTGACTGGAACTTTGCTCATCGCATAAGCTACAACACAAACTATTTTGAATGACCGACAATGGAAAGCTGTTACACATAACTGAGAACAAATGCTTCTAAGGCACCTTGCAAAGGACTTATTCAGGATATAAACAAAACCGACAAACTGTCCTCAAACAGACCGATGTAAGTTGACTAACAATAGATCACACTATACGAGCTCTCTGACCCATAGCTATGTCATAGAAACTAGTACATCGAAAGGTAAGCAGAAAAAGACGAACGTTAAGATCGCTGACATCGGTTGAAATATATTACATTGTGCTCGTTCTAACTCAGTCCAATCTGTAAGTATCGATTTTTCGATAAATAGCAACCTGCGTGATTTTAGTCTGTTTCGTTTTTTCTTTAATTTTCTCTTTGTAATGGTCATGGTGCTAAAATCGCATAGTTTGAATATTCATCCAAAAATTTTTGAAAAGAACATATCGTCCTTATTATTTCCTTACGGTCGTCTCGTTTGAATTTAAATGAGAACCGACTCAATGGGCTAAGTTAAAACAGATTTTGTGTATTTATTTTTAGATACCTTAACATTTGCCTCACGAAAGGTTCTTCACAATATTTGTTTTCGAGTAACTGTTTGAGATAGTACAAATTAATATAAGAAAGACCATATATTTGAACCGCGAAGAGAGATATGAAGACATGATCATTGCAGTTATAGAAATAACTTAAGCAGTTGTGAAATTAAAGCCTGAAAAAAATTCAGGCCTGAAAAGTACGGGATTCGAACCCATGACCTCTGCGATACCGGTGCTGTGCTCTACCAACTGACTATCGAGCCAACTGGGAGCTGGTCACTTTGTGAGTGACCAACTCACAAAGTAAGCGACCAGCTGCGATCATCATGTCTTCATATGTTTGAGGTAATATCGTTCCTGATTTTCAAACCCTTGATTTTGTTCCAAATTCATCAGTCTTGAACACGAGGCAGAGAAAAAGTGACGACAATGATATAGGAAAATCGTATAAGGTTGAAATGTAGCACTAAGGTATAAGAATAAAGAAATGAAAGCAATACCTTTCTTGGAGTGAAACGATTACTCTTGAAAACAGGAAAACAAAGACCAAGTGAAGGGTGATATGTTTCATCTTGTCCGCACCTGAGACGTTTTTCAAAAAAACTTAGATATACTGTGTGACGAGCACTCTTTAACTTGTGATTAAATATTAATCATTTGTAAATATATCTAAAAAGAAATTCAATTACCTCCTAATGTATGGCGCTATCACAAGTGATAATTATCAATGTAGAACAAGAAAATACATTTACGAGAATTATATCAGTTGAAAACATTCTTCCGATAGGTTTCTCCGACCGACACAGAAGCAATTTACAACATTCCTTTTAATACTCAGTGTAAAAAAAAGTCAATAACAATGTTTTTTTTTTCACCTTGTATTAAGATGAAGATACTTTTTGAAAAAAAGAAATTTTACGAAAGTAATTTCTCGCTTTAGACTCACGAATAATAGAGATGTTTTAATCTCCTGGCTTATCTGTTTTTTTTTTTTAAGGCAGGGAATGCTTTTTATTTAGGTATTCAGTTCAGTCGGGAGTAATAAGTCTTAGCAAAGTAGTTTTCTTTATCAATTGGCTTTTCACTTAAATGGCAGATGTTTTTCGCATAGAATGAAAATTTCCATCGACTTAATTACAAAGTTGCCGTATCTTAAACAAAAATCTATTTTAGTTCGGCAAATTAAGAGCATTACTCTTTTTCCTCTATGGAACAAACAAGTAACACTGCTGGTACAAGCTCTGAACCACCAACCAGTTACAGTCGCGGAAAACATTGTTAGACCATCTAAAGAGTTCCAGATTAACTATAAAATTAACTATATTATTGAATAAAAACCACCCAACAGAGACATCAGATCTCTCAAATCGATTTTGCAAGCTTTTCTGCACTGTTAATATAAATGAGATAAATGGATAGACTGGTGGGTGATTCAGTGGCTAGATGATTCTGAGCCAGAACTGATACAGCCCCAAAGCGCGTAAATTCCCTTTGTATGTTCAGAACCATGCTGGTTTTTTTACTCGACCAATCAGAACTACGGAATTTCTTTTGCCCAAAGATACTGAATCAGAGGATTGAAGGCAAATGATGGCGGCCGCTCTTGAAAAGGCTGCCAAAAAGCTCACAAGAACGAAAATTCGAGCGATATGCTTTGCCGGGAAAGCGCTAATAGAAGAGGACACATTTGAAAGGGTCTGCAGCAAGGCTCGAGGAGCTTTTTCTTTTTCTTTTGAGTCGAGCTTGGCGCGGTGAAAATATGCTGTACTTCCGGTGAGATGTTACGAGGTTGTTCTGAAAGGATGTGAGTGAAAGCGTGAAGATGTCATCGCAGGGTAAGAATGTTAACAGATCGTGTTTTTTGGAGAGTCTATTTATTGCTGGTTTTAAGTTTGTTAGAGATAGACAGGAAGTTAGTGCACGTAGAATAAACATTGTTGAGGACGATGTTTCCATTTTAAAGCTAGGTTCTACGGCGGTGTTGAGTAAAGAAAACAGGCCCTCGCCGTCCTTGTACTCATTGCAAACATTGTTTCAAACTTATTTTTTAAACTGTATTTAGAATATTAATATGAAATCTAAGAACAACAGCAATTTTCAAGGAATCGTGGTTGGAAAACTACTGTCGACAGCAAGGACACGGTACGAATTTTTTGGACTCTTTTTAGCATTCAACAAGTGATCATATCTCTCAGTAAGACGTTGGAGTCGTTCACCGCAGCGGTCGAGTTCATCCCTGAACAAAAGACACACCCGCCAGTCTCACCCCCTTTGGCTGTGGTCTCAACAATTTTAATTTTCGAAAAACTAAATATTTACAATTGGGACGTGTACCACCCCGTGGTGGAGGGCGCCTAAACTTCAAAATATAAACAAATAAATTACAGGTCAACCCTACTGACCATGCCCCCTTGTTCCGTTCAAAGACGCGCCGGCCAGTAGGCGCCAAATAAATAAACAAAATAAATAAACAACAAAAAGGAAAAACGATTTGACAATCCGAGAAAAATCAAACACAGTTTGTTCGTCTCCAGGTCGACGCAAATGGTAGCCGCAAATATTCTTCAATACTCGACCTACTCTTCCCTCAGTTCAGTGACCTCTTGTTTCGGTGCCCCTTATGTCCTTCTTTTAACAACTCAGTTCCACAACACTGTCTTTCTAACTGACGGCAGACGTAAAAAATAATGAGACAGATCTAAACAAAACGTTTCCAGAATTCAAATTGTTCGCTAGTAGCGTGATCTTTGTGGATACAGCACTAAGTCCAATATGCACAATCCCCCCCCCCCCCCTTTTTATCTGTGTACAATCCATCGTGATAACTCACTGACATTACGGAACAAGACTAAGGGATCCTCGTACAAGGGAGGCAACGATTTTCTTATTCTCTTTCAAGGGCTTCTTCCACTTAAGGTGGCTGGAAACAGTTTCCAGTCTGACTTTTCAAGACTTAAGCCGTTCAACTTCACTCTATTCTCTGATAAAGCACGCTAAAATAAGCCAATCACAGTCCCTGTTAGAACTGTTCCAAAAATTTGATTGGCTAACGAGACGACAGCTGTCAATCACAAACTGAACTTCTGCTAAGCTTTCAGTAGTATATAGAATTCTGTAGTATATGAGAAGGTTTCTACTACAAAGGAATCCGGCCGCATTGTGGCTCACAAAAACGTGCCGACCGTTTCAAATGGAAATTAAGAAACAAGGAGCTCAAAACTAGCGAGTGCTGAGTTGTATTTGAATGGAGCTGCCAAGGAGCTACAGTTGTTTACGGCTTGCAGCCGCTTGCAGCAAGATTGCACGAACTGGGGTCAAAGTTGGAAAGACTAGACCGCTTCCACTGGTTCTACTCCGAGTAATGGTAAATATCAGAGCCAACTTTCAACTGATCACTCGTCGAGTGAGCGATGATACGAAATTGTTGAGGTTCACTTCGCCGAGATGACCGGAGATCGCCAGTTAGCAAACGAGCGTTACTACACTGCATGTAATAAGTGTTGTTTGAAAGAAAGAAAGCTCAGTTGGTGTTTTCTTTCGTTGTTTTACTTCTTAAGTTTAATTTCTGCCTTCGTAATGTCTTTAATCGAAGCATTCGCTAGGTTGAGAATGAGAAGTTGTTTATTTCGTTGCGTGTTTTGTCGGAATCTAGCAAAACTTGTTATTTTAGTACAGTTTTAGCACTTCTGTTGTTTATAACAATGGTCTCCCTGCAGCTATATTTACTGCAGACAAATAGCTCGTTTCCACTGCATTTGTCTGAGCCACAAGGCATGTTTAATTTGGGTCAAATTTGTCAAAATTCCGAAGCAAAAATTTGAAGAAGCCAGCTTACCGTTATCAACCCGTGCTCTGTTAAAGGCCATGTTACACGAAGCAATTTTTCTTGCAACTTGCAACGCAACAAACGTTGCGTTGCAAGTTACAAGAAAAGTAGAACGACCCTTTACTTTTGGCAACGTTGCGAGACAAGTTGCTTGCGTGTAACATCCCCTCTGCATCTTGAAAGGTTTTTTATTCGTCATCGTAGCGTTGCAAGTTGCAAGAAAAATTGCTTCGTGTAACATGGCCTTAAGCAATAGACCACTCTTTCTATGGGTTTACCGGCGCAATAAACCACGCGGGATGTTCAGTGGGAGAACACGAGAAAAGCTTGTAAATCACGAGCCGTTAGGCGAGTGATTTACAAGCTTTTCGAGTGTTCTCTCAACATCCCAAGTGGTTTATTGCGCCAGTAAACCCATAGAAAGAGTGGTCTATTGCTTTTATGAAATAACTATGGAAAACGTTTGTCAAAGAGAGGAAAATTTATTGTACTTTCGTGATCAAGTTGCTTATTCTCATCAAAATCATGAGATTGACCCGACAAACCAATCACAGCGACTGACAGAATGAAAGCACAGACTCGGCGCCGGACACAAAATCTGCAGAGCAAAGCGACGAAAACATTTCACGCTAAAAAAGTTTTAAGAATGGAAAGGAAAAGATTGTCGGTGAAAGGCAGAAAGTGTATTAGTTAGTTCAAAAGTATTTTGACGGGGAAATACAGAGATGTGTAGGCGGAATTGGCCATCGCGAAAGTAAAAGACTGTACGGACAGTTTGCAAGTGGTACAAACTTCACACGCTTGGTGAAGTGATTCAACGATAACTTTCCAAAGGTTTGCGAATGGAATAAAGGTTAGTTACAGAAATGCTGCTTCCGAAAATTATTTATGTTGAAGGCTATGAAGTGCGTGTCTCTCTGTATTTTGAAAGCAAGCTCGCGGAAACCAAATTAATTTATCGTGTTATGCATGCATGCGTTGAGTTTAAACTCAAAATTTCTCCTAGGCTTAAATGTCAACTCGTAAGAAATATTTTCCCTGCTTTTTAGCAACCCAAATTGATCAGTTGAGCCCGCCTGTAGTCAGAAATGCAGTCTCCACAGACCACGGAAGGCACCGAAAGCACTTGAAAATTCATTCTAAACTTAAACTTGTTGGATATGAAGTGATTATAACCAACTCGCGCTACACGCTCGTTGGTTATTTTATCACTTCATATCCAACTCGGGCTCATGGAATAATTGTTATATGTTCACTTCACCTTTGGTGACTAATTGTTAAATATATCTGTAGTGTATTTGGCCAGCAGTTGACATTAGTAAGAATGCGCACTTATGCGTGTTTCTGTAAGATAGAGAGTTTTGACGAAACACAAGAGAAATGGGAAAACTATGTGGAACGTGAGTTTTTCTTAGACCACCAGGTGCCCAGCTTGTTGAAGTGCCCAGCTTGTTGAGCTTGATCGGCGGCAAAACGTACGCCTTGTTGAGAGATCTTCTGACACCAGAAAAACCAGCTACGAAGAGCTTGCAGGAGATCGTCACAACCCTTCAACAGCACTTAAGTCCTAAGCCATTAGAAATAGCCGAACGCTTTGGTTTTTACAAACGAAACCAGCGTGAAGGTGAAACCGTGTTGACCTACGTGGCCGATCTGAAGGAGCTAGCGGCCCACTGCAATTTTGGCGCAAACCTTAACGAAGCCTTACGAGACAGGTTGGTCTGTGGCCTTCGCAATGTACAGATACAAAAGCGTTTGCTCTCAGAAGCCAAACTGAAATATTCCAAGGCTTTGGAGATCGCCGTAGCGATGGAAACCTGAGCCATTCATGATGCTTCGGAATTGCAAAGTGAGTTAAACCCAGAACAACCTAGAGTTGACAAGATATCAGACAACCGCCAAACAACTCCAGTACTTCCCCCACCGCCGAACCCCACTGCTAACGCTTGTTATCGGTGCGGAGGAGACTCGCACGCAACACACAATTGCAGATTCAAGGACCAGACATGCTATCATTGTGGGAAGGTAGGACACATTGCAAAAGTCTGTCGCTCGAAACTACAAGGTAAGCCCAACAAACACCGAAAACACCACCGCAAAACGCCCAAGTCCACACTGTTGAATACAGTGAGACCAATGAATATATATATCTTATTAGACGTTTTGGTGTGTAGTATCGCTGTATATTTTTACGAGTTGTGCGGTATTTTGACGAGCCCGTAGGGCGAGTCAAAATACAAACAACGAGTAAAAATATACAGCAATACTACACACCAAAACGTCTAATAAGAGATTTATTATCCAACGATTTCTTTTCCCAAAATTCTGACTTGCCAAGGTTTTGAAGTTCACGCGGCCGGGAGGAATGAGACGAGTACAAATATCGTGTGATATTTGTACTCGTCTCATTCCTCCCGGCCGCGTGTAGTTCAAAACCTTGGCAAGTCAGAATTTTGGGAAAAGAAATCGTTGGATAATAAATCTCTTATTAGACGTTTTGGTGTGTAGTATCGCTGTATATTTTTACTCGTCGTTTGTATTTTGACTCGCCCTACGGGCTCGTCAAAATACCGCACAACTCGTAAAAATATACAGCGATACTACACACCAAAACGTCTAATAAGATATATGAACTGCACATGAAGAAATTTAATGAGACACCCTTGCAGAAAACTGAATTGTTGTTGAAAACTTACATTGGGGAGAACATTACTCCTGTTGGAGTGCTCAAGGCAAATGTTGAGTACAAAGGCCAGCAACGATTACTGTTGGATCTGTATGTCGTCAAGGGCAAGGGCTCTGTGTTGATGAGGAGGGATTGGCTCTACAAGATACGCTTAGATTGGCGTGCCATCAAATCACTGAATGTTCCACAAGCTACACCACCTGTCAAAGAGCGTCTGGACACCATACTAGACAAATACTCTGATGTTTTTGAAGATAAACTTGGAACATTCAGATCAGCTAAAGCAAAGCTAACCCTCAAAGAAGACGCCCAAGCTCATTTCCATAAGGCTCGAGCTGTGCCATATGCCTTGAGACCAAAGGTTGAAGAGGAACTGAAAAGACTTCAGAATGAAGGTATTCTCACGAAAGTCGAGTGGAGTGAGTGGGGAACTCCCATTGTACCCGTTCCAAACAAAGACGGATCAGTAAGAATATGCAGCGATTACAAAGTTACAGTGAACCCGGAGCTACAAGCTGAGCAGTACCCCTTACCTCGCATTGAAGACATCTTTGCAAGGCTTGCCAGTGGGCAGAGATTCTCAAAGATTGACCTTCGTCAAGCATATCACCAACTAGAGATGGAAGAAGATTCCAAGAAATATCTCACTATCAACACTCATATGGGCCTGTTTCAGTACAATCGACTAGATTGTACTGAACATACCATTTACAGCTTTAAAAATTAATATGGTAATGTCCTGTAGGCGACGATTGGACAAAGTTAAGCCGTAGTCATCATCACCATGAAGGGGCACCCGTTTGTTGTAGACACACCTTAGAGCTCTCACATTAAGCCTTTCCAGCTTTTGCTTATCTGACTCATTACAATTATTCCAGATCGCTGAACAGTAAGTAAAATAAGGCATTACATACGAGTTGTAGAGGCACATCTTCGAAGAGATTGAAAGCGCATTCTTTAACCTGCACAAAACGTCTAACTGATTTCCAACTTTCTTTGTAATCTTGCCAATGTGTTTACTAAAATTTAGCGAATTATCGATAGTTACGCCTAAAAGTTCTAAATGGTCTACGATAGGAACCTGTACATCACTAATACTAAAGGAAAGATCGCAAGGATAGGTTTTTGGAAGAATAATACATTTACATTTCTCGGGATTGAGCACTAGCTTATTATCGTCAAACCAACGACTCGCAACAGCGAGATCGCCATTGATTACAGACTTTACCACCTCAGGATCGCGATCACTAAAATAAATTTGGTTATCATCAGCATAGTTGGACAAATTAGCACGATTAATAAAATAGAACAGATCATTAAGAAAAATATTAAAAAGAAGGGACCCTAACACCGATCCCTGAGGTACACCTTTAGAAAAAACAACAACATCTGATGTTACATCTTCTATCCTGACACGCTGGGACCTATCTCTAAGGTAACTGTGCAGGAGGGGCAGACTGACTGGAGCAACACCGTAGGCAGCAAGCTTAGCGAGGAGGAGGTCGTGCGGTATCATATCAAAAGCTTTACTCAGATCCATTGAAACTGCGCCAACAACACACTTATTGTCAAGTGCATTCCTCCAATCCTCAATCAAACGTAGAAGTACCGCCTCACAGCTGTAGCCCCGTCTATACCCAGACAGAAACGGTGATAATCAGAGAGTTGGCGTGCAAGGCACTTCTCAAAAACTTTATCCAGAGTAACTAAAATCGACACTGGCCGATAGTTAGATTTATCATGAGGATCGTCCTTTTTGAAGGTAGGGTAGATTTCGGCCAGTTTCCAAGCAGCCGGCACAGAGCCAGAATCGATAATCTTGTTAAAGTGCACCTAACCCCAAAATATTTTTTTCGCTTAAATGACTCTTTGCACCTGTTTGAAACGCATTGCGCCTTTTTGCCCTTTTCTAGCCCTAATCTTGACTTTTTACAGGCGGTAAAAGTTAAGAAATCTGGCCATCGTCTGTTCCACGACCGAGCAAGTAAGGGGAATGGGTTTATTCCTGGGTTGATGTCATAAACTTATTTGCATGCATGTTTACAAAGACTTAATACGATGCAAATCAGTCTGTGACGTCAACCCAGAAATAGACCCATGCCCCTTACTAGCTCGGTCGTGCAACAGATGATGGCTAGATTTCATAACTTTTACAGCCTATAAAAAGTAAAGATTTAGTTTCAAAAGGCGCACTGCGTTTCGAACAGGTGCAAAGAATTATTTAAGCGAAAAAAATATTTTGGGGTTAGATGCACTTTAGATAGCGGATAAGCAAGAGCATCAGCACCATCCCGCAATGTTCTTGGCGGTATCTTATCATAACCAGTTGCTTTTTTTGGATCAAGTGACTTAAGTATAAGTTCGACTTCCGGTGGACATACAGAGCGAAACTGGAAAGCTTCTTCCGCGGAGCAGTGGGTCTGTATAGCAGAGATACTTGGATACTTGGAGAAGAATCTCAAATGGAAATGGACAGAACAATGCAATGAAGCATTCCTCAAAGTGAAAGAAATGATCACTTCAGAGCAAGTTCTTACCCACTATGACCCAAGCCTACCACTACGGTTTGCTTGTGATCCCCAGTGTGGGGCAGTGTTGTCCCACGTGATGACCGACGGTACCGAGCGACCCATAGCTTTTGCTTCAAGGACACTCACAAAAACTGAGCAAAAGTATGCACAGATTGACAAAGAAGCCTTGTCAATAGTCTGGGGGGTCAAGAGGTTTCATGTATATTTGTTTGGATGCTCGTTCTCCCTGTTTACAGATCATCAGCCATTAACGTCAATCTTTCATCCGCGTAAAAGCATTCCTATTGTCACTGCAGCTCGACTTCAACGGTATGCCTTGTTCCTAGCTGGCTATGATTACACAATTGAATGCAGCAACACTAAGGTTCACAGTAATGCAGATGGTCTTTCCCGTCTTCCCCTTGAAAGAGAAATCAGAAACGAAGAAGTGGTAGACCCAGTGGGGGTTTTCAATTTGATGCAGTTTGATCCATTACCAGTCACTGTGGACAAAGTCCGGCGAGAAACGCAGAGAGATCCTGTCTTGGCTCAAGTGTATGAAATGACCAGTAAAGGATGGCTATACAACCAGAATCCTGATCTCAACCCTTTTTTTACACGTAGAGATGAGATCACATTACAATCAGGCTGCCTAATGTGGGGGATAAAAGTCATAATACCTCCCAAGCTGCGCCCACAAGTCCTCAAAGAACTCCATCAGGGGCATATGGGAGTCGTGAAGATGAAACCCATTGCACGCAGTTATATCTGGTGGTCCGGTATCGACAAGGAAATTGAACTGACTGACGAATTCATATTGATTTTGCAGGACCGTCCCTCAACAGCATGTTTTTGGTGGTAGTGGATGGACATTCAAGATGGCTAGAGGTAGAGAGAATGAGTTCTACCACTTCAGAGAAGACCATTGAAACCCTACAGATGTTATTTGCCAGGTATGGAGTGCCAGCCCAGTTAGTAAGCGACAATGGGCCACAGCTAAAATCAGAAGAGTTTGAGCAGTTCCTTAAGAGAAACGGGATTAAACACATCACTTCAGAGCCCTATCATCCTGCCACAAACGGCTTAGCAGAACGTTGTGTTGAGAGCTTCAAAAATGGAATGAAGAGTGCGACGGAAGTGAAGTCTTTGAACATTAAGTTGGCAAAGTTTCTGCTAGCTTATAGAAATGCTCCACACTCAACCACAACCACAGGAGAGCCTCCATCCCAGTTGTTTTTGGGAAGATTACGCACTCGACTGGACCTGTTAAAAGGTGGCTCGCAACAGTTTCCAGCACTTTCCAAGACGTAGCGTTTGATGGGTCATTATTACCACTCTTTATCAGTTGATGCTACAACCATGGTATCAAAAAACTGCCCAATCATTGGTGAACACGTTGGTATTGTTTTCATGACACAATAGGTTACCATAGCAACACTATGGCCTGCTAAAAACACCCTTAATTTCAGCTTTAAGCGCTTATATTTCCAAAACGGCACGGTGAAATTTTTTTATATTATCAACATTTGATAAGCATTATTAGGCGCAACTTTTGGCAAAGTTTAAAAAAATTCTGTAGGTGGCGTTCAGAGCCACCTTAAATTTTCGGAAATTTAAGGTGGCTCTGAACGCCACCTACAGAATTTTTTTAAACTTTGCCAAAAGTTGCGCCTAATCATGCTTATCAAATGTTGATAATATAAAAAAATTTCACCGTGCCGTTTTTGAATTATAAGCCCCTAAAGGTGTAATTAAGGGTGTTTTTAGCAAGTCATACAGTTGCTATGGTAAGCTATTGTGTCACGAAAATAATACCAACGTGTTAACCAATGATTGGGCAGGTTTTTGCTACCATGATTGTAACATCAACTGGTAAAGTGTGGTAATAATGATCCATCAAACGCTACGTCTTGGAAAGTGCTGGAAACTGTTTCGAGCCACCTTACATTCAGGTAAACAACCGCCAGATAGACCAGTCTGTCGCCAAGGGTGGTTCTGGAACGCGTCATTTTTCCATTGGCCAAAGATTGATAGCACGAAACTACTCTGGACACTCCAAGTGGGTACCAGGTACTGTCCATACTCAACTAGGACCCCTTTCTTATGAAGTGGAGATTGAGCCTAACCTTATTTGGCGTCGACACACAGTTCAACTCAAGGCTTGTAATGTTCGTGCCACCGACCATTCGCCAGTTCTCCACCCTGTGCCATCTCCGACCACAATCGAAAACCATGGCGAGCAAGTAGTTGACCCAAGTGAGCAGCCCGAGGCTAATTCCGTAGCAGAATATTCAGTTAGCACCCCACCAAGCCAAGTTGAACATGTTCCTGTTAAACGATACCCTACCAGGGTGCGAAAGCCTCCAGCTCGGTTGGACCTTTGAACATTAACTTTGCATTTTTGAACATTGAACATGGCAAATTGAACATTGACTTAGTTTCGGACTTTAGGGGGTGTTAAAGACTGGCCTAAGGGGGGAGGAGTTGTAGTGTATTTAGCCAGCAGTTGACATTAGTAAGCATGTGCACTTATGCGTGTTTCTGTAACCATGTGCTTGATTCGCATTAAAATCGAATACATGACAATATCTAGACGGCTTGGCTTGTATTAGAGTACGAAACAGTCTCGGGGTACACGGAGCTGCTAGAATTATTTTAAAAGAGAGTAGCCTTAGCCATGAGTATTTGGTCCGACAATTAAGTTGGGTGTCACTTTAGGCACGTTCTACTATGCAAATTGTAACTTTTGTATTTAAACCTGTCCATAACAATGCTCCAGATCTGTTCAAGAAATATTTTGTCAAATAATCATATAATTATTCTACTAGGCGTGATGGTCTTGACATGTTACATCCAAAAGTTTATACAGAAACTGCTAAGAAAGGCTGCTATTATTTCGGAGATTTTAAAAATTTTCCGTCCGGCTTGAAAGAAACTGAATTTCTATTCAAACCATGCCTAAGGACTTTCTTAGTTCTTAGAATTTTTAATAATTGTATATAGTTTTTATCTTTTACTTCATATATTGTAATCTTTTTAGGATTTTTATTGTTATTTCATTTCTATTTGTAGTTTCCCAGAGCACCACCCTTTGATAACAGCATTTGCTGACAGGTATACCCTGGTGATTATTATTACCTGTCAACATCACGAGTCGCTACAATAAGAAATACATCCTTGAAATTCAGTTTTTTTTTATTTCTAAAACAAAGGTATTCCGAAATATAGGCTTTTGTAAATCACAGTGAACTTCTTGGTTTACTTGAGAAAATAATAATTAGACTATGCACAATTACATTACATGTCTCCTAAGGGTTTTTATTCATATTTGACAAAATTACTTTTACTATTACTAAACGATGCATGCAAAAACTTGCGGACGATAAACTTTTCGTTACTTAGGCCCAAACACGACATTGAGGTTGCCATTCAACGAAATTCTTGAATTGCTTGCCGTGGTGTGGCCTATTATGAGAAGTCACAAGATTGTCATAGTTAAGACCAATATGGTGGAACTTAGTGGCACAAAAACTTAAAAATTTCACAGCTTCAGCATAACAAGAAATGAAAGAAAAAAGGAGAAAATGTTAACCATTAAATACAAGTTAATAAAATCAAAATATCGCATCGACAGGACTGTTTTCCTTTGTAAGATGCACTACATAAGTAAAAAATAAACTAAATTATTTCAAACCAAAACTCTTTTGTGTCTCAGAAGTCTAAGTTCATTGCAGGTAAAGGAGGCTCGGTTGCTCTGCTGCACTTGGTGTGTTTGATGAATTTTGAAATGCCGTTGGGTTTGGCCACTTTACGGGATGCTATCTTGACTGGTCTTAACGGAGCAAGAAACTTGGTATGTCCACCCAACCCATCATAACCCCGCCTGAAGACAGACAGGCCAGCTTGGTCTGGAGGCTTCTTACTCTGTTGTTGCATTAGCTTTAAAGGTCCTCGGTTTGAAGGAGATGCTAGACTTGTTGTCTTCACAAGGGACAATCCCATCCTGTTTGATGAACCAACAAACAGAAATCATTGCATAGCAGGAAAAGAAATAATTTAGAAGGAATCCACCAGAAGTTCGAGTAACCAGTGGACAAAAACTTTGTACCAAGATTATTTACACCGTACAGCAAACTTCTGTGCGAAGTGTCTTCTAAAAAACAAAATCGTTTGTAACAACACCAAATGTCGAAGATTAAGAAATGGTGAGCGTGCAGCGTGCAGTTATCGAGTTATATATGCACGCGGGAGGTTGCTAAGCACGAAAGAAGCGTAAGAGTCGCACGAGGCGATAGCCGAGTGCGACTCTAGCTTCTTGAGTGCTTAGCAAACCTCCCAAGTGCATATATAACTCGATAATTGCACGCTGCACTCTCACCATTTCTTTTATAACATTTAGACTTTTGAGATAGAGTATATTGAATCTTGTCCAGCTTACATGAAGTCAAAAGCGCCATAAAACCGCGCGAAAATGTTCATTCAAAAATCTGACAAAGCGACACATCAAAATTCTTCTTGGATCGCGGCGAGTTTCTAGTTAACATTTTCTCGATCTCGGGAAAACAAAGAACTTCAAACTGTCGGTTCACCTGGCCTAAATATCAAGCTGACAGTAAACGAAACTTGCTGTCGGCAAAAGCGTTTCTGGAGTTAGTTGAGCTTGCATTGGATCAGTTTTCCGAAGAATCGAAAACAAACCTCAAATGGTTGAAGCTTTTGGTGGCTGAAATCTCCGTCCTTCAGGGCGTCTTCGGCAAAAGAAAAGAAGGATATGGCACCAGCCATTTCATAAAAGTAGGAGTGGAGAAGAAAGCGCACAAACACCCCTGGCTTTGAGCTGTTTGGGATGCTCTTATTCAATACCAGGTTTGTTTCCATGTTTGATGAGTTGCGCGTCCACAAGGCTGAACTTGAACACATGAATGGCTTTTAAAAATGATTTGACTCTTTCGTTATTTCAGAAAATAAGCTTAAGGCTGAGGAAAATGTCAGAAATGTAAGCCATATTAGTGTACGATGCAGTCATTCCTTCAAGCGACTGTTTCTCCAATTTCAAGAGTTCGATTCATGATCGAGTGAGGCTTTCGACGCCAGAGAAAAAAATTACAATGAAACCTTGTGCTGAATTTTATAATCGCCAAATCGCTGAATAAAGGCTCTCTAAAATTCCTGCTATGCATTACTAATCTCGAAAGGTTGATGCAGACCAGTTTGTTGTTGTTTTGGTCCGTCTCTTTGTCCAACCAGCAGATTCAGCTCCTCGCTTAAATAAGCAAATCTCCTTAGGTGGAGGCCAGGCAAAAAACTTGAGCTCAAAATTTCGTAGCTCAAAGGAGTAATCTTCATCTCCGGAAGAATCATTAAATTTTCCATCTTTTAGGAGAAGAAAAACAGGAATTATTTTTAAAAGAGTGTCAACATCGATTGCCGAGAGAAATTAAAAATAAACTAACTGACGTGAGCGTGCAACCCACGGGCAAATAGATCGAGCTTATTAGCCAATCAGAACGCGCGCTTCGCTAAGGCTATGTTATAAAAAATTTTGAACTTCGTATCGTATGAAACATTGGAATGTATTGCTGAAATGAAACTGATGATGAAATGTTACCTCTGTTTGCACAATTTCTCTGAACTTTGAAATTTATTTTCCCGAGTTCCCAAGGGAAATTTCCGGTGTTATATCCGGCAACTACTTATATCTTCAGCTTTAAGAAAATGTAAAAAGGACTATAATATACTTAAAATTATTCTGGTACAAGGTTTTTGTCCACTGAAAACTGAAATTGCTCGATTTCCTATCGGATTTCGTTTTAACTTATTAGCAGCGATGGTTATGTTTCTGCTATGTGACTGCACGGTTTAATGTAGTCATGTAATATCCTTTTTGTGCTCCAACTTGAAACTATGCGTTAGTACTCCAACTTGAAACTATGCGTTAGTCATCGTGATTTCATTTTGTTTGAAATGTAGTTTGTAGAATTTGTGTCGTCGAAACACAAATCGGGCCTTCTAGCAGGATAGTTGATAGGTAGTTGATTCTACGAATGGCAGCGAGAGGCGTGTCGGTGACGGACCAAAAACGGCCTTATGAATATAAGGATGAAGACACCGAATCATTGAGACACGGAAAATTGAGTATCTTCGTGACGAAAATTAAAAAACATTAAAAAAAGAAAGAAAGGCGATAGAACGATGCTACGATAAGTAAAGGAAACTTGTGAATAAAGGTGGCTCGAAACAGTTATCTGTACTTTCCAACAGTTAGAGTTTGATGGGTAATTATATCCACTATATATCAGTTGATGCCAAAATCATGGTATCAAAAAACTGCCCAATCATTGGTGAACAAGTTGCTGTCAATTTGGGGCACAATAGGTTACCATAGCAACAATATGACCTGTTAAAAACACCGTTAATTTTAGCTCAAAGCGCTTATAACTCAAAAACGAGCTCAGTGACACCCATTTTGTATTATCGAATTGTGATCAACATGATAAGAAGTAACTTTTTGCAAAATTAAAAAAATTCTACCAAGAGGGTTCTGAGCCACCATAAATTTTCGAAAATTTAAAGAAGTGCTCTATAGCCTAAATAACCAAATAACAAAAAGAAGAGACAAAAACGTTCAAGCTGACGTGAAAGGAACTCACAGCAAAATATTGTGGACTAATCGTTAATTGATATGTACACACGTAGGATGGAATATAAAAAGAAAGGAAGAGAAAAGATGAGAATAACAACGTTCTTACTCTTCTGCAATGCTCCTTAGTTCACTTCTGCCCTCTGAAACTCTAGGCTTTGGAGATGGTGTCTCGGCTATGACAATATTTTCTGAATCCTCAGCTGAATCATCAGCAGGAGAGCTCAGCCTCGGCCTCTTAATATCCATTGGTGCTGGACTACGGATAACACAGATAGAGACATTATCACATGATATAAAGAACACGATTGTCTCTTTCGTGTTTTGTTAATGTTGACCCTACTTCTTGTATACAGTTTGTAGAATCCTGATATACGGAAAGAGTTTTGATTATTGGTTGTAGAAAAGTTTGGCCCTAACCCTAACCCTACTAATAATTATTTTTGCCTATACTAAATATGTTAAGTAAATCCTGAATAGAAGTAGGAAGAATGAAAGAGAATGCAGTCTTGGCAGTGTTTTTTCAACGCAAGTAGGCTGAAAAAATTCGGGCTCCAAGAGGATGAAAAGCTGTGAGCCTTTTTGGTCTTTCATTACTTGGTGGTTTTAAATGAATAAATGGACAATTTTATCAAGGGTAGGATATCACAACAAACCGTTAGATGATAATTGCTGAACCAAGTTACAGTATCTGCCTTCTTGATGGCACAAAACTAAACAATTTTAACACCAACAATCAAGGGATTATAGCTTCTGATAATATACAGTAGAATCCCGGTAACTCGAACTCTGAAGGAAAAGGAAAAACAGTTCGAGTTAGCGGGGGTTCGAGTTATCGGGGTCGATTGAATATCCAACTTGCCATTTTAATAATTGGTAGTTTACTGATTCGTCAGCACTTCAGTATACGGTACAGTGCAAATTAGACTTCTCTCATCAGAAACTGTGCCCTCGCACTGTTTTTCTCTTTGTGACAGATAAAGGCTCCTCATCCGGTATGACTCGTGACATCAGGCAATGACTTAAATATGTGAACGGTCGGTTGCAGTAATTAAAATCAAATTGCTGTAGTGTTAGTTTTGAGTGTTTTTACTGATCACACGACAAGAAAAGCTAATGGGATGACATCCGTGGCGAGTTACATGAACCAGAATTCGAGTTATCGGGGTAAATTTCAATCAAGGGAAACGAAGTTTACTTCGAATTCGCGGGGAATTCGAGTTAACCAAGTTTGCCATTTGTCACGTAAAATACTGAAGCGTGATAGAAATTGTCACTTTATATTAGCGGAGCACCTTAACTATAGGACCAGAACCACATGCATGGTCAGCATGGCTAGCGACATGGATCGCGGGCGCGTGCGCCCTACGATGACGACCACGAAAAACGATGTGGCGCATCATGGTGGCCATACTCCAGCTAATAGGTTGACCGGGGCATGTAGCCTTGGTTTATAGCGTACATCTTTGATATTTGACATCCATGTTATGGTCAATTGACACCTGTTAAAACAAGGTATCCATTATCCAACCATATCGTAGGCTCAGAGCTCATCGATGACACATTTTTTCAAGTGGACTGCTGACCTAGCGCGGGTTTTTCGCCAGGTTTAACTTGATGTAATCAGGGCCGGGTTGTTTGGAAGCCGGTTAACGCTAACACAGGATTCAAAGTTAACTGAAGTATAAATTTTTCTTGTATATTTTTTTTTTTCACTGCTTATGTTTTGTGTAGTTTGAGGTTATTCAAACCGAAAAGAGAAGGCCAACATACAACATAAACAGAAAACGTCGCCACAAAGTTACAAAACTCAAATCAAAATTCTCACTTATCCTGTGTTAGCTTAATTGGGCTTTGAACAATCCGGCCCAGGAGCTCCGCTTATAGGCTTGGCTAAATCTATATATTATAAACAAGTAGTAATCAAATTATTTTTCTTGTCCAATTTGGAATAAGTAGACACTTGCATATTTTTCGAAGACTACAAATTGCACTTGCCTTGTGGGCTCGTGTAATTTTTTGTAGTCTTTGAAAAATTAACGTGTGCTTATTTAGTCCAAATTGCACTCAAAATTATTTGATCGCCTATACTAAAATCGCAAACTGCACACCTTTCTCTTATAAGGCGACCGATGGCACTACTTCTTGGACTTGGGGACGCAAATGCTTTCTCCATGGCTGTCAACTTTTTTCTATAACTCTGACATTCAAGATATGAGCCATAAAACAATGAAATGTAAGCATGTCATGCAAGTAAGTTTAAGAAGGTATGTTTGTCAAAGGAAGGGAGGGAGTAAGGAAGTAAGACAGTAAGGAAGGAAGGAAGGAAGGAAAGAAGGAAGGAAAGAAGGAAGGAAAGAAGGAAGGAAGGAAGGAAGGAAGGAAGGAAGGAAGGAAGGAAGGAAGGAAGGAAGGAAGGAAGGAAGGAAGGAAGGAAGGAAGGAAGGAAGGAAGGAAGGAAGGAAGGAAGGAAGGAAGGAAGGAAGGAAGGAAGGGAGTAAGAAGGTAAAGAAGGAAGGAAGAAGGGAGTAACGAGATAAGTATGGGGGATATAGAGTTAGTAAGTTAGTAAGGAGGTAAACAAGGTCTGAGCAGCTTATGTTCGCTTAAAAAGCTGTGTAGTTGATGATGTACAACACTCTCCAACACTTTGGACACAACTAGCAAAACCGAAATTGGACGGTAATTATCCATATCGGTAGTAGTTGTATCGGCTAGATCTGACCCTAACTCGGCCTCTGATTGGTTGTTGGGATTTAATGAATTCAAGATGGCGGCCGGTGTAGTCATCCGTATCCAAGATGGCAGACTTAACCCTAACCCTCAAACCTATATGGAGGCCTTAACCCTAACCCTAATTAGCATATTAATGCTAAGCCATGACGTCACTAGGGAGTGACGTCACCCGTGAAACCATGTGATCCTAATTAACATATTCAAGATGGCACTCTAAGAAGGACCTAGTTACTAGTTTACAAAGTGACATGACTATTATATATGGATCATGTCGTGTCTTCTTACCCATGTGGAAGTTGGTACTCTTTCACTTTAGTCACTGCGCATGCGCAGTGCATCCTGGTAAACCATAAGGTCAAGCGTTGTTTATATATGAGTCACTAAACGTCCTCTGACCCTTGTGGGACAGTTTACCCTGTCCCTCTACTGAGTGCGCATGCGTAGTATAAAAAAGACTGCCCCGGCCAGGAATTGAACCTGGATCTTTGAGACCACAACTATCCATTAGACCACCGAAGCTTATAGCGCAGCAGTCGGCGTGTTGGGCTCATAAAGTCCGTGGTTCGAATCCACGTCTGGTCCACAATAAGCACACAAACTCTTTTGTATTTAAGAAGATAGCAGTCAGGTCAATCATTTAGCCAAGCAAATGTTTCCCGGTCATGTGAAATATATGCAGGAGGCGTTTCAAGATGCGACGAAACGGCCTTACGGTTATTTATTTTGCGATCTCAAACCGGAAACACCGACCGTCTTCCGGTTGAGGACCAACGTTTTCCCCGGGGAGACTCAGTTTGCTTATGTCAGAAAAGTATAAAAAGACTTAACCACATAGTTAAAAGTCAGTTTAGCATGGCCCAACGTCTGAGAAGGAACCACGACTTTCTCAAGCTCCTTGCCAAGTGTACTCCAGCTCAACACAAAGCAATTTTAAAAGAGGCCGACGACGCTTTAGTGAAAACTATTTGTGAGTGTATTTTAAACGTTCTTAAAGAGACAGTGCCTGTCAGTAAACCAGCGAAAAGAAAACTTCTAGCTCACAAGAAATCCTTGATTGCTCTCGCTGAAAAAAGTACTCCGCTGAACAAGAAAAAGAAAATCCTAGTGCAACAAGGAGGTAACTTTTTAACTGTCTTGTTACCACCGGTGCTGCGTGTGTTGAGTGCGATTCTCACCTAAAATGAATCATACCAGACGCATGATTCTAGTCCCTGAAAATACATTGGAACGATTACAACAATGTCAACAAATATTAATACCACCCGTGACACAAACTCTTAAAAACTTGGACAGTGAAATGAGCGACATTTTATCCAGCAAGCAACTGGACGATGAAGCAAAAGCAACACTTTATAATCAAGTGTTGCAGCGTTATTTGACTTATTATGATCAGCGAAAAGGTCAACCCCTTCACGTAAAATTAACAACTCCTAAACCTGTGGAAACACCCAAACCAGAAGAGAGTGAACAAACTAGTAAAGAATCCACCGCGGAGGCAGAAACTATTCCGACTTCAGCAGTAGAACAAGAAGTAATGAAAAGTGTACCCAAGCTCTACAAGGCGGGGGCAAGGCAACTCTTGGATAAGATCAAAGAACATCGAGATGTGTTGAATTGGAACGAAAAAGGAGAACTGATGTATGAAAACAAACCCATAACAGGGTCTCACGTGGTGGATTTAGTCAACGATATGCTGCGTCACCGTAAAGGATTTGAACCCGTGGGATGGTCAGTGTTTGCGAGAGCTCGATTCGAAGATTTCCCTGTTTTGTAAGCTCAAAATGATCACCAGAGCAGTGGTCTGGGGACAAGTCAAAGCAGAACGCTGTGTAGCCAGAGGCATAATCTCCTCTATTTATTTGATTGCCAGCATCCTGGGAGAGTTTTCCTGTTCCAGAAAAAAGGCTTTGAAATCCAGCTATGAAATTTTGACCGCCCGCCTCACTAAATTTGAGAAACAGGGGTTTTCGAGGTATCTGTTCCCTGTCCACGTAGACACCCACTTGGGTTAGGTTGTGGTGCTTAAAGTTATATGGGTTGGAGCCATATGTTCCGTTATAAGCTTCTGTATCCACCATTACACATACTAGACGCTTTGGAATGTGTCCCAAGAAGAGGTTATCCGGCGTAAAACTACTGAACCCTCTGGGGATGGAGAGAACTTTACAATCCACTCGACGAATGGGGTACTTGGCAGTCGATTGCTTTAGAGCAGCTGCATGTCCCAGAGTAATGGAAGAGGCCACTTTGACTTTTCGAACGTATAGAATTGCTTCCGTGATAACCACCTTGTGATTAGCTCCAGGGACTGATAAGACTAAGCAGAAGGAATTTTTAGCTCTGTTGAGCTTTAGCCTTAGATTAACTCCGTTCAAAATTAAACGGTCTTGGAAGAAAATGTCGCTGTGGATTGGTCCCATCATGTCCACTGTGTTACTTTGCTTTGTAAATGTATAACGAGCTTTTAAACCCATATTAGCATCCGCATCGTCAGCCACAGGGTCCACGACATCCATCTTTCCAGGAGTATCTTTGTAAAACATGGCCATAGATAGCTGACTTGATTTCGCATCTCCTCCATAGTTGAACAACGTTTCAATCATGGCACGATAAGGGTAGGTGTTAGTCGATGGGGAAATTAGTCGCTCGTTCAAGGAAACATCCACCTGTGAAAACAGAGAATGTAGAAATAGGTTCACGGGTCCCACTTTTGTCTCGGCATCTAAAGCGGTACCGTTTGCTTTGGTGATCTTCGCTTTCACAAACAGCAGGGTTTTTGCCAAGTCCAGATATTCTTCTCCAGTTCCAGAGACATTAAATTCTATGGGACCAGTGTCAGTGATATTACTGAGGGGGTGGTACTCAATCCATTGCCCCTTGGTGATAGACGTTTGTGTAGCCGGAATAGTAAAGAGATCGAGTTCTGACTTTGTGCACTCTTGAGATTCGTGATGAACAAAAGCCATTTTTACTTAAAGAAGGAAAATTTGTCTTCGGGTTTCTCTTGCTGCGGAGATGTTTTCCGTTTCTTGCCTGGAGGCGAACTGTTTTTTCTTGGTTGTGCTTTCCTTTTTGTACCTTTTTTACCAGCACCTGACTGCGGAGAATCCTGGGAAGGTAGACCCAGAGCTTGTTTAGCACGCTTTTTTGTTGCTGTCTTAAGGTTTTCTCCAGCTAACACATCTTGTGCAACATCGACACTCGTTTGAAGAGCTTTTTTACCAAGCATTTTAGCGCCTTGCTGTAAATGAGGCATCGCCCAACGGAAAAGGCCTTTAAATATGGAACCTAAGCCATATCCTCGCTGAAATCGAGCACCGTGAAAGGCTGGTAAATTCCCACCCTTTTGCTTGGCTTGATCTAAGTAATACTGCTCGCACAACTTGTGATTAGGGGTGTGAATTTTCTTCATCTTTTTAAAAGTTCACTGGTCTGCTCTGTCGAAAATGAAGTGTAAGCAACACTCTCCCAAACTCGAATGGTACTGTTTCTCCTGTGTCCCGCTTTATATTGACTTCGATACTTTCGAACTGCTTTCTGCTGACAGGTAAGTATTGCGGGCGAATAAATGACTTGCTGATTCTCTCTCCATCCTTCCCTTCTACGGGTAGGATTCGAAGGAGAGGAACAAGTGCGTCCCCGACGTATTGTGGTTGAATAATATCACAATACACGTAAAGATCGTGAAAGCCGTGATCTAAGTCCGCTTCTCTTTCGGCGGTAGAAGTCTTGGAAATAACTTCTTTTGGTAAAAATTCCAGCATTTGCCCGATGTCAGAAAAATACACTTCGACCTTATTTTGTAGGTGTACGGTCACTTTTCGGTTCAGAGTATCAAGGGATAATTGCACTTCATCTTTGAATCGATTATTCGCACTGACCACTTCATTTATCTTGGTTATAACACCGGCGACCGAGGAGTAATGTCCCTGTGGAACTATCAAAGGCTCCCACATATCGTCTAATTCTTGATTACGGAGATAAAATCGATTCTCAAAATTTCCTTGCACATTATTCCAGCTGTGAAGATAATGGATTTCTGTAAGCGCTACTTCCCAGTCCCCTGTTAAACTAACGGTTTGGGGTAAACCAACCCGATACTCTGTCAATGTGTTATTAGCGAATTTATCGAGGCTGGCATTGCTGGGAAGATGCAAGTAAAATTGTACTACCTCCATCGTATCTTGTGTTCAAATGAAATTTTTACTCTGGGTATTCTTAATTTATAAAAAAACACACGACTATCATTTCATTCTTCTTTTATTCACTACGTAAAGAAGCATTACAGCTATAGTTTCGAAATATCTCCTTCAGAAACCCAGCTATTAAACTTGTCTGCGTAACCTTTCCATTTCACAAGATATTCCACTACTCCTTTGCGCTTTCTCTTGCGCAAGATCTTTTCAATGCGATAAACATTATCGTTCTTGATTACTTTCTGTAATTCCGCCTCGTAGAATGTTCCTTCTAGGATCTCTCCAGCATCATCTTTCAGTTTATAGACCGGTACTTGGCGCGCAAATCGTTTGTAGATCGTAAACATTTCTCCCGTGTAATTGGGAAGGTAAGACTTTTCAAACATCCGCTTAACCTTACTAATCCTTACGCGATCTCCCACTTGAAATTTGAATCGAACTCGCTTCTGTACATCACTGCCATACAGTGTGTCCCACACCTTAGCTTCATTGGCTTCAGTCACCTGAGTGGGTTTCATTTTAATGCTACGATGGTAAGTGTTATTGTAGGATTTTACCAACTTAGGTAACACATCGGTGTAAGTAAGAGTGTTTTTAGCTGTGAAGTACTTGTACATCTTGTTCTTAAAGGTACGATTGAATCTCTCTACTACCGATGCTTTGAGCCCAGACTTGACGGTAAAAGACTCAATGTTATTTTCATGTAGGAATTTCTGAAACACACGATTAAGGAATTCAGTGCCCTGGTCAGTTTGAAGCTTTGATGGTTTTCGTCCAGAGGCAAGAATCGTCTGAAAAGCTTTGACTAGTTCTTGCCCTTGTTTTGTCTTTAAAGGCACCACCCAGGCATACTTGCTAAAGATGTCTATACAGGTCAGTAAGTATTTATATCCCTTGTTGTATCGGCTTAAATTTTGAACATCCACCAGATCTGCTTGAAATTGTTCATCAATATTAAAAACAATGACGCGACTTGTCTTGTAGTGTCTTCGGGCAGGTTTATGGAGGGTGTAAACGTCTTGTTGACTCAACCAATCTTGAACTTGCTTGCGAGAAATCTTACTTTTTCCCTTCTCTTTGACCTCTCGGTACACGGCACCTAAACCACCGAAACTTGCGGGATGACTTGGGTCGAGATAAATGCTGGACAGCGTTTTCTCCATCGCAAAACTCAGAGTTTTGAACAATCACTTGACCCCCACAACAAGCTAAAACGACACGAATGCGGTTGAAAATGCGCTCTAATACCAGAGAGGGTGAAGATGGCCAGCAACCCATTACTAGTGACTGCTGCGAAGGCAGAAGCTCGAATGAATTCCTCCTTGATGTTTCATTTATATAGCTACTCTCGAATCTGAGATAGAGTGGGAACGAGAAAATCAAATAGTTGTTCCCATTCCTTGTCAGTCAGTCCCAGTTGCTCGACAAAATTTAAAAACACTAATAATCTCCCCCAGTGAACTTCTGTAAACACCTCTGAATGAAGACGTTTTAACTTGTCAAGCATCGATCCTGGCAGTTCACAAAATGTCTCTCCCAGAGAAGAGATTTCATTTGAAGGCATATTCCTTGCTATTAGGCGAAATCGGTAAAATTTGATTCGAAGCATTGAGAGCGTTAGACCCATGTTAACTCGAATAGCGTCAAGTACACACTGACTTAAAATCCCCTCATGAACGCACTTTATTATTTCAAAGATAAAACTCATTTTGAATTTCATTGATTACATAATCAAGGTCCACTAGGCTTTTTCTTCTTTCTGATAATATTCTAGGGGCATTTCACTTCTGTAGTGTCAGCGTTTAAAAATTCTTCAGCGTTATCATCTTTGTGGATTACCACACTACTGAAATCGTTCGTTTTGGATTAGAACTGAACAAAACTGTTTGCAAAACTAAATTTATGAGGCCAAAATCGCCCAAAGAGCCAAAAACGCCACATTTTAGCGTTGTGTTTTTCTCTGAGAGCACGCGTGGAATCGCTCGTGGACATCGTGAGAAGAAAGCACACGCGTGCTTTCAATAAAAGTTTTCCCCTATCTCTGCAAAACTCACTGATAAAACACTAAATAAGTTAATAATTTCTCTCTAAAGGAAATCTCGAATTTCTCACCTAATGTACATTTTCAGAAAGAAAGGAATATGTCTTGCATCGTTATCAATGTGCTCGTATTAGGCTATACTATTGGATAACGTACCTACAACGTTTTTGAACGTACCGGATCTGAGCCTGCGGTGTTAGTGAATGCAGTGACATGCCAGAGGTCGGGAGTTCAAATCCTACAAGGGCCGTAAGTAATAATTTTTTCTTTTTTTTGTTTTTCGTCTTTTTCTTTCATATGCTGTCTTTTGCAAAAGATGATGAGGAGTTTACAGAAGTCAGAAGAACTATTGTAGAAAAAAAAACGACCCTGCGGGGAATCGAACCCCGATCTCCCGAGCGACAGTCGAGGATACTAACCATTGTACTACAGAGTCTTAATAAAAATTAAATACAAAAGAGTTTGTGTGCTTATTGTGGACCAGACGTGGATTCGAACCACGGACTTTATGAGCCCAACACGCCGACTGCTGCGCTATAAGCTTCGGTGGTCTAATGGATAGTTGTGGTCTCAAAGATCCAGGTTCAATTCCTGGCCGGGGCAGTCTTTTTGAGTTATTTTTTTGTAAAAAAAATATCTCTTAGTCGGCGCGACGAGTATGTTGTGGACGGGTCAATGGATCAGTGAGTCAGTGAGAGATGTATGTATGTCACACCAATCAGATCGGATCTACTATAAACAGCCAATCAAATTTCTTGTTTTAAAAGTAAATGGTATATGAGAGTATTTGATCCCGATACAGTTCAGAACTGCCATATTTATTCTTCTATAAAAGAGGAGGAAGTATTCATATATTGGGTTTACTTCGGCATTTTCTGTGAGTTAGGCTTAGGATTTTAGTTATGGACGAGATGAGCCTTGAGGTATGAAACAGTGCGTGAGGTAGTTGTATGCAAATAAACGAGATGTAAAGGTAACTGGATATTTTTGTTTTTCACAAGGAGTAAATTCAATTAGACGTCACGCATCGTTGCTTCTAGTTCTTACGAAATGTTTTAGAGGAGACGAGACTATTTTGATTTGAAAGAGTTCGAACGTTTACAATAGGTACAGGTAACGGATGCTGTGTTCTTGTTGCGTGCAAATATAACGAGATATTTTTATTTTTTAGTTACAAAGGGTAATTCGACACTTGTTTTTCACAAGGGAGTAAATTCAATTAGAGCTGGCAAATCATCACCACTTGTTCCCACGAGATGCTTGCTATTTTTAGTTACAAATGGTAACTTGATATTTTTGTTTTTCACAAGGATTAAATTCAATTAGACGTCACGCATCGTTGCTTCTAGTTCTTACGAAATGTTTTAGAGGAGACGAGACTATTTTGATTTGAAAGAGTTCGAACGTTTACAAGGTACAGGTAACGATTGTTTTGTTGTTGTTGCATGGAAATATAACGAGATATTTTATTTTTTAGTTACGAAGGGTAATTCGACACTTGTTTTTCACAAGGGAGTAAATTCAATTAGAGCTGGCAAATAATCACCACTTGTTCCCACGAGATGCTTGCTATTTTTAGTTACAAATGGTAATTTGACACTTTTGTTTTTCATATGGGAATGAATTAAATTAGACTGTCAACGTGTCAGAGGTGTTTTTTTTCTCTTTCTTTTTTCGGTATTAAAACATCATCTGTCAATACTCCGTGTTTTATTATGGAAGCACGAAAACAATCATCCATTCTCTCTCGTTAAAACAAACAACGCCAAGGCCTTCACTTCGCCTCTTTCCACTCTCAACATAAACCAGGCAGCCAGACTTTTAAACCAAAATTGTAAGGCCTACTATTCGTTTATCTTAGAGATTTAAGATCGTATGTTTATCATAAAATTCTCACTTTCTTTCGTGCTGTGCATCGTAGCCAAAAACACTTGTCAAATTATCTAAATTGTCACTGTAAACACTCCCTTAAATGTTCCTATCTTCACAACCTTTGAATTAAAAAAATAACTCTTGCACGCCTTGCGTGCCTATGTTTTATACTACGCATGCGCA
>OZ026598.1:13573696-13576196 GCA_964020085.1 Micromussa lordhowensis | reverse complement strand
TTATAATCTGCCCACCCTGCTGCTGATTGTGACCCCTTGATACTGGTTTTTGCTGCATGCTGCAGCTAATTTGTACAGCTTGCTACCAAAGTTCAACGATGGATATCCACAGTCTTCATACCTTCTGTTTCTACGTAAGGATTGTTACATTTTGTTAGTGACTGACTAGTCTCCCTACTGATTTCTCACTATTTGTTAGTGTTTGTTACAGCTTGTTGATGACTGTTAAGCCCTCGACAAATGGTTATCGCAACATTTCAACGCAACATATCGCAACATTGCTGGGGACAAAACGTTGCGCACGTTTGGCCACCCTGTTGTGACGTGTTGCGACATGACTAAGAGCCTAAAGGATTAAGTCAGTCCGTCATGATGATGTTCTCCTTTGGCCAGGCTCGTGCAACAGTGTTGCACCAAGGCATGCGCACTACTTCGATTTTCAATACTCAACATGTCACAACACGTCGCAACAGGGTGGCCTAAGGTGCGCCACATGTTGCGCCCAACAATGTTGCAATATCTTGCATTAAAATGTTGCGATTGTTTGGCTGGGGCTTGCAAATGCTGGGCAACAATGTTGCGTTGAAATGTTGCAATCATTTGGCCGGGGCTCTACGTCTTGTTAGTGATTGCCACATTTTGTTGAAGATTGCTATTTAACAATTACACCCGTAGCCCAAAAAGAAATATTTGAAGAAATATTTACTTGGGACGAAAACGAAAGGAAGCGTCATACTCGATGGCGCTCGAGGCGAGTAGCGTAGCCAATTAAAATGCAGGATTTGCATTAGCCCAGTAGTTGGGTGACACTAAGACTTGTTAGTGATCATTATTTCTTGTAAGTGAAAATTACAGTCATTTTGCTCCATGGTGAGATCGCTCCAACTAAAGGTTATCTAGGTCGCTGCATACAGGCTCAGCTAACCGAGTTTGGCTTGGCAGTGGGCTGAACTGACTTGGAACGATCTAACCATGGAGCAAAAGTGACCGGAAACCGGAAGTGATTGTAACGTTTGCACTACAATTAACCTCTTCCAGGCATTTAGTTAGCTGGGGCGCAGAAACGAATAAGGGAGTAGCGCGGCAAGAGAAAGCGAAAGCACGCTTGTGGGCAAACTGAACAAAACATAATTCCCGTATACCAGGATCTTATACCTTCTGATTGGTCACTTCTGATTGGTCAATTTTGACAGGTTTTGTTAACCCCCAAGCATTACTGATGCAGATGAGAAATGCGATATGGCGGCGGTCAGAGACCTTTCAATGAGTCGCGCAGTGTTCAAATCTGTGGTGAGAAGAAGGTTAAAACAATACCCTACAACATACAGCTAACGAATGACTCCTAAACAAAAATGGTTGTTCCCTTATGCACTGATATACCATGACACGGAAACCGGATCGTTGAATGGTTCTTTGAGTTTTTGATTTTTGCCATGTCTTTGTAAACTGCAACCGTCAAAAAGTCAATCGAAAAAGAATGCTAGAGTTATAAGTTGAAGTATTTTCAACTTTCTTGTACCTGTTGTCAATTTGTCCCCTATTTTTTCGCTCGCCATTTTTTGCAATGAAGAGGCTACAACACAGTGTATTTTAATTTCAAAAGCTCCATGACGAAATAAAAACTGCCATTAATGTTACTGACATATATAGTTAAGTAACTGTTTATATTTTGTCTCATTAGCATACGACTTAGACAGGAATTGACTTCAAACAGTTAAAGAGCTTGTGAAACTTATTAATTGGTGAAACGTTCAGCTCTATGGGTGCCATATTCAAGGAGATATTTCCCTTTCAAAAGATGAAACATTTTTGGTAAGCAAAAGCACTACTGAGCCCTGATATTCTTTGTAGTATGTAATACCGCGGACTGAAAAACTCAAAATCATTGGGATAGTTAATGTTCTTTTCGTGCCAGGCCCTTTCAACACTGAGAGCTGATATTTTTGTAGCTCAATACAAACTACATTGCTTATGCTAATAAGGAAATAATTATTGTAAACAGATTCACATATATTTCTTTGACTAGCTGGTGAAGGTAACCATGGCAATGACCTAAATTAATGAAACTATTAGGGCAACCAAAAACATGCCACACACTTTCAGTACGAAAAAAATAGGAAAATATTAAGAAGTGTAGGCCTGTAGAAAAATTTACACCCAAACTGACATGCAAAACTTGGCAGGTACAGTTCATTAAAACAAACTGACCAGTTACAAGTACTATCTGTTATCCTAGTAAACTAATCTAAATTGTAACCTTGTGGATATGCATACCTGGCTTGTCGCTTTGTACATGGCCTTTTTTATGAAGCAGTGATAATAGTTTTCAGGTTCTCTTTAAGATTATATGTAAATCAATTTCGGCAAATTATGGACAATAAGTACCGTTACAATTACTCACCGTTTCAATTTCAAAAATTCTGTTCTTAGCTCAGAGGCTTCACTTTGTGCAATGGCAAGTTCTGTATCTTTCTCTTTCATGTAAGACAGTTGTTTCTGT
>OZ026598.1:13536196-13568696 GCA_964020085.1 Micromussa lordhowensis | reverse complement strand
TCTTTTAGGAGCCACCGGCCCCCTCTGGGGGGCCACCAAAGCTGAAAAAGTCATGATCAATAAGCATTTAGTGTGGTTTCTTCTTGTATTAACTTTTGACTGAGTATTCAAAAAAACTCATTCAACATCGGGTTCGAAAACTAACATTGCTCGGCACACACGATGTTGGATGTAGTCTTTCCAAAGCCTTTTAAAACATTTACATAAATGCAAACAAAACAGAGAAGCCAGCAATAACAACTCTGTTCTCAAAAATAAATATATAGTTATCGAGTCATCAATCATATTTGAGCTGATTATACGAACTTCAACGCGCGTGCAACGGAGCATTTATCAAACAGGTCACTGACAACATGTAATTTGCATAACGACAAGCAAACAAACTTCCTTTGAATCACCGCGGCTACTTAACTCTCGTTCGAACAGCTAAATCACCTCGACAACTTTACTCTAGTTCGAACAGTTAATTCAACTCGACTACTTTATTCTCGTTCGAACAGCTAATTCACCTCGACTACTTCATTCTAGTGCTTGGTGGCGAGGTGACTTCGCTTGGTGGCGAGATGACTTCGCTTGGTGGCGAGGTGACTTTTGCTTGGTGGCGAAACTCCCTGGTGGCGAGATGACCGGATACCAGTCGTGCTAAAATATCGTGATTCGTTTATTTGTTTTTATATTTAGCGTCCAATACGCATATTCGCAGCGAGGCCCGAGTAAACTAGTTATTATTATATTATATTCATGTGCGATGGCACAACAGCACAGCCTGGCTTATGCACTGTTGTTGCTTTGCCTGTCTATGAAAACTATAGAAGTCAGTCCACGTAAAATTGTGTATATACTATTTAATAATACCCATACCTTTAGTCCAGCAGTAGTTGACCTTTCCATTTGAAGTTTCTTCTCAAGCTGCTTTCTTACCTCCTCCACAGCACATTCTTAAACAAACAGAAAAATACCAGCTATTTGAAGCTTTATTCACTCCATTCTCATTTGCATGTGGTTTGTGAGATAATATTGTAGTAGGAAAGCAAATGCAAGTTAAAAAACAAAACAATTTCATAACTGTGTGATTTAATTCACACAATTGTACAACAAGCAGCAAGACTCAGCACTGTCTTTACTCAGGCAATAGTTACAGAGTTGACATTTTGTCATTATTTCAAAATATTACTCCTTAAAACTAATGCCTTAAATATTTCCTACTATTCCATGAACAGACTAAAGTTAAGCTGAAAAGCATCTGTCAAAAAAATAAACAGCACACAATGCATGCAGAACACTGCAAAACAAAATCGGTACAGAATGTGTGTTGAGTGAGATGGGGTGAGGAAATAGGTGTAAGCACAGAAGAGTGGTGGGAGTAAATGAAATCTTTTCTGGTGCTGTCGTTCATTTCAGCTGTGACCCATGTAATGAAGTGGAAATTCCAGAATGGCACTAAAATTTTTTTCTTTTCCTGACCACAAAGTGTTGGCCATTTAGACAAGCATATTGGCTGCACTGCAGATCCATTCACCATTTTACAGTCACAACCATACTATGTACATGTAAGTCATGTCATCAGAACACTTTACATGTACATTTATTGGCAATGTTAATGTCATTTCATAGGGAAATAGTGGAGTTCCTTAGATGACAATGTTGATACTTAAAATGTACACTCTTTTAAATGTATTTCTCCAGTTTTAGATGATTTTAAAATTGGGTGTCTTTTATCAAAATTTCGTATTCAGTTGTAGAGCTAAAATGCAACATTACAGTACATTATGCTAAACAGCTAAGAGAGGCCACTTCAACTGTCATTGTTAATGTACAGTCTTGTGACATTACACATATATCTTGATTGCATTTTGTTTTATTTATTACCTATGTATTTTGGCAAAAATACATAGGTGAGCAAAAGTGTTGTTGAGTAAGAGTGCCAGGGAAAGTCTATAAAAGGGTCTGAGACCCCATACAAGATAGACCACCCTACTAACTAATATATATAATTACACTACAATAGGAAAGTATATAATACACAGCTACAGCTACAATGAGAAGCCCAGTCCAATAGATAATTAAATAAGTGCTATAGGAATACGATAATAGATAGGATTACTAATATAAATAAGATAAGATAATAAATGAGAAATCACAGACTTCTGATCAGGATATCCCTAACACTTCTCTTACTGAGTGTGGTAGGGAATTTCACATGTCTACAATCCTGTTGAAATAGCTATATTTATACAGGATTGTAGACATGTGGAATTCCCTGCCACACTCAGTTAGTTTTTGAGCTCTGTAACCACTATATCAAATGGCGTAGAAAGATGGCTCTATATGTTTAGGCACAATGCCAGATAAAGAGGGAAACGACGCGGAAGCAAGTCAGGATACTCGCAAAAGAAGAACGACAAGAGGCTCTCAAACAGATGACAAACCGTCAATGTCAGAAGAATCAAATCCGTCCAACAACATGGCGGCGAAGCTGGCAGAAATCAACAGAAAACTGGACCTTGCTTTAGCTGGAATAAAGGAAATCAAAGAGCTTAAGGAAAAACAGCGCCCAATGGAGAAAGAAAACTCTGAATTGAGAAAAAGCTTGGACTTCGCTTATGAGTCCATAGCGACCTTGACTGAGTGAGCGGACACTCAACAGAAGACGCTATCAAAGCTAACCAAAGATGTGAATAAATTAACACAAGTTGCAAATGCTGAGAAGGAACGCGCTATAAAGCTAGAAAGCCATAGCAGACGGAACAACCTTATTTTCTACAACATTCCTGAAGTGCGACAAGAATCCAGCGCCACCACAGAATCTCTGCTGTACACCTTCTTGGAACAAAACCTAGACATGGCAGAAGAAGAAATCGATGAAATACCAATCGATCGGGCACATCGCTTCGGGGAGATCAAAGAGGACAACAAACCACGTCCAATCATCGCTAAATTCAACTTTCACAAAGATTAAGAGCATATATTATCAAGTGCCCGTACGCTAGCAGGATCAAATTATGGCATTTCACAGGATTTTCCAAGAGAGATCATTGAAATACGTAAGGGTTTAGTCAAAGTGATGAAAGAAGCAAAGAAGAAGGGGCAAGACACAAAACTGGTTTATGATAAACTGTACATAAATGGAAGAAGATACAGACCAAGTATATAATATCCAAGGACAGCATAGAGTGTCTCGAGTAACCCAAGACAGGCTTGCCGCATCCGTGATTATTTATGTGTCTTTACTGGAGCCTTCTCTGAAGTCGGACCCAAACTAAGTATATCTTTATGTTTTCCTTACTTAATGTAGTTATTCGTTTTTTTATTGTTGTTTATTTATATTAGTTGGATAAGTTTCCCGAGAGGGCCAAGGATCTTACAAATACCTTATGCAAATATTGGAGTACCTAGTCACATCTACCAAAGTTGTTATATTTTTTTTGATGGCTAAAATAACCATATCTACGCTCAATGTCCGAGGCTTGGTTAGTAATGAAAAAAGAGAAGTATTCCAATGGCTTAAAAAGAAAAAATATTCTATTTACATGTTACAAGAAGGTCATTGCACAGAAAAGTCCTCTGTGGTTTTGGCTACTGAACGGGGCTATACAGCTCTATTCAGTAGCTTGGCAAGTAACAAAGTAGGTGTCGCTATTCTTTTCAATAACAACTTTTCTTTCAAAATTTTGGGGCAGCTTTGTAACAAAAAGGGCATTGTTGTTGATTTGGAAGTTGGTGAGCTGACCTTGACTCTATGTAACATTTATGCTCCAGACACAGATGATCCAGATTTCTTTACAAATGTGAGCGAACAAATGTTGTCTTTTAAATGTGATGAAATTATTATCGGCGGAGATTTCAACCTTGTTTTGGATGTCTTAAAAGACAAAACAGGTGGGAAACCAACGACACACTGGAATTCTCTTAAAGAGTTGAAATATATCCAGGACAATTTGGATTTGATGAATATATGGAGAGATCTAAACCCCGAGGCAAAGAGATATACCTGGAGACGGAATCGACCAGAAGTGCATTGCCGTCTAGATTTCTTTTTGGTTAGCTTAAGCATTGCTGGAAGAATTTCAAACGCTGATATTCTTCCGCCTTACAAAACAGACCACTCTTTATGTACAATTGACATCAATTATCATTCCAATCAAGAGTACCCGGTTTCTGGAAATTAAATTCTGCACTTTTGAGCGAAGTTGATTACGTAAACGCTATCAAGTCAACAATAGCCGAAACAGCCAGTGAGTACGAAAGTGATGAAGAAGTCGATGAAGTCTTACTGTGGGAAATACTAAAACTTAAAATTATCATCAAAATGAAGACGATGAAAGACAATGAAGAGGCCAATATTGAAAGTGTGCTAGCCGCCTTGGAACTGCACCTGGAACAGCGCGTAAATAATAAAGATGCCCTTGAGGAACAAATAAGGTGCAAGAAAAATGAATTGGAAAATATCATACAGTACAAGACAAAGGGGGCCATAATTAGATCTACGCCAGATGGTACAACGAAGGTGAGAAAAATAGTAAATATTTCTTGAATTTAGAAAATAGACAATTGTAAGAGGAAAACAATGACGCAGATTAAGACGAGCAACGGTTCATATGCTACAAACGACCCAGATATTTTAAAAGAATGCAATTCTTTTTATAGTCGGCTTTACGCTTCAAAAAACCCCAGGGTGACATCATTCTCTAACAACTTGCTTTTCGACCAGGAAAACCCTTCACTTAATGATAGTGATAAGCAAAAATGCGAAGGATTATTGACTGAAAAGGAATGCTTAGAGGCATTAAAAACAATGGTATCCAGTATATCGCCTGGAACGGACGGCCTTCCTGTCGAATTTTATTAAGTTTTTTGGAAGGATGTCTCTCCTTTTCTCATATGTTGTCTTAATAAAAGCCATCAGAAGGGTAAGCTTGCTTTAACCCAAAGAAGAGGTGTCATTTCATTGATCCCTAAGAAAGACAAGGCACTACAGGAACTTAAAAACTGGAGACCTATAACTTTATTAAACTGTGACTACAAAATTGCATCTAAGGCGATTGCTTCACGTCTCAAGGGTTTCTTGAAAGGACGTTCTATTGCAGAAAACATTTGCTTGATTAATAATGTCATCTCATACATGTATACAGGAACAAAGAATATTCCCGGGTTACTTCTCTTTCTTGACTTTGAGAAAGCCTTCGATACTATTGAATGGGCTTTTGTTGAGAAAACACTTCAACATTTTGGTTTCTGCTCTTCTCTAATTAAGTGGATCAATTTGTTTTACCATGATATCCAAAGCTGTGTTATAGATAATGGTTGGTCAGCGGGTTTCTTTTAATTAAGTCGAGGTGTAAGGCAGGGGTGTCCGCTGTCGCCTTACATTTTTATCTTGTGTGCGAAGTGTTAGCTATCAGTATCCGTAAAGATAATTTGTCAACGGCATCACAGTAGGCAGCACTGAATGTAAAGCTCAGCCAATATGCAGATGACACTACTTTGATTTTAGATGGTACTCAAGAATCGCTTGAGCGCTCATTTACCATACTAGAAAAATTTGGCGAGGTTTCGGGTTTGCGAGTAAATTGTGAAAAAACTGAAGCTCTTTGGATCGGGTCCAAGAAAGGATCAAACCAGATTTTATGCTCTGACAAAAATCTTAAATGGGCAGATGGCAAGGTTAAAGCTATAGGTGCTTGGTTTTGCATTGATTGTGAAGAAAGTAAGAAGAATAATTGCGAAGAGAAGGTTCATAAGGTAGAGGATATTTTAAATAATTGGAGAAACAAGAGATTAACTTTAATTGGCAAAATAGCAGTTATTAAGGCTCTAGCTGCATCACAATTGGTGTATGTTTTGTCGTCAACAACGTCTTGTTTAAAATCACTGAAAGAAACAAACAGTCTTCTTTTTAAGTTCCTTTGGGATAACAAAGGCGACTCAATTAAGCGGACTGAAATGACAGCAGATTACCAAGATGGAGGACAGAAGATGCTAGACATAATAATAATAATAATAATAATAATAATAATAATAATAATAATAATAATAATAATAATAATAATAATAATAATAATAATAATAATAATAGAATTTAATAAAGCCTTGAAAATTTCATGGATACTTAAGTATATTTCAAACAACTGCAAATCTAAATGGAAGTGTTTTTTCGATTTTTATCTATCTAAAGTAGGCGAGAAATTAGTCTTCCTTGGTAATTTGGCACCAAAAGATGCCAGAAAACTTGATATAAAAGATGAGTTCATCCAAGAACTCATTGAACTATGGGCGGACTTAAATTATAGGGATTCCTTTGCCTCTCAAGCTAATTTCAGCGCTGGACATATTTGGAATACTCAATGATAAGAATCGCAGGCACGACTATATTTTATAAACACTGGGCTAATGCAGGGGTGATGAATATTACCGATCTGATGACAAGTGATTCAAGAATAATATCTTACAGCTGTTTCAAAGATAAGTTTTGTTTTCCATTTTCGTTCCTCAAATTTTGTGGAGTAACTTCGGCTATCAGGAGTGCTATGAGATCCCTGGAACTGTCACTGCCAGGTGAAAAAATTCTAGAAAATGTACTTCTTAAGTTAAAATCATCAAGCAAACCAAGTCAAACAGCTTACAAAATCCTCATCACCAAAAAGTGTACTCGCCCAGAAAAAAGCCAAAACAAATGGATTAAAGACTGTAGACTCGTTGATGTGGAAGATTTGGACTGGGAGTCAATTTATCTACTATCTAGGATATGTACATTAAGCATGAAATTAAGGATCTTCCAGTTCAAATTTCTCCACAGGAGAATAGCTACAAACTCTTTTCTGTTTAAAATTAAATTTTCGGAATCAAATGTTTGTTGCTTTTGTCAATCAGCACAAGAAACTTTGCTTCATCTTCTCTGGGAATGCCCCATCACAGAAACCTTTTGGAATAGCGTTCACCAATTCTTCGTCTCTGTTGATTTGATACCAGCCTCACAAGTTTTAACTTTATGCCAATGTTTAGGTCTCAAAGGAGAGAAAAGCGCCTTATTATTCAATCACTGTTTACTACTTGGTAGATGTTACATTTACTCTTGTAAGTATAAAAATATTCGACCATCCTTAATAGAATACGTTAATCAGGTTAGAAGCAATTTAAAAATAGAAAAACACGTTTCAATTATTACAGGAACATAAAACACATTCCAACAGAAGTGGCTCAAAATACTCCAGTTATTATAACTCTCTGATCTCTCCTCTGAACTTTTGTTTAAACAGGCAATTTATTTTAAATAAATGATATTTAGGTTCTCCTTTTCACTCAAACAACTTTAATTTAATATTTCATGGCGCTTTATATATATCTTTTTTTCGCTGATATTTACTTTGTTAGAATAGTGTTTTAGTAGTTTAGTAGTAGTTGGTTGTAGTTTTTTTTAGCTTTGTCTGTATGAGTAATATTGTTGTAATTTTGTAAGTAGTGTAAGTAACTTGGTTTTGTTGTAAAATTGTACATAATAGGATCACAATAAAAAGGAAAAAAATAGAAAAAAAATAACTATAACATTTTTATTATTACTAAAAAAAAATAACTATAACATTTTTTATTATTACCAAAATAATAACCCTGTTGCTACATATACCTCACCATCAGTAAATTGCAGCCAGCAAGACCAGTGTATCTAACCCTGAATGTGGTGCATAATTGTCAACTCCAATACCTTACACTTCAAAATGTGCGACTACACTTTTTTCAAGATATTGCATCCTTTAATCTATAATATTCATTAAAACTCAAACATTTCCAGCAAATTACAATGGATTTAAAAATGTTAAAAATATTAGCAACATACTTCTGTTGCTAAATAATTTAACAACTGTTAAATTATTTAGCAACAGAAAGGCCTAGGATTTATTTCCACATCATTGCCAATAAAGTCAAGTACCATTAGTTATTAACTACGATTACATTACTCTCTCTCTTTAACCTGAATGTTGGAAGATATTCTTATATTGCTACTAGTTACAGCTCAAGAACAACAGCGTAAACACAACTTCCCTCTCCGTCTCACTGGATTTCCTTATTTTTTTGGCTTTGGAAATGAATATCATCCACGGTAAAAGAAACTATGATACCATGATATAAATAGGGCAAGCAAAATGGTTTCCATCCAATCTAACGGGGGATCTGGTACGTTCTTATCAGCTGCAATACTGACCTTCACCCATCACTCTTAAAGTTACAGGTCGATTTGTATGTCAAATTTGTGTTTTGTAGGTCGGAATAATGTGTACTTCTAAGCAAGTTCAAATTTATAGTATAAAGTATAACACTCACTCTAGATTCAAATTCTCCTTCCGTATTAAACAGTTGCGAATTAAACATACTTTGCTAATTATCCCACATTTGCAAAACAAAGATGGCAGATTACCAATCATAATAGTTCCATGTTCTGTGTCACTGGCCATAAGATATGATTTACTCACATTTACTCAAAGATCTGATCAACTCATATCAAAGTCATCTGCCAAGTCCATTAAAATAAGTATTCATAATTCAGTTAAAACTGTATCCTACAAAAAACAAAAACAAAACAAAAAAAAGACCTGTATTCTATGGAAAACACACCTTTTTCCTTTTGTAATGCTGCGATTTCCTTTGCAATCTCTTTCTGCAAAATAGCCAGTGCAAAGGTGTTAGTTTCTAGAGCAGCCATTCTAACATTTGTAGTTTGTCAAGTACACTTGTTCCCACTCTCAACACATTAAAGCCGACCATGTGAGTCTAAATTAAGGATTAGGTAAGGGTAAAGTCTGCATACGAGCCACATGGCCCATCAGGCCAGAGCTTATCCTGGTTTCTGTAGCATGAAACGACTAGGAGTATTTCTACTCCCCCTGGATGCGATGCAAGTCCATCGCAGGGCTACCCCTAGCACTAAATTTGCTGGTACTCATTTATACACCTAAGCGGAGAGAGGCATTGAGAGAGTTAATTGTCCTTCCAAAGAACACATCACAATGTCCCCGGCCAGGGCTCAAACCCGGATTTCTTGATCCAGAGATGAACGCACTAAACATGAGACCACTGAACCTCCACAAATTACGAATTGAGCATAGCAAAAAAGTAAAAAAATAAAAAAAATAAAGGGCATATTGCAAAATCCCGACTAAGAAAGAAGCAATCACAATGCTCAGATTTACCTCAAGACAACCTTGCCTAAAAAACATAATTATATGTCAATTGCCATTAAGAAGTCCCACCTTGTGTTCCAGTTTTAAGCAGTTGATTTCCACATCTAAAAGGAATAAAAGTGTTACGTTCGTGCCTGTTTAACATAAAATATTCTGTACAAAACATAGAAAAACATGATGGCACAGGGTAGAGGAATTCCAGTTTCTTGAACCTCCAATGGGGATGAAAATAGGATCATGAAATTCAGATTTAGAGATAACAAGAGTGCTTCATATCACGAAAAGCTACCTATTTGTAGACAGGTGTAAGCAATGAGCAGGTATGCACATTTCCAAGATAATGTGTACTAAAAGCTCTACTATACTCTCGATTGATACCCTTGATTGACATCTTGATCAATGCTTGATGGATGTAATGATTGATACTTGATACTCAGATACTCAGATGTGACTTGATGAAGGTTGCACACAGGTAGAGCACAATAATTCTTGTTATCAATCAAGGCTTAGCCAGCATTACACTGAGTCAATGGTTAAAGTCACGTGCATTGTTATAGGCTCACCAAAATGGTTTCCTCACAGAAAATAACTATTTAAAATTTCTCTGAGGTATGAGTTAGGTCTTACTTCTATAAGGAGCTTGGAGGCTGGAGACTGGAGCATATCCCATTTTCTGTAGCATGAAGCAACTAGGGAATACATTTCTATTGACACTTTTAAGAGAAAGTTAGTTGTACCACTTAGATTATAAGATTGTATTTTTAGCTTAGATTATTAATTATTTTAGCTTATGATTTAAAATTATTTTAGCTTACTAGGGTATCTAAAAGATAGTAATGCTGCAGCACTTTCTGTTGATAGTGACATATTTTAGGCAGTGATTTATCTACCTGCGCATTCCAAGACTTACAGTAACCTTTATTTCTCAAAGTAGTGTCGCATTGTGCTGTGTAACTTAAAATCTGTCCTTGTATGCATCAACTTCATGCATGATGACAAATCGATAGCGAGGTGTGAAAAGGAATCGCGACAAAAAAGCACATAGTGATCTGAACTATGTATGCAGTTAAATGCAATTTAACGGAGTTAACAACAAAGAGCGCTTGTGTTCCCCTGGAGGTCAGCGGTGTTGACACATTTGCGCATGTGTCGGAATTCCACGTGCTTGTGGATTGTAGCATAGCGTAATGTGGCGTACGTACACGAGGCGTTTTCTTGCGTTTCATAGCGTGGCAGCTCATCGCCCAGGCAGTTCTCCTCTAAACAAATCAACGTTACAGTTTTCTTCGGTCATTTTGCTTCACCGCTTCTTTAGCTTGTCTTAATGAATCAGCTTTCGGGGCGGTCAACTAACAACAGTGCCGCCGCCATGTCGGATTCATTGGCGACTTCCTCCGAGGATTCTTCTTCTTCAGTGGCAAATTCCTTGGTTTCTTCGGTCAAGGTCACCACGTCTCCATCCTTCGTACTGACCGCTCAGGATCTTTCTCAAGCCTTCTCTCGAGCGCTCGGCAATTCGCTGCCTCAAATTCTAGCAGTCGTGCAAACCAAACAAACCAGCTCACAGCTTCGAATGTCACTGCATCGGAAAACATGCCATCGAACACATCTGCGTCTTCCTTTCCCATTAACTCTCTGCCAGGATCTGCTGCTGGACCCTCCGCAGGTAACGTCATTGTACCTTCCTTCATTTCCACCTACTGTACGTTGACCAATTTGTCCCTTTGACATCCATCGTTGTTTGGCTCCCTTGGTGTCGCGAGCAGAGCGCTTCCCACCACAAGCCAGTTCTTCTCTCCCACGTTCTCTACTCCCACCTTGGCTCACTCGGTCGCTTCTTTGCTACACAAAATTTTGTCGTCGGCCCGGGATATTCGGGTTGAGGTTAAACAATAAAGGCCAGGCAATTTATCGATCTGGTGGACCTGCTACCCGAAAACGTCAAGGCCCAGGATTCCGATGTCTACTAAGAAGAGGGTACGAGAGATTACGGATATCGTTACATGGGTGGAAGCCTTTACTGTGTATATGTGGATCTTTTGTTGTACTCACCCATCTAGATGACAAGACACGACCCAATACAAGCTCTTAATTTTGCAGACCGCTCGCGAGTTCTCTGGCAAGGCTTGGCTTCACTATGACACAGCCTTTCGGAAAGATGCCGCCGCATCAGGTCTGACTGACTGGTCCCATATGAACAGTGATCTGTACAACTTTCATACCCGCTTACCTCAACAACAACAGTTCCAGCCTCCCACCACTTCATCCTCGCCTTCAAGATCAATTGCCTCTTCATCTATTTTCTGCAGATCCTGGAATAATGGTTCCTGTGCTTTGCCCTACTGTCAATGTAGGTACCGTCACCGCTGTGAAAAGTGTGAAGGAGAGCATCCTTGTGTCAACTGCCCCTTGCCTCAGCATCACTTGCTCAGCGCTCACGGTCCTCTAGCCCTCCACGGAGCAAACGCCAGAGGCGTTGAGACCGTGACCAGGTTGTCCACATCTCCAACGTACAAGGTAAATAGTTTACAGTTGAGTCGTTCAGTTTCAGTTTCACATGGTTTGTTCCTGTTACTGTGGTTGCGTCTTCTACCCTTGTTTCGCCATCAAGTAGGCGGCCCCAGGGACTCCCTGCTCATACCGCGCTTCCCCGTACGCACTTGGTTGCCAATACCTTTCAAGGTTTGGCCCCTCCGTCTAGGGTTACACCCACTGTTGCTCACAAACTGTGGCGAGAACTTTGTCTTCACCAAGTCAAAGTGGACTAGGTGATTTCAGGTCTCACAAATGGTTTTCGTCTTGGTTTTGACCCCTTGGCGGTGTCCTTACAGTCTGCAGCCCATAATATGCCTTCAGTATCCCTTCAGCCATCAGTGATTGATCAGACCTACTTACAGAGTGTGAGAGGGGTTGTGTAGCTGGCCCATTCCTTATCTCTCCAACCTGGAAAGTGGCGGCTTATTTTAGATCTGTCTAGTCCTTTGGGTCATAGCGTCAACAATGGCATTTTAAAGGAACCCTTTTCTGTTCAGTACACGAGGGTGGATGATGTTATTAGTGGGATGACGTCCTTTGGCCAAGGTACACTTTTGGCGAAATTTGATGTTGAAAGTGCGTATCGGAACATTCCAGTCCATCCTGAGGACCGCTATTTGCGTGGCACGAAATGGCAGGGCGATTACTTCATCGATATGGCTTTTCCCTTTGGGCTACATTCTGCACCCTTCATTTTTTCTTCTGTTGCAGATTTGCTAGAGTGGATCATCAGACACAATTATGGCTTGAATTTCCTCTTGCACTATCTTGACGACTTCTATACATTGGGTCCTCCCAACTCTCCTGTCTGCCAGTACAACCTTGATATGTTCATCCAGCTCTTTAAGGACTGGCATATTCCCCTTCACCCGGACAAAGTGGAGGGACCCTCTACTCGCTTAACTGTGCTTGGTATTGAGTTAGATTCCCTCACTCTCAAGGCTCGTCTTCCACATGACAAATTTGAGCGCATTGTTGCCCTACTGGAATCTTGGTCTGTTAAACGTCATTGTTCTAAGAAGGAGTTGGAGTCTCTCATTGGCACCCTTCATCACATGTGCAAAGTCAACTCGTCAAGTTTATGGCTCAGCCCAACGCCAGTTCCTCGAATTCTGCAGTCAGGATATTCCGTCGGATTCTGGTCAACGCCCTCCTACCGGCCAGTGAACTAACTTTGATGTGCTTCCGTGCCCATTGGTGGATCGCCTTCATCATTCGTCCATTAAAGTTTACCTATCGGCAGTGCGCTCTCTCTCCACATTGACTATGGCTATCCAGACCCCTCCCCAACTGTCTTCAACTCCGGCACCTTTTAGGAAGGATTAAATGACATCAGGGTTCAAATCCTCCCCAGCGTCAGCCTGTGACTGCAGACCTCATGGGTGTTGTTCACCAGTCGTTGGATTTGTCTAACCTGGACAATGTCATGCTATGGGCCGCCTGTTGTCTTGACTTCTTCGGGTTCCTTCCAGCTGGGGAATTCACAATGAACAGTTCATTCGATCCTTCAGTAGACTTGCCTCCAGCCGATCTTCAAGTCGATTCTTCATTGAATCCACAAAGCTGTCGAGTTTTCATTAAGTGTGCCAAGACAGATCCTTTCCGGCGTGGCTGTTTTATTTTCATTGGCCGTGGCTCTGCACCCCTCTGTCCTGTCTTAGCGTTGACCAACTACCTTCACCTTCGTGGACCAGGTATTGGGCCTCTCTTCATTTTCCAGGATGGCCGTCCTCTGTTGAGGGCCCTTCTGTCTTCGTTTCTGCAAACCACCTTACAGGCAGTTGGCATTCTGGGGAAGTTCTCAGGCCACAGCTTTAGAATTGGCGCTGCTACTACAGCCGCCCAGAGAGGCGTTCCTGACCACCTCATTAAGACCATGGGTCACTGGTTGACTGATGCTTATCTTTTGTATGTGCGTACACCAGTGGACACCATCTTTTCGGTATCTGGTAGAATTTCCTAACAGGTATGATTCTTATGTTACCTAATTGCAGGTAGTAGCTGGGTGCCTCTGAACTTGGGCGTTGTTTTGTGGGGCTCTGGCTTTAGTTCAGCCATAAGCCCCATTCTCTCTGCTCGGAGGTCCTTCGGCATGGCGTGGGGGCTCATCTAGGAGCTGGCTGCCAATAGTGGAAGCTCCTGGATGTTTTAGGCACCCAACCTCCATTTTAGCGATGCAGTTGTTAAATGCAGTTAAATGCAATTTAACGGAGTTAACAACAAAGAGCGCTTGCGTTCTCCTGGAGGTCAGCGGTGTCGACACATTTGCGCATGTGTCGGAATTCCATGTGCTTGTGGATTGTAGCATAGCGTAACGTGGCGTACGTACAGGAGGCATTCCCTTGCGTTTCATAGCATGGCAGCTCATCGCCCAGGCAGTTCTCCTCCCACCCCCTTCCCTTCCCCTCCCTCTTTCCACTGTTTCTACAGTGTGACGGTTGCCTGCACCTCTTGCTGCATGGAGGCTCATGGCTGGGTTGCCAGGATTTGCCAGCCATGGGAATAGTCTTCATCTAGGAGCTGGCCGCCAATAGTGGAAGCTCCTGGATGTTTTAGGCACCCAACCTCCATTTTAGCGATGCAGTGGTTAATTTGGCATAAAACGATTCACATCAGCCTCCCCTTTATCAGATCATGAAAATCGATAGATGTGGAAATTGTAGGAGCAGAAATCTAGCTTATAAATTCTGTACTAGTAAGCATTAATTGTCTCTAGAATGTTGACAGACTGTGCCGAGGACGCGTCCATCGCAATGTGTCAAAATGCTAACACTTTAGCTTAAATTCATGTTTGGATGAAAATGAATAGATTGCAGCATGTATGAAATTAGCGTGTTGTACGGTTTTCGTTTTTTTAATTACTCTGCAAGCTTAAGTAACGACAATTTCTTTTCATTTATGGAGGCGAGACTGCTAAGAAATGTTAAATTAAGATGACACAATTAATCATCCAGATTTACAAACTTTCACATGCTGCATAATTTAAGAACAAAAGCGAGAGTTGTGAAAGTCAAGCACAATCTCCTTCACATCATTTCAAAGGTAAATCAGAGCAAAACAAACCACTAATCTTTCTCACTGAAATCTACGCGAATTAAGCCGACGGGTAGATGGTGTGACATCCTCGTGTTGTTCGTGGCGCAATGCACTCTGGTAAAAAGTGACGCAGTGCACTCTGGTTAAATGCAACGCATTCTGGTAAAAAGTGATCAATTCGAGAATTCGTATCCCCTTCTATATATTCTTCTTAAATCCTGTTTATGTTGCTGCTCGCTCGCGACGCTCACTACTCAGCAATAACAGGATTATGCTAAGCTTATTATAATTTTTAAGATTATGCAAACGGAATATTTGTGCCTTAAAATTTGAAATTAAAATTGTTATTAGGAGTATTTCTACTCCCCCTAGGTGGGATGCTAGTCCATTGCAGGGTTACCCCAGCGTCAAGGTTGCCAGTACCCACTTATACACCTGGGTAGAGAGAAGCACTGTGAGAGTAAAGTGTTTTACCCAAGAACACAACACAATGTCCCTTGCCCGGGCTTGAACCTGGAATGCTCGATCCGGAGTCGAGCAAACTAACAATGATGCCACCGCCCCTCCCATCTTATTTACTGTACATGAGTCAACCTTTCTTCCATGCACTGTACATGTAGCAAGGCTGTGGTCTAAGAAAAATTGAGAGTTAGTTGCCTGTGTTGTGACTGGATAAAATGGTCGGCAAAAAAAATATTTTTTGTTACCCGAAAGCTACAAAGCTACATACATAAACCTTAGACGTATGCTCAGGGATTATGTAACACTTCTTCCTGCTTTAAACTGAAAATGGAGGAAATTAACTGAAGACTAATTTAATGTTAATCTAACAAGTGCATGTAATTGTCTTAACTAAGTTCTTTGTCAAAATGTTAATTTACACTGAGTTCTTTTACATCCCTTCAATTAAACGTTTTGGTGTCGATTGAATTCTAGTGTAACAACGTTTTTTTTTTTTCTTCTGGAACACTTGAAACACTTGTTGAATGACGTTTGTTTGGAAAAGAATTATCCGAGACATTCCTTCTGGCGGGACAATCTGTTTGGCTGGTGGAAGACTTTTCAAACAGTACTGACTGTGGTAGTGGGCTGGGATCCACTGTTTTGGACCAGTGATGTAGGTGAGAGGTTTATGATCCATCAGCAAGGGAAATCATCAGCCCAAAAGATTCTGTTGAAAGTTTTTCACACCAAAGATAATGGCTAATGCCTGTTTCTCGATCATCGAATAGTTCTATTCACTCGAAGAGAGAGTACGGGAGGCAAAAGATATTGGCTTCTCTTCTCCATCCTCAGAAATGTGTGACAACACAGTTCCTAATCCAAAAGACAACGCATCAACTGCTAGTCACAACGGCTTCTTTGGATCGAAATGCGCTAACAAGGGTGCTGATTGCAAAATGCCTTTCAACTTCAGAAGTGCTTCTTGACATCGTTTAGTCCATTCCCACGGAATGTTCTCCGATAACAAAGATTTGAGAGCGAGAGTCGCCATATCTCGCCATATCTGGAATAAATCTGTGGTAGAAATTAACCATTCCCAGAAAAGATTTCAGCTCTGTTGGGTTCTCCGGGAACTTGGACTTCGTGAATAGCTTGAACCTTATGGGCAGACAGGAGAATATCATCATGGTCCACCACAAATGCAAAATATTCCACCTTTGGTGTCATAAATATGCATTTCTCGTTCTTCAACTTGATTCTCATACTGCTCATACTGTATGCTCCAAAGCACTTTCCAGATTACTCAAATGCTGCTCATCGTTGGAACCAGTAATGATCAGATCATTGAGAATTCCACTGAAGATGGCAGGACTTGAGGCTACACCAAAGGGCAGGCTGGTGTAACGGAACAAACCAAGATGTGTATTGATTGTTATGTACTGCCTCAATTCTTCATCTAAAAGCACTTGCTGGTACGCCGAGGACAAGTCCAACTTTGTAAACTTTTCCCCCCTGTTTAACTGGGTGAACAGGTCATCAGCTGTAGGCATTGGGTGTTCCGGTATTTCTAAGACAGGGTCAATCGCTACCTTGTAATCCTCACAGATGCGTACACTGCCATCAGGTTTTAGCACAGGGACAATAGGCATGGCCCAATCTGAAAACTCCACTTTCTCCAGCAAACCGATCTTTTCCAGTCTGTGAAGCTCCTTGGTAATCTTTTCTTTTAGAGCAAAAGGTACTGGTCTGGGTTTATACAACTGCGGCACTGCGTCCTGTTTGAGACAACCAATCACAATCCATCAACACAGGACCACCATTTCCAGTGATAACAACCAGTAATACTGCTTCTTGGTCATGATAAGTAATTTGAACCTTAGCTTCTCCGATAACAGGAATTTTGTGTCTTTGTATCTGTGTGCTACACAGGTTTTGAAGCCAGAACATCAGTCCACACACACTTGGGAATAATAGTTGCAGAAGCTCCAGTGTCAAGTTTCATGTCTACAGTTGTCAATTGTTACTGGCACAATGAACTTTTTACATGGGCCATGATTGTTTGACTGTCAGGTCTTTGCTGTTTCTTCTTCTTTTTCCCTAACCTCGACTTTGGCTTCTCACTGTCCAGTTTTTGCACTTTCACGGGACATTTCTTAACATTATTACCAACGTTTGGCAATCATGGCACTTAGAATTGCAAAAGAAACATCTCCAACGAGTGATTGACTTTTCCACAATGAAAGCACTCAAACTCTCACTTTATTCGCCTCTTCCACACTTCCATGCAATGGTTTCGTTTTTGGTAAATTCAGCAGCACATGCCTTTCTGACAGCCGACTGTAACGTTAAATCAGCTACCATGAGTAACTTGCATTGATTCGTTTGCCCCTTTAAACCACACATGAACTGATCCTGAATCGCCACTTCACAATAACCACCAAAGTCTCAGTTAACTTCTTCAATCTAGTAAGGAAGTCCCGTATCAATTCTGACTCCTGCTGCACCTCCTTATGGAACTTGAAACGTTCAGCTATGGCTATCAGCTTCGGATCCAGGTGCTCAGCCAAATGATCCACGATTTCCACAAACGACAATTCCTTTGGCTTTCTGAGAGAAACAAAGGCATACACGCCTTATTACCCATTAAGGTAGGTATCGTTGGTACTTTTTTGTCTTCAGCGACACTGTTTACTTTGGAGAACATTTCTACTCACTCAACACAATGCTTCCAGTCCAAGCCTGGTACAAACTCTTCAACTTGACTAATGGCAGAAGAATGATTTGTGGCCAATTAATGTTTAAGTCCAAAAGAAAAAAGCTGACAAGGTATGGGCAAAAGAAATTTCTTTGATTTCACGAAATCTACTCTTACATTTTGTAATTAGATGTTCAGATCATGTGTGCTAAAGGAATCTGCAGTTGAGTGTCAATCAATACCCTTGATAGATGCCTTCAATTGTCCCTTGATCAACACCCCATTGACACCTCAGTTGACAATCGATTGAAACTCCATTGGCATCTTGGTCAACAGTCAAGTCAATTCATGACAAATGCATATGAGTTGGTCAACACTTGGCCGACTATCATAAAATTAAAAGTTTTAGCTGAGAGGAAACACCCCTCTTCTAATTGGGGACACTTAAGTAATATAATTAAAAAAGCTACTAACTATTGTCTTATAAATTATTAAAAAGCCTACCAACTATTATAGTACATTTCATACATGTTTGCAATTAGAAAAAAAGTGCAATGGCCAAATTGATAAGCAACGTCAAACAGATCAATCCCACCTTTATGATTCAATAAAGCTTTGAGATCTTCAACAGTATTCTGTAAAAGAAATACGAATGACATAATGTTAGGTACTTTGTTACAATCAATGATTCAGACTATTGCTCACTCACTGTCCTACTGTTCACATTGAATAAATAATTGCTAACTTTGAAGGCCATGAAAACAAGTTTCATGTTTACAGGTTTATAATGGCAGTTGACCAGTGAGTGTGCAGAAAGCAGTTTGCAATGTAAAGTTCTGGAAGTTGTGATCTTTGAAGTAAAAACATGACATTTCCTGTTTAACAGTAAACACTCAAAATGTGTCCCAGTGTGTTTCTTTCCTGAGAGTTATCAGTGATTTTTTCTGCCTTCTTAACCTTCAGGATAAATGTAATGGTAATGTGAGTAAAACAAATGACTTCTTTTTACTTAATTTGCCTCAAAATGTATAAAGGAAGCCTAGAAAGCTTAGCCTTTTTTACCTTGAGACTTTCCACATCATCTTCTGTTTGTGTACTGTTCAAGTCTGCTCCATCAAAGAATAGCACAACTGCTTTGGAAGTGATTTCACGACATGTTGGACAAGTATGTCTTTGGTTGAGCCACTTATTCAAGCTTTAAATAACAAGGTGAAATAACAAGGTTCAATAAGTCATGACCATGCCTAACCAAGACAATAATGAGATCCATCATCAGTTTGAAATACATGTGGAACAGAATTGCTAAAGAGAGCAAAGTATTACCTTACCAAGTTGTGACCATTTTAGTCACCAGGGCGACTAGAATACTGGAGCTGGTGCAACTAACTTGAAAAGGAAGTCGCCAGCCTGGTGGCAACTAAAATTGAGAGCTTGAGTGGGTTATAAATCGTGAGGGCTGATAGAGCTTTAAATAAGATTTGAAGTAGGTTGCTACCTTGGAACGGACCAGTGTGAACATTTGCTGTAATTGATTCCATAAATGAAGGGCTTCCTGCAAAAAGGGCGTATATCGCTTTTTTAGTGGATTTTTTCATTTTTTGCAGGATCAAGCTAATTTTTGGCAGACTGACTTGTGTTGACTATCCTGAATTTCAGCCGTCTCCTCCTCTCGCTAAGTCTCGGGAGAGAGACGTCTGAAGGCACTGGGCGATAATATCGTCCAGTGACGTCACTACCAGAAAACCTGGTAGTGCTTCTGATTGGTTGCCGTGTTTAATTTATTCGCCCTCCACGGATAATTTGAATAATTTTATTGCCAAACATCGCACGTTCGAAGAAAATCGCGAGCTAACGCCACAAGAGTTAAAGCCGTTTCTGGTGTATGCTCGACCTTTGGGGTTCAAAACCTCAATCCGCAACAGGAAAATTCTTAGCGGAAGCGATGTATTCGTAAACTTGCCTACGGGATATGGAAAACCCTTAATATGTATGGCTCCACTCGTCAGTGGTGATTGAGCTTTCAAAGTGGTACAGCCATTTTCCAAACGAAGCATACTCATATGCAAAATTTACCTGAAAAAAAAAGCCTGAAACCTTGCAGCAGTTCACTCGTAAAATATTATCATTTTACCGTACTTTCGATATGTACGGCTAGCACACTAAATACAAATCCTTAAATGAAGACATTTGTCGGGTTTTTCAACGGCCATTCGCATGCATGAATGACCCCGAGAGCAAGCAAATCTGCACGGGAGCAAACAAATTATTCTACAAGTATTTTCTTGGGGCTACGGACTGAACATATACTTAAACCTATAAACCTTACGACCTATTACCATAAAATTATCAGGTTTATTAGAAGTTTTGTTTAGTCCGTAGCCCCATGAATACGTACATAGATAATTTAGTTCACATGTAGATTTGCTTGCTCTCGGGGTCATTCATGCATGCGAATGGAGTTGAGAAACCCAAGCCGCACGAGTCAAGTTACAAACTTCAAGGAATATTTAATTCCAGTGTATTTAGTGAGCTAACCGAGCATACTGAAAGTAAAATGATAATTTTTACGAGTGGACCGCTGCAAAGTTTAAGACTATTTTTGTAAATTTTGCATACGGTCGATAAGGAGGCGGAGATGATTGACGTCCACCAAACTTAACGGTTTTGTCTAGCGAAGGTCGCGTGTGAAATTTCATAAATTACCACTTTTGACTCGTGACGTCACTGGACGACATTATCGCCCAGTGCTTTCAGACGTCTCTCTCCCGAGACTTAGCGAGAGGAGGAGACGGCTGAAATTCAGGCTATGTGTTGACATGAAAGACATTGTTCCGTAATTGATTTTGTTGGTTTGCGCTTCGTTTTCGAGAAATAACGTATGCAAAAAACTCAGTCTTTGAAAAACAAAAGAACAAAAGAAACCTTTTGTTTCATAAAAGCCGCGAGCCGTGTCCGACGCCTGCGCTACTTACGGCTCGCGGCTTCGCATATCACGCTCGCACGCTCATGTTGATTTCCGTTTTTCCTCCATTTTTCTCTACGAATTTTCGAGCAAAAGAGGGACCGCTCGCAGTCTACGACAATAAGCGATCGCAGAGATGCTCTTTTGACTTATGGCAGAGCAAAATGTTGACTTCGTGAAGCCTTCAAGGTTAGGGTTCTGTCCCCTGATCCCAGAAGTTCGAAACACTGCAAATCATGCCGATTTAAAATAAAATTGATGTTATAATCGATTGCTACTTGTTGTCCATTATCTGTGTGAATACCTGTGTCAATAACTTCCAAAAATCCACTTCCTCTTACGGTATGTTGCTGTTTACCAGGCCACCAAACCAATGAAACGTCCACTGAGCGCGTCGCTATGCATGCTTGGGAAGGCTCCTTTCGCCTTGTGCGTACACAAACACATTCCCATTGATGCAACATATTTTAGAAGTCTAAAACCAGTTCTCGCTTTCCAAACTTTGACACCAGCAACGCTTGGCAAATGAGCCAAAACTCACGAGAAGCATTTTTTCTTGGGCAAGAACTGCTCTTGGACTTTGCTGCCTGGATCGACGTGACTTCAAGCAACGATAACATGAGTATATCCTCGCTCAAACATCAGAGCACATTTTGGTTCTTTAAAACGTGCTGGTGACTTATGGGTTTATCAAGGCTTTACGATGCCTCTCAACCACCAGGCAGGCTTGCAAGGTACTTTAAAACAAGGCTTAAAATATTAGTTGACAGAGCTCTAAGGCAGCATGCACTATTCCTTTTGACACTCGATCAATTCACGTGTTGTGTTTAAAAGAAAGTGCAGCTAAGATTCTGTGGGATTTGATTTTGACTTCGCACACTCTCAACAGTCTGTCTGCTAGATAGGTGCTAAAAGATCTCCAAAAGATGGCGCTTAGAAGACATACGTTATTTCTCGAAAACGAAGCGCAAACCAACAAAATCAATTACAGAACAATGTTTTTCATGTCAACACAAGTCAGTCTGCCAAAAATTAGCTTGATCCTGCAAAAAATGAAAAAATCCGCTAAAAAAGCGATATAGGCCCTTTTTTGCAGGAAGCCCTTCAAATATAAATGAAAAGTGGCTTTGCAGGGTTGGGATTAGAGGGAGGCATTGGGATTTTTGGTTTAGGCCGATTTTTGGTTTGGTTGTTTAATTTTTGCAGTTATAAGCTGTGGTGTTTAGGTGTCTTATGCGGTTTGTGGGTTTTATGCAATTTAGTCTTTGGTTTTCGGTGTTTTGTCAACAATAATGCTGTTTCTGGTTTTGCCAAGGAAGTTACACTCTGCAATCACATGCCAAAACTGTAATTCCAAGGGACCTCTTGTATAGCCTTCTACCCAGACATTCTTTTAGAGGAATGCATGACAAGTCTAATCTCTTTAGCAGCCATTGAGTTGTAATGGCTGACAAGCAGATTATGAACATCAAAGCAGGAAGCTATTTCTCAAATGTCACATGGTATATTTTATCTCTTGTAAATTTTCATAGTTTTGTTATTTTGCATTCAATTTGCATGCTTTGTCATAAACACTTGAATTGTCTGTAAAATAGCTAAAAACAATGCAAGCATGAACACTTGTGCTTAAAAAATTATTGGCAATGTCAATTTGGTCATTTCATGTAGTTGTTTTGCAGAGGATGGCAAAGGAATGTACCAAAAATTATAATGCAAAAAAAAAATCACACACATGCACAGCTACATGTACTGCTGTGCTCATTAAATCTTAGCAACTTTCCTGTTGCCATCACGGTTTTCTTAAACTCCCTATTTACTCAACTGATGCGATATCGATTTGATACAGTTATAAATAAAAAGTAAATAAAAAGTACAAAACTCCAGTGGTTTCGATACTGGTAACATAAACTTTGCTGTCATGCATCTTTGGTCAAACTAGTGACTTAATTTATTTTGGCTGTTCGAATGTAATTTCTCTATAAAAATTTGCCTGAATCGTCCTTCCTTTCACTTTTCTACCGCGACGTCTTAAATGCTTGGGAAGAGATTATCATGCACACTCCCACAACAAAGAAAGAAATAGAAAATGAGATCTTATGGAATAATCACTTTATCACAATCGGCAGAAAATCCATTTTTTTTTATCGACAATGGTATAATGCCACAGTAAAGACCCTATCGGATATTCTGGACGAAAAGGAAACTTCTTGTCCTTCCCTGAATTTAGGAAAAAGGATAAAATACAAACAACCTTTCTACGTTATTTTGGGTTGTGCAACGCCATTGCAAAGTACTGGAAAGAAACTTTTAACCGCGACCTTGAAAACAAATCAGTTACTACAGGACAGTCCGGGACACACCCTTTGAATATTTCATTTTGGACTTGTCAGCAAGCACTCTCACTTTACATGTCCAAAACATTCCAAAAACGTACATCTAAATTAAGCTTGTCTAATAAGGCTGGTTTTACTGTTCAGAGCATCGAGGCGTTATATATTCTCCTGTTTAAAGTCACCAAAACATAAACCTCTCGGTGTTTCAATTCAAAATAAACCACCATATTATTTACACTCACGACAAACTTTGAGAGCTAAAATTATTGAAAACGATGAATGTCAATTGTACGTGTGGTGTAAGACAGACCCTAGAGCATCTGCTCGTAGAATGTTGGCACATCCATTCCTTCTGGAACCTTCTTACCTCTTGGTGGAACTCTTGTAACTTGCCCAAGGTAACTCTGTCAAACAATGCTAAAATATATGCACATCAACCTGAGAAGCGATCTTTCCACGCTGTTAACCTGTGCCTGATAGTAGCCCGTTGCTACATCTATACTGCAGCCAAAGAAAGTGAATCTTCTAGTATAGCAGCGTTCAAAGTATTGTTAAAAAGCAAATTATCTAGACGGAGTCACCAGGCATTCAAGCATCTGCGAGCTTTTAGATTCTTATTAATATATAGCATGCTATTTTCTATTGATTTTATATGTAATGAATGTCAAGTATAAGTAAAAAGAATATAGTAAACGGTAAAGAAAAAAATTATTTTGGCAAACAAAAGTCACAAGTCACAAGGTGACTCATTCTTACATTGTACTAAGTTTGACAGTAATCATAATAATAAAGTAATAATACAATATTACCAGTAACAACAATTAATCTCAACGATTTTGGATTTCCCATTTTGAATTTCCCATTCCCCATTCACTCTTTTAGTAACATCTGGTCTTGCAGAGCAAGTTTCTATTCAAAAGCTGTTGTTCATGTTTACGCAAAATCAACACGCTACAACGAAAAAATGAAGCGACCAACTAACATGGAGTTAGGTTTTCATTACTTCCATTTAAGTTTTTAACTAGTAAGTTTAAGTTTTTTTTCTTGAAGCTACACGTAAAACAAGAGCCAGAAAAAACAGCGATTGTCATGGCGTCACAGTATTTTAGAATTCAATTTCGGGTCACTTTGTTTCTGGAAATTGCACAGAACTTTCCTACATGTACATCAACCAACCACAGGAAGCTTGTTGTATATTGACTGATGGTTCCATTAAAAAGGGGCATAGGCACAACCCTATATGCACTCTGGACTAGTACATGTAACCTACTCTTAATATAATTTTTTAATACCGGGTTACTTTGCAAGATTGAAACCTTGGGTACTGGTGCTGGAATAAGACATTTCTTCTGCTAAATTGTTCAGTCGCTTGATACAACTGAGGTTCTCACTGAGAGTAGACCTACATCACCAGAGTTGAGAACCTACCCTGTAACTTTGCTGCCAGGACCCCTAGGATGCTTAGACTCTATATGTAGTTGCAAATTCATTGTTGAGATGGATAATTCTGAAAGTGAAGAATGATCCTCGCAGTGAATTTTCCAATTTAAGCAACTGGAATGAAGAAGCCTGAAAAAAATCAGGGCTTCAACGGGATTCGAACCCGTGACCTCCGCGATACCGGTGCGATGCTCTACCAACTGAGCTATGAAGCCACACATTGGGAGCAAGGTCAATTTGTTGAGTTCATATCTTCCCGTAAGGAGTGAAATTATGTAAGTATATATGAAATAATTCATATATTTGAACTGCGGTCATAGATGAAAGTGAAGAATGATCCTCGCAGTGAATTTTCCAATTTAAGCAACTGGAATGAAGAAGCCTGAAAAAAATCAGGGCTTCACAGGATTCGAACCCGTGACCTCCGCGATACCGGTGCGATGCTCTACCAACTGAGCTATGAAGCCACACATTGGGAGCAAGGTCAATTTGTTGAGTTCATATCTTCCCGTAAGGAGTGAAATTATGTAAGTATATATGAAATAATTCATATATTTGAACTGCGGTCATAGATGAAAGTGAAGAATGATCCTCGCAGTGAATTTTCCAATTTAAGCAACTGGAATGAAGAAGCCTGAAAAAAATCAGGGCTTCAACGGGATTCGAACCCGTGACCTCCGCGATACCGGTGCGATGCTCTACCAACTGAGCTATGAAGCCACACATTGGGAGCAAGGTCAATTTGTTGAGTTCATATCTTCCCGTAAGGAGTGAAATTATGTAAGTATATATGAAATAATTCATATATTTGAACTGCGGTCATAGATGAAAGTGAAGAATGATCCTCGCAGTGAATTTTCCAATTTAAGCAACTGGAATGAAGAAGCCTGAAAAAAAAATCAGGGCTTCAACGGGATTCGAACCCGTGACCTCCGCGATACCGGTGCGATGCTCTACCAACTGAGCTATGAAGCCACACATTGGGAGCAAGGTCAATTTGTTGAGTTCATATCTTCCCGTAAGGAGTGAAATTATGTAAGTATATATGAAATAATTCATATATTTGAACTGCGGTCATAGATGAAAGTGAAGAATGATCCTCGCAGTGAATTTTCCAATTTAAGCAACTGGAATGAAGAAGCCTGAAAAAAATCAGGGCTTCAACGGGATTCGAACCCGTGACCTCCGCGATACCGGTGCGATGCTCTACCAACTGAGCTATGAAGCCACACATTGGGAGCAAGGTCAATTTGTTGAGTTCATATCTTCCCGTAAGGAGTGAAATTATGTAAGTATATATGAAATAATTCATATATTTGAACTGCGGTCATAGATGAAAGTGAAGAATGATCCTCGCAGTGAATTTTCCAATTTAAGCAACTGGAATGAAGAAGCCTGAAAAAAATCAGGGCTTCAACGGGATTCGAACCCGTGACCTCCGCGATACCGGTGCGATGCTCTACCAACTGAGCTATGAAGCCACACATTGGGAGCAAGGTCAATTTGTTGAGTTCATATCTTCCCGTAAGGAGTGAAATTATGTAAGTATATATGAAATAATTCATATATTTGAACTGCGGTCATAGATGAAAGTGAAGAATGATCCTCGCAGTGAATTTTCCAATTTAAGCAACTGGAATGAAGAAGCCTGAAAAAAAATCAGGGCTTCAACGGGATTCGAACCCGTGACCTCCGCGATACCGGTGCGATGCTCTACCAACTGAGCTATGAAGCCACACATTGGGAGCAAGGTCAATTTGTTGAGTTCATATCTTCCCGTAAGGAGTGAAATTATGTAAGTATATATGAAATAATTCATATATTTGAACTGCGGTCATAGATGAAAGTGAAGAATGATCCTCGCAGTGAATTTTCCAATTTAAGCAACTGGAATGAAGAAGCCTGAAAAAAAATCAGGGCTTCAACGGGATTCGAACCCGTGACCTCCGCGATACCGGTGCGATGCTCTACCAACTGAGCTATGAAGCCACACATTGGGAGCAAGGTCAATTTGTTGAGTTCATATCTTCCCGTAAGGAGTGAAATTATGTAAGTATATATGAAATAATTCATATATTTGAACTGCGGTCATAGATGAAAGTGAAGAATGATCCTCGCAGTGAATTTTCCAATTTAAGCAACTGGAATGAAGAAGCCTGAAAAAAATCAGGGCTTCAACGGGATTCGAACCCGTGACCTCCGCGATACCGGTGCGATGCTCTACCAACTGAGCTATGAAGCCACACATTGGGAGCAAGGTCAATTTGTTGAGTTCATATCTTCCCGTAAGGAGTGAAATTATGTAAGTATATATGAAATAATTCATATATTTGAACTGCGGTCATAGATGAAAGTGAAGAATGATCCTCGCAGTGAATTTTCCAATTTAAGCAACTGGAATGAAGAAGCCTGAAAAAAATCAGGGCTTCAACGGGATTCGAACCCGTGACCTCCGCGATACCGGTGCGATGCTCTACCAACTGAGCTATGAAGCCACACATTGGGAGCAAGGTCAATTTGTTGAGTTCATATCTTCCCGTAAGGAGTGAAATTATGTAAGTATATATGAAATAATTCATATATTTGAACTGCGGTCATAGATGAAAGTGAAGAATGATCCTCGCAGTGAATTTTCCAATTTAAGCAACTGGAATGAAGAAGCCTGAAAAAAATCAGGGCTTCAACGGGATTCGAACCCGTGACCTCCGCGATACCGGTGCGATGCTCTACCAACTGAGCTATGAAGCCACACATTGGGAGCAAGGTCAATTTGTTGAGTTCATATCTTCCCGTAAGGAGTGAAATTATGTAAGTATATATGAAATAATTCATATATTTGAACTGCGGTCATAGATGAAAGTGAAGAATGATCCTCGCAGTGAATTTTCCAATTTAAGCAACTGGAATGAAGAAGCCTGAAAAAAATCAGGGCTTCAACGGGATTCGAACCCGTGACCTCCGCGATACCGGTGCGATGCTCTACCAACTGAGCTATGAAGCCACACATTGGGAGCAAGGTCAATTTGTTGAGTTCATATCTTCCCGTAAGGAGTGAAATTATGTAAGTATATATGAAATAATTCATATATTTGAACTGCGGTCATAGATGAAAGTGAAGAATGATCCTCGCAGTGAATTTTCCAATTTAAGCAACTGGAATGAAGAAGCCTGAAAAAAATCAGGGCTTCAACGGGATTCGAACCCGTGACCTCCGCGATACCGGTGCGATGCTCTACCAACTGAGCTATGAAGCCACACATTGGGAGCAAGGTCAATTTGTTGAGTTCATATCTTCCCGTAAGGAGTGAAATTATGTAAGTATATATGAAATAATTTATATATTTGAACTGCGGTCATAGATGAAAGTGAAGAATGATCCTCGCAGTGAATTTTCCAATTTAAGCAACTGGAATGAAGAAGCCTGAAAAAAATCAGGGCTTCAACGGGATTCGAACCCGTGACCTCCGCGATACCGGTGCGATGCTCTACCAACTGAGCTATGAAGCCACACATTGGGAGCAAGGTCAATTTGTTGAGTTCATATCTTCCCGTAAGGAGTGAAATTATGTAAGTATATATGAAATAATTCATATATTTGAACTGCGGTCATAGATGAAAGTGAAGAATGATCCTCGCAGTGAATTTTCCAATTTAAGCAACTGGAATGAAGAAGCCTGAAAAAAATCAGGGCTTCAACGGGATTCGAACCCGTGACCTCCGCGATACCGGTGCGATGCTCTACCAACTGAGCTATGAAGCCACACATTGGGAGCAAGGTCAATTTGTTAAGGTTAATTCTGTTGTGCAAAACATCCCATCCGCCAAGGCTCAGTCAGAATACCTTTCTCTACATGTAGCTCTGCTGCTTAGCATGCTACCAACACTGTAGCTGGAGTGTTTAATTTCAGATGGACTTTCACACCTAAATTGGGGTACCAGTTCCTCTAAGAACGCCACCAAAATTATTGACATCAAATGCTAACTCAAAGATGTCTTGTTGTACAAGATCAAATGAAATCCCAGCCCTCAGGTGAAAACACACTGGTGCCTAACTCTGTCCTAGATGGCATGTTAACAGTTCTCCACATCCACTTAAGCCATCTATCAAAGTATGAAATGAAGTGTCTCTTCACCAGATACATCTTTGTTCTAAGTGTCAACAAAATGCTACTGTTGAAGAATCTTCCACAGTCAGAGGTCCCTCTGTTCATTACTGCCTCTTTTGCTCCTGATGTTTCTGATCATCACCACCAGCTGATCCTTGTTCTAAGAGAAACCGTGTCACCTTATACCCTGGCCTCCCTTGTTGAAAGTGGAAAACACATTAAACTAAGGCAAAGAGAGACAGTAAAGAGAGACTGGCCCATATATGATTTCTGCACAACGATGAAGTCTCATGACAACCTTTGTAATTAATAATATGTTCCTATGAACACAACATGATTAGCTACTGTCTGCTAGTCACTGGATATGTTCCCTCATTCTAACTGGTACAGGTAAAGTAAGGAGTGTTTACTGTCTCTTACCAGAAAGTAAATCTACAGAGTACTGTACCTTGTATGTTAAACGGACATTCAATAAACATGACAGGCCAAAGAACAATATATTGTAAGGCTTAAATGTCCATCAACATGGCAATATTATCTTACAAGGAATAAAATTATCAGCTTACCATTTCAAGTGATAAACATGTCCACCTGTACAAAAAACAAAGTTGAAGATTAATATCACATTAGGAGCAATTTTACAATACCTAGCAACTCTGAAGTCCTGTTGAATCCCCACAATCCATATTGAGATAACTTGCAAAAAATATTATGTAAATTGCAATTACAACTGCAATAGTGTCAGCTTCATTTCAGCAGTCCCAGCATAAAATCTCAATCCATGGATTAAGTTTGATTGAGTTTGGCAATCAAACCAAATCAAACTCACACAAAAAAGTAGGTAATCGAACTCAATCAAACCTTTCATTTCCAAACTCTTGACTGTGCTCTTTCCATTACATTTTTGTAATTGTCTTATATTGTATTTATTTTGTATTGTAAAACTTTTCTGGGCACGAATAAAGATTGTTGTTGTTGTTTTTTGTTGTGTTAGAAACTAACTCCAGACATCCTGTAGAAATTTCACATGCACTGTGGGTTGTTAACTTTACATGCATAGTTTAAGGCTACCAAAATTACCACTTTTAAAACATAAAGGAGAGCAAAGATTTTAAAGTTTTAAAGAAAATAAACAAGAAAGGCTGCACTTTTTTGAGCTGTAAAATGAGCATGGAAAACTTGGGCACCTTTAAAGTGAAGTGGTTGTGTCCCTGGGGCCCATAAATTCTTCGATCACTTGTTAAGTGAAGGTGCTTGAAGTGGAATTCAAGAAGAGATGCCACCGGAATATACTGCGAGTATAAAAATTTGCCCCAGAAACCATTGTGAAATCTGTGGGGGATGTTAGAAAGGTAATGATGCAAAGAACCCCGCAATTCACAGAGTTTTCTTTGCTACAAATGAACCCAGTTAAGTGCAGCACATGTCTAGCAAGTAGAAAAATGCAATTGATTACAGAATAGCTTTCTCAGAAATATGTCTATTTCTCGAGAACCACTCTTTAGAGTTTCACAAAATTTGGCACGAAAATACTGTAGGAGATAAGTAACTGGAGTATTGAAAAAAATTGAAATTTAACAAAGGAAATTCTAGATATTCCAGGTGACCTTCTACAAGAGATAATTAAAGATCTCTCTGTTAAACTATTATTAAAATAGTGTTAACTTGTGGGCATCGCTAGAAGCTTGTTGCATGCAAATAATAGAGAAATCTAATAGCTAGACTTTCTGCAAATAAACAAAGCCAATTTTAAAGGCCTGTTTATATTTATTCATGTTGCCATAGCAATGGTACATATGTCAGCTTAACTATTGCTGACTTGCATGTTGCCATTTTTGGTGAACAAAGGATCAAGGGTTTTAGAAAAAAAACTTAGGTCAATGAAGCACAGGTATCAAAAACTTTGTTCAGCCACCTTAAGTCTGTACTTTTTCATGGATGTGATACTTCAATTATCATTTTTCACTGGTGCCATAATCCTGGGGATGGTGATAGTTTTGTTCTAATCTGTTCCTTTCACTGCCATGGACAGTCTGTTTTTGTTCTTGAATATTCAGTAATAAAAGGACAAGAAAAACTTGTTCACAATGGGCATGCTTTGTATGTAGGTTCACCAGAGCTTATGCACAGTAACCAAACCAAGCAGGCAGTCAGACCACATGTACATGTAACATGACCTTGAACACGTTTTTCAATATTGTGTTCAGTTGCTTGACTCAATTGAACACAATCAAATGGGATTTAGGGGTTTCATTGACATTTTCTGCAGGAAGAAAACAGGTTTTCACAGGTGGGCAAACCTACAGTATCTGAACTGAACTTCTTTGTAAGAAAACCTTCCCGCTAGATGGTGAAACCACCTAGCAAAATTATTGTCCTCACAGCTGGTCAGTTTGCATGGCGCCCAGCCCTAAATAAAATCCCTGTGGATTGATGATGATGATACTGTTACAGTCGAGACTGTAGTCTCCATTATGGCCCTATAAATGAAACTAAGTTACAACACTAATTACAGGAAGTTTAAACATTACAACATAGGATACTACAGGTGTAAGCTACTAGAATGTTACAACAATGGGGACTAAACTACTTAGAATGCTAAGTTATAAATATTAAACCAAAGTTAAGAAATTAAAAAATTCTGTCAATTTTAAAGCTATCGAGTGTGAATTTGCACATGATGCAGTCAAAGTAGTTTCTTCTGAACTTCTTGAGATCAGCCGAAAAGACATTATCACTTATGCTGTTCCACAATCAAATAGAAAAGAACATTAATTTTCTGCTATTAGTATTTGGACTAGAAAGACGATAAGGCATCCGAGACCTTATATCATGTGACTTACAGTATTTCAATGATAGTTTCTCTGAGAGGTAATCTGGAGTACGTCCATCCAGGATTTTTTTAAAAAGAATCAGACGTCTTTTAATGCCAATGTGATTAATAGGTAGCCATCCAAGATTATAGCATAAAGGTAGGGTTCTAGTCTGAGAAGGAAAATTGAGGATTTGCCTACATTGTTTTTGAATTTAAAACTATCATCCAATAACCCCTCATTACAACTTGCCCAGGCTGATACACAGTATTCAAAAATGAGCTTGATACTACCATTATATAGCATTATGCTATACATGTATGATTGTCCTATATATAATGCTATTGAGGTCAATAAGGTTCGATTTGTTTGATTGGTTTGAAAATTGAATGCACACAAACTGCAGTGTTCGATTTGGTTCGATTGTCAAATCAATGTGCACCATAGATTGAGTTCGTTTTTCAAATGTTCGATGGACTATGCCAGGAGTAGCATGTCATAACCTTACATGTAGTCATATGTATGCTTATTTATCTATTGTGTTACCATTAACATTTTTGAGAGCCAACCAATTCTCGGTTTCACCAGTCATGTGATCAAAACTAAAATCGTAACCATTCCATGAATAAAGTCAAGAATCTTGGATACGATAGATAATTGATATATAAACAATCTCGCCAAGAATCAGGTCTCTGCTGTTTTTCATTCGCGAGTTATTTGCAGAAGTGTGTCACCCAAATTTATAGAGCTTTGTATGGCAGTGCCATGTTTGTGTCCTTCAGAGGGACACAAACATGGCGGCTGTAAAGTAACAGACACATCTGTCACTGAGTTATGCTATTGAAACGAAAAATTATTGCTCTAGAGATCCAATACATTGAAATAAATGCTTCTTTTAGTGCAAGCACTGTTTAGTTAGCAAAAACTAATGCAATAACTCTTCTTTTAACCTCCGCGACAGCC
>OZ026598.1:13521196-13531196 GCA_964020085.1 Micromussa lordhowensis | reverse complement strand
TTTAATCCATGTCACCTAGTAGCTAGACCTTTGTGATGTTACGTAACCTTAATTTCAATATTTCTGCTCTGTATATATAAGCCTGTGTTTTCCGACTTGCGATCATTGTAAATAATTTTAAGTTCTTAGTTTTTAATTTTTACCTGAAGAAGGCCGAACGGCCGAAACGTTGTATTAAATCTCGTCCAGAACAGTCTCTTTGTCGCTTTCTCAAAGTACACTTAACTACAAATTCGCGTCGAGACATTGTATCCTGTGGATCCTCTTACTGGGAGTTCATCGTTTGGTAAACCAATTGTACACTGCTTACAATTACAATTATGTATACAATGTGCCCTCCCGGTTATTTCTGATGTCTACCGGGAGTTGGTTTAGCAAGTACGATCCCCGACTAGTTCGCAAGTTTCTGCGCCGTCAAAGGAGCCCATTGTTACATCAAATGGGGTTGTTGAATGCTTCTTATTCCATGGTGCGCTGTCACTGAACAATAGTGGTTGCTTGGTGTGAAAAATAATTCTTCTATCTTCTATGGAAATGTCGGTGTAGGAGCTGCGAAAGATAGAGCGTCCTCTAGAAGCTTATGCGAAATGGACGGGTAGAAGTTTACAATGTCGAAGGCGATGAATGAGTGTTGATCTTTGTTGGGGATGTTAATGAACCAGTCAAGTGTCGCCCTTGTGTTTTTCCATTGGTGAACGTGGGTTTTGCGGATAATGGTTTCATTTATCTTATCAAGGATCTGTTTGCTTACTTTGCCTAACTCTGATTTGGTTGGATTAATCAGGCGGCATGTGGGGTTGTTCAGGAAATTGTCCTTGTGGTCTTTCAATGTGATGAATGATTCCTTGGGTGCTAATTTTTCGACTCTGTCGTCTATCTTTAGGGTTTGGGCAAAAGCCTTCGCTTCGGTGTTAATGTGCATCTCTGCGTTATCGGGGGCTTTCCTGTACTCCTTCTCTATGTTTTTCTTCAACAGTGTATTATAATCGCTGGCATTCATCTTGTAAAAATTCGTAGTTTCGTCTGCTGGTACGTACAGGTTGTTGTCCTTGCTCATGGATTCAACATGTTTTGATAGTTCATTCTGGAATTCGGTAGAGCGAAGGTCTTTAAATTCGATGTTTTGGATAAGATTCGTCATCTTAGCTTCAAATTCATTTAGCTCAGGTACTTGTGGTGGTGTTTTCTTTGAGTTGAAGCCATATGTCTCGCGGTGGTCGGACTCTGAAGATGAATTTAGGAAGTGGTAGGCGCGCCAGCGCATTCTGTTGATAAGCTTCTCCGTCATTTCAATCAATCTTTTCAGGTATTCCTTGTTAGTCGGCATTGGTATGTTCTTGGTCGAGCAGTTAAAATTAAACCTTTCCATATCGGCTTGTAATAATAGAGTGCTCAACTTGCGGAGCAAATACAGAAATGTGAAAACCTTATCTTAAGCCGGAGAGTGCTCTACAATCGTGGAGCTATAACTTATTGTGTAGGAAAAGCAAAATTAAAACATTGCACTACAGAGCTGTTTTATTAAGAATTTTTTTTTTTGTCCATACATCGTCTTGTAATTTTACAGACGATGTATGGACAAAAAAAAATTTCTCTACATTTAGTTATAAACTAGTACAAATTTCTCCTATCATGATTTTGGTAAATTCTGGTGCATTTGTAAGCATTAGTAGCTGGTTTTGCGAGCTCACCGAACTAATTTTTGTAATGATACCATACAGTTCTTCTACTGGTTACCCCCCAAAAACGCAAGGGATTATGGGTCATGTGCAAGTAGCGAATTCACTTTTTTCCCATCCCCTACGCAGTCAAATTTCCGTTTTGCGCTGGCGTCCAGTTCTCTAACTCGCGATTCTATCCGCGCGTTCAACGGTCGAATAAAAATACGAGAAAATAGATGGCTGTGAACAGTCTAGGGACAATGAAGCGTGTTTTTCAATTAGTGAGTTGACGAACATACACGATTCAAAAATTCTCGTAGAACAATCATTTGCGCGTAACTTCACAACATAATTTAATTTAAATGACTCCCGCGGGAGTAGGGGGCGGAGTAAAAGTCCTGTAACATTATCCCTACCTTAATGACAAATCCTCATTGTGTCATACTGTATCTTTTAACTCGAATAGCTTCTCTTCTAGAACCTATCAAACTTTACCGCTTGTTTTGGGCATTTTGTACCAACGAAATTTTTCCTCACTTATTGCGTAGACTTTGTTAGCATTTGTTCCGTCTGTACAGCAATGGCAAAGGTAAATTGTATCGAAACATATGCTGGAGTTGTTAGTGGAGAACAATTTTTCTGGTGGTCAAAGCTACAGACCGTAAGCGAAGAAGAGGCGCTGATCATTGCCATTCAGAATTCTCTCGTGGAACAAAAGGTAATTTAAATTACTTCATGAGTACCAACTTACGTATTTCTATTTACTAATGCATATTTGCTTTGATTTAGACAAATGTTGAAAACGGAGAAGTTACTGGCAAAATTATGAACGGACAAGTTCCTAGCCAAGTTGTAAACGAAGAAGTTCCCATAGAAATTTTGAACGAAGAAGGTCCTAAGCGAGTTGTTACCGGAAAAGTTCCTGCTAAAGCTATGAAAGAAGAAGTTCCTGCCCAAGAAGGTCATGACAAAGTTGTGTGCATTGACACCGGGTATTCCATGTATGGATTGCGCAGGAAATTTACTGGAAACACGGCAAACAAGGTAAGTTACCAGCAGAAATTAGAATCTTGTCGTAATTTCAATCGATGGTCGTGGCATAATAATAACAAATTACTAATAACAAAGGAAGAAGGAAATATTACATATTAAGTAACAAATTACAGTTAATTGTCCATTTACGTATAAATTTGTGTAAGGTATTATTTTTAATACTAACGTATTTTTCAATTTCGAACTTATTTTTAATCTTATGCTGTAGGCCAATTATTTCTGGTAGCATGCTTGTCCTTCTGCAATCCCACAGGTATAACTTAGCTATCAGTAACAAATAGTTTAGCAAGGGGAGTTTTGAATCTACAATACCTATTATGACATCTTTTAAAGTAAGGGAAACAGGTTCTTTTGAGATAGGAAGAAAATAAAGTTCAAACTCTTTCCAAAAAGTCTGCGAGTATGTACAGTCGAAAAAGAAGTGGCTGAGGGTTTCAGGATGAGACTTACAAAAGGAGCAGTTGTCGTCTGTGGCAAATCCTATCTTGTGTAATTTGGTATTGGTATATAATATAGAGTTAAGGACCTTGTACTGAAAAGCTCTAATATACGGTTCACAGCAAACTGTATGTGGTAGAATATATGCTTTTTGTAGTTCGTCATCGGTTAGGTCAAATTCATGTTTTAGAGTTAGTCCCCTGTTAGGAAATTGAGCTTTTTTGCTCAGTAACAACGAGTAATAATCCTTTGACTTCTTTTTTAAGACATTAAAAGCATTGTCATTAATCACTAATGATGGCTGGCTTGTCATAAAGGTGTAGTTACTCATTTTTAAATGAGAAGGTATAGCATGGCGGAGACCTGCCCAAGTTAAAAAGTTAACTTTACCGGTAACCTTTTTAGAAATTATATTATACGAGTCTATGTTATTCAAATCAAATAGTAGGTCATTTATGCAAATAATACCAGACTCGAAAAATGTTTTATAAAATACAGGTGCATTGTTTATGTGAACATCTTTATTATTCCATATTATGCTTTGCCAATACTTTTCTGTGGAGAACCCGTCTCGAAACTCTGCCCACCATTGGAGCATCTCAGCATAAAACTGCGAGGGTATAGGATGATCTTTTACATTGTAGTTACAGTGAAATAAGAAAAGACCTCCGAAACGCTTAAGTTGATGACGTATATAATCTTTCCACGCACCATCGTTTACACTGAATATTCTTTTTAACCACGCTAGTCTTAAGGATTTAATCATTGTCTCTAAATCAATCATTTTTAAACCGCCTTTTTCATATTTATTTATTACAGACAAGCGAGTTGTTTTATCCACACCTTTCCATAGAAATTTAAATAACAGCTGATTTAATTCTCTAATAGCATCCTTAGGAGTGGGCAGAAGTGACGCAATGTAAACAAACTTAGGAATAATTAGAGACTTTATAACGGTCACCTTCCCATAGATGGAAAGACCTCTTGAGGACCAGATGTTAATAAGTTTCTAAATGCTGTCTAATTTTTCAATAAAATTTTTTTCGTGAAGCAATTTTGGATCGTACGAATAATATACGCCAAGCGCTTTGATTGGTTCGTCTGGCCATTTGATACCAAGTGGCTTGGTTTTATTTTGTCTTGAGGAGCCAATCCACATTCCTTCTGTTTTGGTAGGGTTAACTTTTAGACCTGATAGCTTCTGAAAATCGTCAAGGAGTTTAAAAAGCGCGCGGGCTGAGTTGATGTCAGAGAGGACTGCTGTCGTGTCATCAGCGTATTGAAGTAGTTTTGTTTCCTCCTTACCGATCCGGATACCTTTTATTTCTTCATTTTGTCGAACTGCAATTGCTAGCGCTTCAGCTGCGATCACAAAGAGATAGGGAGAAAGTGGGTCTCCTTGTCTGACTCCTCTTTCAAGGGTAAAATAATCTGAAGTGATACCATTGTTTATGACACAACTTTGTATATTTTTGTAAAAGGTTGTTACCCATCGAATAAAGTCAGGACCGAAGTTAAAATGCTCCAGGCAGTTTAACAGATAACTCCACTCCAAACTGTCGAAAGCCTTTTCAAAGTCTATGAAAATCATTAGACCAGGAATATTTTCCTCAACTGTTGACTCCATAATATCAAAGATTGACCGAACTGTTTCACCAATATACCGATCTTTAATAAATCCGGTCTGATTATGGTGAATGATGTTTGGAAGAACATTTTTAATTCTAGTTGCTATCACTTTTGACATGATTTTGGCATCAACATTTAGTAGAGATATTGGTCGCCAATTTTCTAAAAGCGATCGGTCTTTTCCTTTCTTCTCGAGCAATGTTATGATTGCTTGTTTTTGGGAAGGTGACATCTCACCTTTTTTAAAACATACATTTGCACATTTAGTGAAAGATTCACCAATAATAGGCCAAAATTTTCTGTAAAATTCGATCGGAATTCCATCATTTCCGGGGGTTTTGTTATTTTGAAAACTATCTATTATCGAGGCGCATTCTTCTTGAGAAATTGTACCTTCGCACGACAACTTTTGTTCTTCTGTTAGAACAGGGATATTAAAAAGGGAGTTTAAAAAGGATTCTATTGTTTGCGTCCCGTCGGTATTGTTGTTGTTTCGGCTCTTGTATAGTTCTTGATAAAAGCGTTTTTGTTCGGCTAATATACTGAAGGGATCTGTTGTGATCACGCCGCTAATTTTTAATTTCCTCATGTGCTTTTTAATATGATTCCTTTTTTCCAGGTTAAGAAAATATTTTGAACTTTTTTCCCCGTGTTCGTGCCAGCGAGCGCGAGCGCGTATAATTACTCCGTTAAGTTTCTCGTCGTAGAAAGCTTCTAAATTTTCTTTAGCAGAATTCAAGATATTTGAATTGGTGTCGTTAGGATCTGCCTCAAAAACCTGTTTTGCTTTAGCATATTCTTTTTCAAGACGGTTTTCTTTTTCATTCCTTTCTCTCGCCCTTCTTTTTGAATGTTGTTTTGCATGTGTTCTAATATTATACTTCAACCAATCCCAAATGATGCGGTCATCGGACAAATCCTTACGACCTTGGGCAAGCCAAATTGGTATCTTCGATGTAGCATCATTGATATAATCATCGTCTTCCAGAAGAGCACAGTTCACCCGGTCCTTTAATTTCATTGGCGCTGTTTTGGAGATCTAATGTAATCGCTGCATGATCTGTTTTGATAGCCGGAATTATATCGACGGACTTAACTAAATCGTGTAGATTATTAGAAATTAACCAGTAATCTAGTCGGCAAAATATATTCGGAGATTTCTGACTCCACGTGTAACTTTTAGTGGAGGGATTCTTAAGTCTCCAGATATCGACGAGGTCAAGTTCACTTTGTATACAGCCGATACTTGCAACAACCGATTTCCTCGGAATCATGATTCCTCCTTTCTTATCAAGGAGTGTGTTAAGGGGACAATTGAAATCGCCACCCACAATAATATTCTCATAAATATTAATCAGGATATAAAGTTTGTCTTTGATGGCTGCTTTTAAAATTATGTAACGCCCCAGGGGATCAAGAATCTTGGTGTGAATGACACAATCGACACCTTTTCTGAACAGGATCGCAACTCCACATGAATTTGAACTACCGTGTGACATAACTGCCTCGGCCCCTGTGTCTTTCTTCGAGTGTGTTTCTTGTAAAAACATAAAATCAGCCTTTCTTTTCCGACACCAGGTGAAAATAGCTCTTCTTTTTCGAAAATTGCTAATACCCCTCACATTTAAAGAAATTCGTGGCATCTGGATTTCTACGCTGCCGTAACATAATTTTTTTCGTATTCGTTTAAAATGTGAATTGATGCATGTTTGCCACGTGGGAAATTGAAATTGCTCCCGTGAAATCTTACAATGCGCTGTTTTAATCGACACTCTAGTTTGATTTTTACACATCGCTGTAAAACTAATAGCATGGAGAATCCGAAAATAGGGCTGCTTTTAAGCATTTTTTTCATTTGCTTGTTTGGCGCAAACTGGCAAGTAATTACCACTAGCCTTCGGACACAGAAATTAACTGGACTGTATCAATTAGGAGACAATGGACTGTCGCTTTCCAGATTACTACTGGCATAGTCAATCGAACTTTCGGAAATGGAAGTCAATCAAACCTAATTGAACTCAATCCGTGGAATGAATTCGATTGAGTTCGTTAATCGAACCAAATCGAACACCGAACTTTGTGTGAGTTCGATTTCCGAACCAATCGAACTCAATCGAACAAATCGAACCGAACCGAACTAATTTCATCAGATTGTGTTCGATTGGGTTCAGCAGCCGCACTCAATCGAACACAATCCCAACTGTTCGGTGAACAAATTCGCTTGACCAAAGATTAATTATGCTACGTGGTCTCGAAAAAACGAAAAACACGTGTTATACTGAAGTAACTCGAGCCTTGAAAAACTTGTTATTGATTTTTAACACCAGTTTTACAAAAAATCTAGAGTTTAGAAATCAAAAGTTCGATTTGGTTCGATTGTCCAATTATTTTTGTGTGAATTCGATTTGGTTCGGATGCCGAACAATGGAGGTCGCAAAGCGGTGTCAGCGCTCAACAAACATAATTATAATTTTTTTTTGATGATTATGAAATTATTTTGAAAACTCTCTGTTTTAGGGGAAAACCAATACAATGAGCTATGTGATGTTTTCTGCTGTTGTTGTTGTTTTTATTTATTTATTTATTTATTTTCGTGCTTGTTTTTGCAAAAATGCAGAAATTTGAAAGAGACATGTTGACATGTCATTGTCAAGTAATCATTCCAGCGCCTTTTGTTTCGTTATCTAGCGAATGTAAAGGTTTTATACGATATTATTCGCCGATTTCGATGCGATCCCCATCCAACCGAGCCCTCCAAAAGCCCTGGTACTTAACAGTGGTAATTGTTTTGGTAACTTGCGTAAATTAGATCTCTTTAATATTCCAACGATGGAAAAATTAAGATTAAACTGACGCAATCTTTTAGCACCATTCAATTCATGGAGCGTTTATCTCCTGAAATAAGGTAATTTTGTCCGTTTTCGAAAAAGCCTTTTCCTTTTAGAAAGTATAGAAAGATTTAATTTTTCTCCCATAGATAAACGGAAAAAAAAATAACAAGTTTGAAACATGGGAAATAGAAGACTATTGTCCAGGAGTGCCACGTTTGCCACTTGGACGTGTTACGTATCGTAAGGTTTGTACATCTTTTCTTTGCTTTTTATGTGAAGTGAGTCATGGGGGAAAAGGGATGGGGCGGAAAAAAAATACTACAATAGGGTTTCCACCGAGTGTAGCTAGTCTTCCTCGGTACGAACATATTTATAGTATGCAACTATTTGCCAAAAACGTTATTATAGAAAAAGGTCAATGAAAAGATAACTTTTAAGTGAGAGCTTCACTCCCTTTTACCTTCAAAGAAAAGCTCCTCAAACACTTGTAGTGAAATTTGAAACAAAACTGACCATTACTTTGGAGTTTCATGCCATTTTAGATATAGTCACTTTAACATACAATCAATTCTCTACCTTTCAGCGGCCTCAACCCAAACTGAATGCTGTTGTTTTCAAAACGAAGGTATGTCCAATCAGATTGTTTACCCCTTTATCCAGCCATACACTTTTATCCTCTAAAGGTACATCCAGTTCATTTTCATTTGCTTTACATTTTAGCAAGAACGCCACAAGGATATGGCTTCTCCTGAAATAAAAAGGCCCCAGTACGACAGTTCGCATGTGCGAAAGGTAAGAAAAAGGTATTCATTTTTGTTTCTGTTAAGGGAATTAAGTGCAAATTATGTTTTGCTTAAAATTGTCTTCTGTTAATAGCTCCCAACCCAGTGTTGGACTAAGGAAGCGAAATCAAAGTGAGATATGTTTGAAAAATAGGAATTTGAAGACGTCTTAATGTTCCTTTCAGCAGGTTTCACAAAGAAGGAAGGGACAATTTTCCTTGAAGAATTGGGCGATCAATTTTGACGATCAAGTATCCTATATGCAAGAGATCAATAGCATAAATCCTCCGGTGTACGACACGGTGGCCCACATCGTGAAAGATTATCATTGTCCCTCAGGACTTCCGCCTGATAACATTCCGGGCGCTTTCAGGCCCCCAACAATTCCAGCAGGGCTCTGGTCAAGGAAGCGTACCATTTTTCGAGTGGATAAAGGTAATTTTAGCGTAATACAAAGTAACGATCACGGTACGAAGAATCGCCCGTACCGTTTTTGAATTATAAGCCCCTAAAGCTCTAATTAAAGGTGTTTTAGCAGGTCATACTGTTGCTATGGTAACATATTGTGTCACGAAAAAGATAATAGCGTGTTAAACAATGATTGTACAGTTTTTTGATGCCATGCTTGTAGCATCAGTGATAAAGAGTGTTTCTAACTATGCATCAAAACCTAAGTGCTGAAAACTGTTTCGTGATCACCTGGCATGACACTAAGGTGGGCGGGCATTTAAGGTCATTCCCCCGAAACAGAACCCAACACAAGATTTGTTTCAAACTTTGTCCCTTTATTAAGAATAGTAATGATACTCCAAAAATGAAATAAAAAAGGGGTGTCACCGTTCTCGGTTAAGAGATATGATGGGCCAATCTCGCCACGTTTATGCCTAATCACGCGCGTTATTTCATCAGTTCTCGTTACACTTTGCGGTAGCTGGAAACAAAGGTTATTAACGCAAAACTTGAAAAACTCTTGATAGGCAGAAAGCCTTGGGCACTTAGAACAATGTAATATATAGTTTATGGAAAAATCACACAATTCTAAGTGACACTGACTCAAAACGTTCTTCCAGTCGTCGTTTTCGAGGTCATAATTTGCATCCTCGACTTAACTTAAAGAGGTTAGTTGTTACACCAAATTCATGTAATAAAAAATATAGGTCACCGTGCTCGTTTGAGAGAAAACGAGCATTTATTTCGCTATCGAGCTTAGCTTGAGGGAAATCTCTTACGCTGTGTACGTGCTGGCGCTCATGCGCGCGCGCTAATGACGCGAAAATTATGCGCAGTAGGGATGCGCAATGCAATACTGAGCAATGACCTTAAACACCATTCTTAACCCAGGAGACAGTTCCAAAGGTCAAATACCTGGCAGGTTGCTGGGGGCCAGGAAATAGTGGAGTTTCAAAATGACTAATCCTTAAGCCGGATACAACAAATATCAAAAGCATGTATTCAAACCAGCCGTGGTGTCTTTGAACGCCTTTAACGCGCTTCAAAATTGGGGTCAAAGTTATTAACATGTTTGACCTCGCCTTTGACAGGGATCTAATGTATGGAAATCAATGTATGGAAATCTAATGTATCTAATGTATGGAAATCAATTAAA
>OZ026598.1:13511196-13518696 GCA_964020085.1 Micromussa lordhowensis | reverse complement strand
GGAAATTCGGTTCTTTACTGTTAAAATGCGACAGTTGAGAGGAAAACAACGTTGAAGATTACTTATGCATGAATCAAACGAGAAAGTTTTGTACTCTCCTGTTGGAACGTAACAGCTGAGAGGAAACCTACTGACTTCGAAGATTGCTTATGTATGAATCAGGATGAAAAACTTTGGTACTCTCCTGTTGGAACGTAACAGATGAGAGGAAACTAATGAATTCGAAGAATTACTACGAGAAACTTCCGCTCTCTCCTGTTGGAACATGCATAACAGACGAGAGGAAAACAACTGACTTAGAAGATTACTTATGTATGAATCAGTATGAGCAACTTTGGTACTCTCCTTTTGGAACTTAACAGATGAGAAGATGTCCTGTCTGGATGTATAAATTGAGAGAATAATTGTATCTGTACTTACTTTGACTACGTAAAGAGGAATGACAATACTCCCCTTTCAGGAAAAAAATTTCAGAGGAAGACAGGCCATTTTGCTTTGTTTACCAGGGAACTACACACTATTTTCTTACCACAGAAAAAAAGTATACTGTCTTCGCTGTTATAGAAAATATGTTGTTGGGTAACTGTTAACTGTTCCTGCTCACCTATCATTTTTTAAAAGAAAACAATAAAGATAATATGACGTACAATACAAGTAAAGTAAATTTGATTTTTTCTTTGTCTTTGAAAAAAAAAACACTGTACTGTGAATTTGTTTACCAGAACACGTACTTAAGAAACGCAGTGTAAATCCAATGCTTCCGTCTAGTGTACTGAAACTATTCTAACTCATGTAAAACACCGTGAACTAAGTTAGAAGAAGGAAGGTATAACATTACTGATTTTTATTTTACACAGATGCAGACTTTTCCGTTGGCGTGGAAAATGATGGCCAGAGTAAAGAAAATTGTACAGGAAAAATAGCAGTGGGGGGTGAGCATAATTCGGTCGCAATAAATAGCAAGGACCTAACTATTGCGGAAACACCCTTGACAGAGGCTCCACCTGCCAACTATACAAAGGAACATTGAACAATAACGGCATCCAAACAGGGGTAGCATGTAAAGTTTTTCTAGCGCGAATGACACCTAAGTTTCGGAAAAGGATAGAAAAAGAGGCAAAATGCATACTACAAATAAACCATCCAAACATTCTGCGTCATTTTGGTATCGATTTCGAAAGGTCCATCATAGTGTCAGAATATTTAGAAAAAAAAGTGTGCATATCCGAAGAAAATTTTGAGTATGTGCAGAACGCACGACAACTCATCGATTCTCTGGAGGAAGAATTGCCATGGTCGGTTCGCTTAGATATCATGGCACAAGCAAGCAATGGTTTGGCCTACTTACACGAAAAGGGGATTGTCCATTGTGATGTAAAGGCCGGAAACATTTTCATAGGAGGTGGCGATGGATGCCGTTATCTCGCTAAGATTGGGGATTTTGGACAGGCTGTTTTTGAATTTGGACAGTTTTCTTTAACTCAAACAACATCTTTTCCCGGATCGCAAACAAATAAAGAAAACGAGCGAAACAGGGTCGGTACGGTTGCCTACACTGCACCAGAATTGTTCGATATCGGTGCAAAGAGGAATGTCCAGAGTGACGTATACAGTTTCGCTATGGTAATGGTTGAGTTCTCTCTTACGGAAAGATCACATCCGTGGGAAGGAGAAATCCTGACCTGCGATCTCATTTATCATCACGTCAAAGAAGGAGAAAGACCCTCTATTGATCCTGAAAAACTAAGGGATTTCCCAGACAACAAACAAGACGAATGGCTTCGTTTAATCAAAAACTGTTGGTCGCAAAGAACGGAATCCAGACCTTCAATGAAGACAGTTAGTGAGTTTTTTCCAGCATATCAACAAATGACCAGAAATTCAATTCCACAGGTAATATCAGCGGAACGTCGACAGACTACATGGGAGCGTTAATTGACATCGAGGATGTTAGTTTAGATGTACATCAAGGTACCGTCTCGGAAACTGCTAGTGATGTTGCAGTATTTGCATACGAAGATAATGAAGAAATTAGCCACCTACAACAAGACCTTTATGATTGTATCGATAAGCTGGATGGGACCAACGCTTGTCCTTTTCTGGCTATCAAGAATGCGGATATGTTATATTCAGAGCCCCTTCTTGTTTCAAATAAAGAATTTCTAAAGCGGAAAGTTGAAGATATTATTCATGATCTTCCAAGGCAGATTAACGATTCTCGAGATGCCACCCAGTTGTCTAATGTGGATGAGGCTATGGAAGTCTTGAAATCTAAAGGACTATTGGCACACAGATATGAGCTCAATGAACTGATCACAGATCAATTAACTGAAAATGATGTTCACAAAACAACACTTCTTACAAATGCGGTTATGAATCTCGCAGAACAGAATCCTTCTGTAGCAGTATATACATGCACCCCCATATGCAACACAATAGGGTTTCTAAATAATACGCTTGTCCTCGTAGATACTCACTGCATAAGCACAGAATTGGGAGGTAATGGAAATGCATTAATCAAACTTGTGCATTGCGAAGCTAATTCGGAATCCAAAAAGGCTGGAGCAAACGCTGTTGTGAATTGGCTAGAACGAAGGATGGCTAACGTCGTTGGGGACAAAAGAGGATGCGAGTCTTTACTACATTTTGGTTATCAATGGAAGAAGTACATGTGAACCGAGTGACATGACCGAGTGACAGACGAAGAGCTATTGGTCAGTCTAATGTCTTCCCTAAAAGATTATCCCGAAGAACATGAAATCAGTTCCCACGAAACATTGGGTCCTACAGAGCACGCTTCTCAAGGAGACAACGTTCATCCAAGAAAAGACGATCAAGAAATGCTTGAAGAGACTACAGACCACGAACAAAAAAGTTGTAATAAACACGATGCGCAAGACAAACAGCAAAGTGGCATGTTCTCAGATTCTCCTCTTTGGCAACATCCATCTTCAGAAGACAAAACGGATGAAAAGACGGAATTACTATGGAAGGGAAATTTAACAAAATTCGGTCTGTCCTCCTTAAAGCAATTCCAACTGGATGCAATTCGCGCATTAGAGAAAAAGAAAGATGTCATTGTAGTGCAAAAACTGGTAGTGGAAAAAGTTTATGTTATCAGCTTCCCGCTCTTTTCGAAAAGAAAAAAACAACAGTTGTGACATGTCCTACAATGTCACTTATAAACTCTCAACTGGAAAGCCTACGATCGCACAACATCAATGCAGTAGCAGCCGGTCCGCACTTTGAAATGGATGCTTCGGTGATGTATCAAGAGGAGCCACCTCCACTTATTTATACTACACCAGAATTCTTCGAGAACAAATTATAATTCAGCCTGACCTCAGAAAAATTAAAACTTGTGGTCATTGACGAAGTTCACAAAGTCTTTGACAGAAATGACAGTTTTACTGATCTTCGTACAATTCGTTGATCAGTATACATGAAGAATTTCCCACCGTGTCAATCATGGCATTGACTGCAACTTTAGATGAAGACCAACTTCAGTCACTGTGCCGTCTATACCTTCTAAAGCCGGTGTTAATACGTGACAGCGTGAACCGTCCCAACATCAAACTGAATATAGGCAAGTACAAGGCAAAGAGAGCTTCAAAAGGAAACGAAAATTTAGTATGGACGGATACGGCAAAAGAAATAAGCAGAATTGTTGGAGACGAGTACGCAATAGTGTACATGGATTTTCGAAAAGATGTGGATTTCATGGTCAATTGTTTGAAAGATGTTGGCATTGAGAATGCAAGGGCGTATCATGGAAAATTACCACTGAAAGACAAAAAGAAAATTGACACTGACTTCCGTAACAAAGAATTCCAAATTCTCGTGGCAACTGAGTCATACGAAGTAGGTACGCACAGCCCTCATGTACATAATTTTTTTCGCATTGGTTGTATGCGAAATGCTGGTGTAATTGTTCAAGAGTTTGGTAGAGCCGGAAGAGGTGGAGAACAATCCGATGGATACCTCTTATTCAACGAACATAAAGACGATCAACGGCTTAATTATTGGACAAAACAATGCAAGCCTGATGAAGAATTCTGCGTAAAGAAGAAGTATCAGGAGTTGTGGAAGTGGATTTATGGAATTTACAATGGAACGTGTCTGCGCACTAGTCTTTTAAAGTGGTTTGAAAATGCTTCCCTTTTGGAACAATGCAACGAAGGCGAATGTTGTTCAAGCTGTGACATTAAACAAACATCGAATTTAGAAGGGAAGGAAATGGCTACCCTTTTGCTTAAAGGGATCAATGAGCTTGAAGCTTTATTCAGTGTGTCTGATGGCATCAACGAAGACAAACTTATTTCCTGGTTACTAGGAGCAAAAAGGGATTGGATCGCAAATCCGGAAATTCAAGCAGACATAGACAAATCCTCCACTTTTGCAAAGGGTAGCAAACATAACGGAAAAATATTAAATCATCCTTGCTGGCAAAGACATTTGAGGCAGCTGATAAGTCTGGGACTCGTAGAGATAGTTTTTAACATTATGCGCACAGCAACTTTCAGCAATACTTACAGAAAATACAGAGTTTCTGACGCGGGCAACAAATTTCTGGAAAACCCTCGGAGTCTGAAGGTGTTGTCCCCTTTCACAGATCCCTTTGAAGCCAAAGAAAAGTCTGATGTCAGCAGAAGAGAACCGAATCCCGGCTGGTGGAAGAGGCACTCACCATTTACCAAAAGTAAGAAACGCAATGAGTGCTAGCACAAATTGGTACGAAATAACAGAAAGAGATCAGTACAAGTTTCCTGGTTTCCAAACACAGGATCAATATATTGGATTCTGCAAATCAATCAAGAACATTCATGGATTTGGCTCGCACCAAAGGATCCATTTCATATGGGAAGACAACCAGCTGACGAAAAGGCACACTAACAGCAAGGTTTGCCAAATGATAATTAATGGCCAGAACACAGAAGTCATTTTAAGGCGTGCACCATGCGAAGGAGTCAAAGTTTGCGAACAAGATGGTTGTGGTTATACAGTATCCAAAAGACAGAAAAAGAATAAATGCCAACACCACGGAGATACACATAAACTAAAGAGTACCGGGTCATGTCCAGCTCAGTTAATTTACATTTGGCCAAGTAACGATGACGGCCGGAGGTGGATTGGCGTAGTACCAGGCTTGAAACACAATCACTCCAAACCAGCTCCACATATCATTTCACAAGAGACGAAACAGAAGATTAAAAGTGCTCTTGCAGCTGACAATACTCTGACAACGAAGGATTTACAAAAAGGGTATGGTGTTGGTGTGGTTCCAGGAGAGCTATCGCCTGCTGCCGCAAATCCAGAAAAGTTAAGAAGGGAAAGGTCGCGTGTCTTAAAGACAACCGTTGGCAACCAAAAAACAATTTTTCCCCTGTTGCAAATTATGGATTTTGAGAAAATCCGTGAGAAGGTAGAAAGCCAGCAAGATGAATCGGAGTCAACTTTGAGCAAGCAAGTTAATGAAATGATCGGAAAATACCAGATGGAAGGAATGGAATACTTAATTAAACCTGAGAGAAAACATGCTTTTTTCATGTCTCCTTATCAAGCTAGATTATTTGCTAAAGCGGAAGAACTATTTACAGACATAACTTACACAGGAAATGAAGATTTTCCATACATGCTAAACATGGTAGTATTCAATCCAACCACCATGCACTATCAAGCAGTTGCGAGAGTCCTATGTGATAAACAAGATGGCGAATCGTATGCAACAAGTTTCCAGGAAGTTTTTAACAAAGTGACGAAGTATTACCCTAATTTTAGAAAGGGACAGTCATTGAAACAAATATTGGTCGATTTTGATGATGCAGAATACAATGGTTTAGTTAAAGTACTAGGAAAGGATTTTGCAGAAAAAGTGATAAGAGGTTGTTCAGTCCACTGGATGAGGTCTGTTAATAGAGTTGCTAAAATAGTCTGCACATCAAGTGAAGAAGAAAGTGTCCTCAAATATCTGGGCAAGATAATCCAAGAATCACAGGAGAAAGACGCAGTGCTCAAGATATTCGAAGTGATGTCAGGAAAGGAAGACATTGCATCAGCCTCAGAATATTTATCAGGACAATTGGCTGATAAACGTGGGAACAAGGAAATATCAAATACCAGCTGGAAAAAACTGAAGCACTGGGCAAATTGGTGGACATCAACCAGACACCTACAAATGTTCACGAAGGCTTATGCTATTCAAGAAACGAACAGCTGGGAAAACTTGTCAAATACTACTAATCCAGTGGAATCAATCAACAGACAGTCTTTCAAATCAAAGAACAATCTACATGTAATATTAGAAAATATCTACATGGAAGACCGTCTTCATGCTGTAAAAATGCTAGCACGTTCAAAAAACGTGAACATAGATTATACCTCTACAACCTCCAAGAAAAACAGAAAAAGGAAACGCTCTAGCCTGATAGGTGACAAATCAGACGAAAATGGACCCCCAGACAAAGTACGTCATGTCAGAGATGCTAAAGAAGGACGAAAGAAGGGGCGGGCACTTATCGATTGTGCCGTTAAGGTGGAGTATCAAGAAATGGAAGGTGGTAAAACGTTGTATCTGGGTTGGCTGTTAGGTACAATAAAGAGCTACAACAACAGGAAAGGCTATTTGGTTGAATTTAAAAACCAGAAAGACGCGCTAGGAAGGGATACAGGTGACTGGACAGATTGGGTTCCAACGGTCAACAGTCCTGATGTAGAAATTATCACAGGAGAGGACAACATTTGAAAGACTTTATGAATTTTCCGCTGAGAGGACAGACTGAACAACTTTCACATAAAAACTATAACCTGTTTCAAACGAAATTTAGCAAGTACAATTAAACGTAGATCTGTACACAAGCAATGGAGTATCTTGAAGAGTGATTTCCATCAAACAACACCAACTTGTAGCATTAACTGGACAAACATTTAACAAAAAGAGCAACGGGCTATCTAATTGTGTAATAACTACTTTTCACATCACGGAAAATCGCAGTCTAAATCTCTAAAACATTTTCTGGTATATGTTTTCCTATATTCAATAGAACGCTTGTTTCCACTTAGCATTTGATTCAATGCTATAGTCCTGGGCAGGGTTGTTCAAAGCCCGGTTAAGCTAACCCAGGGTTAGCGAGAATTTTGATTTTAAATTTGCAACAGTTTGGTGAATTTTTCTGTTTATATTGTTTATCCTTCAGTTTTTGAGTTTGAATAATCACAAACCATCCAAAACATAAGCAGTGAAAAACGTTTTTTAAACAAGAAAAACTAATACTTAGGTTAAATTTTAATCCTGGGTTAGCGTTAACTGGTTTTCGGACAACCCGGCCCTGTAATGTACTGGTTAACTAGCAGCACGCTCGCTTTCAGCCGTTCAGTATTGTGTCAACTCGAACATAATGTTCTATCATAATGAAACAAAAAGTGTATAATCTAACTGTAACGCAAGTTTTTGTTTAAAACACGTTGTAGCAAATTTCAATTGTAATTTTTTGAAGTAAGCTG
>OZ026598.1:13483696-13496196 GCA_964020085.1 Micromussa lordhowensis | reverse complement strand
GTATCGTGTTGTTGTTCTTCGAGATGGTGTATACTTTGTTTGCTCGCAAAGGACAAGAATACAAATAGTAAGTATGCATAGCAACACGCGTTATTTAATCTTTACTTAATTCTGCACGACATCGTGTTTAAGAGTTCCTTCCTACAGTACTGTACGTTGTGACAAGGTCAGTGTCAAAGCTTAACGTTGTTGTACATGCAGTTTACACGCTGAATTTCGGGTCAAGCTACATGTAGTTTGATTTCACTTCTATCGTCCTTTGTTCTAGTTTTAAATTCAAGCTAGTGTGAAATTATTTTAACCTGAAATTCAGTTTAACCTTAAAGAAATATAATTACACTGTATGTTATTTACCAGATGGGAGATCAGTATTTGAGGTCGGTAAAAACCCTTCCTAAGGTTTTTAGTACAGCCCTCAGACTCCTGGCCGTACTGAAGACATCAAGGACAGAGCTGAAAAACGACTGCGCATGTCATCAATTCGCGCGGGAAAACTGGGGATGACAAATTGAAACCATAGCAACATATAAGTGAAATGGCGGAATTTTTGAAAAAATAAAAAGCGCCAAGGGTTTTTACTTTGGATAAGACTTAGGTAGACCAGATAAGCTTCAAACTTTCGCAAAAGACTGACCAATAAGAGTGCTAAAACATATCTCCTGAACACCACAGTTTCATACCTGAACACAAACCGAAATTTTGCCGCGAAGTCAAGAGTCCGTGCCGCAAAAATGCAGCTCGTGAAGCAATGCACAATAATTGTCAATAAAATAAACAAAATCCTTAGCCTTTCGAAAGTTTCAGCGATAAGAACCACTAAACGCAATCCCACGAAGATAAATAAAGCGTTTTGGAGAGTAAAAACTCTCATAGTCATGTAAAAATCGACAAAATAACGTCACCATTCTGTGATTGATTTTACATTAGGAATTTGTTGTTTGAGTCAAGATTTTCCTGCCAACTGGTCCCGCTGACTGGGTCGTAAGTGACGCATGCGCAGTCGTTTTTCAGCTCTGTCGACCTCAAGCACAGTTTTTTAGCAATATGGACTGACCTAGACGAGTAAATAACTTGTTTTTGGAAATCCTATTTTCAATATTTGGGAAAAGGGATAGGGGAGAAGGCCTAGGATAATACGTCACTAAAAGGGTATTTTCAAAAATTCTTAAGAGCTACATGTAAGATAATAATGGAAGTGTGTTTATCGACACTTTACTTTTATTTTGATGTGTGAGTACAGATGCAAAGAGAAAAAGTCTTGCAAACTGAAGTTTACTGCCACTCCCTGCATACAGTCTGCTTACAGAGAGTTGACTGTACATTATGAACTTACCCATTTTTTTAGCAAATCACCTTGCACTGTGTCTGGGTGTTATTCACCAGACACAAGAATTGCAATACATGTACATGACATTATCAATCAGAAGAAACCTACATGTGTGTGGAAAATCGTAGTATTTCATACTACATATACATGTGCACGTTGATGAACACACACAACATATAATAGACCCTTTGCAGCTAAGCCATCACGTGACCTACTTTTCATAAAATTATGGGCTCTTACTTAAAGAATGACAGAAATGGGAAAAGCATGTCGAAAATAGAAAAATGGCCAGGTTTGTGGCCCCTGGCATTAAAGGATGAGATTTTATGATGGTTTAAGATTTTGAAAGTAAGATTTGTATGGAAAAAGGTGTTGGAGAGCAAGACCTTGCTCCAGATAGCAACATTTTACACAGATGTCTTCTAAATTTTTCAAACATTCAAATTGTTATATAAACTTACTCTTTAATGCCAGGGGCTTCAAACTTGGCCATTTTGGTATTTTGGATAATTATGCTCTTTCCATTTCTGGCATTCTTTAAGTTATAACCCACAATATAAAAAAAGAGCAAAAATTTGGTCATGTAACCCAAGCTGCAAAGGGCCCATTATGTATCCTCTATTTCTAACTGTACATCAGATTGTTTTCATTTAACCTTATAAACACCTAATGATATATAATGATACACATGTACATGTAGTATTATGTAAATAAAGTGCACATGTATCTCTAGCTGGAACCTTACAGAAAAATCTTGAGTTGATTACATTGATTGTTTTTTGTTTCAGCTTTTGGCCAAGTTGTTTTTTCTATTTGTCTACCATGATTCCAATCATATGGATTGTGGAGCTAGACCTTCTAGAAGGACGTATTAATAGAAATCAGACTACAGTTACACCAATTGCAAGTAATTCAGGGGTAAGTAACAACTGCTTTTTAATGTGCAATGCACTTTTTTGATGGTTTAGGGTTTATCATTTTCGACATGCTGACCTGCTACAGTGTCAACTGTTATACAGTATAGCCCTGATGAAAAACATCTCAAGATGTTTGACAGTCTTACAATGTTGATAAAGGCATATTGATGATGCTTAATGTTTTGGAAAGATCCTTTAATGAAAGATCTCGTATATGATTATCAGTATGGTACAATTTCATGCGCTTTGCTGCTAATGATGTTACATGTACATGTAAAGGTCTACAAGTTGCCACTGGAAACAGAGCCAAATGCCTGTGACAACAACATGATTTGAACACCTGGTTACCAAACTGCTTACTCAACTGATAATCACAATTAGTGGAACCCCTTCAATACGGTCGCCAACAAACAGGCCATGAAAATTTGGCGGTATTTGCAGGGTGGTAGTGTCAAATTTGATGACATGGTCTAGATTGAGTGATGGTCTTAGCAGAGATATCACAATTGCACTTCGGCTCTTTTAAAGGGATCTGGAATACATGTAGAGATATAAAGGTTGGCTTGTATCTGTCAAAATTCTCTAAAGCATTGTTAAACAATTTTTAAATAACCGTGGAAATGGAAATTCTTACCAAAGAATCCACAGATCAGAGTCTTGACAGAATTATTAACCTTTTTAAATCAAGGGAAACAATGCATAATTATTTACAAAGTACTGGAAGCTTGTTTTCCAGTTCCATCACATTTTAAGGTGCAGTGTTTCCTTTACTTTGTGTAGTTCTTTCAAATAAAAAGGTTATGACAATAAGATTTTATTTTGCAGTGTTTTGGGGATATAAATTCATCAACACTGGCCAAGCAGATATGTGAATTGGGTCTGATTATTGGTTTAATCATTGGAAGATGGCTTCTGCCAAGAGGCGAGATCACCCGTGACCAGCTGTCTGCCCTTTTACTGGGTTATGTGGGAACTGCAGCAGATATCCTTGAACTATTCGAAGTTCTCCAAGAGGAAGTTGTGCAGCAAGAGGAACAAGTGACACTTGCTGTTCTAGGTGTGTACACCTGGAGCTTACTGCAGTTCTGTCTTGTCACCACAGCCACAACTGGAAAGAATAATCAGATTCGTATCACAAACAACAAGGTGGGTGAGGTACATGTACTTTTGACTACTATGATGTATTCTGCACCCTAGGGGATATAAGTGGAAAAAGGCAAACGTTTGGAGTCACATTTTCACAGAAAGGACATGTTCCTAACAACAGTGGGATAGATGGTACTGACTGCCTCAAAAACTGCTGACAAAACTGTTCAGGAGGATTTTTCACAGTCATGCCAAGTGTGATGACATCAAAGCTGATTAGTGAACCAACCCTTCTACCACAACAATCTTTATTTAAAACATATAAATTACAAATTATAACTTAGGCTGGCCCGCGGATAGCTAAAGCTAATCTAGGTGGGCCAGTCAAACAAGATCATGATTATCAATGTTGTTTCCATTTGTTTAGAATAGCACACTGCTAGTGCAAAGTAATTTTCTTTTAGTTATATATTTTATCAAAAGATTACACAATGTACATGTACCTTAAGTGTGATAACAAGGATACTTATTTTAGGTAAGTCCTGATGACGTAATCAACCGTAAAATAAGTCTCCACAAGTATGGGAAACAAGAAGATCTTAAAGAGAGATATATTCAGAGATTACAGATGAAACGTCGGCAAACAGAGATGAATGTTCTTCGTGGGAAAGGATACAAGGGTGAAAAAAAGGAAAAGAAAATCAACCCAATTACTACTGCACGGGGAGAAGTGAAAGAGATCTCTCGGAGGGAAATGTTGCTCCATGGTGATATATTTGGAATCTTAACAGGTATCTTCATGCAGGACGGCCCATTTCTGATCTTCCGACTACTTCTCATAATCAAATACAAAGTATACAGTGAGATGCACATCTTCTTTACATGTAAAAATGCCATTGCTTTGAGCCTCCTTGTATATAGATTGTGTATTCTAACATGCAGTGGTGAAGACGAGGAAGATATCGAACATCAAGAACAGGAATCTAGGCTACAAAATGTCCAGCAAGCAGTGTTAAGTGAGAACTTTCAAAAGGCAGGTGCTATTCAGTTAGCAGGCTAATAATAATGTTTTTTTTTTTGTTTTCCTGCAAACACAAGCAAAATGTAAAAACCACTATCAATTTGTTTTTATTTATTTAAACATAATATTATGCCATTATTCAATATTTTATCATAGTCACTTCAATGTTGTGAGAGGGTACCATGATCATGTACTGGGCATGTGTATGCATGAGACATGGCAGTGTTTGTAAATGTTTCTCCTGAAACCCCCTTTCACAGTTCAAAAATGTCTGAAGTAGTATAAAATGATGTGGATGCATCCACGTCAATTTACTCTGCCATAACAACCACATTTTGAAAAACAAGTCAACCATAATTTCTTTTCATTTTGAATCCTTTGTTAACAGGTTTTTCGTAACATCTTGAGTACCATGGTAGAATTAGGACCTTTTGTCAATGTAAGGTACATGTATCATTATTTGCACAATTATGTAACTGAAGAAGGTCCAAGACCGAAACATTTTTAGTAGGTTATTAACTTAATTAACCTTTTTCAACTTTTTACATTGGAAATCAATCCCCTCAGCATTTGACAACTTTTCCAGCTCCAGAGAAGGGTATTTGCTACGACAGGTCAGCACCTTTTGGTGGGGCATTGTAAAAGCGCAGACCAGTCATGGGAGAAAGAAGCCTTGACAATTTTACAGGGCAAGAAATACATGTACAGCTTGTAAGTGTTACATACATGTATATTATGCTGCTGTTTTTATTCAATTACGGTGTTTAGATTTTCACCAGACTGTGTGAATGCACTTACTGATTACAAAGTTGACTTATAGCTTTTCAATGGTTGTCAGAAATGGAAATATGGGCCCAAAGTCCCTGATGAAATGGAATGACAGTTGCATTATTTTTTAAGTTGTTACTTTCCAGAAGTGTATAGCTTCCAAACACCATGACGTATACAATGATTCCAGGTATTAATTTCCAAGGCTACTTAGATTTTGATGAGTCATATAATCACTATGATGCTACAACCATTGTCTCAAAAATCTGCCCAGTCAATCAAAAAAATGCAACTACTTGAAACAAACTTCAAAGGTGTGCAGTTATGTTGTATCATCAAGGGTTGCAAAACACACCAGCAATTTGACAAGGAAGCACGAGGAGGTGCAATAATCCATCTAAACTGTACTACATCATCAGTTTAGAGAATCAAAGATTCAAGTTGTGATGCTACCACTGAAGGGCCACAAAGCAAACAAAACAAAGTTGTTTCAAACTCTTACTAGATGTAAGAAAATGGTTCCTGGTAGATGAGCCCAGAAACAGGTCCAACTTTCCGAGAAGCACAAATTGCAGTGTCTGAAGTTCTTGGCTGAAAATGCTAAAACAGCAGCATTTTGTGCAACTGTGGCTTGCACAAAGCAGAAGCTACAAGCTGTCATCTTCAAAACAGGTGGAAGGCTGATTTAATAGACCATTTCCGAGTTATATAAAGGGCCTCTCTTTCAAAGCGAGGCCTGGTGCACAACCATTCATATGAAAATTAGTTTAATTTGCATGTGAATGAAATCTCATTTTCATATAAAAGGATGAGCACCAAGACTCGCTTTGAGAAAGGGATCTAAAGGTATTTGGGAGATGGACTATTGCAAGAACAGTTGAAAGACTTGAAAGATGATATTATCGTACATGTATTTCAGTGGTCAAATAAGTTGAAAGTCTTTCTCATGCTTTCTTGTCAAATTCATGGTGAAAAAAAACAAACATGTGACGATGTTCTTAGCAAAACAACATTTCAAATGTGACTGTTCGTAAGAGACCACATGATTTTGTACACTTTTGTTATTCAGTTACTATTGCAACAGTGTTGTCACAAAAATTATGATTTGAAATAATTGAGTTGCTATGTGCACTCATTGCTTGATAGGTGTGTTTAGATGAGAGTATGTAAACATGGTTGTGATGTTTTAGATTCCCGCATATTTTTGAGAATTATTTTATAATAGCAATAGAGCACTTTTTCCTTGTCTATGTAGCCCCATCTAAACACTCGGAGGGTTGGGAGAATTCTCGAAAGTTATACAAACCCTCAACGTCTCTGGTTTGCATAACTGTCTTGAATTCTCCCAAACCTCCTGTTTAGATGAGGTTATATAGACATGGAAAACGTGCTCTCTTTACCAATGATTCAGCAATTTTTTGATACCATGATTGTATAAATTCCCAGGGGGGTGAGCATGCTTGGAATTGACAGTGGTTAATATACAAGCAATGGGCATATTTACACACTTTGTATTTAAAGTATGACTATATTTTTGTATTTTAGTATACATCATTACATGTACCGGTATATATAATTTTATCTTTTTACATTAAAATAACCTAATTTGTAAATGTTGTATGGCCATTGGTTACAAAATTTTAATTTTGGTTACACTCTTAATTTTGGTTACACAAATAAGAAGCTCAAGAGCTAAGTTCTGGGCTGGGCAGCTTGACCACATATTTAAACTGCAAGAAAGACATGGTACAGAGCAGTGTGACGTTTGAAATAGTATTCACTGAGAGTGGCAAAAAATTCTGAGGTTTCCGTTAGTCTGGCCAGGGACAATAGTTCACTGGTAGTTCCCATATTATCATCAGCCTGCCGAGGCAGATTCTGCATGTTGAAACAACTTACAGAAATGATCAGGAAGAAAAGAAATTTAGTTCACGGAAGAAAAACCAAAATTTTTGATAGATTGTTAAAAGTAAATGGCTTACCAAAAAGGACATAATTAGGAACATTAAAAGATCCTTCAGTACCTCCTACTGCTTGTTCACTCTGCTGTCCCTGTTCCAGTAACAAAGAGGACATAAACACCACACTCAGCCAAAAGAGGTTTGAAAAATTCATTTTTAATTAAAAGTTTATTCTCCTGTTATTTACTATTAACAACAATGGGAAATTAAAAAAAAGCAATTAACTCAGGACGTGTAAAGAAAACTTACTTAATATTTATTATCACAAAAATGCCTTGACCATGTAGTAGCACAAGCCATAATATATTTGCAGATTTTTTAATTGTATGCTTCTTTGAAAATCAAAAAACAGTGTAGTGCAAGTTGATATGGTAATGCTACTGAAGGAAAAATGTTCATTTTATTTTTCAGTGACATCAAAGTCCCAAGTAATAAAACAAATCTTAATTGGGAAATGATCATTTTCACAATGTGAATAAGTTTGAAAAGTGTATCCAAATTCAAACAAGACTTGGCAACTTCTTCAAAGTGAATTTGAACTGAAAGTAGTTTCGAGTTGTTATAAGCAAAATGCTAATCAATACTGGAATGTCATGCCACAACATTGCAGAGTTCCCTTTGAAAGATCTTCCAGCATGACTGTAAAAGGTACAAAGGGTATTTGCGGTTAATATTGCCATAATATTAATGAAGTTGAAGTTATTGAAGTTGCGATTTCAACAGAGTGCAGAAATTCACCAAAGAGACACCAGGCAAAACAGTAATCTTACATTGCCCGAGTGCAGGCTGGCGACTGGGCAAAGGGCTTTTGCCTTCTGTCTGGCCAAATTTTTTAATTGTTTACCCAAGGTTATCAGAGACATGGATAGCCCAAGTGGTTTCAAAAAGAGAACTTTTTTAATTCATAGATCATAAGATGTTATTATTGAAATGTAAGGTGTTTTTATAATCAATATTTTCATCGGTAAACAGTTTTTATCTTAATTTTGTAACTTAATATTTTAATATTCTTGTATGGCGGAAGAGCCCCTAAGGGGGGAGCTACATGTATGGTAATATGGTAAGTCTGCATGGTTTGTGGTTTGGCAAAACTGAATTACTCGCCATTTGTAAAGAATGAAGAAGAACCAGCAGGCATTGAACAAAATAAACTATGACAGCTATGAACAATATTGTTAGGAATCTTTGTCACAGCAATTGAAAGGGTAAAAATTAGTGATAAAGAACAAGATTTTTCATCACAATACGACCTGTTAAAACACCCTTAATTTTAGCTTTAAGAGCTTATAACTCGAAAACGGAGGGAGTTCAGAGCCACCTTAAATTTTCTAAAATTTAAGGTGGCTCTGAACACTCCGTAGAATTGTTTTAAATTTTGCAAAAATTTGCATCTTATCATGTTAATTTCTAATAACGAAAGTTTTAGAGAAACATTTAAGAATAAAAAGTAGCGATATTAATACATGACGTTTCGGCGACGACATGTCACCATTATCAAATGTAAATAACTATTAGTTCAATGGCGTTATATAAAGGAAAGGAGGTGTGAAAATACATTAGAATAAAGTGGAGGCGGAGATAAACAAAAGAATCAACATAATTAAGTAAAAAGTTTCGCTGGTATGGAGTCTTTTTGAGTGTTCAGAGTTGGTTTCTTTTTCCTTATTAATAGCATCTCATAAATAAGGCACTCAAACTTTCCGCGGCATTTCTTAAGGATTTTAAATTGTTCTTGAAGATTGTTCGGTGTCTGGTTGTGTTCGTCCTTTAGATGTTTTCCGATGACGGAATATTTATGTTCATCAATGCGTAGATGGAGATGTCGGCTCGTGTAGCCTATATAATTCGAATCGCACGAATTACATTGAAATTCATAAACAACGCATTGTTGGTTCACAAGTGATGGCTTTGCTTCCGTTACTTTTAAATCTTCAGAGATTTTCCTACTTGTAAATACTGGCTGTATTACGCGATCGATTTTCTTTCCAAGGTCGCTTAATTGCCTACGAACGGAATCGGCGGATTTCTGGTCTTTGTAAGGCAAAGTGATTCGTACAGGGCTGTCGGCTGGCTCGATACGGTTTTGGTTCTTGTCTTGGGCAGCGAGAAATCTCTTGAAAGTGGAATCAATAAGTTTCGCAGGATATTTCAGTTTCAGAAAGATTTTTTTCAGGTCCTGGCATTCTTTGGAGAAGAGGTCCGGTGAGGATGACAGTCGTTTAGCGCGATCAAGCATAGTTCTTATAAGCGATCGTTTATATCTGTTATCAACGTGGCTCTGGTAATGGAGTAGAAGCCCTTTGTTGGTCTTTTTTCTGTAGACACAGGTACTTAGGCGGTTATTTGTCTTAGTTATTACCATGCCTACGAAAGGTAAGCTGTTGTTGACTGCTGTTTCCATTGTAAATTGGATTGCTGGGTGCGCATCATTCAGAACTGAAAGGAAGTCAGTAGCAGCGGCGAAATCAGGTACTAGAGCAAAGGTATCATCGACGTATCGTTTGTAAAAATTGGGAAGCTTGTTTTCGTGTGCAAGTTTCTCCTCCATGGAGCACATAAAGGTGTTTGCCATTAGTGGTCCTAATGGTGAGCCCATTGCAACGCCGTCTATTTGCTCATACAAGTCACCGTTAAACTGAAAAAGCTGATCTTTGGTTGCAATTGTAAGCAGCTCAATTAGGTCGTCTTCACAGATGTTGAGGTTGTGTGTGTTGTTAAACCAGTTCTCATTGAATGCTTTCTTTGCCAAAATTCGAATGGTTTCTTCTAGCGGTACGTTGGTGAAAAGGGCAGTGACATCATAAGACACCAGGAAATCATTCTCATCGATTTGCAGATGTTGGATCTCTTCGGAGAAATGGAAGATGTCAGATATCGTGTACTCGTTGATCGATAACGGTTTCAACTTCTCGTCCAGCCACTTTGCAAGAGCGTAATTGTATGTATCTGTCGCAGACAAGATGGGTCGCATGGCAAGACGTTCTTTATGGGTCTTTGGGAGACCATACAGATGGGCTAGTCTTGAGCCTTTCTTGCAGACAGAATCCGCTATTTCCTTGGGAAGTATTCTTCTGACAACCGATTCAAGGTGCTTCTCTTTCACGAATAAAGGGTGATAGTATTTTGGAGGTCTCCCTCTCGTCGGGGGTCTTTCTAGTCCGACTGGCGTGAATTTGGTTTGGTCGTTGATCGATGCTTCACAAAGCAGACGAACATAATCGGACTTATCCATGACAACAACGCCTGAACCCTTGTCCGGTTTAGTTATCACTATGTCATCTCGTTTCTTGAGTTTGTTGATAGATTTCAGCAGCGTTTTAGGTGGTTTTGGCCCTTTTCTTTCGATGTAGTTAAGTGCAATTGAGCGAAGGGTCGCTGCGGCTAGATCCTTTTTGTCGTCAGGAAGCGTAGATTCTAATTTCCAATAAGCCTTCTCGAAAGCGGCTTGGATATCCATGGCAGATATTCGAGGCTGGGGAATCGAAAACTTCAGACCTCGGCAAAGCACGAGCTTATCGAAGAAAGTGAGGTGATAAGATGAGATATTTTGAATATGCTCGTCAACATCAATATCTCTGTTCGACTTGGTTATTTCAAAGAGCTTACATTTTCAGTACTTTCTTGGATTCTTATATGAAAACTTCTTTGAATGAAGAAAATCAAAAGAAAAAAGCCAGCTGTTATCCCAGTTGGGACTCAGTGACCTCATCAGATGAGCCCTGGGATGGGCCCGACCCGGGCAACCGTATTTCCCTACTAGCTCCCAGTCATATCTATTGTGTATACCTTTTGAGCTGGTTACTCATGAGATGTTTCGATACCTTTTTTCCTGTGAACTGATACCAGAAATAAGATAACATATTTACCTTTCTGATGGAGTCCTGTTCTTTCTCTTCCCTGTCTTCGCCCGCCATTGCTGCTACCATATTGCCTGCCATATTGCCTGCTTTTCAGTGTACGTGAGCCCGCAGTCTTAACGCACACGGCAAAAAAAAAATAACCGCGGACGAAACAGCGAGGATTAAAGAAAAAAGTCGCGGATAAAAAAAAAGTCGCGGATAAAACAAAAAGGTCGCGGATAAAAAAAAAAGTCGCGGATAAAAAAAAAAGAGTCGCCAATAAAAAAAAAGTCGCGGATAAAAAAAAAAGAGTCGCCGATAAAAAAAAAAGTTGCGAATAAAAAAAAAAGTCGATGTCCCTTCCAGGCCACCGTACATTACTGACAAACATTAATAACTCCTTTTTTTACTGAGAATGACGTCTTTACACATCTCAAACTGAAGTCTTCCTGTATATTGATCAAGCAATAGCATGGTCAATGGAACAAGACCAAAGTTTGAGATTTTTCTGTAAAGACCAAACGCTTGAGGTCAATAAGTAGTTTATTATATGGGATTTGTTTGACAAAAGATGATCAAAGGAATGGTCAAATCACATCTGGTTATGCACATGCTTTTTTAAACTTTGTCTTGCATCAATCTGTTCAACATCTTTTATTACCGATTTATAAGTGACTGAAACCCGCCCCTTTCACGTTTAAGCCTGTTATTTGTTGTCAAATGGGTAGTTCCAGAAAATATGCCTACATCCCCCACAGAAGGGATTTCTCCTAAGACCCCTCCCCATGCACCCCTCAGGAAATTCCACTTAAGCTCCATACATTTCTTTACATTTTGGTCTTACAGAACCCCCCACCCCCTAAACCCAGGACATTCCAATCCCTTCTGTGGGAAGAGTGTGGATATTTTCTGTAACTGCACAATTTGATTTATAAATGTATGCAAGTTGCATGAACTTAGGGCTCCGACACTTATGCTAAAAACAGCCTGTCACCAATAGCTACAAATCCTTGGTCTCCAGGTCTATATCCTAGTCCCCATAAAAATAATAAAAGTGTCTTGAATCTGTACAGCATGGTTAAAACTTGTATTTCTAAAATGAATAGAAAGTCAAGCTATTGTCAGTCTTTCATAGCCAAAATTGATTGATCTGCAAGTTTCCCGAACTACCCTTTACAGGAATCTTACATTAGGAATGCAAAGAATGGTTGCACAGGAATCCTTACACAGACATGAACCAAAGTCACTCCATATCCTTTAGTCCACATGACTCTTGGTCACATGGACACAAAACAAGGCAAAAACTGGATCATTGAATAATGCAATTCAAGAGTTTTCATTGGCTTAAGCATCATGGTATATGGACAATAGTTATTATACCAATAATAGCATGCTCTACAAACATGGTAAGTGCACAAGAAATTTTGGGGTGTGTCTTTTTCCATTTTCATTTTAGTTTTCTACCATTTGGGGGTGTTTTTAATAACACAATGATTCCACTTGTGCTTGTTGGATATCAGATGATTATAGCCAACTTGGTGCTATGTGCCTTGTTGACTGTCTCCGATCTCATATCCAACA
>OZ026598.1:13468696-13478696 GCA_964020085.1 Micromussa lordhowensis | reverse complement strand
GTCAGAACTCAGCAAATTGCTAGCGTAAGAATTCACGTGGAAAGGGCAATCAATAAAATTAAAAATTTCCGTATCTGGGAGGGAGTCGTCCCTCTAAGTTTATTCTCAGTTGTAAATTAGATGTGGAGTGTGTGCGCTTTCCTCTGCAATACTCAGGATCCACTAATATCAGGATAATTATTAACATATTTAATTCGAATAATTTCTTGAAAAGCACAAAGAATTTCTGAACAGAACAGGATATGTACAGTTTTCTAGCTTCTCTTATTTATATATTTACATATTTTTTTCTGCTTTCAATTATTGCTGTTGTTTCTACAAATGGACAGTAATAAACAAGAACTTAACATTACAGTTTTGTTAAATAAGAGTACTTTAATTTTTTATTTTATTTTAGACCCCTTCCCCTTCCCCAACCCCTGCAAAAAAATCAGAATTGCTGAAATGTTATTATGGTTCCTTTGCTGCTAAAGCTAGAAAGTGCCGGAAGTAATATAATTTTAGCGTTTCCCTCAAGTCATTCCAAAATTGAACATCAAATGGGATGCGCTCAATACTCATTCCTTTGCTGGTGTAGACAACAAAATCGCACCACCTAGCCCCAGTTACCCCCATCAAACCCTGAACTTGAGTGTAGTATTTATGCGTTCGCTTAAGTTTTGGCATCCCATTTACTTCTTCCAGAAAGAAATTACTGTCCGAACATGCATCTAGGAGAGTCACTAGGTATTTGGTCTCAGGGCACTTAACTTCGGAGAGCCCAAAAGGGTTTGAACACCCGGGGTCAACTACCTTACCATCAGGCGAGGCACCTAAGTATGGGAAATCTGAGCTTATGACAAGTCCTGACTTAAAGACCTGTACAGGCCTGCGAATAGACATCATGTTTTTTGGTACTGTTCCAATGCAATAGGCTCATATTTCAGACCATGATCTGTGTATCTTGAAGTGAAGGGTTTTGGGTTCAGCAGATTCTTCACTAGGGTCTCATGGTTCCTTTTTCTACCACATATCAAGCCAAAATTCGAAGCAGTGAATCGGAATTTTCTTTCATCCTTCCACTCTTGGCAGTTTGACTGACCTCGTGTTTTTCTTTCGATTTCATTTACTTTGTCATTATCTGCTTGTAGCTTTTCTAATAAAGATCTCTCATCCCCAGAAATACCAGCTGGTATTTCAAAATTCTCATTTGATTGGTTGAGGGGGAATCTGGGGAATTCAGTTATTTGCAAGTCATTAGAGTTCGCTGAGTCTACTCTGGGGACAGTTGAAATGTCACAGAACACTTTAAAGTTATCTTCAGTAATAGATAGTTGATAGCTGCCATAAGATCCCTGTGGACTTTTCCCAAACTTTGTTTTTAACAGTGGTGTTGATTCTGACCTGGGAGTCAAAATTTGTGCCAGGGCCATTTTGGGGTTTATCTCCTTCAATTGCTCCAGTAATTTGGTTTCATCTGCCTGCTGATTCTTCAGGGATTTCCTTGCCTCGTAGAGTAGACATTTAACACCAGGGGCTCTCAATTTTGATGGCTGGTCTTGATCTAAGGAAGTTTTGGTTACCAAAACTTCCATTACCGGTTGGGGATTTATCGAGTCTCCTCTTCCCTTGCGGTGCCATTGCTGCAAACTTGATGTACAGCTACGTTTTGGCTGCATGTCCTCTTCACTGTCCAGATCAGTAATACTTCTGCATTCGTATAAAGTGAACTTGCATAATTTGAGCAAAAGAGCTAGAATGTGATTGCAGTACCCAACCTGGCCAGCAACACAGGAGCAAGAGGCATCAATGACTTCCCCACTTAAAATACACAATGCAACCTTTAAGTTGTGCGGAGGATCATTTTTTTTTAAACTATGGTGGCAATGACAATGGAAATAAAAATAGTTATCGTCGCTTGCTGCCGACAAGTCCTTCAAATATTCATCGTTGAGGAACGTTGTAGCTTTTCGCACACTAGTCGGTACAGAGTGATTGCTTCTGGAGTCTATGTTTTTACCCGATTTGGAGACATGATTGTTCATCTCAGCACGGGTAAAAAAAGGCATTCGTTTTAAGTCGCTAGACCAGCCTTCTGAAGGGTACTTTGGAATCGGAAATTACTGTCGAAGTGTCGGTGTCTCTTTCCTTACGCTTTGTGTAAATGCTATGAGGATCTGGATCCACAATATTTTGATCAAGCCCCTTCTTGATATACTCTTCAACTCTTTAATTAAATAAAGAAATGACAAAGCAATCTCCTTAATTTAGAAGGCTACAACTTAGGCTTAGTTTCGGGATTTATTGCACGTGTAAATATTTGACAAGTTGTTATAAGCGAAATTGGAAGCAATCTCGCGACTAACCTTTTCACTAACGCTGCTTTGGTTTTTAAACCTTTCAAAGAATCTCCTCTGCATTTCAGCCAAAAACGAAGTTCATCGTTTTTTAATGCAGCTGGGGCTCTACCGGCAAGAGAAGCTCCGGGAATATCGTCCTCGGTTAGCACATGTGCAGCCATTCGTGAAGATCAAAACATCAGGGAAAAGTCACCCGTGGCCCAACTAGCCTCGACTTCGCGCAACTCGCCCCGGGCTTCCCGAGTGGTCCGCCATATTTGCATTCGGTGTATGGCCTGTGACCTTGGGCCATACTCAAGACCTTTTACAGCTAGCCTGTAGTGTTTTGTACAGTAGAGCTACATGTACCATGCATGAAGAGCAAGACAAACCAGGTCTTTTGGTGGCGATAGCCACATAGACTTGCAAAGGATTCCACTGTGGGATTTAAACGTGAGGACATTTTTTATGACATGGACCATGGGTAACCCAAGCATGATACTTACACATTAATGACATTTTGAAAATGTAAGAGTTTCTATGGAATTTACCAAAATCTACAACTGCGACTTTCTGTCCATAAATAATGTTGAAATCAGGAAATAAAGTTCACAAACTGCTGTATCTGGTGTTGCTTTCTGTAGCTATGTATTGTTTCTAGGTAATTTGAGTAGGCCAGTAGATACAAGTTAATTCCAGGTTCTCTTATTAATTAGCAGCACCATAAACATAACAATAATAATAAAAAACAAGTATGAAATTGGCATCGTGAATGCATTCAACACACCATAGACCTCAGAAAGTGTGGTCACTTTTGGGTACTGACCGTACCTAGGAAGTAAGGGTACATTATTCTTGTTTAAATTGTTTTCATTTATTATTTCATTTGAATCAAAATTGAATAAATGACCATTTATTGCCCATTACCTCAAAGAATTTCTGTAATACTTGTCCTGGAAGAACCACTAGAAATCCTGTAAACACAGTTAGTAGCACAACGACCAGTAGAAAATACACTGGAAAGAAAAGCAAAGTACATTCAATATGAAAGTCTGAAAGAGGAAGAAAAATACTTTTAATTGAAGGATTTTGTGCAAAAAGGGTGTATATTGCTTTTTGGGCCGATTTTCATTTTTTGCAGGATCAAGCTAATTTAGTGGGAAAAAAAGGTTTCTTTTGTTTTTCGTTCAACAAAAGATCTTCAAAAGATGCTGCTAAAAATGAGTTTTTTTGCATATGTTATTTCTCCAAAACGGAGTGTAAATCAACATTTAAACAATTACAGAAGAGTGTTTTTCATGTCAAATAAAACACGTCAAAATTTGTGCCAGGGCCATTTTGGGGTTTATCTCCTTCAATTGCTCCAGTAATTTGGTTTCATCTGCCTGCTGATTCTTCAGGGATTTCCTTGCCTCGTAGAGTAGACATTTAACACCAGGGGCTCTCAGCCAAATCGACCCAAAAAGCAATATACGCCCTTTTTTGGTTTGAATACTTATTTTCTGACCCAGTAAGTACATACAGTATAAACCTAGTAGACATTCTACAAAAAATCTTGATGTCACTCCATTTCAAGTAAGATTTAGTGTGGATTTAGTTTGGTTATTATATGTAACTCATTCAATTTACTTACCACTTTTATAAAACGGTTTTCAATAAGGGGCTCCTCCAGAGAAAGCAACTGACAGCTGAATGTACTGGAAAGATGACAGTGCAAACACAACAACATTCTGATGACACTTAACATATGTAGCATTCTTATCTGTTACATGCACTGCCTCAAACCTGAAAAAAAGTTGTGGTCCAATTATTTATTATATAAGTTTGCAACTGTTAAATCAGATAAACGACAGGGAATGTACAGTGGAACCTTGTTAATCTGGTCACCAATGGGCCACAAAAATCTGGCCATATTAATGGCATGGCCATATTAAATAAAAAAGAATGACTGACTGAGCTTTTGTTTAGGCCAGGATAAAGTGGCCGTAATAACGAGGTGGCTGAAAGGCAGGGTTCCACTGTAGATCACTTTAAGTTGCCTTTTGCCTCATTGTGAAAATGAGTTAATTAACTCATACGTTCAGTTTCAGTGCAAATCAAATTCACTTTTATTTGAAACATTTTGCATGACAGTTCATGAGGAGGGCAACTCTGAAATGGCCAGTTGAAAATTAAATTGTTTTTCAGGTGGTTGCATGACATCAAGATTATGTTGGTCACACTTTATGCCACAGTTCTATAGTCATTTTAAACAGGATCAAATGGTCTTTTCTGCAGAGAGGAACAAATAAACACCTTGGATACAACAAAAGAAGGATTAGAATATGCAACATCAAAGTTTCCAAATGCAGCAACACATTTCTCTTCAAAGGCCAGAAGATGTTTTTGACATTAAAACGGATGAAATTTATGATACAACCATAAACTTCTCAGCCCTGTTGTTTCCTCACCTCTCCCATGCCTACCAAGTGTGTGCGTTCACCGTGCCATTATTAGAGAAACAATTTATGCCCCTTCTCTCAAGTGGTTTTCAATAATAGTGACTACAAGAATGATTTAAACCAACAGCCAAGCTATATTTGCTAGAGCGCTTAAAATAAAGACAGCAACCTGCTGGGATAATAATTTGGCAATGTGTCATAGTTACTTAATATTAATAATCATTAATTAAGTACATAAAGTTGTCATATCAACAACTTTAAGCTTTACTTAAAGTGAGGGCCACCAATATTAGGCACCATAAAAAAAAAAGAGACACACAAGTGAAAAAGCTATCAGTGGAGAAAGTGGTGGAGGTGGGTTGATGGCTTGAACAATTTCAAGTTTTCGATTTGCGGACTAAGAGGGCCAGTCACAGCAAGCATTGCTATGTGCTTTTACTTAATTAGTAGCAAGTGATAAGTACACAATCCTACTTCCTATTGTATTGAAAGGGCCTGAAAGTCTTGTAATTCCTGCACAATTCCAATCTATTACATGAGATAGCAAATGACAGTAATATGAATACAGCAATCTACCCACCTTAACCCTTGAATGACCATGTACATATGCATGAGTTATCAATTGAACTAATAGCTAAGGGGTGTTGATAAGTCACTTGTGAGACTAGGCATTGTTTTGCATTTAACCCATTGATGCCTGTGCTGCCTGTAACCACCTGGGATAATCATTGGCGTTTGTTCCACTTCTGACATCATCACCTCTGACCAAAATTGGCATCACTTACACTCAAGTTCTGCAGGAGGAAAGGGTCTTTCCAATGATACCCAGATCAGGGTGATTAGGTCACTTGAGTGTGGAATATGCACACAAATGCTTAAAAATTTGAGTGAAAATCTCTGAGCAAAATTTCCCTCTACTACATTTGGCTACTCCATGGTAAGAATTTCCCATCCTGGGAATGCTCGAACTGGAAGCACGTCCAGTAGTAGGCCAATGACTGCAACAAAAAAGATAAGAAAAGGAGAAAAACAAAAAGACACTTTCTCGTCCAGAATAGGCCTTAAACTAAATGCAAGAAAATGTAAGACACTGATGAGGACTTAGTATGCTTGGTAATAGAGAGCATTGTGGTGAATGGTGAAGTGGAAGATGTCGAGGAGTTTGTATACCTAGGAGCTACTGTAGAAAATGAGAGTGGAAGTAGTAAAGATATCGGGGAGAGACTGTAGAAGGCTAGGGAGGGTGAGGGCAGCCAGGGGGATAGGAAGAACTAGTGAAATTAAACAAGACTTACCTGTAAGTTGAAGTTTGATTGAGATTCTACCGAGTTATAAAGTGCTGGGAGATTACACGAGATCGCAAGCGCATGCGCCAACTCAGTCTTCAAAGGCTTAATGTGAGTGACTCGCAGCTTCCAACAAAAGGTGGGTTGGGAGAGCATGTAATCTCCCAGAACTTTATAACTCGGTAGAATTTCAATCAAACTTCAACTTACAGGTAAGTCTCGTTTAATTTTACTATTCTACCTCGTTATCATGCTGTGAGATCACATGAGATTTTGAAGCAACACCAACATTAAGCACAGCCGTAACAAAACATTTATTGCACAGTTGTGTTGCTTACAGTGCTGGGTACTTTATCACCAAATGTGTTCTCCTTAATAATAGGCTTGTTATACAACTTTGCAAATGTAGACTCTGGGGACCACCCGGGTGTATGCAAAATATCATCAAGGCTTGCTGAAGCATTGCTGGCTGCAGATGTACTGACAGCCCTAGTGCTGTGTGGTTTAAATCTTAATGTATCAATTCCAGATTCAGTCAGAACAAACTTAACCCAATGACTAATGGTTTCTCTGCTAACTCTATTGAAAGGTCTGTTATAGCTGATAAACAATTGGCTTTCTGAGCCCCGTAAAGAATGTGTCCTTGTTAGGTACCCCTTTAATGTTGTGACAACACACTGAGTCTTATCCTTGAAAGGTTTGAGTTCTACAAGAGGGTTTTTGACACCTGGTCTACTTTGTTTTAAATGATCGACAATCTGAAAAGTATAACAATTATTTACAGAGACCATGTGGTCAATACTTAACAAATGAACAGTCTGACCTCTTTGGCCAGAAACTAATAAAATAAGCACAACAAGTTTCAGTGTAAGTTCTTTCAAGGACAATTTATCCACAGGGGATAAAGGCTGAAGGTATGAAAGGACAATGGACACATCCCAAATTTCTGTGTACTTAGGTCTTGGTGGTTTTTCCTGGAAAATACCTTTCATAAGCCGGGATACTAGTGGGTGTTTTCCTACACATGAGTAATGTAGCTAGGCAAATCACTCCTGGCTGTATTGATGGCATTGTATGTAAGACCTTGCTGGTATAACAGGGTAAGAAAGTCAAGCACAGACACTACAGATGGCTGAATGTGACTGATTTGCCTCTGATTACAAAACTTTTGCCACTTTGTAATGTACATGTAGGTACTGTATTGTTTCTTTGTTCCATCTCTCCAGGAGGCAATGATGAGCTTAGCAGCCGCCTCTGAAATTCCTCTGTCCTGGATGGATTGCGAGACAGGAGACATGCCAGCATAGTCAATTTCCTCCTTAAGGGGTGTAGTGTTTGAGGAAAGTAGGTCCTCCTGCTTTGGTAACACAAATGGGATTGCAATTAACATTTTCAACAGTTGGGGCCACCAAACTTGGGTGGGCCAAAGTGGAAGGATCATGATTTCCTGAGGTATTTGTTCCTCCAAAATCTTTTGCAGGCATCTGTGAACTTGACAGAAAGGCGGAAAGGCATAAAAATACAATGAATTCCAACTTATTGTAAATGCATCCACAAAACATGAGACTGGGTCAGGTTTCCAAGAGACAAACTTGGGGAGCTGTGTATTAAGTCTAGTTGCAAATAAGTCAATTTCTGGGGTGCCCCAGTGGGTGATAATCTGAGCAAAAATCTCCCTTTTTAGGGTCCATTCAGTTTGGTCATTGAACAGCCAGGACTCTTTGTCAGCCTCGGTATTTTCCACTCCAGCTATGTGAGTGGGGGTGTCTACAAAACGAAGACCTAAAACCTAAGACTCAAAACGAAGACCTAAGACCTAAGACTTAAGGCCTAAGACCTAAGACCTAAGACCTAAGACCTAAGACCTAAGACCTAAGACCTAAGACCTAAGACCCAAAAACGAAGACCCAAAAACGAAGACCAATTTTTTTTACAGGCCTATCAAACCAGTGCAGAGCCAGTCAAGCCGAGTCAACGCTTTTCCTCAGACACCAACTGATGCGAAACCAGTGGGGTCTTCGTTTTGTAGATAAGGCCGGTTCAAACTACAAAACGAAGACCCTCGCTTAAATGCTTTGTTCGTTGTCAACTGACGCGAAATCAATGGGGTCTTTGTTTTGTAGATTAAGCCGGCTCAAACTACAAAACGAAGACCCTCGCTTAAATGCTTTGTTCGTTGTCAACTGACGCGAAATCAATGGGGTCTTCGTTTTGTAGATTAAGTCGGTTCAAACTACAAAACGAAGACCCTCGCTTAAATGCTTTGTTCGTTGTCAACTGACGCGAAATCAATGGGGTCTTCGTTTTGTAGATAAGGCCGGCTCAAACTACAAAACGAAGACCCTTGCTTAAATACTTTGTTCGTTGTCAACTGACGCGAAATCAATGGGGTCTCCGTTTTGTAGATTAAGCCGGCTCAAACTATAAAACGAAGACCCTCCCTTAGAGACCTAGACACACGATGCGACAAATCGCTGCAACACGTCACCGCGACAGGTTGCTGCAACAAATCTCCTCGTGTGACATGAGTAATAAAGCCAGCTCAAACTACAAAACGAAGATCCTCGCTTAAAGTGGCATTGTCACGAGGATTTTGCTGTTTTAGCTCAATTTTGTGCTAAAACTAAAAGCGTCTGTAAAGCTACGGCGAAGATATCAAATGAATTTCATCAGAGAGGGCTAACCATAATAAATTTCTTGAGGATTTTTCCAACACGTGGCATCAAAACTTGAAAAAATTGGCCAATTTTTTCAAATTTCAATCTATTTCCGTCCGTGCCATCCATAACGACAGGCGACAGGAAACAGTTTCAGTACCTCCAAATAGTCTTCAGTAACAAAACTAGATCATTATGTTTGGAATTCGATTGATGTGAATGCACCCTCTAGTCTTTTATAAAGTTGCCAAATAGCGTGACAATGCTCCTTTAAATGCTTTGTTAGATGTCAACTGACACGAAATGGGTTTCTGTACAATGCCGACAGTTTTATCGGCTAATTAACAATTATTCCACAAGCGCGCGTTGGATATGAGATGATAGATAGCCAACGAGGCGCATAGCGCCGAGTTGGCTATAATCATCTCATATCCAACAAGGGCGAGTGGAATAATTGTTTTATTAAAAATGCCCCCAAAATATAGCAAACTAAGCTTAAAAAAATAAAAACACCACAAAAAAATCACGCGTACGCTTACCATATCCGTAGAGCATGGTATAATGGCTCATAGCCCATGATGGCTAAGCCAATGAAAACTCTCGAATTGCATTATCCAATGATCCAGTTTTTAATAATACCCAATAGACCACACTTCTTAACGGTAATTTGAAAACTTTAACTTGAAAAGTAGAATAAAATAATATAAACTTACCCACCTCCGGGTACGGTATGGATGCAAAACCATCGGCCGCCTTCATTTTCAAAAGGAAGACCCCCAAAAAAAAATCAAAAGAAAATCAAATGGTGTTTTATTTGCAAATCGGAAGAAAACGTTCAAACAGAGGGAATTTCTGCGATTCCCAATACAATTTACGAACTGTTAATATCTTCATATTTATATCTGAATAAGATCAATTTGGGAACGGATTAATTGAAATATTTACCTGACTCCCTTTCTATCCCTTTTTATACATCTGTACTGAAATGCAGGCATGCTTGTTTTTAAAAATAGGGCATGACCTGGAGTATTTTGCGTATATATGATTATTAAAACGTAGCTTTGAATTGGACCAAATTAAAAAAAATTGAAAGATAATCAGGTAACTCGAAAAACTATGAAATATATATAGAGATCAGTTTCCTTTCTTTTCATTTCACCGTATGTATTGAAAAAATCTATTGAAAGTCGACAACAGGAACAAAGCGAATGCCTATAACGTAAAAACGTAATTCCAACGAACTGAAGATTAAAATTCAGTTTTTCTACATTCTAGTGTTTATGCTTAGCTTCAAAACC
>OZ026598.1:13458696-13463696 GCA_964020085.1 Micromussa lordhowensis | reverse complement strand
CCATCAATTTCTGTTAACATGAGACTTGTTGTAGTCTCTAGTCCACAGAAGGACACCAAAGAAAAATACTTTTCTCATAGCATCATGGTGGATGCACACCCTTCGTAGACAGGGGAGAGCTGAGAAGTGTCTGATCAGTTATCTAACCACATACACAAAATAAAGAGAGAAGGTGGGCAAGTGTTGTTGTACTTAAAAAACTGATGAGATTTTAATGCTACATTTTGAAGGGTTACATTTCACAAAAAGTTTTAATAGATGCATTTCAAAATGCTTTATTTGGCAGAATGACACAGGGTGACAGAGATATTTAAACATACAATCTATGACTGGTTCATAATCAAAACGCAACAAACTTTAAAGCCAAAGGCTGAAGTTCTGAATTTGATTTACTTTGCAATAAAATTGCAAACAAATTAACTGGCATGGACTAAAGCATGAGAAAAATCAATTTCCTTGTCTTTCAGGTCTGCTTACCATGGCTGAGACTGTACATAATAAAATCCACCAACTTGTACTATAGTTTGAACAATAATTTGTGAAATCAGTGAGAAAAGAACTACTGGAGACATGAGACTTCCCCCAGGCCTCCTGGTCACTAACAAGGGATAAGCCTCTGTTTTACCCACTGGAAAATAAAAGAAACAAAAAAAAATGTAGTTAAACTGAGAATACATAACTGCATATACTTTGAAATCATATTTTGTGATGCCTAGTCCCCATAGAAACACTAACTTACTGACAAGAGCCAGACTTGTAATAATGACCAGATCAATGTACAAGAACTGCCAGTCACCAAGGTTTGAAGAAATCTGTTCAGATAAAAATGTAAAAAATTATGATATAGTGTTTAGAAATAAAGCAATGGTGTAATGTAATACCTGAAAGCAATACGCTTAACACAGCATGTATCTAGGTTTGGGTGATTATCTTCTTTTCTTTTTCCTTTTAAGGTAAAACATCACCTTAACACCTTAAGTACTCCAACATGATTTATTCTGCTACAATTAATATAACAATTCTTAAACTTGCAACACAAATAATTGTCCAATGAAATCCTAAATTCTGCACACCAAGCAAATGTTGCAGGAGGGATGCACAATCTGATGATAATTTGACATATTTAACAACTATTTGCTTAAAGCGAAGTGAACATTGGTGAATGTTTAACAAGACAAAATTGAGTTTAATTTGCATGAAAATGAATGTGTATTTGGAACACATTTTCATATGATTTGTTTTGCACAGACAAAACAATGGGCAACTTGGATATAGCCGATTAAAGATATTCCAAACTGCATACATGAGTATTTGTATAATATGGTAAATTTCTTCCATAAAGTATAAGTTGACTGAAATGAAATAACCTCATAAAGCTATGAAGTATTTAATGGTACTTACAGAATTTTTAAAGTTTGAAAGACATGTTTCGACAGATTCTCCTGTACAAAAGCCGAGGAGGGACTTCTGAGTTCCGAATTCTGACTTCAAGTTTTAACTCCCTTGCTGATAACTTCTAACGGAACTACCACCAGACCTTGTTCACACGTCAAACTTGGAAAACTCTCCCCACTAGCTCGAACTAAGTCCCATTCCCTTGAATTTGACCCCACTTTTCAGTCATTTTAACTCGGTTAACTGAAACTTGGACAACTTGAATTCCCCGCTAACTTGAACTAAATTTTGTTTCCCTTGCTCAAAATTTACCCTGATGACTTGACTTCTGGTTCGTGTAACTCACCATGGATGTCATCCCATTAACTTCTCTTGTTGTGTAAATGGGTAAAAGCATTCAAAACTAATACTACAGCAATTTGATTTTAATTAGTGCAACTGACCATTCACATATTTGACAGTGATTTCCCAATCTCATGAGTCATACCAGATGCAGGGCCTTTAGCTGTTGCAACGAGAAAAACAGTGCTACAGTGCAGTTTTTGACGAGATAAGTTTTATTTGCACTGTACTGTATTAACAGGGTTGTCAAAAATAAGCCGGCAACTGGCGCATTTCACCGGCTATTCCGAATACTGCGAAAGCTACTCTGACTGCTAGGTTTGTTCCTGGGCATGGTATTGTGGAAATAAAACTGTTCAGTTTAATAATTTGTTGTATACCAAATCGGAACAGAGGCAATAAAACAGTTACTTTGCCAAAAAGTACAAAAAAATGTGTGCGTGCCACAGATGTCGATGCCATTGGCTGCACTTGCAAAAGCGTCAGTCAGTGCGATTAGAGAGATTGCATTAGTCGATGCTCCGCAAGGTTTCAATAAAATTATGGCAAGCGGAGGCGGTGGAGCGAAACAAACTTTGCTTGATTTTAATTTCATCTAAAAGAAGAAGATAGGGAAGATGAAGAGAAAGAAGGTAAGCATTGATAAAAAGTCGTCCTTTGCACGTTGCGCATTGTGTGGGAAAACAATATCAGTGGACAGACCACGGATTTAATACACTGATACGGCAAAAAGAGAAGTCGTTCTGGTTCACTGGTTATCTTGTCACTTGTGACAGGGCTCGAAACAATTTCTGGAGAGTCTCCAGACACGATGACTGGTCAAATTCATTTTAGCTCCATCACGTATTGTTTCTGTACTTTCATGATACTTTTTTTGTTTCATTCAAATTATCCTTTCTTTGTTGCTTTAGGAAAACTTTTGTTTATTACGACCGTGTTAAAGTTTTGTAAACCCTGATTAAATTTTACATTTACGTTTTTTGTGCTGCATGGTGCGTCGCTTAAACAATCAGAAAGAACTACCGAGGCTAAAAATATTGAAATGCAGAAGGATAATTTTAGAATAAGTTTAAAAATACTATAGTTGTAGTCAGGCATGATAATAATAAGAAATAAAAAATGTGTTGTCACTGACTAAAAAACTTTGTGTGGACGTTTCGGTTAAAATACAGCGACACCTCTGGGACTAAGGTGGAGCAAATGTGTCAAAGCCCTTGGGATAGTATTTACTTATAATGATACTGACCAATTACAGAAAAATTTTTATGATAAATTAAAAGACATTCGAATACAAATACGGTTGTGGAATTGCCGAGGCCTCTCACTTTTTGGCAAGGTTACCATCATCAAATCACTCCTGCTTCCCAAAATGTTATATGTGTTCTCAGTTCTAACAACTCCAGGAGAATTTATAAAACAATTAAACACGATTATTTATAATTTTTTATGGAAAGGGACTGACAAAATAGCTAGAAAGGCAGCTGTAAATGACTTGAAATACGGAAGTTTGAACTTAATAGATCTCGAAACATATGTTAAGTCGTCAAGATTAGCTTGGCTTAATAGAATTTTTTCAGGAGGTTCGTCCCCATGGAAAGCTTATATTAAATATCTGCTTGAGGATTTTGGCGGGTTTTTTCTATTTAGTTGTAATTACGATGTCAAAGACTGAAAGTGAAGAATGATCCTCGCAGTGAGTTTTCCAATTTAAGCAACTGGAAAGAAGAAGCCTGAAAAAAATCAGGGCTTCAACGGGATTCGAACCCGTGACCTCCGCGATACCGGTGCAATGCTCTACCAACTGAGCTATGAAGCCACACATTGGGAGCGAGGTCAATTTGTTGAGTTCATATCTTCCCGCGAGGAGTGAAATGATGTAAGTATATATGAAATAATTCATATGAACTGCGGTTATAGATGAAAGTGAAGAATGATCCTCGCAGTGAGTTTTCCAATTTAAGCAACTGGAAAGAAGAAGCCTGAAAAAAATCAGGGCTTCAACGGGATTCGAACCCGTGACCTCCGCGATACCGGTGCGATGCTCTACCAACTGAGCTATGAAGCCACACATTGGGAGCGAGGTCAATTTGTTGAGTTCATATCTTCCTGCGAGGAGTGAAATGATGTAAGTATATATGAAATAATTCATAGAAACTGCGGTTATAGATGAAAGTGAAGAATGATCCTCGCAGTGAGTTTTCCAATTTAAGCAACTGGAAAGAAGAAGCCTGAAAAAAAAATCAGGGCTTCAACGGGATTCGAACCCGTGACCTCCGCGATACCGGTGCGATGCTCTACCAACTGAGCTATGAAGCCACACATTGGGAGCGAGGTCAATTTGTTGAGTTCATATCTTCCCGCGAGGAGTGAAATGATGTAAGTATATATGAAATAATTCATATGAACTGCGGTTATAGATGAAAGTGAAGAATGATCCTCGCAGTGAGTTTTCCAATTTAAGCAACTGGAAAGAAGAAGCCTGAAAAAAATCAGGGCTTCAACGGGATTCGAACCCGTGACCTCCGCGATATGGATTTATTCTATTCTCAATTGGCTTACGTTTGAGGAAAAACTTGTCAGATTTGCACACTTGTTTGTACCGCTTTCATATACTCTTCTTCGCTTAATCCAACTGTGCTTAAGAAATCGTCAAAAGTCATGTCTTCGTCAAGTTTGTTGAGATTTTCTTGGACAATTTTGTAATTTTCCTCGTGAACGGAACGACATTCCCCTATATAAGGCTGAATCACAACTGTTTCTCGCATGGGTGGAAATGGGATTCCAAATCGGCATACAGGCTTGCCACCTTTTCGGCATGATCGAGAATGCTTATGCCTTTGAAAGTCTAAAATGCTTTTGACTCAAGAGGAACATCAGCACTGCAGGATGCAACACGATCAATATACTCCAAGACTTCCTTGTCGTCATTTTCACCATATTTGGGAGAGCCATGAATCCAAGCTAGCATGTGTATATGCGGAGATCCTCTTTGTTGAAATTCTACTCGGTAAAATAGTCATCCAATGCACCCAAAGAACTTTGTGGACTCTTTAAAACTGTTTGGATAAATTGCGATACTCTATGATCGAAGTGTCTAACACACGTCACTGGATCTGACTGAACAAGGCGTGACCTGATCTGCCATGATAGTGTATTGTTCTCAACCGCCTCCGAGTAATCCCTTTTGTCCACAAGTTTCCCGAGTGTATTATCAATTCAGACCAATGTAAATCATTTGCACTTAAAGACACAAATAAGGTAGG
>OZ026598.1:13437496-13454996 GCA_964020085.1 Micromussa lordhowensis | reverse complement strand
ATATTATAATCTTAGAAATAGCAATCACTTTGTACTACCGGATTCAACTTAGCCATTGGTAGAAATTTCTTAAGATATAGAGGCCCATTAGTATGGGGACGAACTCCAACCACTCTCAAACAGTCCCCCTCTCTAAAGAACTTTAAGAACCTCTTAAAACAAAATCGTCATAGGCATTTCATTAATAACATAAGCTTTCTGAACGAGGCTTGTATGGCGTCCTTTAAGAATCAAGACTACACATATTTTTAATATAGCTACTGTAATACAGCTTGAGAACTATTTAGATAGCTTTTACCTAATTATCAAATAATTCGTATCGTAGTTTGTCAGTAGGTCCACATCAGCCTCTGGCTGCCCTTAGTCTAACCTACTATACCAAATAAAGTATGTATGTATGTATGTATGTAGAACAAAGGGATGCATTGCCTTCTCTGCCGTAAACAGAAGTGAAACATTCTCAAGTGATCCATCCACAAGATTCAAGTGGAGTACAGTCAAGGAACATATGACCTGTGCAAAACATCAGGTAACACTGAAGAATGAACTGTTAAATCGAGTGTCTCACTTCCAAAAGCAAGTTGATGAAAAGGAGAGTTCTAAGCTTGTAGTGCTACAAGAAGCTTTCTATGCAGTGTACTGGCTTGCAAAGGAGGCCATTGCCAACAGGAAGATCACTTCCCTCACGTTGATGGAGCTCTTGGGTCTTGAAGGGCTGAAGTACTTCACACACCTATCTCTTGGATCACTCAGGGAGATATTTCTGCGTGAGCACATCTGTGGTAAGCTTCAAGAGCAGTCCTTTTAAGGCCTGTTGGTGGATGACATGGCAGATGTCAGCAGATGCTGGCTTTTGTTCAGTTCTTTGATGTGGACCAGGGCAAACTAGAGTGCAAGTTTCTATTTACAGCCAATGTTCTGGAAGAATCTGCAAGTGCTGATGCAACAACATTACATGGTGTTATCACTAAACAACTTCAAGTTTTGAATATTCCCTTAATGAACCTAAGGGGTCTTGCCACTGATGGGGCAAGTGTAATGACTGGTAAAACCAGAGGCCTAGCAGCATTACTGAAGAAGGATGTCATCAGCATATTGGCAGTTCACTGTGTATGCCACAGGTTAGCTCTGGACTGCACAGACACCAACGAGGAACTAGCAGTGATAAAGCAGGTGGAGACGGAGGTCACACAACTCTGGAAAATCTTTGACAACTCTTCAAAGAAGCCTGCAGCACACCTAAAAGTCCAAGAGGGGATGAAGCAACTTACAATCGGGGAGAAGGCAAACAAGAGAATTGGCAAGCGGTTAAAGAAGGCCTGCAAAACACTGTGGAACTTGAACCCCTGCTAACTTGAACTGTTTTTCATTTCCCTTCAAAGTTCAAGTTACCAGGGTTCTACTGTATTTATATTAGTTGTATGCCGTGTCTAGAACTTTTCTATACCATAATTGTTTTGCTGTGAGACAGAGTATCCATTGTGAGAAATGCACAAGAAATACCGGTCTGGGCCCAGTGTGTCTAGAAGAGGAAGAAAGAGTGCCATTGATACATGTTAGGCAATCGTGAAAGCCATACCAACTGGATTTAACACACTATAAAGCTATTTTTATTAGTTGTCCCTTCATTTTGTGACGGAACATTGCTGGTGTATGGACTTGAGTTTCTTTAATGTCCTGACCTTTCATTTTTAATTTACAGCAACAATATGTTTCATCAAAAATAAAAACTTTTTGTATGGGTGTTTCAATAACGTATATGCTATGGCTAGTTTCAAAACACAACAATTTATTTCTTTATTAAGCACTCCACAAAGAAACAAGAAATTCAAAATGGTACGCCCGGGATCTAGTTATGGTATTCCAATTTGCTAGTATCCTGAAGGTCGGAAGCTCTCCCTAGCTTACACTGATCAGTTTCTTGAAGATAACTTAATTCTTCTCACCAGTCATGAAACGCACAGTAGTCTCTCTATAGATGAAGAAAAAAAAAACGGCAACTTTTCTTGAAAGTAATTATTCAGTTATGTAAAATGTCAAAACAAAGGCAATGTTAGTTAGTTGTCATTTTCCTTGTTATTTCTACTCTTTATAATCAAATACTTCACATGCCATGTTATTTAAGACGATGGGACTGTAAATATCGAGAATTGATTTTCAAAACCGAAATATATCATATTTTGCCAAGAGAAACCCTTTGGTGAACTATTTTTGAAAATAGTACTAGAACTGCCCAGAGAGTTTTTGATTTTGAGAAATCCAACGAAATAAGAATTGCGGTTTTCGCGCTGCGTCCGCCATTAAATTCAGCAGAAAACTTGTGCATTTTCAAATCGCTCTCAGAGAAGGACGACTTGATGTACTTATGTCATCTTTTGCATGTTTGTTTGGTATCACAAGTACAACAAAAATCTATAAAAATATTGCCAAGAAGTGCACTTTCACTTCGGATTAGAAGCGCCCTAAGATTGCTAGATTTTACGTTTTGAAAAAATCCGAAAAATAAAGCATTTTTGAATGCCATTTTCGTACCTTGGTACATGGAAATTTTAAGTAAAAAATATATGTTTGCAAAGCCCTTTTATTGTATTCTAACATACAAAAAATTCAGCTTGGGCAATTGAAACGCCGCATGATACGAAATGCACAAAAAAGGGCTTTTGACGCGAAAGTTACATGACAATCACAACGTTCACGCAAGCACAAGTTCGTGGATTTTATTCAACTGATGTATTTCATTCGGATCATTTATGTTCGATGGGAAATTCTCATGCGGTGATAAGTTGTGTTAACACGGGCAAGGAGCTGAAACATGGGTCAGAGCTGAACATGAATTCAAATTATTGACATCTATTATCTACCTACGATCAACCACTAATGATGTTGAAAATACGAAAAGGTCAAGTGTCATGTCACCGCCACGCGAAAGAAAATCCATGTCACCAAATTAAAAATTTAGGGATTAAAACCCTATGCTGCAAAGGGCTTTGCAAAGGTTTAAGTTTGTTTCAAACGCTCATTCCTTAGTAGGTGTGAAGGGAAAATAGAAAAAAAGAAACGAAACTCTCACAAAATAAACTCTGAAAAGGTCAAGTGTTATGTCACGTTTACCGCTTGAGGTTATTATTTTTGTCAACAACATGGGACTGATACGATCGAGTTAAAACAGTAATTGGTGGACAAGGAAAAGAAGTACTAGCGGAACTAGGGTCGACGAAATGTTTGTTTGTTTTCTTGTCGCTGTTGATGTCGTTCGTTTTTTTGCTCAACAACTGACCCAAGTTGAATAGGTGCATTTACAGAACCTTGAGCTTAGCCGGATATTATCTATGCGTTGGTTATTCCCCACGGGACTGAATGTAAACACCTGTCGCCAAGGTTAAGGACCGGAAAAAAAAATTAAAAAACTGCCAAAGAAATTTGCATCCTTTCAGAGCTTTTTGAACCCTAACCAGCTCTATTCTAAATGAGAAAGGAAAGAAAGACTCGCACAAAATAAACGGTCCAGTGTCAACAATATGTAAACGATAACGTAGATAAGTGAAAAGGAATAAACTTAACTGATATGAAACCAAAAAGCATTTTTTTTTGTCTTGGTGTTTGCCTTTTACTTTACATTTGATTTCCCCAAATGTATTTTAGCTTCTGACGAATTCTATTTCTTAACTCTGACGTAGCCAGTAAAAATTCCCAATGCGATTGCCTTTTTTAGAAGATTTGCGCAAGATAAAATCTTCGATCACTTTTGAGCTTCTCTCAGAATAGATGTAGATGGCGTCCATATCGTGTTCGTTTTCTACACTGGTAGACCAAAACTCCAGCTGTGGTCAGACTGCCACTTCTGCAAGTTGTATTTCTCTCAGCGAATGTCAAAGAGATGTTTTGCATCACCTGAGATTTCTAAGCGTATTTGGCGACGCCAAAACAGACAGCGAGATGAAATTAATCCTCGCTCGCGCAGGTGAGAATGCATCGACTTTTGTCTCATTTATTTATCACTAATTTTGTGAATACTTACAAAATGTAAAGGCTGGAATTCTTTTTCTTTTTCTGTCGACTTGAAGCCTTGATCTTAATTCGTAACATCTTTATATTCTGCCACTTTCGGCATTCGCACAAGACATTTTTTCATATCCTTGGCTTGCACGATATCAAATTTTTGAATCCAAAACTATTTAAAGAGCCACCAAAGTTGTTATCCACATCAGGCATAAGAGGGGGTAAATGTATAACTGTTTACAACTTTTCAGCTCAGTAGCTTCCTTCGTCTGGAAACCAACGCATTTTGAATTTAAGAGCAATGGCGGTGGGCGACATAAAGCCACAAACCTTTTCGTCCAAAAATATATACTTATCCGTGATTTTTAACCTATTCAAAAATACTGTTTTAGTATTAGGAAAATTGCTTTAGTAAATGCTTGCTTGTTCAGTACAGATAATAGACAGACAAAGTGAGTTCCTGATGAATACACTATATGCTATTTTCCGGCCGTCATGTTGGTGTCCCACAGAGTTACACCAACATCGAGGCTCCATACTGGGTTCTGTAAATTTGTGCAAAATATTTCTACGAGTATCTGAAGTTTAGGAAAACGTACAGACTTAAGAATTAGCGGATAAGTGCCTTCTTTACCAATTTTCTATCACATAACACTTTCGTAACTTAATTCACTACATGTTTCACTGAATAGTTATCGAATTATTTCTCATTGCGTGACAGTGCAAGCCAAGAATTTCATTTTTGTCTATATTTTACAAATATCGAGGAGGTAGATCGATAGAAGTCAGTGAACTTAATTTGATAATGACAACATCCAAGTGTTTTGCATTAACACAAAGGGGTATTCCACGAGGATGAGTCACATCAGACATTGACGATCTGTCCACTCCATCGGGATATCTACGGTGTCCGTTGGCGGTGCAATAAAACCAAATGTGCAGTTCCTAAGGAAATGGCTGCCCATAAGACAAAGGCCAAAGGCGACAGGGGGATAGACTTTGCCCAGTCGTCTGTTATATTCCATCACTCTAGTACTCTTGTACCCATTGGAAGTCGTAAGTATTATTAGAAACTATGATGTAACTCTCTCTCTCTACTTTACCTGCTTTACCGGAAGTGAGGCAGGCAGGTGAAAGGTAAATAAGCTCCTCAGTTGCCCTTGAGGCTATTCTACTTCTTTCCTGCCCCGATGTCACCAGAGTAGATCCCTGTCTCCAGCACTGTGCCCGTGCCCGAGTACAAGGTCTCGACCTTGTACTCGGGCACTGAACTGGGGTTCAACATATCGGGTACCCAGTGTCTGAACACAGCACCATTTTGTGCCCGTGCCCGGACACTAGGGCTCGGGCACAAAGTGTGAACGCAGCCTTACAGACGTGTTTAACAGGAAGGCGGGCTAGAGTAATAAAACCATTTCAGTCATTTAGCTGCTATTACAATGGCAGTCAGTTGTTCAAAGGCTGGATAACGCAGTCCACCGGATAAATCACTATCCAGTGGATAAATGTTAACGAAACAAACCACGCTATCCGCTGGATAGTGATTTATCCGGTGGATAGCCATTTATCCGGCAGATAACGTTATCCAGCCTTTGAACAATCCGGGCGATGGGTAAGGTTTGGAAGGTGCCCGCACAACCCATGTTAAAACGCGCGCGCCAGAAGTTAGCAACAAGCGAAAAAACAAATTTCCGTTCCCCCCCCACCCCCCCCCCCCCCATTTTTCCTCTGCCCTTATTGTTATGATCAATGCATGCATATGCGTCGTCGTGTTGGGGAAAGGTCCGACATTAAAGTCCATCAAAAATGTCCGGTTGACGTCCTGTTTTTGTTTAATCATAGCAATCTGTAGACGATGTAGGAGCACTTATCAGAGTTATGGAACGAGTTGGAAATGGAAAAGGCGACGACTATCGGGAAAGATCAGTCGACAGATGACTCATCGGAAAGTCCTGGGACTTTCTCACCCGAAGTGTTTGAAGAAAATGACCCTGGAGACCCAAGTGAGCTCAAGCAGATCGAGATACTGGAAAAGGTAACAGACAGTTCGTTTAATTTTCTGTGACAAAAATACGAACTTCTAGCATTCGTGTTATTTTAAACTGCTTTAATTTCTACGTTAATCCCGTTTCATCATTATTTCTACGTCCATAATTTCAATTATTTAATCCCATTTCATATTTCGTTAGGAAAGGGATAGCAATGAAAGCAGCTCAGATGAAATCACCAAAAAGATGCAAGGCCTTGCATTATATAGCCCGGATGCAAGCTATTTGGTGGCGACTAGCTCAGAAACAGCCAGTGAGGCCTCATCAGTTGGAAAAACAGACGAAGTTGAGGACCAGAAGATAAAATTAAACGACTTTTTGATGTCCTGTAAGGTAAAGCCAGTGGGAAATAAGAGTTGGCTTGACTGGTCAAGTGCCAGTGACAGCACCAAGAGGCGATATCTCGACTGTGCAGTTGACGCCATCGTCACGATACTGAACGTCCTCTCTAAAGAGAACACTAGTCATCTTTGGGAGGGTCTACAGACGTCCAAAGTGGTTAATGAAAAGCTAAATATGGTTTCATCGTCCCTTCCATCAGAGAAAGCCTATCTTGAAGCCCTTGCAGAGTCCTATAAGATCGCTGGCAGTTGGGACACACGGAGACAGATTTTATCAATAATTGCTGGAGTGGCGAGCTACAAATCAGCCTGTGAATATATCCCTGGGCTTACGTCGTTTCGGTATACCGTTGCCAGTCTTCACCGGGTCCAGTATGGTAGTGGAGCCCCTCTCCCACTTGAGCGCCAAACCCGCCTTCGTATCGAAAGGGATCAATTAGATCATTTTCTGAGTTTCATAACCAGTCCTCACCTGGTTCAAGACCTACCTTTTGGAGAGAGGAATCTTGTCTTGTCGACAGGTGAAACGATCACAGTACCAAATGTGATCAGAACAATGACTCCACGGCGAATTGTTAAACAGTACGTTAGTTTCTGTCAAGAAACTGGTTTTAAAACTGTAGAGGGCCTTGAACAAAAATGGGAACATGACGTACAAGATTCTTTGAAGGCGGCAAAAATGTACTTGAAGGGAGACTATAAGGTAAATTATTTTCTTAGAACTCTCTGCCGTATTAAGGATGCAATTGTGAGCTTTAGTGAACCGTTAAGGCAAGTGCTCAAAAAACAAAGATCTACGTATACACTAAAACCAACTCAACCGGCCCTACCTAAAATGGATTAGCTTATCATTGAACATGCATGCCGATCTGCATGCTACACCGACATCTGTGTTCTGTGCGCTTGATATTTGTTTCTGATCTTTGTCCTCCAGTATTCGCTGAGCATCCTTTAATAGGCCTTATCACGGTTTCCGACGTCATTTTGATGGGTAGGCAAAGCGGTCAGAAATTACAGTGTTTGTATGGGAATCCGATGGCAAAGAACTTTTTCCAAAATCGAATTTTACGCAATTTGTGAATCGCAATGTTAAAATATCAGGTGGAAGATAGTATTCACCAAGTTAGAAGGATGTAACTTAACTAGAAGACGCTCAGTTAATTTTTATAATTTAGCATACATTTGTCTGTAATTTTTTTTTCGGCGCCACCGCGTCTTCCCAGCCAAATTTACAGACAAATGTATGGAAAATTATAAAAATTAACTGAGCGTCTTCTAGTTAAACTACAACCTTCAAACTAGGTGAATACAGTCTTCCACCTGATATTTTAACATTGCGATTCACAATTTGTGTAAAATTCGATTTTGGAAAAAGTTCTTTGCCATCGGATTCCCATACAAACACTGTAATTTCTGACCGCTTTGCCTACCCGTCAAAATGGCGTCGGAAACCGTGATAAGGCCTATTTGATTGAATTTTGTTATTTATAGTGTTTCCAATTAAGACAACGGTGCTAAAGACACTCGACAGTTAACAAAAAAAATTATTGGAAGAAGTTTTTGTTTGATATCCGGAATAATCAAGGTTGAGGTTAGCCTGCAGAACAGGCGTGCTTTTTGCGTATTTTAGGCCCTGTTGACCCGCATCCGAATATTTCCGAATCCGCAACTTTTTCTTTCCGGATTCGACAGCGAATTCGGAAAAAAAATGAATCCGCTGCTCTCCAGAGTGGAAAAATATAAATCCGCAACGAATCCGATAACGTGTGGACGGGTGAATCCGGATATTTTCAAATCCGACGACGTAAAACGCGTGTCCAGTCTCTCACCGAACAATAAACCAATATGGCGGTTACTTGAAAGCACGTGTCGGGGGAACAGAGCAAATTTCCCGCCACTATCTTGCTTTACGGCGCATGCTCTCAGAACATTTTAGTGCGAGGAACCTTGGGTACTAGAATGAATCCGGAAACCATCGGATGCGTGTGGACGGGTGAATTCGAGTTGATAACGCTTGCGGAATCAAAAATATCCGGATACGTGTGGACGGGGCCTTGGGCGAACAAAGGCAAAAATGAGGTAAGCGCGAAGCGCGAGTCGCACGAGGGAAAGAGTACGAAAAAAATAACTCCATGCTAGCAGAGGCTTCAACAGGAAAAGAACCTCCGCAAGCAGGGAGTTATCTTTTCCGCGCTCTTCTCCTCGCGCGCAGCTCGTGTTTCGCGCTCGCATCGTTTTCGCCTTTATTCGCCTATAGAAATACGCAAAAAAAAAAAATCACGCCTGTTCTGCAGGCTAGGTCGAGATTAGATTTATAGGCTGAAGCCGAAGGCTGACAACACTAACTGAGACCTCGGATATCTAAAAATCTCATAATTGTTTTATTATACGCTGTAGTAAAGAACGCGTCATCGCCGCACCGAACACAGTTTATTTTCAACAAGCCATGTTCTTATGTGAACTTGACATTGCTCTTGGAAACTATGCGCGCGTAATTATTGAATAATCTGTAGGTAGCGCTGTTTCCCAGAATTAACTGTAGGCTTTTAGCCAGTGAGAAGACAGATGGTGACTACAATGTATAATAAATAAAAAATATATATTTATTTTTATTTAGGTTCACATCAGTAAAGGCTCTAGCGTCCCTGATCACTGTAGTGTATATGGCCTAAGTGATCCCGCCGATGAGTCCTATAGAGTGTGTGCGGCTGTCACGCAATAAAAAATAAAATAAAAACTATGCAACGGACAAAGTAAAAAAATTGTGATATTGTAGACGATAAATAAAGAAGACAGTTCTCCAAGTTTAAGCTGTGTGCGTTGTCCCAAAGCTGAGATATTCGTCGAAATGTTCCGCACAAAATTACAGAGCGTAGTATGGAGCCGCCATGTTGGAGGACCTCTTTACTCCTCCAACATGGCGGCCAGTAAATAGTGTAAACATCTGGAACTTACTTTGGCTCTCTAGTCAACTGATTATCTAAACCGAACCAAAAAATATTTACAAAAACACTTTTCCTGATACTTAAACTCCTAAAATGGACGAAAATCACGAGATAAGTGTATATGTTTCGACAAAAGCGAGCTTCGCATTATGTCACGCACCGCCATAACTTCGAAATTCAAAATGTTATGGTTTCCAAACGAAGGATGCTATTGAGCTGGAAAGTTGTAAACAGAGCTAAATTTGGAACCTCTTAAGCCTGATGAGGATAAAACATTTAGTGGTTCTTTAGTTTTGGATTTGAGAATTTGATGACGTCACCCGCACACACTCTATAGACAGAAATGCGACCATGCCCATACCGATCGCTGTGGCCACTGCAATGCCCTTGTAGGGTTCCTGGATGAAATCGAGAATGCCATTCAGCGAGCCAATTACACTTCTAATGAAGACCGAGACGAGGCTCTGTATCTCTATCAGCATGCTAGAGACGCCATACACCTGTGGAAATGCCATCAGATACGAACTGTCAGGCAGGACCAAGCCCGATGGGATGTGTTAGATCGCCTAGATGAAAAAACATACCTCATAACCAATGACTGGGCCATGAAATTTTTACCTCAACGCTACAGGGAGACACAGAGCGACTGGTTTGGCAAGCGAGGGATATCATGGCACATCAGCGTGGTAGTGCGGCGCTTCAATGGGCAGCTCCAAACACAGACCTTTGTGCACATATTACAATCATGCAATCAGGGAAGTTCCACTGTCATTCTTCTTCTGGAACATGTTTTGCGGACACTGAAGACTGACAATCCTGAGATCCAGTATGCATACTTTCGACAAGACAATGCCGGGTGTTATCATAGTGCAACGACTATCGCCGCTATACCTGCCATCCAGTTGTCATCTAGTGTGTCTGTCCTCGCAGTAGATTTTTCAGACCCCCAGGGAGGCAAGGGTCCAGCCGACCGCATGTCAGCAACCTGTAAGAATCACATTAGACGGTATATCAATGAGGGTCACGATGTAACAACCGCGGAGCAGATGAAAGAAGCGATTCTCTCTCATGGTGGAGTTGAAGGTGTCAGAGTAGTGGTGGTAGATGCTGCTATTCAGGAAATGCCCGAAAAGAGCAAAATCACTGGTATCAACAAACTCAATAACTTTGAGTACAGAGAAGAAGGTGTGTTGGCCAGACGAGCGTACGGAATCGGTACAGGTTCCCTGATCACCATATCAGGAGAAAATGCAAGTGAGCCAAGACTAAGAGCCTTGTGGCTAAACTAATTGTAGTCGAGAGGCCGTCGTCGCTCAGACGCATTCAGAGTAATGTATGAAAAGCGATTCGAGATGCAGGATCAAAGTAGTTATAAAAGGCCGCAAAAGGGTTTTCATTCCAGACATCTGTTTTTGTATTATCTTTCTGCATGTACTCCATTTATAGTAGAACCCAGTTCAGCGCATCGCGTAATTCTGAGATTTGTGTGGTGTCTGCAAAGCTAAAACTGGCGCGCAAAACAACAAAGTAATAAACTGTTTACGATTCCCTTCTCAAAGGCGAAAACACTAGTGGTTTATATGGGTTATTTCCATTCAAAGATGAGAAAGCTTATCAAGCAGGTTTTACATTTCAGAATGGAACCCTATTTGGCTATCATTGACCTTTTCGGGCGGCAACTTCGCAGCCGCATCTGGTAAACCTACAAAGCCGTGTGTAGGAAGAAGTAAAGAAAGTCTTGTTTAGGTCAAGGAGACTCATGACGAACAAGAAGTAGCACCAAAGGCAATATACAGCTGCCCAAAAGACGGCTGCACGCGTACATTCCAGCGGCATGCAGCATTGGAAAGGCATTTATCATTTGAGAAATGCACAAAATCCGTGGAAAGAGGAACGATGCTTGACCAGGCCAAAAAACAGTATGCAGCAAGAGTTGTGGAGCGAGTCGGTAAGATACCAGCTTTAACGAGCACTTCCGCGAGCAGTACGGCTAAAATAGCAGAAGGGTTGAAAGAAGGCTGGGCGTTAAAGCAAGTGAAAAAGCCATATCGTTTTAACGAGAAGCAGAAATCCTTCTTAGTTTCCAAATTCAACATCGGACAGGATACTGAATGCAAAACAGATCCTGAAATCGTTGCCAGAGAAATGCGCCGAGAGATGGATGCAAATGGCGAGCGCCTGTTCTCAAAGTCTGAATTTCTAACGGCGGCACAGGTTTCTTCATTTTTTTCAAGGCTTGCTGCGAAGATCCGAAAGCAACCGGTGGGAGAACCATTGGATGAAGACGACCTAGCAGCTGCAACAGAAGAGGAAAACTTTGCCACTGCTAGAGAGTCTGTTTTGGCTGCACTTCAGATGGTCCACCCAATTATTTGTGATCAGAAAAATGTGTGTGAAATGGTCAAGGCAGGTTCCCTTGCAAAGCAGAAAGTGGCGCAGCTTCAGTTCCTCTGCACTGAACTTGGTCTAGACGTTCCATGTCCACCAGTGAGAAGGAAATCTCCATATGTGACCCTGCTGCAAGAAATGGTGCAAAAGTGTGGTTGTATGGACTAATATATTTTTTTTCTCATTCCATTAACTAAGTAATGTTCAGCCGTGCTATTTAGGGACATAATTTGGTTGTTATTGTCTGCGTCCAAATCTTTGTAGCTAGAGCAGAAAAACCAGGTGAGAGTTAACCCTGCTCCCCCCCGTCTCTTTAAATGATCACCTTCCTAAGTTTGAGGAAGGAAACCCACAGCAGTTGGTCATCGAGCCTACTATCAAAGCGCCCCTATAGGTGGCAGTCCCATTTGCTGCGGGTTACACTAGGTATTGCGTGAATTTCAAGGATATTATAACAGAACATTGGAAAAGGCTAAGGTCGAGGTATCAAGTATATACCAGGAACACGGAACATCATTGTTTTAAAATCAAAGCTGTTGTTTATTTTAACTTCCTTAGTCACATAACTCGAGTTATAGCGTTACACGAGCCAACTGTGAGCCCGAGTCAACCTCGAGTCACGAGTCAACCTCGAGTCAAGCACGAGTCAAGCCAATGTTTTGTTTTCTTACTTTTTATTTTGTCCCAGAAAGAAAAATAGATTGTAGGAAATTAATATATGAATATAGATTGTCTTAGCAGCTGACAATAGGGCATTTTAATAACAGACTCACCTCGCGCCTCGCGCAAACATATTACCTAGGGATCTTAGCTTCTCGAGCTCAGTCCCCCAAACTATGGCCAACATAGTGGTAAGTGCCGTGTCTGAAGGTAAGAATGTTTTAATTATCGAAATAGTAAGTGAAATTTGTCTAATAGACTACCTACTGACTCAGAGAAAAGTTGAACGATAACATTAATGCCACGCAAGAAGTTCACGCGAGGGAAAAAAAGATGTTTCACTTTTCCTCGAGTCAGCTCGTGTATTCCCCGATTCGGAACATCGAGCGCCACATTTTGCTCACGGGTTCTCAATTCAAGCAGCTGCTACGGAGGCTAAACAAAAATATGCCGAGTCTTGCCAAGCCAGGACCTAGAAATAAAAGCCAAGTTCCACGATTTAAAAATCTTCAGTCCTGTGCAGCCAGGAATCGGGGAATACACGAGCTCACTCGAGGAAAAGTGAAACCTTTTTTTCCCCTTGCGTGAACTTCTTTCGCCTTCACCTTCCTTTCTTATTTTCTGTAATGACAACTCTTCAGGTGAATTTGTTCATTTCGACTCTATTAGTTTATTGCCACGATAGTCGTTGATCTCTGTATGAAATAAATGCAACTTTGCAACGACCCAGCAGAAATGTAAACACATAGTAAACACGATCTCGGAACTTTAAGATCGAGCACGAAATTCAGGTAAGAGGAACCCCGCACGCGTGGCACGAATGTTATCGTTCAACTTTTCTCTGCCGGAGTCAGTAGGTAGTCAACTAGACAAATGTCATTTACTATTTCGATAATTAAAACATTCTTACCTTACATGGCACTTGCCACCATGTTTGCCATAGTTTGGGGGACTGAGCTCGAGAAGATCCCAGGGTGCAGCAATATCAAGATGGCGCGCGGCGCGAGGTGAGTCTGTTACTAAAATGCCCTGCTGTCAACTGCTAAGACAATCTATAGTCATATATTAATTTCCTACAATCTATTTTTCTTTCTGGGACAAAATAAAAAGTAAGAAAACAAAACATTGGCTTGACTAGTGCTTGACTCGAGGTTGACTCGTGACTCGAGGTTGACTCGGGCTCGCGGTTGGCTCGTGTAACGCTATAACTCACATAACTCGTACTATTGATTTCTCCGTTGCTTGCCTGGCAAACGAGGAAGTTTCTACCGAAAAATAATGAGAAGATGCTGTTGTTTATTCTAACTCGTCTGCCTCTGTCACATAACTCTTCCTATTGATTTCTCCGTTGATTGCCTGGCAAACGAGGAAGGTTCTACCAAAAGAAATGAGAAGATCTTGAGCGGGTATATAAGTGCATTACTTTTACAAAATTTAATGCATAGAAAATATACGAACCCTGAATGCCTCGGAGCAATTGTTATATGATTTAGTGTATTTTAAATGAGTTAAACCGTGTTATTTATCATTGCGGATATTATTATCATTTTCCTCCATGGGAACTAATACATCTGTTAAAAGAATTTCACTCAAGAACTCAAGAAAATACAGGTTAAAAAAACAGAAACAAAGTATTATGTCGAACCACTCTGCTGTTTGAATTTCAGTGATGATGAGACAAATCATTTTTCCTGTTATAAACGAGCAAACGTATCTCGAAAGCAGAGCAGCAGCAAATTATTATTATTATTATTATTATTATTAGATAATCATCTGGAACTTAGTGTCACAAAATGTTTTTCTGAGACGGGTAGGAGGAGGAAGCAACCAGCAAAGAAAGGTCCTCTCTCTGCAATTCCTCCCCTCCCCTCCCCTCCTGCTAAGAAAGGCCTGGTTATTAACAGAAGTATTGCGTTACTGTCACCTCTAATCTATAAATGCAAATTAGAGTCGTTCTTTGTCCTCAACGAAAACGCTGCAAAACAGTTACCTTTGGATTCCTGCCAAGTCACCCAACCTTGACATGAGCTCTACGCCACGTACACTCAACACAAATGAGCGATCTCCATAAACGACATGCCAAAGGTCAGGACAAAGGTAGAACTGGCGATCGGGAGTATTGTATTCGCAGTTGAACACGAGCGAAGCGACACTCGCCTCGAGTATCGAGATTTACCAGTACTTCAGAATTACTTACGATACCTTCTGAGTTGTTTTTGTCGCAAAATCCATGTTCAGGATATTTGGAACCGTTTTCAGTTTGTTCCATATCGGAATCTCCGCCATTTCCAAGAGAGTTTTACTCGATCGCGGTGCGTTTATTCGACCCCCAGCAAGCTTCCGGCAATCCTTTGCGTACTTTTCGGCAATCCTCTGCGAGCCATGTTCTCAAAAATCGAGTATTTTTTCTGCCACGCGTGCTACTGGTATGACTAAAATGATTTTAATAGTGATAAGGAGTCTTCAAACGAACTAGTTAAAGGTAAAGCTCGGTACAATCATTTAAGAAATTCTCATTGCATTGTACAAGTTGTTTACGACGGGTTCAACACTGCTTTACTGATTCTTACGCAGCAAGGAGAGAAAGAGACTGCCAAAAGTGCTATTTAATTAATATTGTTGTTTTAATGATAGTATTCAGTCGAACATGGCATGTAGGAATAATTTTTATGATCTTTGTACCTGATGATTCTTCGAGATGTTAATAATGCCGCATGTGGCGATGTTCGTATTTTCACCATCATTAGTTTGATCGTAGCTAGATAATAGATGTCGATAATTTGAATTCATGTTCAGCTCTGACCCATGCTTCAGCTCCTTGCCCGTGTGAACACAACTTATCGCCGTGTGGGAGCATGAGAATTTCCGATTGAACATAAATGATCAAATAAATACATCAGTTGAATAAACTCCACGAACTTGTGCTTGCGTGACCGTTGTAATTGTCATGTAACTTTCGCGTCAAAAGCCCTTTTTTGTGCATTTCGTATCATGCGGCGTTTCAATTGCCCAAGCTGAATTTTTTGTATGTTAGAATACAATAAAAGGGCTTTGCAAACATATATTTTTTAATTAAAATTTCTATGTACCAAGGTACGAAAATGGCATTCAAAAATGCTTTATTTTTCGGATTTTTTCAAAACGTAAAATCTAGTAATCTTCGGGCGCTTCTAATCCGAAGTGAAAGTGCACTTCTTGGCAATATTTTTATAGATTTTTGTTGTTCTTGTGACACCAAACAAACATGCAAAAGATGACTTAAGTACATCAAGTCGTCCTTCTCTGAGAGCGATTTGAAAATGCACAAGTTTTCTGCTGAATTTAATGGCGGACGCAGCGCGAAAACCGCAATTCTTATTTCGTTGGATTTCTCAAAATCAAAAACTCTCTGGGCAGTTCTAGTACTATTTTCGAAAATAAGGGTTTCTCTTGGCAAAATATGAAGGAATCCGTAATTTCGGTTTTGAAAATCAATTCTCGATATTTACAGTCCCATCGTCTTAAGTCACTGATTGCTAGGAGTGTTGCTCTAACTCAACAGAAACAAAACCTGATGCTGGTTTTGAAGAATAAACACTTAACAGGAATGGCAGATGAACAAGAGTGCTTAATTACTACCGCACTGTTGTCGGAAAAATATAACCCACCCAAGAACTGCAATTTGTGCTTTAACGTTCTTCTTTGTCTATTGCCGAGCTAACTAGGGAATGCGTGAACTAGGTCTTAAGTCTAAAGCTTGAAGCCTAAAGCCTGAAGCCTGAAGCCTGAAGCCTGAAGCCTGAAGCCTGAAGCCTGAAGCCTGAAGCCTGAAGCCTGAAGCCTGAAGCCTGAAGCCTGAAGCCTGAAGCCTGAAGCCTGAAGCCTGAAGCCTGAAGCCTGAAGCCTGAAGCCTGAAGCCTGAAGCCTGAACTCTGAAGTCCCTCCTCGGCTTTCGTACTCCTGTCATCTTCATGCCTCCAGTATTTTCCAACTTAAGATAAAAGAGGCTTTTCATATTCAACGAGAACAACCCTCTTTGAATCAACATGATTACACCATGTACATGTAAATCTAAAACTATACCTTATGATTCTCAAACTTTCAAGTTTCGCATCATTTGTTGTTACAATTAGCATTTTCTTACTATAAATTCTGCTTCCAACGCTTTGTAAGATGACAGGAACATATGTCGAAACATGTCTTTTAAACTTAAACATTTTGTCATTTACTTGAAATTCTTTGACTTGCCTGCTACTATCAAAACCCTTTGGAAACATCATTCATGACATAGCAGAAAAGTACATGCAAAATCACATCAACATTGCTGATCTACTTACAGAATAAAGTAACAGCACAGAAACAAACTGTACAATGCTATAAAGAGCCATGTACTTGAATAATCCAAATGAAGTTACCAAAGCCGCTCTGCCTTCTCTAGGAGACAAAGGTGAAAAATCCAGTTACTGCATTTACGTTGAACACTGTTACATAGTATTGGTGGTCTAATCCTGAGGAAATTCAAATGACAAAAGCCTGCCAGCCATGTTCGATGACACAAATGAAGAAGTTAGTTAGAAATCTCTTGTTAATGTCATCCAATATTGTGAAGATGACATAACATAAAAACCAAGATTACATGCTTGGTAATTAACAATACGCAAGGATGCTCAGGATCTAACGTAGGCCCAAATTTAACATCAACTTTAAACTCAGTGTAGAACTATTCCATTCCAAATGTGTCAAGTCATACCAATAATAATCTCTGGTTGTTTTTTTTATGTGTTGTGATTTTCTCGACATACAAAGCTTTTTTTTTTTCGTGTAGTAATTAAAAGCCACAAACTAATTTATATATCCTTGAGAAGAACATTTCCCCAAAAAAAACTGCTCCAAAATGAGATTTTTAAACAATTAAATTTTGGTGATTTTCAAACAAGCACTGTGAAGTCAGAATTAATCAAGTAATCCTGGTTTTATATAGTGGTACTATGATCAAATTTTTGCTCTTTGAATTTTTAGGTGTATCACATGGAATTCCATGAAAGAATAAAAACGCCAATTACCATTTTGCAAATGTCTGCATTAGTTCTGGTGATATTTAAGTTTGAAAAATGTGTAAATTATGCAGATGACATGACTG
>OZ026598.1:13399996-13432496 GCA_964020085.1 Micromussa lordhowensis | reverse complement strand
GCAAAATTTCATTTGTAACATTCACTAATATTGACAAAGTGTATATGTCTTATGAACCGGTGAGCAACCAAGATGGCATGATTTAGCACTCCGCACATCTAGATACTTCTTCACTTTATTTTTTCCCCTCTTTTTGGGATAATAGCTTTATAAGTATACACATCTGACAGGGCTGTCAACAAGGGCCGTAACCCGTAACACCTGTTACGGCTGAACATGTTTGATGGACCATTGATGTTATGGGTGAACTGGCCTGTAGTTGATACAATTTACCCACAAAGTAATACGTTTGCTACGGGTGTGAACATCAAGGCTACAGGTAGATATAAACTTAATTACAGCCCTGGATCATCTAAGTATTGGTATCAATAATATTTATCATGCCTAAGACCAACGCTTCTCTGAAGAAAAGAAATCAAGAACTCAGATAGCACGTCAATGCTCTGTCCGAAGAAATTCGCAAGCTGAAAGAACATGTTACCGAACATATTAGTTCTCCGGACTGTAGTGTACAATCAATGGCGCCAAGCTGCACAGGTTTATTTGAAAAAAAGATCTTTATCTCACAAAAACAAGCTCTTCCACTAATGTTCTTTGCTGGTAATAGATCTCATGCTGTACCTTTATATGCTTTATTTTGAAACAATATCTTCTCTTATGCACGATGTATGTACCAACTCTGCGTTGTGAAAGTCAAGCACAATCTCCTTCACATCGTTTCACAGGTAAATTAGAGCAAAACAAACCACTAATCTTTCTCACTGAAATCTATGCAAATTAAGATGACGGCTCGACGGTGTGACATCCTCGTGTTGTTCGTGGCGCAATGCATTCTGGTAAAAAGTGACGCAGTGCACTCTGGTTAAATGCAATGCATTCTGGTAAAAAGTAATGAATTCGAGAATTCATATCCTCTTCTATATATTCTTCTTAAATCCTGTTTATGTTGCTGCTCGCTCGCTACACTCGCTGCGCAGCAATCATTACCTCCACAGTTATTGCGCACATACATTTATACCAAATAACTGACTTTAAAAAATAGTTGGAGTTGCAAAGTTGATTTTCTGTCTTAGTCGCAGCACTTCTTTTTGACATGGAGCAAGTCCAACCGTTGACTTTGAGGTGTGCAGGTTATAACAGCCTCATAATTTGAACCACTTGTGTCTATCTCCTTACCTGATGTTGCAAAGTAAACATAGCTATAACATTTAAAGATGAAAACCAAACCTTTGAAGTAAATGGAGAAGCAACAGAAGCTTCAGCTTCTGATAATGAGATCCCTGCATGTGCCACCTTGAGAGCCTAAAAGAAAACATTACACACAGTATCATCTCAACCATCAATTAAACATTTCTGCCTTTGGAAAGGTGTAACATGAGGCTTATTAGTTATTTTAAATGACTTGTGAGTGAAATCATAAGTAACAGTTCTGCTCTTGTTTGCAGCAATACTTTGAACAAATTCAGTAAGACCCACTTTCCACATAATCAAAAGATAACATAATAATATAATAATAATATACAGCATTTATACAGTGCTTTATCCTGATGCTCAAAGCACTTTACAACACTTTGTGGGGGACTTTGCCAGACTGCTTACTTAGGCTCAAATTGCAGCCACGCAGTTCACAATCTTATTAGAGAGAATAGTAGAATACACAGGTGCCTCCAGAACAGAATAAGTGATAAACCATCACAATGGGGACAACGTCCCCTACTCTTTTCAAACATTGTGTGGGTTCTTTAACGTCCCACACCAGTACTGTGAGACGGGCCTACGTCCTTATCCGAGAAGACTTGAAATTCTAACCATTTGTAGATGTTATTACAAATTAGGCAGCACTTTCTCCTCAGTTATTTAAAGACCCTGAGTGTTGGTCGAGTCGAGGTTTGAACCTGCAACCTCCCGCACGGCAGTCCGGTGCTCTACCAACTGAGCTAACCGGTTGGCGGTTAACATACACATAATTAACAAGACTTATTTACTCTATCGACCTAAATATTACATTTTGTAGTGAAACTAAGAAGGGTGCTAGTTCTTTTTTGAAAGAAGCAACATACAAATGGGATATCTCTCATTTGAGAGAATTGTATCCTGACATGAAATAACAGACACCTAAAAGAGAAGCTTAATTTTGTGAGCAGTTTAGAAGGCATATGAGCCCCGAAAGAGGAGTATAAGCCATGACCGAATTTAATGCAGTCTGGTGGTACCGTAATTAAAACAATCATAACATAGAGGCACATAGGAAGGCTTCTGTAACAAGAGTGCTAATTAGTGCAGGGGCACACAACTGAAGGGAGCACTTGTTACAAAGAAGAAACATGTTTGAAGAAAAACACTGAATGGAACTGTGTTCTAATTTTACCCTTGGGAAAATGTTTGTATTTTCCTTTGTTCTGGTACATGGTAATATATTAAAATGCATATATAATACCAAAAATACCAAACTGTGGCAAGAGTGATATTGAGAGGTAACCTTTTAATTCATGAATTAACATAAATTGTTTCTCAAGAAAGCTGAAAAGAAAAGAACACCCTTGTGATCAGAATTTGCCTTGCGGAAAACAGAAATTTAAACTGGAGTTTGAAAAATGTAAAATAGAATGTTGCATGGAAATATCCTATGAACATTGCGAAGAGAACAAGAACAAGTACAAAGACAACATGAACTCTTCAAAAGTGCAAATTAAGAGTATAGTTCTCTCCTTTCTATTTTAGCATTCAGTACAAATAGTGTTAAGTCATATAACTATTTTGGATAATATTGTCATAATTAGATGCAACTTTCTGCAAAGTTTAAAAAAATTCTGGAGTGGATTCAGAGCCTCCTTAAATTTTCGAAAATTTAAGGTGGCTCTCAACCCACTCCACAAAATGTTTTTAAACTTTGCAAGAAGTTGCACCTAATCATGCTTATCACAATTTGATAATAAAAAATTGGGGTCACAGAGCTCCTTTTTGAGTTCTAAGCACTTAAAGCTAGAATTAGGGATATTTTTAACAGGTCATAATATTGTTGCCATGGTACTCTATTGTGATTTGACAGCAACATGTTCACCAATGATTGGGCAGTTTTTGAGAGCATGATTTTGGCATCAAGTGATAAACATGTAGGGTGGTTATAATGACCCATCAAAGTCTATGTCTTGGAAAGTGCTGGAAACTGTTTTTTGCCACATTAAGGTAATTCCTTAGTATTGCATTGTGCATCCCTACTGCGCACAATTTTCGCATCATTAGCGTGCGCACATGAGCACATGTGCGTACAAAAACTAGTTTTGATAACGAAAGAAATGCTCCTCTTCCCATTAAGTGAGCTCAGTGACCCCCATTTTGTTTTGGTATTTGCTAATAGTCCAGTCAAATTAGCTCGAAAAATGGGATAACCCTCAACTAATTGCAACAAAAGGTTTTTCAACGGATAACTAAAGAGAAATTATCCCTCTATAACATACTAAAAGTCCCAGAGAATCGAAGTCCGGGAAAGTGCCTAAAATTGCAATTGATTTCGACCCATTGACAACCAAAAAATTTCCAACATGGACACGAGGCTACAGTAAGGTTTTTGACTAAGTCGCCAGAATTTATTACTTTTTGTGGGAATATCAACCCCAAATCATCAGAAATGAAAGACTAGATACCAATTAAAACAACAGGTGTATTAGTTTATTTCAGTTCATTCTCGATCGTGTAATTTTGCACAATCCTGCAAATACATATACATAGATAAAAAAAATTGATACTGCATTCTTTGAAAAAAAACTTTTTGTTTTCATTTACTTTAAGAATTACTTTCAAATATAACTTAATGTCAATTCAAATAATAACTGTAACACTTAAGTATTCAAAAATTTACAATTTAGCGAAGGGAAAAACCCTAGTTTATCAAGATTCACTTAGTGCGTGAATTTGTCTATTTGTGTACCGCCACCCAAGAGTGCGTGTTGGTTCGTCTCGCCAGTGTCTGGATTGGATTTTGCCGTAGGGCCAGCGTACATTCCTCCTGTTCTATTGGAAAACAGTTCTTTTGATTCAGTTGATAGATGCTAGTAGCTTCTAAAGTTATATCAAGGTAAGCTGAATGCTGATTCAATTTTTAGAGAATCTTTAAACAATCAGTGCTGATCACCTACATATGAGGAATTGCCGTGAAATTAGATTCTGTTTCATGATCAGCCCTTCGAGGCGTGTGAAAGAAATGTCCCCCTAGATATCGCAGAATTCATTCTTTCTAGTTTAATAGAAATCCAATGCTCATATCTAACTACTGCTTCGAAGTAGAAGAGTTTCTTTTTGAAAGCGTATTATGCTGGCACGATCTTTGCTGACGCTGTTCAAATACATTTTGAAATATGCTAATCAAACTTGCTTCGTAGCATAGTGAGAAAGATAAAATTGTTATAACAATTTAACTATAATTTAACGTTTTTTTCTTTTCATTTCTATATTGCTTAGGTTGTTATTGGAAGTTTTACTCCTTCAATGTGTACATTTGTATCTCGAAAGCATGATCAAACTTCCCCAAGAACAACCACAGCTGTACCAAGAATTCATGTCAGGTTTACATGTGGTGCGACGCAGTGATAGGTACTGGGCAGGCTTATCAACTGACCTCGTTATAGAACAGGTGCTAATGCGCAGCCTCAAAACAAATGGTGGCCTAACAAGAGGACGCGGGATGACAGATCAACAACGTCTGACATGGCTACTGGCGATGCCGACTTGCGCAGAAACCAATCGCGCAATGCAGGAGTTCACGGGCGTCCTTTTTACGACTCAGGGGAACAGAATAAGGACATGACCAATTCAAGGATGAAGCGCGATATGAAGGATACCCTTGATGTCCTTACGACTATTTCTGAACGAAGCCCATTTTTGTCGCAAGATTCAGCGCTCCGCAACATCATGACGGGAGTCCATGCAGACACCTCAGTCAATGTGGACACGGCCCAAGACGCTGGCAAGAAAATCTTGAAATCAATGAAAGGTCAAACCACAAAAGAATACACATTCAAGCGCTCTTCCCAATCCGTTACAATGGCTTCAAAGTCGGCTATCCGAATCGGAAACGACCAAGTTCAGATAGACCCGCAGCTGCTATTCCAGCGATTGATTTTAGTCAGCTCCTCCGAAGACCTGGAGTCTTTATTCCGATATGAGCTCTGCAGCTATCCCACTGCGCTTTTCGATTCATCTTTGATGCTACGAAAACCACAAAAGCCGGTCCTTGCTGACGCCATGTGGTCAATGTTAAGCGAAGCCTCCAAGATTGAGCCCTATGGAGTTACGAAGTACGTATTGGATGGAGGCGCACTTCTCCATCGTCTATCGTGGCCACAAGGAACCACGTTTAAAGAAGTATATGAAATTTACAGTGGTTACCTCTTGCAAAAGTATGGAAGAGCAACAACTATCGTGTTTGACGGGTACGACGTAGTCTCTACGAAGTCTATGACGCAAGAAAGAAGAACTGCGGGAAAAGTTGGCGCCACTGTCTCCTTCACAGATGATATGAAGATACCCATGAAAAAGGACATTTTTCTTGCAAACAAGAAAAATAAGCAAGCATTTGTTATTCAGTTGGCCTCCTTCTTGCAGAAACAAGGCTTTGAGACCCTCAACGCAGATGGAGACGCGGACGTTCTCATTGTTAAGACCGCAGTTGAATCAGCCAACACGGAAGATACAATTCTGGTAGGGGATGACACTGACCTCCTAATACTTCTGGCTCACTACGTGCGGATGGACGCACATCGCCTTTACATGAGACCAGAACCCAAGGCAAGTTCCAAAAAAAGACGAGTCTGGTACATTAATGAAATCAAAAAAGACCTCGGAGAAGACGTATGCCGGCATCTTTTTTTTATCCACGCCCTACTTGGATGCGACACCACATCCAGCATATACGGAATAGGAAAGGGCGCGTCACTGAAGAAGTTTGTGAACTCAGAGCACTTCCGTCAGCAAGCACTGGTATTCGACAACCTGGCATCGACTGTAGATGAAGTGAAAACTGCAGGTGAAAATGCCCTAGTGTGCTTATATGGAGGAAAGCCGGGACAGACACTTGACCAGCTGCGGTACCAGCGCTACTTGGAAAAGCTAGCTTGTAAATCCAAGTCAATACAGCCTCAGAGTTTACCACCTACTTCTTCAGCGATGAAGTACCACAGTCTGCGAGTCTACCTTCAAATAAGAGAATGGAAAGATAGCACAGAGGGCATAAATTACGCTGAATGGGGATGGAGGTCAGCAGCGGAACAACTGACACCAATCATGACAGATCTCGCACCCGCACCACAGTCTCTTCTCCAGATAATGAGATGTAATTGTTCACAAGACTGCAGCACCCGCCGTTGCTCCTGTCGCAAAAATGATCTACCGTGTAATCCTGCTTGTGGTCAGTGCAAAGGGTCTGCTTGTACCAACGCACCCAAGCAAATCCCTGACGATGAAGATTCTGATTCCGACTCTGGTTCAACAAATTAGCTCTGAAAGGCGGTTAAAGCGGAGTACAAAGTAATATACCCCTCACCTGCTTTGTTATCGGGTGGCAGTCATCGGTCTGTATAAGATTTGAAATTATAGACTTTTGTTAGGAGCCCATGGGACCAATGTCAAACGATCCATTGACGGGACTTTCTTTTCTGCACCAACAAAGCAGAATGTTTAGATTAACAGATATTGTGACCTCTATAACTGTTTAGAAACTAAAGATTGATTGCGGGATCGACTTTAGAGGAAAAGGCTTTCTAGTCGTACCATGCAATGTAGCTGGATTATGATCTGGTTTAAATTGATAAATAGAGCGTAAACAATGTGACAATTCTTATCCAGTTGTACGAATAGCACGATTTTAACTTAAACAACAATCCGGCGGCTTACCCGGCCCAAAATTGTTACTGTATTGAGACAATAAAATAGTAGCCGTTATATAAATTGGGTACCCTGTGGTTTTTCATATAAGCTTTGTATGGGAATTTTCTTTTCCGTTTTTCGGGGCCTTCCCGAACTCCGATTCTTTGGGACTTTTGATATGTTGTTAAGGACATCCGAATGAGCCACAATCCGTTGAAAAACCTTTTGTTGCAATTTGTTGAGGGTCTGACCCCAATTTGACTGGACTATAAGAGCAGTCCAATAAAGAACATATTTGATAGTAGAACATGGATTTTTTTGCAACATAGTTCCATACTGGGTGTATTTTGACCAAGGCGAGGACTTCAAGCTAACCACGGAACTGTCCAAAAAAAGTGCATTCCAGCAACCAGGCAATCAAAAACGGCTTAAATAAATCAATACTACTTATGTGAATAAAAGAAGCTTTACTTCCAAGATAAACTTTTGTGTCTTTCAAGTAATCAAGACTTAAAATAATAATATAAAATAACTAAAAAATGGCAACACCCAATTTAACAACACACACTTTGCTTTTCGATAGTTATAAACAGGCCTTTAAAACTGGTTTTGTTTATTTGCAGAAAATCTAGTCATTAGATTTTCTTCATCATTTGCATGCAATGAGCTTGTAACAGTACTTACAAATTAACACTATTTAGTGACACAATGTAGTTTAACAGAGATATTTTTAATATTCCCTTGTTGAAGGATAACTGGAATATGTAGAATTTTCTCCATTAAATTTCAAATGTTTTTCAATAATCTAGTTACTTATTTTCTTGAGTGTTTTCTTGGCAAATTTTGTTCAATTCTAAAGGGTTGTTCTCGAGAAATAGGCATATTTCCTGAAAGCTATTCCGCATTCTGTCACAATTTTTTGACTTACTACACATGCACTGGGAGGCGCGGTGGCCTCATGGTTAGTGCGCTCGACTCCGGAGCGAGCGGTCCGGGTTCGAGCCCTGGCCGGGGACAGTGTGTTGTGTTCTTGGGCAAGACACTTTACTCTCACAGTGCCTCTCTCCACCCAGGTGTATAAATGGGTACTTGCTATTTGTTGGGGAAACCTAACAAAATTGCGGGGGAGTGACCTGCGATGGACTAGCATCCCGTCCAGCTTAATGCTACAGAAACCGGGATAAGCTCCGGCAGCTATGAGCCAGCCTTGGCTCCAAGGCTTCACACACACACATGCACTGCATTAGCTGGGTCTTTCAGTAACAAAAAAATCTGAGAATTGCTGGATTCTTTGCATTGTTATGTTTTCTATACTAAAACTATCAATACACTGTGTTCAATTATGAAGAAAAATAGCACAGATAAAGCGGGCACTGAGCAAAAATTGTGTTCAGCCATCCTAATGGGGTGGACATAATGCAGGGGTTCATCAAATAAGAAAATGACTGACCGGGCTTTTGTTTGTATCAGAATAATGTGGCTGTAATAACAAGGTGGCCATAAGGTGATATGCAGTCTGAGTTTTTTTCATATTCTCAATATAACGCCAATCTTGCAAATTTTTCACCATGCTTGTAGTACCAAATCTCACGCTATGTTATGCAATATTATTTCTCTTTTCAAGTACATGTATGCATAGTGAACATGTTTTCAGAGTACTTTGCAAACAAATTTTCATTGCAATAGTACTTCATGTTAACTTGGCCAGTTCATCCCCAGAATCGCTAAAGCAGCCACTCAAGGAAGATAGACGCCAAAGTTTGTGGTTGAGGCATGCAGTCCTAGCCTATAAATACTTACCCTATGTCAGACCAAAGTCTGGGATTGTCCATACCCTATTTCAGACCTGAGCAAAAACTGATACCCCATTTTAGGCCTATAAAATATTACAGGGCTTTAATTATGACTGCGGCTAACCAGAAATCGCCATGTTCATTCCCTTTGTACTCTCTTCACATAGACGCCTTACTATTGAAAAATTTTGTGCAAAAAAATTAGTCTGAAGCTTGAAACACATTGTCTCCCTACTTGACAATATTGTTTTTGATCATGTAGAAGAAATAATTGCTGGTCCAGAAATCATGCTCCTGTCCAGGAGCAGAAATTGAAAAAGTAAATACATATAGGGTTTGTGATAATGTTAAAGAGTTTTGAACTGAATATACATCTAAGTGAACAAGCAAGTGATCTCTTACCCCACAATCATTTGCTCCATCTCCACACATACCAACACAGTAACTATGAGTATAAAAAAGCAAGAGAGACAATTTACTCATTTTATCTATTCAAGCTGGAATAATACTTAGCACAGTGTATCTCCAACCTTTTGTGAATCCCTATTTGATTCACTGTGAGAATGTGTTGACACTTTAATTTGGTGCAAATTTGCATTTTTAAATTATATTTGCTAACTCAGAGAAAGGATTAGGGCCAAAAGGTCAAGGTTGGGTGGGGTCAAAAGATTGAGATCAGCTGTTTCCGTTCATCCTCTCAAAGTATAAAAGCTATCCAAAAAGAGTACGAACCATGATATCTGCCAAGGTGGGCTTTGTTTGATTTCCCCACATCAACATTTTGTCCTCTCAGACAGTTTAAAATACACAAAAGTTTGGGCAACTTTGGTTGAGCCTAAAAGATATTTCCTATGACTTCCAGAAACGCTTAGATTTTGGCAATAACATTTGTCTTCTTATTAGATGATACATTAGACAGATGTGACAAGGGACCAAATATTGCCTCCAAATCCTTAGGGAGCCTGCTGAACCAAATTAATTTTTGCCACTTTCAGCTAGTTTTTTTACAAATAATGTAACAAATAAATTATCCTTTCTGTATTCGATAACTATAAAGTCCCCCCAAAAATAAGTAGCTCTAACAGAAAGTAAAATAATTGTTAATAGACATTTTGTCTACTTAGTGTGTTTTATTCATTATGGGAAGTGCCACCATTAAATTCATTGTGAGTCCTGCTCAGTACAGCATAATAGCAGGCACATGATATCACACATGCTTGTCAGTACTTTTCTTGTTCAAGTGTATTTACAATATCATTGTCCTTGTCTCAGTCAACATTAATTAACTTTTCAAAGAGGTCAGCACCTGAAACATCTGACGGTACTGACAAGGATGAAACAAAGCACATCAGAAAGTTTGAACCAGCATGGTTGACTGAGTTTGATTGGGTTGTTTATGAAGAACAAACAAACAAAATGCACTGCTCTGCATGTCAGAAGTATGCAGAGTTAGCCGACAAAAGCAGTGGAGATGGAGTTCAAGGATTAAGAACAGAAACTTTAACAACTCATTCATTGTTGTTGTTTTTTTGGACAAGTAGTTTTATGGTTTGGATAAGCGAAATACATGTACACATTGAACTTGTCCATACTTGTCCGAAGGGACAAGTGAATTAAAAAGAAAGTTTCTTGCCCTGTTTCCAAAGTGAAACATTTTTCCAATACTTTTTATCGGGGCCCAGCTGAAGGCTGGCACCGGTCATAAAATGCAGATAGTTTCTGTCGTTTTTCAACGTTACATTTTAGGGATATATCGCTGGCTCGTTACCTTTGGGAGTTTTCACTGGCTCATTGAAATCTTATCTGCCATTTTGAAAAGCATGAGGCATGGAGGACAGTTTAGAGAAAGATTATAGCTTTTGGGGGAATGACACGTTCCCCAACCTTTATGATGCACTAGTTTATGAGCGAAAATTTAAGAGTGAATATTTGGAGAGACAAATTTACGAGTGATTACTTCTAAACCTTGAACCTTCTAAAAATTATTAGCAAAAATGTAATACGTAATGCGTACAACGCCCGGTCACATTTGCGAATTTAACAGGCTAAAGCAGCATTCGAGCCACAGTTTGGTATTTAAAATATGGCGAAATAATAACACTGAAGCGACTTTAAGAGTTTCTGTCTCTGATTGTGAATTACATCAGTATTAGCCTCCACAGAAGAGGGGGGAGGGATGCGAGAGATCAACTATATTTATGCAATCCCATGTCCCACTGGGCCCTGGTAAGTTACACATAGTGGTTCTAGTTTCCATTGTAATCAATATCCAGGTGAATTAAAATTGGTAAGTGCAGGCATATTTTAGTCTGTAATTGGTTTCGGAAAGTCTGATTAATAACTTCAGTCAGAGGCACTTCACGCCAAAGAATATCACTGTTTGGACTTTCTGTGATTGTACTCCATGATTTGCTGAAAGACGACTGCTTGTAAACATAAGTTGGACTGCAGGACAGAATATTTAAGCTGTTACAATGTACATCATCATCAAAGTATGGAAAATTTTTAAACTTGCTAAATCCTTAATTATAGTAAGAAGACTGACTTTTTCTACAAAAAAAAATTATTTTAAACATATAGTGTAAGACTACATGGAAAACAAAATGTAATCCTCTGTTGCTGGTCTTTTTTGCTGTTCTGTAAAACAAACTGCAACTTAATGATAGAAGCTCTACCATAACAAATTTCGGCACTTCCTTAAACACTGTTTACATCAATTTGTTGTTTTTAAAGAGCATGATGCTTGCAGATTCAAAGTTCAGATGACAGGAGTTCACATTCTGGATCCTTCTGAAAAGTTTCTCCTTGGTTTTGAAAACAATTAAACTGTTCTTTCGGATCAGATGAATCACCAAGCAGTGCAGGTGGATGTGCTTCAGTGCTGGTGTCTATTCGATACAGCTGTAAATGATCAGGAAAGGCAGGTTGTGACACAAGTTTGCTGTTTGCTGTTTGCTTGTCACAAAGAACAGTAGAATGGAGTAAACATCCCATGATGTGTAAACAATCCTATGTCAGGATTGTCAACAAAAATCTTTGTTGCCTTCATTGTTGACATTTGTATTGGTGCAGGTACATGTAAGTATACCAAACTGTTTTAGACTTAACCTTTAGTTTTACATGACCATGTTATAAAAAGGTTGAAAATCAGAGACTGCTCACAGTTACTCTGCAGGCCATTTTTCGTATTCAACTGATCAAATTAAATGCAACTCTGTAACTGTAACTACACAGTATAAATATATATCAGATATAACTTTGTTCCGACTTACTTTAACTCCTGCAATGCTTCGACCAGCCATGTTTTCTGCTCTGGTGACATCCGTGCAAACACAGTTCCTGAGATAAGCAACTTAAGAGGAAAAATTGCAATGGTGAATGCAACAAAAATAAACACAGTTTAAAGCGGAAACCACATTGGCCTGATAACTTATTTTCATGTGGGTCCCTTATTTGGGTTGGATTGGAACTTGGAGATGTTGGTTTTTCAACAGGGAGGAGAAATGGAACAGTCCTGAATAAAAACCCTTGGAGCAAGGTAAGATTGAACAATACTCTCAACCTATATATTGCACCAAGCTATATATAATAGCACTTTCGCCACTGCATATATAAAAAAAAACACAAGGTGTGTACAGTTGAGGTTGATACAAGCTAATTACTATCAATGCCTAACAAGTGGAGAGTATTGGGAAATTTAATTTAATTTATGACCTGCTGCATGCCTAGAATTGCTTCCTTGATGTATTGAATGAAGGACATAATTATATTGTACGAGGTGCAGGTGGAATATGACTTAAATGAAATGACCTTGACATTGCATGTGGTTTAAACAATTTGAGCAATTTTCATTCTAGAGGACAATGACATCCACTCACCCAGGCATTGCCCCTTTCAGATTTTTTATCAGCTACAAACCAAGCTAAGTAGATGTAGCTGTCATCAAATTGTTTAGAATGACAGATTTTTAAAAACAAATATGCAACATTAAAATATAAAAGTCCTTTTTCAAAGCTAAAGTGATTGCCAGCAAAAGTAAAGCACTTTGAAATGCACTTCTTGTATTATTATTAGTTACTTTGGCTATTATACATTACTTATATTTTTGTTGTGGGACACCAGTGAACTATTACAAGCGCAGGCAAAGTTGTTTTCTTAAGCCTGTCTATGCAGGACCATACTCTCATTACATACATTCATTTTAATAGAATATACAATTCATGCAGCTGCAAACTTATGTAAGTATAGTACCTTCCTAAAAAGCTCTGGCTTGCAACTTCGGATCAAAGAAAATGCTCTCCCTGAAACAGCCAAGTTATAACAACTTTGTCTACGTTGCCTGTGATACTTGGAAAGGAAAAAAATCAGTCAGTGACACAATACTGAAAGGTTTCAATATCACTTTTCAAGTGAACTTTGTTCAATGATTGAGATACAACATTATACCTCTGATTCAAAGTCCTTTTCTCTATGAGCAGCTCCAACAACACACCATTTAATATGAAGTTCACCAGACTGATCCTCACTTGGTTTGGCTGAAACTTCAATCACCTAGACAGAACAAATGAGAAAATAGGAACATGGAGTCAAATGTGTGGATAGAGTAGTTTCAAAATAACTTACAATGAAAAGCAAAAAAAGCCAGCATGTGGGGAATGGCCACCCAGAACCAGAATCCAGGCCCTTGGAAGGCATGGGTTCACTGGTGTTCTTAATGGAGTGTTTGTCCCATTTCAGCTTCTGAAGCAGAGGTCCTCACATCCCTGGTCTCACAAAGGGACTTAGAATACAGGACCACAGCCTTTTAAAAGTCTGCCATCTCTCAGGCTCATGACCCTTGGCTCTACACAGCTAGAGAGTCTCTATGTTGTCTATATCCATGCCTCTTACATTGTATGTTTTGACTTTGTAGTGACTGGGGACAAAGTGAAACAGTTAACAATGAAGTATACCTACAATGATCTTCACAACGTACACTGAAAGCATGTTTGCAACACATACATGTAGTGAGGAAATGTGCAACATATTGGGATTTTGAATGTTTGCAATATTTGCATTGAGAATTAGAAAACTCAGACTCCTTATAAAAAGTTGCGGCAGCTGCAAAGTAATGAGAGCCCAGATATTTCAGCATATTGTATGTAGTACAACATTTGGACTATGTTTATGTGTTATTTGCCAAGGACAAGTATTCCATTTATTGTACAATTAGTTTCACATAAAATCTGTGCAGGTGAACATATTTTTTTCAGGGTATGAATTTGAAACAATAATTGGCATGCCATACACTGCACCAGGCACACACTTCAAATACTACACATTGCTTCCATGTCTGATCAACAAATTAAAGAGTAATAGTTATCTTACTGAATAGAGCACACATTGTTTTTACATGTACATGTACAATGTATGTCTGATTGATACATTACAGAGTATGTAGCACACAGTTTGACTTTTAAATAGCCGCCTTACTTCTAAGGGGTGAATTTTTAATTAACAAAATATAAACTTGAATTTCAAGGATTTGCTGCTTTGTGGATTTTAAGAAAATTTAAAAACAATCACACCTTGTTTGGGGGATAACAGACAATGTACAATACTATTATTTTGTTGAGCCTATTATTGTTCTTGGCTTGCTTCAAGTCAACTCATTTAAGTGCCCATTGGTCTCCAAGGATGGCAAGATAGCTATACTGAGATTTGTGTACCCCCTGGAGACGTAAACATGGATGTGACAAAAATGGTGATCTTTCTACCTTTTGAGAAGGCTCAATCATACCACAGTCTCTAGCAACGCTCACTGCTGTCAACATGTTATCTCCTGCCAATAACAACCTCAGTGTTAATCTGTAATTACAACACTACAGAGGGTTGACAAAATATCACCACTACCAAAAGAACCTGCACTGCTCTGGGTTGAATTCCAACACCAATATGAACCTTGATCATGTTCATTCATGTTACCTACAAAACTTTAAAATAAGTAGCTTTGAAAATGGAGTCTTAAACAATTCAGGCTTGGGGAGGATTTACACCCATAACTTCTGTACAATATTGAAGCGATGCTCTACCAAATGAACTTAGTTAAACCAACTGGCAAACTGGTAACATTCTGAGTTTATAATATACCTGTAGATGGTTCAGAATGCAAGGGAATATATGAAAGATCAATTACTGTAACTGTGGAGAAAGATGTTAAAGGAAACCTCCACTCTCAAGGAATAAGGATGCTAACCTGTAGGAAATACTGTCTTATGTCAAATTTCGGTTGAATGGCCCAGCGATGAGGAATCGGTGTCTGAAAAACAGGGTTTGCCTATCACCTATATTTGCTTTTAGGTTTTCTGTGCGCCGCCATCTTGGATTACATGACGTCATGTGGTTGCCCAATTGTTTCACACAAAAGATGCTCTGCTTCCTAACAATAGCGGCAACCAAAATAATGATGTCATAAAATCCAAGATGGTGGTGCGCGGGAAATTTAAAAGCGAAAATAGGCAATACATGTAACTTTAACTCAATTTTTGTTACTCATGAATATTATTTTCACCTTGTCCAGAAAACTTTGAGACATTTTAAAGCCAACTTGTTGTAAGAGTGGAGGTTCCGTTTAAGATATGAATGATCATTGCAGTTATGCACACAACTTAATAAGCAGTTGTGAAAATAGAGCCCGAAAAACCCCAACATCAATAGCCAAGGTCCCACTTTTGACTAAACAATTAAGCTTATGCTTAATTGGTCAATAAAATAATTTATTATGACCAAAGTGAAAATGGTGTTTTTTTAAGTAGAGATTTTTTGAATTTTGATGTGTTTCATGTGATTACACATGCAACTTTGGTACCACCTTAACTTGATGAACAGCTTGTCAGTTTAAAAATATCTGCATAACAATTTTGATTTTACTTATAATCAATCTTTCATAGATTATCTGAATAAATATTGCTTTCGAGCAGGCATCAATTACCGGTACAGTGCTACATGCCTAACAGTTGTCACCTAGAAAAGTTTTTGATCAGTTTTTGACAACATTTTGACATCTTTTTGACAACTTCTGATGGCTTCCATTTTAAATGGCCAATCAAACCGCAAAAACTTTGCTGCCAGTCTCAAAAGTTTGCAGTGTGTGAATTAGGCAGTGAATAATGAATTTGACAATTTAACATCTCTGCCCTCAACGGTTCTCATGTTTTGATTGGCCTGAGTTCAAATATATGTAGAAGCCAGCAAAAAGATGTCAAAATTAAATCAAAGTGACAACTCAAGTGAAAACAGTTTGGTGTGAAGCACTGTGATACTTGCCAGTTCCATAACATTTGCAAAATATTGGTAAGTTTCAAAGTAAGCAATAATTGAGCGACTGCATGCAGAATAACAATGCTCTTTACTGCATCAGTGTTCATTGCATCCAGACATATGTAATTAATGCAATGTAATGTCGCGATTGAGAGGACAAACATACATGTCCCCTTTACATTGCTTTTTACATTGCTGTTTACATTGCTCGGACATCAGGATACTAAGGGTGCTGAAGGCAGCCGCTGTCAGTCCATTCATGAGCCCACTGAACCCTCCCAACCCATGATGAGTGATGATGTAAGTTACGGAGATAGACCACAACACCGGGAACTACGTCCCCTACACTTTTCGAATACTTTAACGTCCCACAGAGTTATATATGTGAACAAGGTTTGTGAGACGGGACCTCCGGTTTATCGTCCTTATCTGAGAAGACTTGAAAGTCTAATCATTTGCAGATGTCATTACAAAGACAGCACTTTCTCCTCAGTTATTTTAAGACCCTGAGTATTGGTCCGGCCGGGATTCGAACTCACGACCTCCCGCTCAGCAGACCGGCGCTCTCCCAACTAAGCTAACCGGGCGGCGGTTAATATGTATATACTTACATGAATCTGCAACTTCATGAATCATATAATTACAGTTCTAAAGTTATAAATAGTAATTTAAAGCATCAAAAGTCAATTATGTACCAGATGTTTCAGGCCTAGCCCTTCCTCAGTGAACTAAGTAAGGGCTAGGCCTGAAACGCCTGCTACTTAATTGACTTTTTGGCACTAGTTTATCACTATTTATAGCTTTTGAACTATTTGCACTACGCCACACAGCCACAGATCTTTTTGGACTATTTACCATATAATCACAGTACCTGACAGTACATGTAACCCTCCTATAACTATGAATATAAGTAGGGTAAGCCTTTTTATTGTAAGTGACAGAATTAAGCATATTGAGTAAAAAAAAAAACTACGATAATTTATTGTTTTCTCGCTGTACTTCTGATATACATAATTTTTCTTACAAGGTGATAAATAGGCAGTCAATTGGTAAGACAGTCAATGTATCCTACCTGTCACCATTACAGTCCTGATATCAGCTTTATGAAGCGTTCTTATCACAGGTGAAGTCTGTGGTTTGAGAGCATTTTGAAGAATCAAAAGCCCTAGGAATATCAGCTTTGTCTCTATGTAATCCCTGTGAAATAAAATAATTTTTACAATTACATTACTGAGAGTTAATAATAGTATTGGTATGATGTTTGAGAGAAATTAGAACATACACTGTGAAATGCAACACAAAATGTCAAATTGACCACTCATTATTATTAATTGTTTCATTCAAAATATTCCCCACTTCTGAGTGGTTTCAAATCTAGTCAGTTTTTCATAATGCCTAATAATAACCTGACCAAATTAAAAAGATTTGCATCATTTGTACAAAATTTATGTTATTATTGTACAATTGAAATCAATTGTACAATAATAGAAAATTAAAGACAATTAATGTCACGCAACAGAAAGTGCAGGCTTTCGCAGTGCAGAGCTACAGTAGAGAGTGCAAATATAGGATGGAAGATTATAATACTTACAATGTAGCAAATATTTATTAATTGGTAAAAAAACTATTGAATTCAGCTTTCATAATATTATGATAGCTTGGAGTATGTTACCTACCTACCTGTTAGATTTCGTAGGTTGTATCCTCCTTGGTCTATGTAACTCTTGATATTACACTCAACTTTATCCAAAAGCGTTTATTCTACCTCATCATAGTCTATTTCACAAAGGAATCACCTGAGATTGCACAAGCAAGCCAGATCAGTGTGCAGTAAGCTTTTGGTTATGGCGAACGTCGAGATGAATGAGCTGAATGAGAAAGACAGCAAATCTCTCTCTAGCAGAGAAAACGACGAAAATGCATTGTAAGCTGAAGATGGAAATGCCCATGATGCCACCAGTGTTCATGCTGTCAGTCACTCTAAACTATGGGAAGCTATCCAAGGACTGCAAAAGAAAGTTGATCATTTTGCGGGAACGTCAACATGCACCTCCGATGCTTCATTATAGCGTAAAGTACCGCAAACGTCCAAGGCAGAGTCAAAAAGTGACTTAAACTCCCATCTGGGACCCTCACAAAAGATAGCTAGAATGTCTAACTCCAATGATGCATTGGACGATTCTGATTGCGAAAAAGTTAACGCCATCGTTGGGGAAGAAGAACAGGATGGCAACTCTAGTGACAAACTCTTAAAAGAGATAGAAGAGGAATACAACAAGGCCAATAAAACAGGCCCGATAAAACAGGCCCAAACATAAATGAACATCTGGCAAATCTGATTAATAAGAGATTTGCTGGTAAACTCAAAGAAGGGAAGCTTAAAGAAAAACTAGAGCTGTATGTCCGACCCGCCAAATGTGAGAAATTTAAAGTCCCCCTTGTGAACCATGAACTATGGGGTAAACTCAAACCACCAGTCAAATCACTTGAAACACTTGTGATTCGCAAATGTACAACAGACCATTGTAAAAGCCACCATTGTGCTTGCAGAGGCAACTGAAAAAAATTAGTAAAGTCAAAGGGACAATGGATGAAAAATCAAAAATGATTTCCTCTTTGACCAATTCGCTTGCTCTGCTGGGACACGTTAGTTATGAGCTTTCATTATGGCAATGGCATATTATGAGACCCTCAATAAACAAGAATCTTCATGCCCTTTGCAATCAGCAAATCCCAGGTACGGATTTCCTCCTTGGAGAAGGTGTCCAAAGCAGTTTAAAAAACAAAAGAAGAGTACAATAAGATTGCTTGAGCTCTGTCACTACAGGGCATGATTGTAAGTAAGGCTATTCACGAACTGGACATCAAAGGCTCCATAATAGCAAGCCTTTTTAAAGTACATTGCAAGAGCTACAACACATTAAAAAAGAAACCATGGGTCTCAACAAGAAGAGAGAGGACACCAAGTGAGCATAACTACAACATTACAAACAGTTATCCAAGTACAGTATGATGTAAGTAAATTTGAAACCTTGTTACCAGTTATTGTTACATGTACAGGTTTAAAACAAAGTGTTACATTTTTTCAAGCAGCTCACCTTACTTTCTTTCCTCTACAAATGGAGAACTATCATATCTGATAGAGAAATTATACTGATACATGCAGATACATGTATGATAACCCATACAAGCATTGACCTTTAGTACCTGCCAGTCCAACATAGGCCACTGGCCATTCGAGAGTTCGCAGATACTGAGTCACAAATAATTTAGACTAAGATAAAAAAGCTTTGAAACAAAGGTGTGATTGTCAGAACTCACCCGGAAACTGGAGATTTTATTTCTCCCATATTTCTGAGGGAAAAGAAAGATGGCTCACACCAAATGATTTTAAACCTTAAAGCACTTAACAAGAGTATTGTTTATCACCATTTCAAAGTGGATACTCTTGGTTTAGTGATTAAACTTATGCAACCAAATTGCTTTATGGCCACTATATATTGACCTTAAAGATGCCTCTTATTCTGTGCCAGTGTCTGAGAAGCACCAGAAATATCTCAAATTTCACTTAAAAGGAAATTTCTACAAGTTTACTTATTTTCCTAATGGGTTATGTCTCTGTCCTAGGTAATTCACAAAGCTCATAAAGCAAGTCCACTCCTCCCTTAGGTTAAAAGGCCACAATTTGGCAGCTTTTATTGATGACAATTACACTAGGGGTGATACTTTTACGGAATGTGTAAATACTGTCTGTCAACCTGGGATTCTGTGCCCATGCTGAAAAATCATGTCTGATACCATCCCAAGAAGTTAGCTTTCTTGGAATTGTGTTTAACTCCATCACAATGACTGTTAGACTGACCATGGATAAAAGAATAAGAATGCATGCACTGCAGGGGAGGTCAAAATACATTATAAGAGAGATTGGAAGTTTGATAGGATTACTGGTCTCAAGTTTCCCAGCAGTTATGTGTGAGCCATTGCATTACAGACAACTAAAACAAGAGAAATCAAATGCTATCAAAGACAATAATACTGACTATGAGGCCTTAATGTCACTCTCCACAGATGCAAAAACAAAACTACAATGGTGAATCAAAAACACTGAGAACTCATTCAGTGTTATAAGTCATTATCCCCCTTCAAAAACAGAACTACAATTAGCACTTGTGGTGTCCTGTGGATACCCGGGACTATGAACAGAGGTCATGTGACCGAACGAGTGGGTGTGCATGTGTGTATGAGCGGGAGTTCAAAGGGTGACTTTGTGTTGCTCGAGTTATTGACCTTAGTGGCTTCTAGGAATACTACATTGGCGACGAGGATGGTCCAAATATGAGTGAGAAGCATTTACCACTGTTGGACTTAACCAGACAGGCTTCGCAAGTCGCGGACCAGTGGCGCAAATGGAAGCGCACGTTCTAGTACTATGCCGAAGGAAAAGATAGACACTGTTCGTAAGAAGACGTCTCAACTTTTACATTTTGCCGGTATGGAAGTGCAGGACATATTCGAAGACCTACAAGACCCCGGTCCAATCCCTGAGGCAGGCAATAACGCGTACAAGGTCGCTATTTGCAAGCTGGATTCCTACTTTCATGTCAAGAAGAATATTCCTTATGAGCACCATGTTTTTCGTCAGCTGTCACTACAGGAGGGGGAGACCGCTGACCAGTTTATGGTACGCCTACGAAAACAAGCTAGGCATTGCAATTTCAGAACAAGTTTGAATGACAATCTGAGGGATCGGCTGATTGAGAAGTTAACGGATTTTGAGCTGAAGAGGAAATTGCTGGAACAAAGAAATATTAAACTGGAAGAAGCCTTGGATAAAGCTCATGCTTGGGAAGCGGCTGGGAGACTGGCAACAAACATGACTGTGAATCCAGCAGTAATGGAAGGGGACAGTGTAAATGCAGTCAAGACTGGACAAAGAAAAAGAGATGATAAGCCCAGAAAGTGCTACAATTGTGGAAGAGAGGGACATCTGGCCATTGATAGGAGCTGTCCCGCATAAGGAAAGAAATGTGCAAAGTGTGGGAGATATGGTCATTTTGCTTTGTGTTGTCAGGGAAAGAGTGATAATTATGCAACTGGAGGTAAACCGGATCAGCGACGGAGGGGTTCTGATAGACGTCAGTCTAACAATGCTAACCTTGTGGGCAATGGGGACACATCTGACAGTGAGGAGAACTGCGCTTTTGCATTTGCAGTTACAGAGAAATAAGAGAAACATGCAATGCAACTTGTTTTAAAGAACCAGTGCTGGATGTGAATATTAATGGAATTACAACAAGAGTACGCATTGATTCGGATGGTGGTTACCAAGAGTGGAAGGTGTCTGCTGGGCCACAAAACCTCAAAGACTCTGGGTCTGCTTTGGATTGGTTAGAGCGTCAGCAGTGAGTTTGTGGAGTGCAATGTCATCGGCAAGAACTTAGCCCCAACCCTTCAGGCTAAGTATCCAACAGTGTTTGTTGGCGTTGGATATAGTGGAACGAGTAAATGGGCCGACGTCATGGGTTAGTCCGGTGGTAATTGCACCAAAGGCATCAGGGGATATCAGGTTGTGCGTGGATATGAGAAAGGCAAATGCAGCTATCATTTGTTAAAGAATACCCATCCTGACTGTGGACGAGGTGTTGGAAAATCTCAATGGTAGTGCAGTGTTTTCAAAATTGGATCTTTGTCTGGGATTCCACCAGATTGAACTAGATGAGGACTCCAGAGACATAACCACTTTGCCACACATGATGGGTTATTCAGATACAAGAGGCTGAGTTTCGGAGTAAACTCAGCAAAGTATGAGCAAATAGTAAGACAAGTAGTCTCCGATATCAATGGGGTTCAGAACATTGCCGATGACTTGATAGTGCATGGCAAGAACAATGAGGAGCTTGATAGGAATCTCCATAGAGTGTTGCAGCGGTTACAAGAGGAGAATCTCACCCTCAACCCTCAGAAGTCTCCATTCAGGATGGACAAGGTAGTCTTCATGGGACTTCTAGTGTCAAAGTACGGTATCGGTCCAACAGAAGAGAAAGTCCGTGCTGTACTTGAATCAGGCCGCCCAGCCACACCCACAGAGGTTAGAAGTTTCCTGGGGATGGTTGGCTTCAGTGCACTATTTATTCCCAACGTTGCCACCATTGCAGAGCCTCTACGAGCAATCTCTAGGCAGGGAGTACCCTTTGTATGGGGCAGTGAGCACGAAGCGTCGTTTCAGGAAGTGAAACAGCAGTTAGCTAGTGCATCTGTTCTGGCATACTTCGACAAAGAGGCACATAATTGAGTGATAGCTGATGCAAGTCCTGTAGGGCTAGGTGCAGTGCTAGTCCAGGAGAAGAATGGTGTGGGAAGAGCCATCTCCTACGCCAGCAGGAGCCTTAGCAGTGTAGAAAGGAGGTACAGTCAGACAGAAAAGGAAGCGCTGGCACTAGTGTGGGCATGTGAACAGTTCAACCTATACTTGTACGGCTTGCAGACCTTTGACTTGGTGACAGATCATGAGGCCCTGAAGGTGATTTACTCTAGAGGATCCAAGCCATCAGCACGCATTGAGTGCTGGGTGTTGAGGCTGCAACCATATAGTTACAAGGTGTGCTGCGTCGCAGCACAAGATGATATTGCTGATGCCCTGTTGCGCCTGACAACGCTCCCAGCATCAGAGAAGTGTCGTTATGATGATGAACATGTTTGGATGGTTGCCCTTCAAGCAGTCCCCGTAGCCATTAAGATCCAAGAGATAGAGAGTGCCTCTGCAGAGGATGAAGAGTTACAAACAGTGCGTAATTGCCTTGCTAGTGGAAATTGGGAGAAGGGCCCACGGTCATTCATGATGGTGCGTAACGAATTGACCTTCACTGGTCAAGTTATACTACGTGGAACACGAATTGCGATACCCAAAGTGCTGAGATCAAGGGTTTTAGAACTTGCACACGAAGGTCACCAGGGAATAGTCAAAATGAAGGAGAGACTCAGGTCTAAAGTCTGGTGGCCAGGAGTTGATAATGATGCAGAATGGAAGTGCTGGGAATGTTTCGGGTGCCAACTGGTTACAAAGGAGACAATCACCTTGCCTGTGGAAATAACCAGGATGCCAGAGAGGCCATGGCATCTAGCACTGGACTTACTTGGGCCTTTGCCAACAGGAGAACATCTGCTAGTCCTAGTGGACTACTTCAGCTGATGGGTGGAAGTTGACATCATTAAATCTACCACTTCTGAGACGATCATCAGTTGTCTAGATAAACAGTTCTCTAGATATGGGGTACCTAGCACCCTGAGAACGGACAATGGACCCAACCTGGTGTCCGCAGAAATGGAAGAATACTTGAATGAAATGGGCATCGAGCATAGATTGACCACACCACTATGGCCCAGGGAAAATGGGGAAGTCGAGAGACAAAATCGTTCCCTTTTGAAAGCAATGAGAGAAGCCCATGCTGAGAAGAGAGACTGGAGGCTAGAGTTGAATAAGTACCTTCTGGTCTACCGTTCAACCCCGCATATAACAACTGGCCAGAGCCCAGCAGAACTGCTATTTCGAAGGAAATTGTCTACTAAGTTGCCAGAGGTTGCTGATCTAGAAGAATCTGAGGGCCCGGGTTATCAGCAGGCCAGAGATCGTGATGCAGAAAAAAAGCAGGTTGGGGCAGACCATGCTGACAAGAGGCAGCAGAGAAATGCATACAAGAAGGGGATTTTGTGTTATAGAGAAGAGGAAGGAGAATAAATTGTCACCATGCTACCAGAAGGAGCCATACCAGGTGACAGCACGTCAGGGGGATCAGGTCCAATTAAAGTCACCTCAAGGCGTGCAATACAAGCGAAACATTCAGCATGTGAAGCAGTTTGTTACGCCAGCTACAGAGCCAAGGGGGCGGAGCCTTGCAGAGCCTGCAGAAGTACGTTGTGAACAAATGTGTGGACAAGAACCCACATCCAGCCCAGAGATGGGAGCCAGTGCAGGGCCAGTTGAGGATCAGAGCCCTACCCAGCAACAGCTGTTACCAAGGAGATCAGGGAGAGTCACCCGACCTAAAGAGAGATTCAGTGACTATGTCGCCACCTAATGGTGTTTGTGGTTTCCAAGTGACACTGACTTTGATCGTACTGTACTTACAGTTTTTTTATTTACCTGATCAGACATTGTTGATTTTAATATGCTCATGCTATTTTGTTGAGATTTATGTTAGGGTTTATAAGCGGAGAAAGAGGAAGATGTGGTGTCCTGTGGATATCTGGGACAATGAACAGTGGTCATGTGGCCGAACAAGTGGGTGAGCATGTGTGTATGAGCGGGAGTTCGAAGGGTGACTTTGTGTTGCTCAAGTTATTGACCTTAGTGGCTTCTAGGAATACTACAGCACTGATGTATCAAAAATTAGATGGGGAGATGTTTTCAATGACATGACTTGAAGGGGCCACTGGACACCCCAAGAAGCTGAAGAGCATATCAACTACATGTATGTACCTTGAATTAATGGCTGCATTCTTTTTACTTCTAGCTTTTGTGACAAATCTAAGTACTAAACATGTCAAACTAACTAGTGAGACAATCTCAGATAGGGCAGAATGCAATTGATAGTTCTGGCATGGTAGGCCTCAGAAGCCCTGCCCAGTTCACTCCACTCCCTAGCAGAATATGAACGGAGAGAAACCTTGATAGGAAATCATCCTAGCAGTGCGCATGCTTCATGCGTGTACAGTATTTTAATTTGAGGTCCAAAAATAACTTACAATTACTGTTTACTCTGCTGTTTTACGTCATTTACGTTCATAATTTGTTGAATCCAATAATCAGTGGAAGCAGCAAACATGACAATTTCACTGTTCATATGCCCACTTTGTAACTTGATACATGTACTTTTGTTGTTCCTGCAAAGGTATGTAAAATGAATCCCTTGTTTTCTCTAGTACACACGGAAGATGTGCTTGTTTTCTTTTTCACTGCTGGAGATAAATGAAAGAAATTTAAATATCTGATGAAGAAGTGGAAAAGAAACAACTTTGTTTTACTCAAAATGAAAGTTTTCTTTACGCCAATAAACTAGAACTAAATAATTTAATTACCAAATAGTCACGGAAAAACACTTTCTCATTCTGTTGCTGCCTTTGTGGTTAACAATAAAACCATTCAAAATTAATACACCATGATATTGATTAATACAACTGAGATGTGATTCAATGAGAAGCATTGAAGGTAAACAGCGCTAATTAGCTGAGATTATATCCTTCGTTGGTGAATGCGTCCCTTTAAAAGTTTGATTTAATTAATTTGTGCTTTCATTAGGTGCCACGGAGTCTGCAGCAATATTTAAGTGCCTTCATTGTGTCACAAATTTACAATTTGACAAGTTGTAATGCCACTAACTTGTGAAATTTGTGGTCCCTCTTACAGAGACAATTAAAGTATTGTGTTTCCCTGTTTATCTGACCCTCACAAAATAATAATAATAATAATAATAATAATAGTAATAATAATGATAATAGTAATAATAATAATAATAATAATAATAATAATAATAATTAATTTATATAGTGCTCACATCCATTACTTGCCCGAGGCACTTTACAAAATTATCCCTAAAACTACAATTATACTCTATGAAACTTAAGATTAAAAATTAAAAATATAAAAAAAAGATTAAAAATAAAATATAATGAGTCAGTCTCAATAAATTTAGTAAAAAGGAAGCTCTTGAGTTTTTTCTTAAATAATAAAACTGTACTGGATTGATGTATTTCCAAAGGAATAGTGTTCCAAATCTTTGGAGCGCAAACAGAAAAGGCTCTATCACCATCTGTTTTGGTTTTACAAGTTGGCTGGATTAGCAGGTCTTGAAAATTCGTTACTTTGTCAGAGATGGAAATTTGTTCATCTCTAAACACACTATTGTAGCTTGAAAACAGCAGATGATATTTGTTGAACAAATGCAGGCCAGGAGCCCATCACTCCTGACCTTGGGGTAATTCCAAAATACCCAAAATCACAGTAGCATTTTTGCACTTAGAAGGGACTCTACCCGAGAAACAACTGCCGTCCTTGGCTACATCACAGAACACAAAAAAACTGCGTGGCTTTGAGGATGAAAACGGAGTGTTTAACTCCAACACTGCTAGAATGCATGCATCTTACATGTTGGATTCTACCACAAGGAAAAGCACTAAATGTTGATGTAAGTATATATGAAATAATTCATATATTCAAATATATGAATTATTTCATATATACTTACATCATTTCACTCCTCACGGGAAGATATGAACTCAACAAATTGACCTCGCTCCCAATGTGTGGCTTCATAGCTCAGTTGGTAGAGCATCGCACCGGTATCGCGGAGGTCACGGGTTCGAATCCTGTTGAAGCCCTGATTTTTTTCAGGCTTCTTCTTTCCAGTTGCTTAAACTGGAAAATTCACTGCGATGATCATTCTTTCACTTTCATCTATAACCGCAGTTCAAATATCTGAATTATTTCATATATACTTACATCATTTCACTCCTCACGGGAAGATATGAACTCAACAAATTGACCTCGCTCCCAATGTGTGGCTTCATAGCTCAGTTGGTAGAGCATCACACCGGTATCGCGGAGGTCACGGGTTCGAATCCCATTGAAGCCCTGATTTTTTTCAGGCTTCTTCTTTCCAGTTGCTTAAACTGGAAAATTCACTGCGATGATCATTCTTTCACTTTCATCTATAACTGCAGTTCAAATATATGAATTATTTCATATATACTCACATCGGTAATCAATTAATTGAAATTAATTAATTAAACAAACATTAAAGTTTAGTGCCTTAGCGACTTAGAGCCTTAGTGCCTTAGAGCATAAGTGCCTTAGTTCCATAATGCCTTAGTTCCTTAGCAGCAGGCAGTCCCCAAAACCGTCCCAATAGTGCATTCTGCACTAAAAAATACAACAGTAGTTAGCAGCAATAAATAACATGCATGGACACAACCATTCTGTAAAATGTAACAAAGTGGCTTCAGATATCTGGAGTTGGTGCATGGCTAAAAACATCTGGATTTCTGCAGAACATATTGCAGGGAAATGTAATGGGGCTGCTGATACACAGTCAAGGGAAATAAACACCAATACTGAGTGCATGCTGAACTCCACTCTCTTAAATAAAGCCCTTGACAAGCTGCAAGTCCGCACCCAGATTTTGACATGTTTGCATCAAGACTCAATAAACAATTCCCAAGATAATTATATTTCCTACAGACCTGACCCTGGAAAATACTTAGTAGATGCATTCTTTGCTGAGTGGAATGAACTAAATGGTTATTTTTCCCCCTTTTAGTGTGATTCCAAAGAGTCTCCAAAAACTGGAATAAGATAAAGCAACAGGGGTAGTGGTAATCCCCAGATGGCCAACTCAGGTGTGGTACTCGATCAATGACTATGAGAATGCTGATCAGCTGCCCAGTCCTTCTGCAGCACATTGCCAGACTATGTATGTTATCCAGCCACCCACAGAAAGTACACCCATCACACAAGAAACTGGACGTTCTGATCTGCCACTTATGAAGGAACAGTTGCATGCAAACAACCTTTCACAACGAGCTTTAGAAATCATCTTGTGTGCCTGGAGAGACGTGAAAATTGCTGCAGCTCCAAAGGGATCTGAGTCCAGATTCAGCTAATGTAGCTCAAGAGATAAACATTCTTGCAGAACTAGTCAAGTCAGGCATTGGGTATAGTGGAGCTAGGGGGGAGGGTGGGGTGGGATGGGGCAAGTTTCTAAAGAAACTGTGGTGGAGTTAATACAGCAAGATCAACCATTTCTATGATACTTGTTGATAGTGACTCTGCTACATTTGGTACACACCTTTAGTAAAGTGATTTCTAAAGGGTGTTTTTGAACAGAAGCCCATGGGCGCCTTCCATTTGACCAAATATTCCGGTTTGAAATTTAGGGTATTCCATTTAAAAAATCGGCTTACCGGAATATTACAAGGAATGCTTTGACGTGTAGTCAGCTTTTAAACAGGAAAACACCAAGTTGTTATTGAGAAATATTATTAATGAGCTTATCTATAACTAATTCCCCTGTCATGAAAAAAATTAATGTACAGAAGAGACATAAATTAAATTTAGGTTTTGTAAAGATAGGAGATTTAATTTCGACAAACAACTCCTTCTCGTACGGTAATACTCCACTTGCAAATCCCGAACAAAGATTTTTCTCACGAGTATCATCAATTCAATTCCTGCTGAATGGCGTTCAATTCTGAAAGCATCTACTGATTTGACAGTGATTGGCCCCCTCCCAAATACACCAACCATAAGGATGGAAAACGACAATTTAGTACCAATTCTTGACACCTCTTCTTCTTCTACCAACTTTTTCTGCGGAAAAAAGATTCCACCCACTGCTAAACAGAAATTAACAGACAAGTACTCAAACACGGCAATCAATTGGCAGAAGATTTATTTGTTAGCCTTCCAAACCACTTAAGAATCTAAGAGCAGGGAATTTCAATAAAAAATTCTAAATTGCATTGTCTTTACAAATGAGAAACTTAGTTGTATTGGTCTGGTTGAATCACCAAGTGTGTCCTGACTAAGAGATAATACTGTTCTTGTTGGAACAATTGATGAGTCAAATCTGATTCTTGGAAAATAAGTGACTTTAATTTAATCAATCACATTTTGTTATTAGGTAAATATAATATCTACTGTAGGAGATGTCTGAATAGTGTACCCACACTTAGAGGTTTTATAGCGAGAACAAGAAGATCTTTTAGATCTTATAACCAAGCTTTTAAAATTGAACTGTTTTCTTAGCACCACAGATGCAAAGCAGTGCACATTCCAAAACAGTCCTTGATGATTCACTGATTACTGTAGACAGCACATCCCTTAATCACCACAAACAGTAATTTAGCGCGACTCTTACATGAATAAAAGGGTAAGTTTCTAAAGAAACTGTGGTGCTGCGTCGGCGGGGAGTATTACAAGATAATTTGGTTTAAATTTTCAAATGATCTTTTTACACAAGTAACCCAGTGTTTTTATCGAAAGAAAGGTAATTAATAATTTTCGCTGTCTATTTCACTTATGCCGATGTGGCGCAGTAGAGTAGGCAATTGCCTCCCAAGTGAGAGGTCATGAGTTTGAATCCTGTGGGGCAAGAAATTTTTTCCTACTTTTTTTGCTTGTTGACAGATATACAGAAAACGTTCACCAAAACTGAGCATTTGTCTTTCCGATGCGTAAAAAAACATTTACCAAAACACTGCATTTGCTTTCTGATGAAGTATCATACTAAGCACATCGATCTTGAAATCAAAGTATGTTAGCCTTAACTCGCTTTGATGAAACAGCCAAAGAATTCACTTTAATTGACTAATTAAACCCACAAGAAATACTCGCAAAATTGCAAATAAATTAATGACTGTTGCTTCTGGCGAAATAAACTTGCAAAGTAACCACAATCTTAGTTGTCGCGTACCGAAAGTGAAAGCTGCAACTTCAATAGCTGCATTCCATATAGCTGAGGTACAGTAAGACCTTTTTTTAGCATATCTAATATTCTCTTCGAATCCAACGCTTCGATAAGACGAAAAGAGAATAAATTTTACATACAATAAAGAAAACAGTATCTGTAACATTTTCCGTGTATTAATATTCCAACAGCTTTTAGCAAATAAACTTTATAATAAGCGGGATTCGACATTTGGCCGAGTGGGAGTTTGGGTTTGGTCACCGACAAATCGACGAAAAAAAAACCACGGGTAAACCTAGAACCGCGTTCGGCCCATGGCCGCGCAGTTAACAAGGTGTGTATACAATATCGAGCTCCATATTGCCAGGGAGAAAAACAAGCTCCTTATCAAAAGTGGGAGAAGTTAATTAATTTATTAATATAATAATAATAATTTGATTTAGTAAATGGTTTGAACCCAGGAATATAGTTTGTACAGTACTGTAGTTTGTACAGTGTCATCAGTCATTGGTCAGTTTCGGTTCGCCTTTTGTTAGTCAAATTGCTTGGTTGCTTGTTAGTCACATTATGAAACTATGTGGGAAGTCAGTCAAGTATTAAATCCTCTTCGAATTCCTACCCTCCTGTTGTTCCTGCTCCTATTGAACTGGAAGCTTTTGACCAAGAGCCTAATTTATGTGTTATTCAACATTTGAAAGCATACATGTACGTTGATAAGACTAGTGTTCATAGAGGTGATACTAACAGAAATCAGTTACAGAAACCATTTCAACCTGTTAGCAAGGACACAATTTCATGTTGGATCAAAAATGACTTGAAAGATGCAGGCATAGATACCACCAAAGCACTAGGGCAGCATCCATCAGTGCTGTTGCCAAGGCAGGAACCCCATAGAAGTTATTCTGGAATCTGCAGGATAGTCTGACTGCGGAATATTTGCTAAGTTTTACCAGAAACCAGAAACCAGTTAATGCACCATGCAATTTTGGCTCAGTTTTGCTAGAGGTAAATACAGTCTACAGTTTATTTCTCCGTGTACAGAGAAATAAACTTGTTGTTGTCTGCCAAACCTATTTTCTGTTGTTCTCTTTGTTGATGACCACAGGTAAGGCTCCTTTAATTTTTAAATTACTTGTAATGAATGAAATATAGTTGCCACAAAAACCATAAAATAATGTGTAAATATTTTTGCCTCTCAATATGTTTTTGACCTTTTTGACAATAATGTGTACAACTGAAAACTCAAGTAAATTACCTGTTATGTCCTACATGTCACATTCATGAATTATTGTCCTTCACCTTAAAGGTGCTACACTGTAGGTCACCCAATTTTAGGTAACTTCAGCTCTTACAATGTACCAGCTGCTGCATGGTCATGGAATTTACAAAAGTATCACAGTAATGGCTTAAAACTGTAGCAGAACTCAAAAGAAACAGTAAAGCAAAAAAGGACCACCAGGGAGCAAAATTGGAGAAGACTAAAACAGACTGCATTAAGGTGAATTGAAAAACAGCAGCTCAACTTTTTTAAAGTTTATGTCAATTTGAATAAGGGTGTTGTTTTTGCCAATATAAGACTGCTGCTAAACCAATTTGAACTTAAGAGCTCATGCTTGAAAATAAAACGATTACCTAAAATATTGTGACCTAGCCCCTTTAAATACAAGACCACTCTATTCCTTTGCATTTTTACTAAGTTACACCAACATGTAGCATACACTGTATCTAATACTATAGCAAAATTACCGTGTGACTCGATGGACCTGGTGCCATGACAATGTCCTATCTAAGGGTTTCCATGCTAAACCTAGCACTCTGTAACCACTCAGGGTATGGTGTTGAAGAACATCATGAAAATCTACAGGAACTAAAAGTTACAGATTAATAAAAATGTGTGGCTCACTCAATTTGACTTTTTATCAAATCTAAATCTCCATTTCAGCACATTCAAGGAATTTAGAGCTGAACAATCATAACTGTGGCTGTGGTTTAGACATCTGGGCCGGGTTGTTTGAAAGCCAGTTAACGCTAACCCAGGATTAAAAGTCAACCAACGTATTAATTTTTCTTGTTTAAAAATGTTTTTCACTGCTTATGTTTTGGGTAGTTTGAGATTATTCAAACTCAAAACTCAAGGATAAATAATATAAACAGAAGAACTCACCAAACAGTTGCAAATTTAAAATAAAAATTCCCGCTAACCCTGGGTTAGCTTAACCAAGCTTTGAACAACCCGGCCCAGGTGTGAATTAACAAAAATATTGCAATGCACTTGAACATTTCTTTTTTCCCTTTGTAACCAAGTATATTCATTTTGCTGTAGCTGGAAGCAAAGTTTTTTATAGAAATACTTGACAAAAAACTTGATAAGTAGAAAATTTTGAGCATATGCATTTAATATATAATTAATATGAAAAAAATCAGATTTTAAACGACATTGACTCATGAATAATTTATGTAATAAAAAACATACAGGTAAGTCACCATGATCCTTTAAGAGAAAACTAGCACTTATTTTGTTCTCGAGCTAATCTTGTTGTTTATGTCATCTAAGCCAACTCTTCTGGATTATCTGGGAGTCTCCCAGATACAGACCTATTCTCCCCGTATTCTGTACAGTTTAAATCTCCCAAACAATACAAAGGAAATACTTAACACAGTACACACACCACTGGTAGCCATGTCAAGCTGACTGCTGCTGCCTGACCTTTATTGCAGAATAAAAGCTAATACAAGTAGCATTATGCTTAAGACTGGAAATAACGAAAAAAGTTCAAGGCTTCTACATTGTACTGGCATTGTAAAAAACTTAAAATCTTCAAGTGGGTGGGTGGGAAAGTCGGTAATGGCAGATACAACAAAAACAACTGCCCACCCAATAGGTCACATGACCCATACCCAGGCCCCAGCGGAGTGTGAGAAAACATTTTTCACTTATTTCGTTTCACTCAGCCAATGAAACATTACTCTTTTTTTGTTTTGGTTGACGCTAGGAAATGTTCGTGGAAAAATGTTGGATATTTGACGCATTTTTGCACCTCTGTATGTACATGCGCTCATGTACACATGCTAATGACAAGAAAATCG
>OZ026598.1:13334996-13394996 GCA_964020085.1 Micromussa lordhowensis | reverse complement strand
CAACAACACCAGAAGCATCTGGAAAACAATCAGGTCGTGCATTCCAAAACAGCCTATGAATGTCAAGAGTTTCACTAAAGATGATCAAACCGTAGCTAACGAATTTAACAAGTTCTTCAGCTCGGTTGGGAAATCTACGACAGAAAAAATTCAACTTCTCGCCAGCAAATTTAATTACACGCCTACCCTGGACACCTTCATTCCGAGAAACTATCCTGCTTCGGATCAGTTCTTTTTCACTAAGGTGGAATGCTCTCAGGTTAAAGATATTGTTAATTCAATACCTAACAACAAAGCCCCAGGAATTGACAAAATACCACCACGCGTAATTAAAGAGAGTTTACCGGCCATCGTTCCCTGTATCACTTCTATCATCAACGCCTCTTTTGAAAGCGGTGTTTTTCCAGCTTCTTGGAAAATTGCTGAAGTTTTCCCAATTCTCAAGAATGGAGACCATGAAGAAGCTAATAACTACAGACCAATATCACTACTTCCAATCCTCTCTAAGATATGTGAAAGAGTGGCATTAAACCAGCTGACTTTATACTTAACATCTAATCAAAGAATATCAGCGAAACAAAGCGGTAACAAAAGATGGCATTCAACCGAAACAGCTCTAATCTCTAGTACTGATTTTGTTCTTCGTGCAATTGACCAGAAAAAAATCACAGCGGTTGTATATCTCGATATGAGTAAAGCCTTTGATACCATCAATCACGCGATTCTCCTAAAGAAACTAAAGGACATCGGTTTATCATCTTCTGCACTCCAATGGTTTGAAAGCTATCTCTCTCAAAGAAATCAAGCGGTCCGCATCAACTCTGTATTATCTGATAGATTACCAGTAGTCAGCGGTGTACCACAAGGGAGTGTACTAGGAGCATTACTATTCAGCATTTATGTGAACGACCTACCAAACATCTGTCAGGATTGTTCAACTGAATGCTATGTGGATGACACAAAGCTTCTATTATCCTTTAACGCAAATGATCCTACTCAAGCTTTAGAAAGGTTGAATTCTGATTTACAACGGATCCGCAATTGGTGTTTCGACAATTGCTTAATGCTTAATCCTGAGAAGACGAAACTGATGATCTTTGGCAGTCGAAGAATGGCTCTTAAAGTACCAGACTTTAAATTGTCCCTGCTTGGAAAGGAAATTACCCCGGTTCAGACAGTCAAAGACCTAGGTGTTATTTTCGATCCCACATTATCCTTCGATAATCATATTTCTGCTACTGTCTCATCTTGCATGTCGAAACTATCCCAACTAAGCCGAATTAGATTCGTTTTTAACAAAGAACTGCTTGAAAATATAATCAACGCTCTCGTTTTCAGTAAGCTGTACTACTGTTCGTCAGTATGGTCATCCACCTCAGCTTGTAATGTTCATAAACTACAATATGTACAAAACTTTGCCGTGCGAATCATTTATAATGTAAGGAAGTACGACCATATTTCTTCTACATTAAGAAACCTACGTTGGTTTCCGGTAAAAACAAACCTTTACTATCGAGATGCCATCTTAACATTTAAATGCATGGCGGGCCAAGCGCCTGAATATTTGACATCTGAGTTTGTAACAAGAGGCAGCGTATCTCGGCGTGTAACGAGGAATTTTCAACAACTTAATATTCCCCTTTTTAAAACTACCACAGGCCAGAGAACATTTTATTATAGAAGTGTATCCATCTGGAATAAATTTGACTCCAGACTGAAACAATGTGAAAATCCAGTTTCCTTTAAGAGAGCTTTGAAAAAGCAACTCCTGAGCGAATTTTTATTTTAATAACAGTTTTATATGTATAGTTACGTAATTTAACTGTAATTGTAATTGTTCTGTAATTGTAATTATTCTATATTTAATTTCATATAATGTCATGTAATTATATATTATGTAATTGAACACTGAAAAGCCCCAGTGGGGATGTGCTCAATAAAAAAAAAAATAAAAAAAAATAAAAAAAAATTTTAGCTTTAGCCAGGAGTTAACCACGTATAATAAATGAGGAAATGGAACATTGAGATTAATGCGCACTTTTACTCTTTTAGTTTTTTTGGCATTACTTACATGTAAAAAGCTCATCACAGAACATCATTTTGTTGAACTTGATGGCAGTTCAATTCATACTTCCTACTTCGCTCATGTATTAAATTGACTTGTCGCGACTTATGTTATGGCAACCAAGCTCTATGTGGGTGTACATGTTGGCCACCCAAATATATGCCTACATGTATATTGAATGTGATGAGTAATCTCTACATCAAGGAAGCTGGCAAACTGAAGGTTTCTGAATGTCCTGTTACAAATGAAGTAGAGCCACAGTTCCTACATACCAGTTTGTAGTTGACAAAAACTTGCAACGGTCTCTGGGGCACCTTTAACATATGCATCCATATTAGGGGCTCCTAATGTGCGACACACAACACTCATGCGTTTTAGATCTGATGAGAATGGGAACTGACGTACAATGGCAATCTCATATGGTGTCTGGTGCAAGAAATATCAGACCAAAAGTTCTATTACAAATAGCAACAGATAATGGAAATTAAAGGATGGTACAGTGGCAGGATTAAACAATAGTAATGATCATAGAATTTGGTAGAAGAATAGTAAACTAGCTATATGTACATGTACTTGTGATAACAGTGTTAAATGCTGCATTGCATCATAAGTGACAATTAAGTGTCATTGTCAGAGAACACCAGGCAGGAGCAAAAGATCAAGGTTGGCCGTTGACCTTCATCTTTCCACAGTATAAAAGCTAAAACTTGTCTAAAGTTTTTAACGTCACACAACATAGAAGAAAAACAAAAGGGATCCTCAGTTCACTGGTCTAATAGTTAATAGTGAGCAAAACTTTATCCTAAATTTAATTTTGGAGCCCCTCGTTTACATCAAGGTCTCGTTTTCGGAAGGCGTGACACGCTACAGATTCAAAGGTCAGATGACAAGAGTTCACAATGTTGATCTTACTTAAAGGTCTCTCATTGAATTTGAAAACATTAACTGTTCTTTTGGATCAGAAAAATAGCCTAGCAGTGCAGGTGAGGGGTCAGTTTTTCTACAATTATCTGCAAATGAGATGCTTGAGGACAGATGTGAAATAATAGAAACCTTCCAAAATGAGAAATCCATGCAAACAAGTAGTTTGCAGAAGTCCCAAAATTAAATTTAGGGTCAAGCTTTGCTCACTATTAACTTGCAGTTTGTCCTACACAACAGCAAAAAAGACCAGCGAACTGAGGATCCACTTTGTTTTTCCATGTAGCGTGACAATCAAAATAAGTCAGCCTAGATAATTGTAAGGATTTGGCAAGTTTGAAATGTTTTCATACATGTAGGTTAATAACGATGACACAGTCTTTCAGTCCAACGTTCAGATATTTCAGTACATCATGGATAACAATTGCAGAAAGTAAGAATAAAGATAATCTTGGCTAAAAATTTGGCGGGAAATATTTCTGAATGATAATTTTTATTGGACTTAGCAAGACCAATTATTCCAATTTGGCTGTAGATTACTGAATTTTAACTAAACTGGATATTGATAACAGTGTAAAAGATTATCAGAAAAATGTTTTTTTTTTCCTGTGGAAATAAACTGCTGCACTTTTGAAAATGACTGGCTGAAAATGGTTAAATTTTGGGTCATGCTCATTAACAATTTGGCTGCGATATTTGGCACCTCATGAAAACTGTTAAATTAAAGTGACAGAGCTCAAATAATTATATCTTAGTCAACTAATAAGGAGACAAATGTTATTGCATGAAAATACATGTAAGAGGTTCTGGAATTTGCATGAAGTACCTTTTAGGCTCACCTAAAGTAGCCCGAAATTTTCACCATTTAAGATCGCTTGAGAGGCCAAAATCACAATGTAGTGATAGCTCAAAGAAAAATGAACAGCTACCTCGCAAATGTCACAGTTGTTAATCTTTTCAGATAACTTTTGTACTGTGAAAAGATGAAGGTAACTGGCCAACTTTGATCTTATATTTTATTCTCTCAAACTACCACAGGTAACAAACACAATACACTTACAATACTTCACATGAAAAGTGGAATAAGGTTTTACCAGAAGCTCGAAAAACGTAAATGGGCATAATGAATACATGACTGCTATTAAAAGTATTAAAAGCACCAAACCGATTGAATTTCACATTAGATTCTTTCTTCAAACTTTAGCAACAAACATATCATTAGTCAAAGTGGGATTAAAGATGATGTTAGGTATATTTTGCCAGAAGGGAGCTGAACACTTCATGCATCTTTATGGGTTCTGAAGCAAAGTAGAAATTTTCTGGAAATGTCTTATTGCTTCCCTTAAGGATCCTAATCTTTTATCTAACGACTATACCCTTAACAACCTTGTCATTTCGTGGGGCTGAAGCCTGATACTTCCAAAAACAAAGCTGCAATTAACTTTATTCTGCTACTTGCAAGATTCTACATTTGGCTTGTAGAAGCAAAGAAAGTTTTCCAACTTTTGAAAATTTTAAGCCTTTCTTAGAACAATATAAGAAGGAAATTGAACCTTTCTTTGTGTGGTAACTTTTCACCGGCTTGAGGTCTCTCTCTCTCTCGTTTTACACTTTCCTTTTTACCAGACATTCCGCCCCCCTTTCCTCACTTCAATTTTCAGTAGATACAAGCTAACTTTCAGTGAATTAACAGGGAGAACGTAAGACATCTTTAATTCTTTTCCCCTTTGAGGTGGAGGCTCTGTTTCACTATAATTAATTCATAATACATCCCTGACCCTTTTACACAGTAGGTGACACAGAGAATTAACTCTGAAGTGAAAATTTAAGTGCTTAATAAACCCGTGAATAACCCACTGGGCGTTAGCCCTAGTAAAGGGAATCAGGGAACCACACGAGGTAAAGAAAAAATCTTTTGATCTGGGTTATTCACGGGTTTATTAAGCACTTAAATTTACACTTCAGAGTTAATTCTCTGTGTCACCATTTGTGTTCTTAGTGCTACGCGGCACAACATTCATATGTACCCTTACTTTCTCTCCGCCGCGATTCACCATCTAAATCGTCCCCGACTTTCTCTGTCCGACCTCGTAGCTCAGTCGGCAGAGTAACGATAGATCTAATTAGGAGGTCGTGGGTTCGATTCCCACTGAGGTCAAAAGATTTTTTCTTTACCTCGTGTGGTTCCCTGATTCCCTTTACTAGGGCTAAGGCCCAGTGGGTTATTCACGGGTTTATTAAGCACTTAAATTTACACTTCAGAGTTAATTCTCTGTGTCACCATTTGTGTTCTTAGTGATACGCGGCACAACATTCATATGTACCCTTACTTTCTCTCCGCTGCGATTCACCATCTAAATCGTCCCCGACTTTCTCTGTCCGACCTTGTAGCTCAGTCGGCAGAGTAACGGTAGATCTAATCTGGAGGTCGTGGGTTCGATTCCCACCGAGGTCAAAAGATTTTTTCTTTACCTCGTGTGGTTCCCTGATTCCCTTTACTAGGGCTAACGCCAGTGGGTTATTCACGGGTTTATTAAGCACTTAAATTTACACTTCAGAGTTAATTCTCTGTGTCACCATTTGTGTTCTTAGTGCTACGCGGCACAACATTCATATGTACTTTTACACAGTATATATGAGTTTTCTTTCATTCTTTTTTCCTCTTTGTGATTTTGTAGCGTATGTAATTCATATAGTTAGTAACACAAGTAGCTGTATGTTTTTGTAAAAAATGTAAGTATTGAACTGTAAGTAGTGTAAGTAACCCACATTGTAATCAAATAAAATAAGCACAGTATTGTAAGTAGAGAATACCATTGTCAGAAGTGTAAGTATTTTTTGCACGTGTTGTGCGCCTTTTTGCAAGTGTTTTTTGCATGTGTTGTATTGTAAGCAGCATAATGTTTAGTGATAATTATAAGTACATGTACAGTGTAACTCGTTTTTGGTGTTTTTTTTAATTGTTTTAAGTACTGTTTTAGTAAGTAAGGTAACTAGCCTGTGAAGTATTGAAAGTAGTGCAAGTAACCTTGATTGTTTGGTCCTACCCAGTTTTCTCTGACAATGAGCTACTTCAGCTACTTGCTGATGGAGTGGTCTAATTGCCAATGACTTTTAACAAGCTGAATTTTGATTACCATAGCATTGCACTGGGAATGAAGCTGTGATGGGTTTGCATTGCATTCATGAGGAGTAACTAATTCCTGAAAGCGTGCAATTGAGAGTGACACTTAAATTCATGGGTCCATATGTTATGTACCATAACAGTTGTTATATCTTTATTAACAATATATTGAAACAGAACTTTAGAACGTTTTAATGTTGGGTTTGTTTGTAGGAAACTAGATTTCTAAAACCAAGGATAACTCAGACTGAATCTACATCATATTATCACTCTTGGTTGTACACTTAAGCAGTGTATGATCAATGATCAACTTACATGTCCCCTCAAAGCGGATTCCAAATTGAACTCCTCAGCAGTTTTGGGTTTAACAATAGTCGGAACTATGTTGTCAAACTTTGTATTGTCTTCACCAGGTTCTTCAAAAATCTGAAAAGATTGAGCAGCACCAAGAAAAAGTTAGCTTAGAGAGACAAGAGAACAGAAGAAGAATTGACAAAATGAATAAATTATATAGGTGTAACACAATAATATCATTAGGAAATGAATACATTATCAAGTGTTTCTAAAGGGTAAAGCAACAAGATATGTCACAGCATTACAAATGATGGCAAAGGACTTTCTGAAAGTGGCTCATGATCAAATGTGCCACACAAATTTGACTCAGAGTCAATGGTAACATAGTTGTATCACAATGATCTTAATTAGCAATGGATAAACCGATCAGTTCATGAGTGTCAATGTTAGAAGTATATTGATATAATTTGACTATTTGACTATAAAAAATTGCGATAAAATTGAAAACCAAGATGATTTTAAACTTTTCAATTTTATCGCAATTTTTTATAGTCAAATTGTTCAACAAATCTCTTCTTCTATGAATTTGACTATTATCAAGTTTATTTCATTAAAAAATTATTTACTGTAATTAAGTTATTCAAAAATAATTTTAAATAATTTTGAAATCATACATATAAAATAATTTGTTTGACTCAGCCAAATGACTACAGTAACAGTGTATCCTGCTGGCTTGTTTCATATTCATGAAATAAGTTCAAAGTGCCTATAACCCCAAAATATTTTTTGGTGGGATTTAATCTTTGTATTGTATGGAGCAAAATGTTACAGAAAGTTTTGTTTTTGGTTAAAACCATGATTTTTTATAAATTTATTAAGTTGGGATTGCTTAGCACATGACCAAGGGCAATGGAGACTGGGGCTAGTGGTGTGAGACAGGGATATTGATGCCAGCTGTCAAATGAAATAAGCTTTCCCAAACTTCTCTAAATTCTAAACTCTGGAAGACTGTTTCCACAAGCTTGTAAACACCAGTCATGTGATTTACTCATTCCACCAGGAATGCAAAGGTGAACTAAATAAACAGGAATCACTTAGAAGATATCTACATGTTGAAAGAACTTAGAATACCCTGACATGGGATTACTATTTACATGGTAATTCGGCGATGAAAGTCTTACATATTAATTTTTGCGGTGGCTATTTGGTTCAGATCAGTAAACTATACACAAATACGAAGTGCCACAAATCAAGTCAATCGTTCACATAGTATGATGAAACAGAGTGAGAAGATTTGAAACTCTGACTCAAATCAGCAGCATTCACCAGAATCACTTTAAAATACATTCAAACAAAGATAATATTTTGAATCAAGAAGCTAAATTACCATGAATTATACAAAAATTCTGTAATGAGAACAAATCAAAGCCCTTGTAATTATAATTTCATCTTTACACGTTCTTCGCTACAGACTCGCCGATCGATCAAACGTGACCATGAAATTTTCCCTTCACATATGGTTTAAAATTCTTCAGTCAAAGTTGAACTCTTCTTAGGTCATCTAAAAATGATGATGAAAGACTGCTCTTTTCTTTATTATACAACAACAACAACAACAACATAATTTATTCATGATGAAAAACAAAACAACTATAAAGATGCATCATGAAAAGGAAACACGAGGTTAACCCTATAATGTTTCCTGAAATTAAAAACTAAAAAGTACATAATACATTCAATGCCTAAGGATAAAACTATTTACATATTTACAAGTTAAGAAAAGACTTTAATCTAGTCTTAAAAATTTTAAAAGATTCAGCTTCAACAACGTGCAGTGGTAGATTGTTCCAATCCTTAACTATGCGAACAAAAAACAAATATTTGTATGGATTTACTTTTGCGCTTTTCACAGATAATTTATAAGGGTGGTTAGCACGTGTCCGGGTATCTAAAGCTAGTTCGAAAAAGTCACTAAGATTCAGACCATTCAGGCTAAATACGGTTTTGTAACACTCTACAAGGGATATATAGTGTCTGCGTTTCTCTAAGGTGGGCCAATTTAAAATTTTGAGGCCGTCTTCATACTCCATGTCTCCTCGTCTTTGTCCTAATGCAAGGCGTGATGCTCTTCTCTGGACTTTTTCAAGGGCTAGAATGTCTTTGACTAGATATGGACACCAGACTGGAACGGCATATTCAAGAATAGGACGCACTAGGGTCTTATACAAGGTAGAAAAAGCTTCAACGTTTGAGGGTCCAAGTGTTCTATAGACGACACCCAAGGATCTATTTGCTTTGAGTACAACGGCATGAATTTGGGCGCTCCACGATAAATCAGAGGAGATAAGAATTCCAAGATCTTTTGTATACTTGACAGGCGTGATTCTTGATCCCATTATGTAGGAGGGGACCGACCTGTCACGGCTGTGAGTTATGCGCATCGTTTCTAATTTCTCTGGGTTGAACCTAAGCTGCCAGAGGGTAGCCCAATCCACCAAACGAACGATGTCCATTTGAAGGGCTCTAGTGTCATTTTCAAGGTCTGTAATCTCTCTATACACCTTTGTGTCATCAGCGAACATTTTGATAGAAGACGATATGTTAGATGATATATCGTCAACATAAATAAGAAATAAAATGGGCCCAAGAATTGTTCCCTGGGGTACTCCAGATCTGACATGGGTCCACGAGGAAAAGGTACCACGTACCACTACGCGTTGTTGACGATTTGTCAAAAAATTTCTAAACCAATGCAGCAGGTTACCCTCGATTCCATAACCTTTCAGTTTGAGAAGCAAACGTTCGCGGGGAACTGAATCAAAAGCTTTAGTGAAATCGAGGAATACAACATCAGTAGGCGTTGATTCGTTTCTGGATGAGGCCCAGTCATTATAGCAAGTAAGTAACTGTGTTACGGTTGACTTGCCTTCAAGAAACCCGAACTGAATTGGGTTAAAAATACCCAGGCTTTGCCAAAAGTTTATCACACGCTTTTTTACAATCTTTTCACACACCTTGCATGCTATGGAAGTAAGTGATATTTGGCGATAATTTTCTCTGTCAGTTTTTGGCCCCTTTTTGTGGATCGGAACGATGTCTGCTTGTTTCCAAGTGTATGGAACTGAACCTAGCGAACGATGCATTCACTAATTTACAAAGCGATGGAGCTATCTCACCGGCACATTCTTTCAAGACGCGTGGTGATAGATGATCCGGCCCAGGGGACTTGTACACGTTAAGATTCTTTAGAATATGCAAAACTTCATTTGCATTACAAATGATGGACGACAACCTAGAATTAACCACATTTTTGAATACGGGAAAATTAGTGAAGGACTCAGAAGTAAACACAGTGGAGAAGTACGAGTTCATATTTTCAGCGATGCTCAGATCGTCTGTAAGAGTAGTGTTATTTTCTTTGAGTGCGACGAGATCGTTAGTTCCTTTTCGAATGGAATTAACATAACTCCAAAACGACTTAGGGTTCCCATTTATTTGCAAATCTTGGGCAATGTTTTGAATATGCTGCCTCCGAGCAGCATATGATTCTAATGATTATTCCATCACTTGTAACAACTTTTCATACACATCTTTTTTTTCTTATTTGATTTTTCTAAATTCAAGAAATATTATTTTGTTATTTTTTTCACCTTTTTCATATGATATTATCAGTTTGCATGGGAAACGATCTATAGCACCTAGAGTGATGTAGTTATAAACATTCTAACTCTTCAACATTTTCGTTGGCAGGTCAGTGTCGCATTTTTGCTGCAGTTCTGTAAGTTTTTTCCGAAATCATTGACATTAGCTTTCCTGTTCCAAGTTATACACATATATAAAGGGGGTTCTGGGCACATTAACTTTTCCGTATCTCGGCTCCTAGAGTTGGGAGCCCCTCTTATGTGTGTGGGCTGGAATCTTGGCTCAGAGTCATCGTTCAGAGCACCAACTGCAAAGTCTACGTTCAGAATGACAATGCGACTTTGGAAAAATGTATACTTTTACTTGGTGAGGTCTGGGTAGGACCAGAGTGAAGAAACATTAATGACATATCTAAAGTATTTTGAGCCCAACTTCAGTCATGCAATGATGACAATGAATTTTCTGAGCATGAATTCGTAACTGCCTTATTTAGGGAAACCCCCTTCTTTTGTTTTTCAAATCTATCCAGTTTTCTGGCTGCGATCTGCCTAAATCTAAAGAAGAAAGTTTTACAGTAAAAAAAGAGATGCATGAGGCATGTGGGTTTGGTTATACAATTGTCAGAAGCAATGGTGAAATGTATGGCCCTGTTAATTACAGAGGTGAAGATACAGTTTGTGTACATACATACATACAAACACTTTATTTCAACCTTTATTTGAAACTTAGTACATGATGAAATTTTTAGCTCTTTGGGTGCAATATTCAAGAAGAAATTGTCTTTCAAAAACTGCAAAATTTCTGGGTGGCAAAAGCGCTAATGAGCTCATACATTCTTTGTTAAATTTTGAGTTTTTAAACCTGTGTTGCACAAAAAGTATTCAATACATCAGGCTCATATTCACTGGCAGAGTTAATCATACTATGACCTTTCAATATTCGGAACTGATTTTTTTGTAGCTCCATCAAATTAACAAATTGATGTCAGTTTTTCATGCGTCTGTCCTGTTATTGATCATAAATTTCGTCATCACATTGTCAAAGTAGCTGTGGATCCACGAGGCGGTACGTTTTGGAGACGTACAGTGAGCGTGCTTGCTGACAAGGCCAAACTGAAATGTTTAAAGGGTGTGTCAACTGTCCTGTGCTAACTGATTCGTTTTCAAGGCTGCAGGTTAAGGCTTCTTTCCAGTACTTTGGAATGGCGTTGCACAACCCAAATTAATCTAGAAAGTTTGCTTTTATTTCATACTTTTCCTAAATTCAGGAAAGGACAAGAAATTTCCTTCTTCATCCAGAATATCTGATAGAGTCTTCACTCCGGCATAATTATCTCTTCCCAAGCTTTTAAAACATCGCGGTAAAAAAGTGGTAGGAAGGGCAGTTCAGGCAAAGTTCTAACAGAAAAATTATGTTCGAACTGCAAGGGGCCACCTACGTAAAAGTTCAGAGGGTATTGTCTTCCAGGATTACATTTGAGGATTAAGGAACTGTCTGCCATCCTTAATCTTTCCAATCATTGTCAAATAGACCCTTTGCATAAATGGCGCCTAAATTTGAATAACAATACTTATACATCCTAAGCCTCACATTCATGTGAAAAATCCTTTGTCTGAAAACTTGAGCCCGAGGCTATGGATGTATCAAGTATTGTTATTCAAATTTAGGCGCCATTTATGCAAAGGGTCTATGTTTAATTTTAGGCAGTTTGTGGTTCCATACGAAGCTAGAAAGAAGCTTAATTGCTTGTTCAACAAATCCCTGGGTGTGCTGAGAACAGAGGCAATAAAAACTATCTTTGACAGAGCTAAATTTTTGACAATGTTTATTTTCCCGTAAAGTGCAAGATCTCTTGATGTTAAGACATTTTTCTAGAGCAAGCAATCTTTTTTCAAAGTTATCTTTTGCGGATATTTCTGAGTTGCAGGAGAAGAAAACGCCCAGACACACACACTTCCAGGGCCAGTTAATGCCAAAGAGATTCATGGGTTGTGGATAGTTTTTTCCCAACCACATTGCCTCCATTTTTGTTTTGTTTAATTCTAAACCCGAACATCTTTTAAAAGCCTCTAATTTCTCGAAAAGTTTTACAAGAGTATACCGGAAAGCGGATGTCCCTGTCTAACGCTTCGTTGTAATTCAAAGAAAGGCATTGCATTTGGATGTTGTTGTAAAAAGTCCTAACCCATTGTATTAAAGGCACACCGAACCCAAAAGTCTCTAGCACCTTTAGAATGAAGTTTCATTCCAAACTGTCAAAGGCCTTTTTAAAGTCCAGAAACAATGCTATGCCTGAGACATCTAACAAATCCGTACATTTAATAATATCCACAATTAAGAGGTCTTGGTAGTACTTGTGATCCTCTTTCAGGATTTTGGTGGGGGTAACCGGAGTACAATTTTTGGTTTTTAGTTTTGTAATGTGTTTATTGGAACGATTTCGTTTCTCGAGGTTGAAGAAATAACAAGTACTACGCTCCCCTTGCTCACACCATTTTGCTTTACTCCTAGTCATGGCGTCTTCTGTTTTGTGCATTGAAATCTGTTCAAGTTTCAGTTTTACCTCATAAAATTTTGCTACAGGCTCCTGTCCAGGGTTCGCGCACACTTATTTGTGCAGTGAGGAGAATTGTTGCTGTAACAAAGCCTCTTCATTCTTTCTGTTCTTGCGATTTGTTTGCAATAACATATTGTGAAGCATCTGATTTCCATTTTCAGCATGTCCCAGTAGAGCCTTTTATCCTGCAAGTAGCTGTATTTTTCCTTGTACTCCGGAATTTTTTTCCTCAACCCTCCAGAAAACAATGATCATTTAGAAGTGAGTTATTGAATTTGAAAAAAACAGGACCTCTCTTAATGAAATCGTCTCACTGGATATTGAATGAGACAGCTGACCGGTCAGAAAAAAACTGGAGTAATAATACATTCTTTCACTTGTGGAAGCAGATGTTTTGACACCAACATTAACCAATAATCAAGCTACATAGAATTGCTGATGAGTTCTGTTGCCAGGTGAATAGTAATTCATTAGGGTGAAGTTGCCTCCAGAGATCCTATAAATTGAAAGAATTGCACAGATTAAGAATGGAGTCAATTAAATGTTGTTTTTGCTCCGTAGATCGTTCACCTTGTTTGTCTTCTGGTGTTAACAACAATTCAAGTGGCCTCCTATTATGATATTCTCGTCGGCATATTTTCGTAGGCGTAGTTTTAAAGTTTCAAAAAATTCCAGCTGCATTTTGTGATCGTTCGGAGCATACACATTGGGAAAAATAAGCCTGAATTCGTCGATTTTAGCATGCAAAATAATTAGTCTACCTTTTTGGTCAGTTTCATGGTTTTCCACTTCAACATCAAGGGATGGATTGAACAAAATGAGAGTGCCACTGCTGTGTTTTGTTCCATGGGAATAAACCACCTTGCCTCCCCATTCGGCAGACCATTATTCTTTCCAGATTTAGTGAACTACACTGTATAAACCTCTTGAAGAAAAATTACTTGGAACTTGCGCTCATGTAATCATTGAAAAACTTGCCCCCTTTTACACATCTTGTTTAAGTACCTGACATTTAACATAGTGCAAAACAAATTGTACGCCATAAACAAAGAAGAATGAGACGATTTAAGCACATATACATACCTGCACTTCTACTTTGCACTGATGGGCGAAAGATCTTGCTCAAGAAATTGGAGTCCAACCATGTGATCTATTGAGCTTAACTTTAACCTTAATAAATGATATACATAACTGCATATATCTATACACGAACACATATACACTCACATGCATAAGCTTGCTAAACAGCCCTTGGTGGCTCAGTCAAAGGTGATTATAACTTGAGTAGTGCTTTGAGCTGAGAATAAACTTACAAAGTAGACCCAAAATGGAACGAGCAGACTTATGGTATGGACATATAATTAGTCTTATGGACTTATAATTAGTCATCAAACTTACGTTTGATGACTAATTATGGCCTACATAATTGTCCATTAATGTAAAGCTTATCATACACTAAGCTGGCGTTATGACCGCTCTTCTTTGCATCCTTTAATCCCTTCAACACCAAGGGTCTCCCTTTGACGAGTAAAAGCCTCCGGCGTCAGACAGAGTAAAAGCGTCCGGCGTCAGACAGAGTAAAAGCGTCCGGCGTCAGACAGAGTAAAAGCGTCCGGCGTCAGACAGAGTAAAAGCGTCCGGCGTCAGACAGAGTAAAAGCGTCCGGCGTCAGACAGAGTAAAAGCGTCCGGCGTCAGACAGAGTAAAAGCGTCCGGCGTCAGACAGAGTAAAAGCGTCTGGCGTTAGACAGAGTAAAATCGTCTGGCGTTAGACAGAGTAAAATCGTCTGGCGTTAGACAGAGTAAATTCGTCTGGCATTAGACAGAGTAAAATCGTCTGGCGTTAGACAGAGTAAAATCGTCTGGCGTTAGACTTGGGCTAACACAAATTCTTTGTCTTTCACAATGAGAGGCCTTGGCTTTGAAGTGTTGGAGTTTGATTTCCCGATCCAATGAACACGCTCAAACAAAATCTCTTTCAAATCTTTCTTACCCAGTTTCAGTTCCACTTCCATAAACCTTCGTAGAACTCTTTCAGATGTTTGGAAAGACTCATCTTTTTCTTCAGGTATATTAAAGAAGTTCAGATTGTTTCGGTGGCTGTGGCTTTCCAGTTTAACTGATCGTGTTTTTTCTTCATTTACTTGCTTAGTTAGCGACTTCACACCTTCTTGAAGCTGTTTGATTGCTTTGTCTTGTACATCAACTTTCTTGTTAAGCTCTGTGATTGAAGAGTGAGCGAACTCCTTATTCCTCTCTTCAAGGCAGCTTTGCTTCTCTTTTAAGCCTTCAATTTCTTGGATGCAATTCAACGCTTTGTCGAGCTTCTCACTGATTGCAGCAATCGAGTCCACCATGTTGTGACATATCAGCCACAACATTCCTCACAGCAACTTTGCAAACCTTAAGTTTGCTTCTCTTTGTACTCTTTCGGCTCAAGTTCCCTGAGTCATCCTTGGTTGACGCTTCGTTTTCTGACATTTTGCCCAGATTTTGGGTTTTCTTACTGATTACATGCCTTTTTACCGCGGAGCGTTTGTCCACATGTCGATCCTTCAAACGATGGTCACAATAGCCGAATTTGTGTAGTTCTTTTAGATATCCAGGATACATAGAAACAAATAAGCTCTTGAAAACTACCATAAGAATTTTGTGTACATCCAGTGTATGTGGATGCTATCTTCGCTTTCTTTAACAGTTCATCATAACTAGACAAGGAATTATTAAAAATAAATCTTGTAATACGTTTGTTCAAAGACAATTTCACAATTTCCAGTGCCAGAAAAATGCAAAATAAGAGAGCAATATTGAAAGTGTGGTAGGATAAAAGCCTTGTATGTGTTTTTGCAATGTATTTTTTAAGACGAGGAAGCAATTCGGGCAGATTTAGCAACCAAAAACCCACTTTTGATGATGCCTGAAGATTGGGAAAAGTACAAAAATGTAATTGACTGACACATTTGTAACAAAAGTTTGGTTAAGGATCTTTTCTTTGACTCTATTTTGGTTTATGACTACACTGGCAGTTTTTGCGGTCAAAGCCACAAAATATGTTATTACAAGGCAACCAATAAAAATTAATAAACTTTATTGGCCCTCAAAGAGAAAGAAAAGTAAGAGACCAAATAGACCAATGAATCACAAAAAACTTGGAAACATGTTTGTTCTGTGCAGAGCCTTGATTCTCTTGTAAAAGGCAGTCACCCCAAGTTTTTCAAAATAACAGAGAAAATGGCACAGAGATGAAGAAAAAAGAAGGCTGCTCTTGAAGAAAGGAATTTACCTGTACATGTGTATAAATACATGGATTCTTTTAAAAGGTTTAGTGAGAAAAAGCTGCCTGCAAAAGAGGCAAGCTGAATGAAAAAAGCATTATGGAAGAGTACGAGCACGCACAGATAGTTTGGGAAGCATTCAGGTGCAAAAACCTTGGTGACTATCAGAATTTGTACGTATCCACAGATGTGTTGTTGTTAGCGGATGTTTTCAAAAAATTGAGAAAGGTATGTATGGAAAAATGATGATGAACAACTCAGTGTTCCGCAAAACAATGCAGAACTTGAGAAACCATGTTGAAGTAAAGATTGTCTGAAGTTATGAGACAGGCAAGATATGTTGTTTGGTGGCCAGCCCTTCATTTGCAAGGCATGAGATATTTGGAAATGACTTGGGAGGCATACACATGCACAAAAGCAAGCTCCTCCTGAACACCCATTTACACAGGTATGACAACTCTTGAGAACAGCAAGATTTTGATGTACGTGTATGAGTTTTTCTATAATTACTTGAAAAGTAAGTACGGCCAAACTGCAAGCTTATTTACACAGACACAGGCAATCTTCTCTTAGACATCCATGAAGAAGATGTCTACAAAGACATGGCAGAAGACACTGGCCTGTATGACACAAGTAACTATCCCTAAGACCACCCCCTTTACAGTGAAATAAATAAAAAGGTTCTGGGCAAGATAAAAGATGAGTGCAAATTAAATGAAGGACAATTAAGAAAGCAGTAGCTATCCAGCCAAAATGTACTCAATCTTGGAAGGAAACCAAAAAAAATATCACGAAAGCCAAAGGAGTAAAAAGAATGTGGTGGAAAAACAAGTAAGGCATGTGCACCACAAGGAAACACTTTTTGTGAAAAAGCAACTCTGGCACAGAATGAACATTCTTCGCAGCGAGGGTCACGAGATATATGGCATGCATGTGAATAAGATTCCACTCCTACCCTTTGATACAAAGCGTTGGGTTTTAAATGGTGTGCACATAGTGGCATACAGGCACAAAAATATTAAAGAAAGGCATTTGCAGGCGGAAGCTGTGTATTTGGCAGCACAACTGAGAGCTCTTCACAGATAAACTACACTTAAGCCTGTCAAACAAATAATAGATAACAGGCACATTCGGTTTAGTTACAGCTCTTTCAAGCTTGTAAACTTTCAAGCTTGTAAACTTTCCTGCCTTCAAGTTTGCCGGGTTGATACAAATATCTTACATTTACGAGAGAAGGAGCTTTTTTTGTTCAACCCAACATATTGTAAATCCTCTAGAACATTTTGTAGAGGGTTTGGAGGTGGCAGCCTTCTCTTCGATTGTGGTACATGTAGCTGGTGTTTTTCTGATAAGACTGGTCACCTCATTGTTCAGAGGCGCAACAACGTCTGGAAGCCTTTTGACCCACCCAGCTGACTGCTGGCCAAAAGGCAGGAGCATTTCCATGGCATACTGATGGCAGAACAAGCACTCAGCCATCGTGCGGTTGAACCATTCAACGATAGCTTGGTCTCTATGAATATAAGGGCACCATGATGAATACTGTAGTTGTTTTGTGGTTTTCCATCTCCTTCGTCGCACTTCCAATAAACTCACGCCTAGAAGTGACTGGAAGCAGCGGAGGCCACTTCAAATAACTGCACTTGTAATTGACTGAAAAGCTTTTGCAACTCCAGAAGAGTCTTTCAAGGTTAGAGGCTTGGCTTTGTTGTAACAGCTGGCCAGATCCGTAACAGTAAGGGCATATTTGTAAATCTTGCAGCGATGAGGCAGTTTGTCACTGGGTTGATAAGAATTAGCCCTAATCATATGGCCCCAAAAATATACATGTAACAACACACAATAACATATGCATTAAGGCATATCTAGTAATGTCCATTTACAGCATGTTTAAGTAGTTATTCACCTCCATAGGAAGTTAAACTAAGGCATGCTAATGTAATATACTGGTGTATGCTTTTCAATTTTAGTTGTAACCATTCCTTAAAGAAGTCTCAGATAGAGACAAAATGCGTCGGAAAAATAAATGAAAAGTTACAAAAACAACAGGCCTTCCTTTGTGCTGCTCACTAGCCTCCGTTGAAAAACTTTTGAAGCTAAAAGGAATTTTACAAGTGGATTCTCTTTTTTCTCCACAGTTCATTAGAATAGGTCATTTCATCTTAGTCTGGTCAATAAAAAGAGCACTTTTCACCTTCTTCGAGAAAAAATTGGACCCAACATGCGGTAGAACAAAGAGTTCTTTTCTGAAGAAAAAAAGGAAACAGCTCATTAACAGTTTCATTTTAGCACCCAAGAATGTTGTGGGTGACTGATTTCATTGACATCATTGCATGATCTTGCTGTTTCAAGGGGTAAAATTTACTTAAGCCTTATTTTGTAAAATTGTGTTGCACATCTTTATTTAGTTTTCAAAATAAAAACCAAATGGCTGGAAAGATTTGAAAAAAAAGAAGAAGGGGGTTTCCCTAAATGGGGCAGTTATGATTTTGTGCTCAGAAATTTCATTGACATCATTGCATGACTGAAGTTGGGCTAAAAATACCTTAATTCTATCACATGACTACCAGAGCGGGAGATCCCATGAGATAGCACAGCGCATGCGCAAGATCATTGCATAGCTTGCATTGCTAGCAAGATCACATCTTGGAGATTGTCGTAGGAATTTTGCTTGAAAGTATTGCTTAGCCCTACGCAGTAAGGCTCACATAAGCATACAGGGAGTCAACGTAGTTGACCCTATCCTAACCTACCTGTTCGCCAGTGATTACTGTTCGCACTTCAACGTAGTTGAAGTTAGGCGTCTTCCCGCCCAAACTTGAGCATGACGACGGAGGCGGGCAGCGCAAGTGAAGACGAACTGTTGAGAGAAAGTACACTGGGCCCTGCAGATGCAGGATCAATGTTCGCCGCTCTCCTCCAGGAGATGAAAAAGATGAATGAGAACATCTTGGCCATAAGTGAGCCCGGTGAATCTAGTGAAGGATCCCTTGAGAGCGACAACAATGCCTCGGAGTCACTCGACAAACTAGTAGCCGCGGTAACAGCTAGCGGGACATCGGGAACCAAACGTTCTGGCCGATATTGCTCGCGATCTAGATGTCAGTGAAAAAACTGGCCCAGCAGCCAGCGAAGGCCTGGCAGATATCGTAAACTCTCTTTTGAAAGAGAAGCTGCCAGACGAGAAGATTCAATCGAAGATTGATCTTTATCCTCGACCACAAAACGTGACCGGCCTCAGAACGCCACGTGTAAATCACCTAATATGGAACCAGATATCCGCAACGTCGAGGACAAACGACTCCAGAACCCAAAAATCACAGAATGCATTAGTGGCAGGCGTAGTCGCCATGCTAAAAGCCACAGACCTGGTCCTTCAGTCTGCACTGAAGGACAACAAAGATTTGGTGAAGTTCATGACTGACGCCATTGCGCTCACACTTCAAGGCCATCACAATTTGAACACCGCTCGCCGCCAAGAGATGAAGAATGACCTTAATAAAGACTGCGCAGCATTATGCAGTAGTTCACCCATCGACCAGACATACGAGTATCTCTTCGGAGACCTCTCCAAGTTGGCAAAATACATTACAGATGCCAATCGACTCACCAAAAAAGTGTGCCCCTCAGCCCCACAGCCTAGTCACAGCCGGGATAGAAGTAATCGTCTCGGCGGCAGAAAAATCTACGGACACATACCACAACAACAACCGCTATGCTCCCTATCGGGTGAGAAACAATTTTTTTATACAAAGGCCAGCCTCCTCGGGGCCGGAAAAAAGGGGACCACAAACAAACAATAAATAATGAGGTAAGCTCAAATGTTGTTCACGCGGGCAACCTGAGAGCATTTGTGCCCTTAAAACCCTTTTAGAAAAAGGTGTAATTAAACACTCACATCATGAACCTGGTGAATTCATATCTACAATTTTCCTCAGACCCAAATCTGATGGGACATTTCAAATGATTCTTAACCTTAAAGAGTTTAATAAAACAGTGGAGCACCATCCTTTTAAAAATGACACCCTTGACACAGTAACAAAAATGATTAAGCCAGGTTGTTATATGGCATCAGTGGACTTGAAGGATACCTACCACACAGAGCCTATACACCAAACGTCCACCAAAAGTTTTTGAAATTTGAATTTAAGGGTTGCCTCTTATTATACTTGCCTCCCAAATGGCCTCTCGAGTGCTCCACACATTTTTACAAAGTTGCTCAAGCCAGTTTATCCAACACTGCACAATCAAGGCCATATAAGCATGGGTTATATTGATGACTCCTATTTGCAAGGTGACACCAAGGATGAATGCAGGTGTAACATTGTTAGCACTGCAACTCTATTCACTGAACTAGGGTTCTACATTCACCCCAACAAATCCGTATTCATGCCCACTCAAACCCGGACATTCCTTGGTTTTATTCTTGACTCAGTAAAAATGACAATCTTACCAACTCCAGAAAAGGTAGAAAAGATTGTCAAAGCTTGTAGCCAGATGGTAAAGAAGGCAAAACCCCTTATTTTAGATGTAGCCAGGGTAATTGGCCTTATCATTTCAATGTTCCCAGGGGCAGAGTACGGACCTCTACACTACAGGGTACTCGAACACGATAAAACAAATGCACTGGCAGCTATTGCAGGGGATTTCAATGTGCCAATGAAATTGTCCAAGGCATCAATTCAGGGGATGCTTTGGTGGATTACCTATGCACCACAGGCTCAGAAGCACATCTCCTACCCCACACCCTCAATGGTTATCCAGACAGATGCATCAAAAAAGGGGTGGGGAGCAGTATTTGATAGACAGAAGATCGGGGGGAGGTGGACCCCATCTGAGGCTTTTAAGCACATTAACCTACTTGAACTGCAGGCAGCATTCTTTGGCCTTAAATCCTTTGCAGGTATACATACTCAGCTGCAACTAGACAACACTATGGCAGTTGCCTATGTGAATAACATGGGGGGTTCTAAATCCCTTGAATTAGACCAACCAGCTAAAGACCTCTGGGAATGGTCCATTTCTCGGGAAATATGGGTCTCTGCTGTTCATATTCCTGGAATATCCAATGTAGATGCAGATGAACAGTCACGCCATTTCAATGACAAGCATGAGTGGGCTCTGAACACAGGAGCTTTCCAGGAAATCATATCAAAATACCCTGAGCTCACTATAGACCTATTTGCTAGAAGGCTCAATGATAAGATTTGTACCTACTGTTCCTGGAAACCAGACCCAGGGTGCTCCTTTGTACATGTAGATGCCTTTTCACTAAATTGGAATAGTTTTAATTTTTATGCATTCCCACCCTTTAGCCTGATCCCATGGTGCCTCCAGAAAATCAACAAGGACAAAACAACAGGAATTCTCATTGTTCCGCTGTGGCCCAGCCAACCATGGTTTCCCTTTCTTCTCCAGCATCTTTACAAACCCCCATGGATCCTGAACCCAGACAAGAAGCTCCTTCAACACCCGGGACATCAGGAACCACACCCTCTGTGGAGAAAACTGAAATTGATAGTGTGTCCTGTCTCAGGAATTCCTTCACAAACTACAACATTTCTGGACATGTTGCCGACATCCTCATGGCATCCTGGCGATCCAGCACCCAAAACAGTACAAGACCTACATTGAACAGTGGCTCAAGTTTTGTGGTGAAAGGAAAAATCAATTGTTATTCACCACAAATCCGTGAAGCTTTAGATTTCCTGGCAGGCTTATATGACAAACACCTTAGCTACTCCACGCTGAACACTGCCCGATCAGCTCTCTCGTCAAGTTTACTCCTGGATACCAGTAGAAACTTTGGTTCACATCCACTTACAGTACGATTTATGAAAGGGGTTTTTGAAAAAAGAACACCCCACCCTAAGTGCAACAAAATATGGGATGTTTCATTGGTCTTAAATTATTTGACCATCTTGGACCCAATAGAAAAGTTGACATTGAAAGATCTGACACTCAAGCTGCTAATGTTACTCTTACTGGTCACAGGACGATACGATACGATAACTTTATTTATACACGGTATTTCCATCAGTTAATTAAGTTATCTTAGATCAAGATTTGTATATCGTGACAATGAAAGTGGACAAAGAGGACGATCAATACATTTGCTTAATATTGTGACCATGCACCTTAGTGATACCTCTTGTGTCTTCAATCTGACTAGTCACACAAAAACAAGTAAACCAGGACAACAAGCTTCAGCTATCACTATCCAGGAGTTCAAACAGGACTGCTGCATATGTCCCATAAAAACACTGATGGAATACTTGAAACGTACATACACTATCCAAGGTGATGAACAACAGTTGTTCACAAGTTTTGTTAAACCGCATAAATCAGTATCAAGAGATACAATCTCTAGATGGGCTAAAGTAGTGCTGCAAAGATCTGGAATTAACACAGAGCTGTTTACAAGCCACAGCACAAGAGCAGCCAGTGTTTCCAAAGCCAAGCAGAAGGATGTACCTCTGAATGAAATTTTATCCCAGGCTGGCTGGAGTATGGCTGATACATTCAGGAAATTCTATGACAAGCCCATTGTGTCAAGTAATGACAGCTATATTGAGAAATTAGACTTGAAAAGTTCCTTGTTACCCATTTATTACTCATTATAGGTTCATGATACAATTCATGCAAATCGTTTCTCTTGCTACTGTTTGTTCCATTGTGAGACTACATATAGAAGCGCATTTATGTACCTTCACCTCCAGTCTTTTCATTTGCATGTGGGTGTTTTAAAGTCTCATGGGATCTCTCCCGCTCTGGTAGTCATGTGATAGAATTGGAAGATTAAATGAGACTTACCTGTAAATTGAAGTTTGATTGAGATTCAATCACATGCTGAACAGAGCGAGGAGATCACATGCCCATGCACCCTCTCTATTGTTCCTCTGTGGGGTGCCTTGGGGTGTATTCCCTTCTCACACCCACCCTTTGAAGAATGATCTTGCGCGTGTTTTTAGCCGCTAAAATGCATTAGCAATCAAGCATTCAACAGGTGAGAATGATGTAATAGTTGATCGAGTTGATGAAAGTAATTTCAGATGTTCTTTACGTCTTTTCCGAAATTTCGTGGTTAACGATCTAATAGAGCGAACTTTCCCTCAAAATTTCATGACTCGTTAGCGTCCACCGCGAATTATCGTTTGAAAGTTCGGGAAGAATAAAACAATAGGTGTCTTGAATGTGCGCGGAAAAGTCGCGGAAATTTCGTTTGAAGCGAAATTTCTTCAAAAAGCCATGAAAAGCCAAGAAATTCCGCAAACTTCGCTTGCATTACTTTTGCACAATACTGTAGCTGTTTAATTTTATATTATTTTTAACAAATCCCAAAGAACCTGTTTATTAACAACCTCTTTAAATTCTTGAAGCCAACTTGTAATATTTGCATCAAGAAGATCATGATAATTAATAATTGTTGTCATTCAATAAGGTAGAATTAAATTTCCAAAACAGAGGGGAGTTGTACTGTCTTGCTGGTACAGCTAACGAGCACTACTAAAACAAAGCAGCCTGGTTACCTGGTTAGGGACTAAAGCCATCTTTCTACAGTAAATGACCTTCTAGGGTTGGTGACTGATAATAGGCCTTATGCGTGATTACGTCACATTCTCAAAATTCACCACCAAGCCTCGTTTGGGCGACATTTTCTCAATCTTTCGTTGCCTTCGTGTTGTTTTCACACGGGTATTCTTTTCATCTTTACTGCTGTGGGAATTGTCTCATGATAAAATTTACATTTTGCGTTATCAAAACGAGGCTTGGTGGTGATTTTTGCTAGTCTGATGTCATCACACATAAGGGCTATTCCATAACATGACCTCTTATACCAGAATGTGTATAAAGCAAGGTGTGTTCTTGGCTTCAGAAGTGTCACTGGGTTAACAGCCACAATTACTCCTAACGATTAACCACTACTGGTAAAATGTTTTGGTTCCAAATTGTGTGTCATTTGTTCACTTTATAGGAATTAAAACTAACGACATGTATGTAACGTTATTTGGGGTCAAGAACTAGCAAAACAGAACTTTGTGAGAAGGTTTGTATGGTTAACTGGTTATATGGCTAATTTAAATACAGGTAGAGAGGGTAGTTACATAATTAACCTATCACCTCCGGCAGATGGTTAACCACATTTCAAGTGGCAAACTTATTCGTCGTAGCTCTCACTGTGATAACAACATCAGATTGTTGAACAGTAGATTATAAATAGAAAAGATAATTCAAGGGCAAGCGGCAGTAAATTGTCAAATTTACATTTGAATATTTTCTTAGAAGCAAGACTTAGGGCTAGGGTTGATTCTGCAATGAATTCATCAATTAGAATTCCCTGGTTTTAATAGTACTTAACAACTGAACTATGTACTCCTGCCAACAAGCGTACTACACTGGCTTTTCAGGACTTTAACATCGAAGCAGCAGATAATACATGTAGCAAACATAACAAATCCTTAGTGAAGGTTAAAAACAACATTTCACCCTTAGACTTTACGACAGCTCACCCTTAATTTGGCTTTTTTTTCTTTGAAGGAGAAGCAGAAATACCATTTAATTTGGTAGTGCTTTTTCCAGTACATGATCATACAAAGTAATATATCAAATAGCTACTATGAGATGCTCAGGGGGTAAATTAGTATGTATTTGTCCCCTGGGCATCCCATAATTGCTGTTTGAAACAATAGAATTTAAAATGGCCACCATATTGGTAAAGGTCCAGGGTCCAAGTGTCTTTTGACATGTCTCATGGCACCTTTATTCTTGAGACAACAAATTATTGTCACAGTTTAAACCATCATATTTATTTATTAAATCCATTATATTAATAGTTCTCTTCTGATAAAATGTAAACAATCTACATGTAGATAAATACTTTGCTAATGCTAATAAACACTTCTTAGCATCTGAATGGTTGCATGACTGTGGCTCTTAAAATATTGTGCAACGCTTATCCTTTTTTCCTCTCTTGTGCTACTTTTCTTCAACAAATTTAAGACTAGGAACTTCTTTGAAATAGAAAATACAAGTGCTCAAAACTAAGGATTCAGAAGACACTGCAATAGCAAGCGACTTCAAGTGTTTACTTGACATTCATATCGATCATTGTCGCGTGTCAGCAGCTGTTGAATTAATTTAATACTTAGCTAAAAGAAAGTAGGTTATATTTTATTGATTTTCACTCACCGCCGCTTTTCTGATGCTTTACTTGAAAACCAAATTCTAATAGACCTTTCTGGCATTTTGCATGTGTGGACGACATTTTGTAAACATTTCTCAATGGATTATGGGGGGTTTCCCCTGGCCGCAAGAGGAATGGAAAAAAAAAACATGGTGGACTTCGTTTCGAGGGGTGAATTAGCAAAAACAAGCTGCATTGCTTCAATAAATTATGCATTTTCAAAGCAGTAAGATCTAGATATCTTCACAGCATTGGTTGGAAGGGGAAAGCAATATTTTCCCATAAACGCGATGGGATTTCACCTTTGAACAGACGAACATTTGTTGCATAATTTCGGAAATATTTCATTGAAACAGCCGGTAACATTTACTTGAACAGCGGGTAAAAATAACCGGTTACCGGCTCTTAACAAGAACCCCGAGGTCTATTGCTTTATGATACATGTAAATCTGAAACACCTGAGGATTACATCCACACATGCTGCTTAATCCTACTCACTATCTATTCTGTTGCAGATACTGCGTAGCCTAGAGCGTGCAGTTGTTATCAAAATCACGGCCTATTCTTTGCGTTTTTCGAAGTGCCTATGAAAAGCATTTAGATAAAGTTTTGAATGACTATTAGATTTATACTAAAGCAATTAGATTACCCTTTTGATTTCTATGTGTAACAGTTGACCCAGGCTGCACCCTCGATAGAAATCTCGGGTTCATAATCTAACTGTTTAATAGTTCAGCAAAATATTAGCTTCCTAGAAAACTGTGCTTGAAAAAAATTGCCAATAATTTTGATTTCTGAGGAAAAGTATGGTTGGGTGGATTCCCTGGTGTAGAAATTTCTATTTCAACCTGTCAAAACTCACAAATTGTTTTCAATAGTGAGGAATGGTTTCTCGGCATAGAACTCCTTACACTCAGGTCTTTCAGACTGCATATTTTTTTGCTTGAAATAAGACACTTTATATCAAGCTTATGTTTTATGTCGTCATTTGTGACATCATCATTTACGAATTCTGTGTCAGTCTTGATATCAAAACAAATATGTCAACAACACAAGTAGATATGCCAAGTGTTGTGATGAAATTTAGAAAATAACCCAAAACATACGCAAGCTGATTGGTTTAAAACTGTGTTTCTATTTAACAAATAGATTCCATGTTGCCATGCATCTGTCCAGTAATAGATCACAGATGTGATCTATTACTGAGCAGATGCACGGCAACATGGAATCTATTTGTTTTATATAATAATGAAACAAATTACTACAGATAGTAAGCCTTTCAGTTTTATTTCAAAATCTTTCAGCGAAAGCAGGCCTTTGCCCACTTTGGCGAACACGAAAAAAGCCATTTGACGCAATCTGTTGTCTATGTTGTAGTTCAGTTTTACCTTTGGTACAATTTTTTTCTGAACCAGTACAAAATTTCTTAAACTGGTTCATTTTTTTTCAAACCAGTTTAATTTTTAATTTGGAGCAAGATGTGAGCTTGTGTCTTAGTAATTTGGGTTAAGCACTCAGGTTAATGATTAGGCCTAAGCACTTGTTTAGAATGGTTAGCTTTGATGTTAGGCTGGGTCAACTGTGCATGTTACTTAGTGATTTGGGTTGAGCTCCCAGGTTACAGGGTTATTTTTTATTAGTTAGTTTACAGACAAATTAAATATAAATAATTGACAGGACAAATTATAGAAAACATATGCATAAATTAAAAATATAACAAAACATTGACAATATAATTAATAAACTACTCTAAAACAATATAAAGCTAAAACTAACACGGATGTTAACTGTTTGTATAATTGCTAAAGTAAATGAATGTGGGTTAGTAATGACTTTCTCTATCGTGCTACATTAAAAAGGGGCGGCAATGGTAGTGGCTAAATTGCTGACACGAAATCTTTTATAACTAAACACGGCCATTTATCATTAAAAAACCTAGCGGTTTTGTTTTTCACTGCAATGTATCTTTCAGTCAAAATGTTTTCTCCAGGTTACTGATTACAACTAACCACGTATTTGGAACTGGTAGCTTCTTAGTAATCAAGATTAGGGTTAGGGTTAGAATAAATAATAAGGTTGGAATAAATTATAATTTATATTTACCTATGAATAAATTAAATTTTTATGAGAGGAGACTGGGCTGATAAACTGATAATTAAAAGAAATATGAGGGCCTTTGCATCCAGTGCTTTCGTGGTCAAGTGGTAATGCAAGTGGGAAAGCAGTTCTACCAAGAGGTTAGCGGTTCAAATCCTGGTGAGTACGAGGTAAAAAGGAAAAAAAGTAAAACCTGCTGTTAATTAGTATTCATACTTAATGGGGATTGGGAGGAAGGCATAGGGTAGCTGGGGGATTGGGAGGAAGGGGTAGGGTAGCTGGGGGATAGAATAAATCAGGAGGGAACTCGTTGAGAATAGGAGAATAGGAGAATAGGATTAAGGAAAGTAAAGACAGATTTTCCCCTTTTGGATAGTTGATAAATAAACTAGTTTGAAAAAATTTAACCCAGTTTGAAAAATTTAAACCAGTTCAAAATATTTCGTACTGGTTCGGAAACAAATTGTACCAAAGGTAAAACTGAACTACAACATCTATACAAAATGAAGCAATCTCATCGGTTACTATGCGTAGCAAAGAATTGTGATTGGTCCATGAAAATCACGCCACTTGGATGTTGCCTTGAATATTGCAGGAGTTGAAAAAATACGCTCGGAAAACTTGCGATTGCGGTCAACCCGGAGGCCATTCGATCCAAGTTTTGAACGCAAAAGAGCGCCAGTGACGGTGGAAATCTGTGTCCTCTGTGGTCGGTGATTCTCAAATCAGTTTGAAATAGTGTCAGAGACACCATTTAGCTGCGATACAGTTGGCCGTGAGCTGTAGTTTGCTCGCTGCTGTACCCTGAAACGGACTGGAACATTCGCATCGGAAAACAAGGTTATGTGTTTATTTTGATGTTTGATGTTTTGCAATTCCCGACATCAATCAGTGTGTCAACAATTATTTTGAGACTGAGAAAAGTTGAATTTATTAAATTAATTAATGTCACAAAAGTTTTGTTTATTGGGTTTGTTAAATTCGAGAAAAAGTAAAGGTTTTCGGCATACCAATCTCGCTCGACTACCGACTGCTCAAGTATTTTTCTGAGCCATTTTCTAAAAGAGAAACGGCTTTATCTTTCTTCTTCCTGCTGGACTATGCTTCTCATTCCTGTCCAATGACTCTACAATACTTTTTTTGTACACATCTTTTGCTCAATCATGTAAAATATTATCTAAATTCTCAAAACTTTCCGCCATTTTAAAACACAGAGGGAAGAGCTTTTTAATGATGACATTAATCGTGCATCTGTTCTCTAATAGATCATAGGCGAGAAGCAATCAAAATGCGAGAATAACTTGGGTTATTATATAAAACTCGATAGAAACACGACACATGTTTTCTATTTCTTAAATAATATACAGCATGCAAAATTAGCCTTATGACTAATATTCAGGCCACCGTGAGCTTCCCATTATACCGGAGCTGTAGCCACTGAGCTAAACAGGAACAAGATCTGGATTGCATTGAAGAGTACGCTATACTATACTATACTATGGTATGATTGTATACTACTGTACGTCACTTGTAGTCTAGTGTAGCGTCTAATGCACATATAAACTCACCAGTTTTTCCCCATCCTCATCCTCTATGCAACAATGTTTCAAACCATCATTTTCCATTTTGACGTTTTGCACATGGCTTATCGGCATGCATTTACGGATAAGTCCGGAAGGACACTAGGCATGATCGGCGATATACGTGCTCCTTCGCCCTGATACAGTGTTATCAACAAAATTTAAAGAGCACTTGGGGTAAAGTACATTTTTTTAGATCTTTACATCACACTATTTCTTGGTCCGTTCAATATGCTATGTATGCAAGAATCAAATGTCCCGGCGCTCTCTCTTCGCTCATGACCAGTCTCTCACACATCGCGGTCGTTCTCAAAGTTTCGTTGCCTGGCTAAATATTAGTCTCCTCCGCAGCCGTTTTTTGACTTTTAAGGAAAATTGTGAAATCCAAGATGGAGGGTCAAATGACATCTTTGACGTCATAACGTTAACGTCATCAACAAAAATGGTATCACCTTGCAGAGCAAGCTTAGGGCTATCTAATCTGTTTAAATTTATTGTTTTGTGCTTTAACAGAACGAAAGCCCAGCGGCGGGGCTCCATCAACCTCCCTTCCCCCATCCTTGTACTACGGCGAGGGTATGAATTGGGTTAATTCGCTATTAAAAGCGGTTTCAAAAAATGCTCCCAAGAGGTTGAAGCTCTCTGTACGACGTTATAAGCTGCTGGACAATCTGAACTGGAACTTGAGAAGTGCTCAGATCGACAAGTACAATGAGGACGCCATCTGAGCTCAGTCCGAGCCATATGTGCGGGGCCTAAGACCAAGAAACATCACACCGACCCCAGGCGACCCAGGTTGTTTACCATTTACTCGGAAAAACCGGTTGGTCGACAGTTGTAGTTGTAAATGGGTCGCGTCAATCCCGAATAGAAATTTCCACGGGGATGCGCTCGTTCCATTACCACGACTTTTTCCCGGAAGGAATCCCAAAAGGTGATCCAAGCCAAAAGCCTGGAACTAGTAAAAATGAGCAAATGGAACGCACACTTTCCATTCGGAAATTCCGTTTGGGAATTTTTTTTAGTCTACCATTCAAGAAATCACGTCTTCCCAATAAAATTTCCGTTCGGGGAGACAAAATCGATCTTTTCATTTACATCCCATTTGGGTAAATGGTAAACAACCCCGGAAAATACAGTAACCAGAAGTTTTTGAAACAGGCCAAGTAAAAAGAAGTATACTCAAAACGAAATTACGTCATTTCGTGAAGGTCAGACGACGGAGTGGCGCGAGATCGCGGCTATACTCCAGCTTGGTTTATAGCGTACTCCTTTGAAGTTAAGATCAATGACACCTGTGAAAACAAGGTATACGTTGACCAGTATATATGAATTTCGAGTACAGTAATTTACTTGTCAAATTGGATTCTTAGCCTGTTGACTGCGAATTATCTTCGCATTTTGATTTGTCTTTACTTACCAGTACAGTATATGACCACTTGGAGGACAGACTCATAGATGACGTCATTAACATTTTTTGTATCTTTATTATGCAAAACAAAAAGGTACTACAGTGGAATCCCGGTTTCTCGAACCTCCAGGGGAAACGCAAATTGGTTCGAGAAATCGGGGGTAAAATTACAGTGTTTGACTGAGGAGAGGGAACGACGTTTGGTTCTAGTTATAGGGAGGTTCGAAAAAATGAGGGTTCGAGAAATCGGCGGGATTCCTCTGTATGTTACCTTGCGTCTGTTCAGTAACTGATCACAAAAGATCACATCAATGACACACACGAAATTCAAAAATAACTTTATCTAGAATTATAACAGTTTTTGTTGTTACTGCAATTTGAGTGCGTTTTTTTTTTCTGATTTCACTCACCATTTAAGCATTGTGTTTTCTTTTCGTTCAAGAAGGTCAGCTTGCAACAATTGGGTTATCGCGAAACAGGAGCCCACGCGCCGGAGGCTGATGGAGCAGCAAGAGCTGATCATCCTACTAAAGCAGTGATGCATTAAAAACGTCAGTTGGCAGGCAAATGCAAAAATTAGCATTTCAAAACAATAGTAAACTGTGATGTTCAATTGCATTAATTGCATTAATTGAGGCATGTGTTGCGGTTCTATTGCTTGAAGAGAAAGCTTGGAAAGAACACTGAACGTCCCGCTGGCGATGGAACTGGTTAAAAATTCCTCGGTGTCGGAAAGAAGAACAAGTTTTGTAAGTACACAATCCACTTAAATCTGCAGGGTTTTCATGATCCATCGTCTGTTGACGTGGCTTAATATAGATAACAATCAGTGCAATGTCATTTGTTAAAAGTGCTCCTTCGGGCCAGTGAAAACGTGTCTTATAAAGGTCGCCCTAAAGTTACAGTTTAATTAAATGAGCTCTGTACTCTTCGTACCCAAAACATTGTTCAGATAAGAACCTAGATCTTGAACGTAAACTTGCATTTCTCCTTTAAATTGGCGTTCTTCAAATTTATGAAAACGGCTGGCAAGCGAAACTTGATATAAAACGTAACATGCTGGGAATGATTTGCATCTCAATAATTCATAAAGAACTTTAGTGTATTGTCGCCTGCTAACTCTAGTCGCTGTCGTTTTCCTCCCAGCACGGATTAAATTGTTTATTCAAGATCTCAACATCTATTTAGATTTGCGACTCAGAGAATAACTGCTTGGACTTCCATTGAATTTGTCCCAAAGAAGTTGTCCAAGGTACAACAGTACTACAAAATTCTTTCACCATTTGGTTGAGAATTAGTGAAAGCTGGTAAATTATATTACTGTGTGTAAATTAATATCTAGAGTTAGTGTCGAATTTTCTTAGCTTGGGTGCAAATAGTTTTAACACATAAATTATCGATGGGCCTCAGACCGGAAAATAATACATTTAAAAGGCTTTCAATATTACAGAAATTTTACACAATAGACCGCATATCAGTCATTCTTGTAATGAAAACATAATGAATTTGAATTGACTGAATTATTTGTCGTGCTATGCTCATAGTCGAGACACCTTAATTTTACCGTTCACAATTAAAACGTTTTTGAAAACAAATTATGGAAAACTGCCCGAAGCCTTAATTTTACTCCGATCAAATTAAGGCAATAAATTTTATCAGTATGTTCCCCCCAAGCGACCTTCGTAATTTAAGTAATCTGACTAGTCGGCATGTCTTATAACATTTCATAACATTTCTACTTTCCAAGAAGTAAACTGTGCCAGGTCCACTCAATGTACTAAATGACATTTGGTGAGAATACTGTTGGCACAAAATCGGACCACCTTACCGATAATACCGTACTCATTGCTAATCAGCAGTGTTCATTATACCAGCCAAACTAGTCCACGATGAAAAGGAGAATTCTGATTGGTTCCCTTACCACCGTTTTCCTTGATACGCGACTTTCGAAATCAAACCACCCGCGGAAACATTTCCAAAATTTCCGTCAATCATACATGATATCGACAGATCGGATCGAAATCCACCAATCACAGCCCGCTAACATGACGTAGTCACACTAGTGGCTGTGATTGGTGGATTTCGATCCGATCTGTCGATAACACGCAAGACTGACGGAAATTTTGGAAACGTTTCCGCGGGTGTTTTGATTTCGAAAGTCGCGTATCAAGGAAAACGGTGGTAGTAGTTGGAATTTAACCACACGGATAGCTAAGCTAAGGCCCTGTTTACAAGCAGGTAGGGTAACCCTACTGCCAGGGTAACCCTAGCAAGAGGGTTAAAAGATAGCCCGGGTTTACAAGCAAAATTTTCAGGTAGAGTAACCCTGCTGCCCGAGACAACTTTACGCTTGTTACGCTTCGGTAACCTTGCAAGTAAAGCACGAACAGATAACAAAACTGGAAAATAATTTATTTCCAAAGCAAAATTATGACAAACTGTGAAAGAACTTGATGTTTTCTGGGTCATAATTCGCTGATTTTGTCGGTATTGTGATCATTATTTGCTTTTGGGAGCCAAAATAGAGATAGCCCGGGTAGGCGGGTTAACCCTACCTGGAGTGTTTACAAGGGAAAAAGTTAACCCGCTTGCTAGGGTAACCCTAGCACGCAGATAGGGTAACCCTCCTACCCGGGTAACCCTGGCCGCCTTGTAAACACGACGAAGAGAATAAAAACAAATGTGTGCGTGCTAGGGTAACCCGCTTGCTAGGGTAACCCGCCTGCTAGGGTAACCCTCTCTCCTTGTAAACAGGGCCTAAGATGGACCTATCATCTATCAATCAATTAATTGCACAAAACTAACCATTTTTGTCGAGTAGAAATCTTTTAACCTTCATGTTTTGGAGGACAATTTTAGTTAAAAGTTCACAAAAGCGACACAGGAACGACAATAAATGCTTACCTTTCACGTGCCCGCTAACCGAAAATATATCGTGGTAAAAGCTACTAATTAATATTGTCCGTTTCGGAGAATATTGGTTTCGATCTTTTTTCCTTTTGCGAGTGTGGCTCGGTCCATAAACGTGCGGAAAAAAATCGACCAATATTTGTCTAATAGGAACCATACGCTGGTTCCATAACTATACCTGAGCCGACGGAGTACGGTGAAGTCCAAAAGGATCCTTTTGAGATTCCCAGTCCAAACCTCGGCATATAGACAGCATACAAGTTAAAATGGTCAGAGGATGGACAACTTTTGGACTAAAAAATTTAAAAATTTAATTTAAAACGTTTCGGTCATTTACGACCTTCGTCAGTTTACAGCAAGTGAGATTGGTCTAAGAAAAATATCTTAAAAAGAGTATACAACTGGTCCACTGAGTATTACATAACGTTTGCATGCAGGATAACAATACTATTGAATTCAGATATCTAAATAGTCCCTAGTGTAGAAGAACAGAACTAATAGTTTTGAGTAGTAAGGTGGTAATATCACTCCGAGGGGTTTTTCCATAGAAAGTCACGCATCAAGTAAACAAAAAATGCGTGAAAATGTATATATATCACGTAACATGCCAAAGCAAAGCTTACAAAATCCCTGTTCCGTGTCAATGAATGACAACGGATTTTTTTGACAAACAACAAAATCCTAAATTGGAGCCATTGAACAAGTAAGTTGTAACAACATCTGCAATTAGAAGCCTTTGAGTAAATTCAACGCTCGTTGGAATAACATTATCCTGGGACAAGGCCTAACATAATAATACATTGATTACGAATAAAATAATCAAAACAAAACAATTCCCGTTTGTCGAGCGGTGGTTTAATTATATTGTTGATAATGACATTATGGCAACGTCGAAACGTCGTCGATTTTAAATCAGCTTTTTCGCTTTTTAAATCTTAGAATGTTTTGAAGAAACGTGCTGCCGCAATTTTTTATAGTCAAATGTTTTGTTTTTGGAGTGGAATTCTTGCCTTTTGTTCAAGCCAAATGGTGCTAGGGTGAACAATTGCGCACTGCAATATGCCTCTTTAGTAATTAGGAGCTTGTCTAAATTCGGAGAGTCATCTGAAACCACCACTTGATCAAGACATTGAAAATGTAAATATATATATATTTGTCATGATCATAAATAGCCAGTTGAGCGTAATTTAGAATATTTATTAAAATGCTGATTTCTTCCTTCTTGTTTTGAACGCACTATTTTGACACCTATGGACAACTGAAGTGGCAGCTGCTGTTTGCTTGAACGCTGCTCGTTCACTTCAGTTCTTAAACTTTGACATCTCGCTGTTGTCGGTAGATTAATTTTTGAGATACTTTTTCTGATCATGCATGTTTTAGTTGGGTTAACTTTGTTTTATTTCGTTGTTTTATTTTCTGGTGTATCTTAATACCGAAACTTTTAAGTTTCAACCTAAACATCGCAAGTGCGCAGCTCATGACATTGTCCCTTGGTGATCTGGCACAAAAAAAAAAGCAAAAACCAAGAAGACACCAGGTGATGTTGTGCATGTGGCACTGTTATTGGCTAAATTACGCAAAGAAATGCAGTTCGTGTTTATGCAACTGGAGCTCGTATTTCATTATACCGTGTTCAAAGACATTACATGACAGTAGGTGCATGTTATAAAGGAAGCAAGTAGCTGATGACTCTAATGTTTTATATATTTTTTTGATCAATGGTAAACAGTAAACTCTCCAAGAGTTGACATTGGTTCTTGGGGCCATTTGATATAACACTGGTTGTTACTTTGGTTGGCAGCCACAAGGCTTCAGCTTTTGTGAGGCTAAAAAACCCCTGCACTCTTGGAATGTTGAAAGCTGTAGCAAATTATCGAAGCGAGTTTTTATCTCTGCAAAAGATGGTCGTGTCGTCGATGTACTGACGTAATTTAATTTCTCTGCCTTAGAAACCTCAGAAGAAGGCATCAGTAGAGGCTAAAAGTATTTCGACTGCAAGAACTACCAAGTCTAGCTGCGAAACTTGTCTTACATTACGCAGGGGTTGAAAAAGGGACAAGAAAACGTAACTAGACATGATAAAATATTTAACAAGGCAATTTTTCAAAAATGGCTAAAAAAAAGAAAAAAACTTAACGTTTTGGACATAATCATGATGTCATCTTCAAGGTACTACTAATTCCCGATTGGCACAGTTTGCCACGTAACAGTGAATTTGTTTGTTCAAGCTGGGTTGCCATTGTTGGATCATTAGGTCTTTTTGGATTCTTCGCTTGTGAAAAGATTGGGCCGTGCAGAGTATGCGCCAACCATAAGAATGTTACTTTGTTCTGCGACGACTACTAAGTCATTGTTTTGATCAGTGGGGATTGTGTTTAAAGAACTTGGCCAATCCAAACCATGATTTTCAAGATGTAAAAAAAAGTGTTTTGAGAACCTTGACCAGTATGCGGGAAGATGCAGAACACAGGTGTTACAACTCATGCCAGTCATGTTTCGTATTCTTTACCCAACTAACTGAAATACAGTAACGTGTTCTTCTGAATCGCCGTTAGCACTTCTTTATCGACTTACCATAGTTTGGATTGGCTAAAATCTTTTGATTAACTAGAACTGTTAACACAAAGACATTTGGACTGCAGGCCATTCAGTGTTTTGATGACCTTGACCAGTTACTGGTCATATAGCCACAATGAGGTTTGTTTTACATTTTTGAAGCTTATGCGCTTAACAGCACGTATTAACAGGCTTGCTTTGTGAATTGGTTTTGTACGGAACTGACTATGATATATTAATCATGAAAATTGATTATAATCGATTCGGGGCATTTTTTAAAGATTTTATAATCCTAACCCTCTGAATTATTTTACCCGTTACTTGTTTTCTCGTTGCTCTGTTACTCGTTACTCGCTACTGCGTTACTCTGTTTAAGTTAGTAACACCGAATGCTCCGTATCAAACAACGGGTGACAAATTGGTTGCTCGGTGCACGCACTATAAAACAATTTCACCTGTGGACACGTGTACACGTTGTGAACCTTTTCTTTCGATTAAAATAACAGACCATTATGCTTTGCAGGCTCCAATTTGGTTTTGATTACGTCGTTCAAAGAAACCGGTAGACTGCAGCATGTAAATCCTTGCGTCATTTATATTGAGGCAAAAACCTTGTAGCCATCAACAGCTTTAACAGCTAAGTCATGAAATGAAACCGACCAACGGAGCGATTGTTAAATGATAGTGTACTACGTATCCAAGAATGGGGAAAACTGGCCTGTTGAAAAACAGTAGATAGAGAGTAGATACAGAAAGCACAGCAAGCTGTAATGAAGAAGGTGCAAAATAAGATACAGGTATTTATATGTTAACACAGAATAAGGCTGCTTGTGTTATCATCATCTTAGCAATCCGTTTTTCGTCCACTATTTTGTATCTTTTTTACAAAACCCCTTTATACATTTTTCATATGGGAAACAGATTTAAATATCACATAACCCATAGGTGACCCATAAAACATACGTTCACGATCTTCTAGGCGAAACTGCCCATGTATTTAATTTCTTCTGTTCTGGTATGTTATAACAGTAGTTGGCTAAATAATACTTTATATTTTACAATTATTGCACTTTATTTCATTTATTTATTTCTTTTTTCACAGCGTGATGAGCAACTATCGCCCGTGTCGGAAAAATTGCTGGTAGCGACACAACCGAAAAAGGTCGAGAACTCCAACAAACGGCTCACGAAACGAGAAAAGCTCTTAGTTGGCTTTATAACATTCCTGCTGTCTGTGTTCGTTCTCTTGGCAGTTGTCTTCGGCTCTCTTTATATGCAAGTCCGTTCAAACTCGCCAATACAAGAGGGGTCAACAAAGGCGTTACATCAAAGCGTTTACCCATGCGTGACGAAGGATTGCGTTATCACATCAACAGGTAACGCAGTCAGAGTACTCTTTTAAGTTTTTTATAGACTGGGAGCAAAAGAGAGACTGCTCGCAGTTAGCCTCCTTTGCAGACGCTCTTTGGGCTGATCACGCAATCTTCCTCCCCTCGAAGATTGCGTGATGAGCCCAAAGAGCGTCTGCCTAGGAGGCTATCTCACAGTCTGAGACTGTTTTAGAATGTTGAGCTCTTCAATATACAAAAGTACAATATAGAGGGCACGGGATCGGTCCCCGGCAGTCTTTCATTTGTTTTCCTTTCAGTCCTTCCTTGCGTAGGTAAGCACACCCAAGGAGCTGTAACCTGCCGTTGTCTTATAGTCCAGAACGCAAAGAGATCGAAAGTCCAAACAGTAAAAGAGGAAAAGCGAAAACCTGAAAATAAGAAGTGCTACAGGTGTGGAGAAAACTACCCTCATAAAGGACAGATAAGATAAGATAAGACTTTATTGAACACTCCCCTGAGGGGCTTTTCGGTGATCAATACATCGTGTTTAAAATGAAAGATAATATAAAAATTAAAATATATATAATATAAGAACAGTCCATAAAAGGTAAAAAATTACTAATCGAAAGTCTATAAATACCTAAGTGTCTCGTAATATATGCTTAAGTTTACGCTTAAAAACCTCGTGATTTTTACTAAGTTTAAGATCTTTATCTAAGCTGTTCCATAAACTGACAGCTCTGTACTGGAAGGACCGCTGACCGGCGGCTGTTCTAAATAAAGGGATATTTAACTGTTGTGAATTCCGTGTCACGCGACCGGAAGCTTGGCCTCTGGTAACTAGCTTGGATCTAAGGTAGTCTGGGGCGCAACCTGTCATACATTTGAAAGTAAAAACAGCGTCTCTTAGGTAAAGTTGCTGTGTACCAGTTAGCCAGCGTAAGTCCCGTAGCACTGGAGTAATGTGATCGAATTTTCAAGGACGACCTTGCCCTGCACTGAATGAAACTTGCAAGCACTGTCACAAGAAAGGCCATTTAGCAAAAGTATGCAGACGCAGATCAAATTCCAAGAAAGTCAATGGAAAAGATGATGATGAATCCACCGATGAAGGATACACCTACCGAATCACTCTCCATTCGATGCGTGACAAAATACAACCGCTAACTGAAATCACCATTGGAGACATGACAGTGACATGTCTAATTGACTCAGGGGCGGGAGTGAATGTCATTGACACATGTTCTTGCAATCGATTGAAAAAGATGCACATTCAACTTACCTCGAAAAGGATCTATGACTACAGATTTACCAAGCCCTTACCAGTGGTTGGCAAGTTTGAAGCCGAAATCAAGTCGAGCGTGACCAGTAAATCGACGGTCACGCAATTCTGTGTTGTGGATGGATGTGATGGAAATTTGATAGGATACGAGAAGGCGATTGATCTTGGACTGCTACACATAATAAACAGTGTGTCGACACCCAAAGTCGATAACATCATCAAGGATTACAAAGATTGCTTTGAGGGGCTGGGAAAGATGAAAGGCAAACCTGCAAAACTACATGTTAATGACAGCTTAAAACCACTGGCCCAGAAGTACCGCAGACTACCGTTTCACATCCGTGACCAAGTGGAGGCTGAGCTAAAAAATTTAGAGGAACTTGACATCATAGAAAGAGCTGAAGGTCCAACTCCCTGGGTTCCTCCAATAGTGGAGGTGCGGTGGCCTCATGGTTAGTGCGCTCGACTCCGGAGCGAGCGCTCCAGGTTCGAGCCCTGGCCGGGGACATTGCGTTGTGTTCTTAGGCAAGACACTTTACTCTCACAGTGCCTCTCTCCACCCAGGTGTATAAATGGGTACCGGCGAATGTAATGCTGGGGGTAACCCTGCGATGGACTTGCATCCCAGAAATAGAAATATTCCTAGTCGCTTCATGCTACGGAAACCGGGATAAGCTCCGGACTGATGGGCCACTTGGCTCGTATGCAGACTTTACCTTTTTACCTTACCAAAGAAGACAGGAATACGCATTTGTGTTGATATGAAGACGGCTAATCAGGCTATAGAGCGCGAGCGACATACTGTACCCATTGTCGAAAACCTGATCGTTGATCTGAATGGAGCCACTGTTTTCAGCAAGATAGACTTAAACCAAGGATATCACCAACTTAAACTGGCCGAAGACTCCCGAAGCATTACCGTGTTTGCCACTCACGTTGGCTTATTTCGTTATAAACGACTGAGGTTTGGAATAACTCAGCAGCTGAAATCTTTCAGAAATCCATTGAAGAAGTGCTGCAAGGAATTGAAAATGTTACGAACATATCAGATGACATAATAGTATTTGGCAAGAGCCAGGCCGACCATGATGCTGCTTTGCAAGCTGTTCTTCGGAAAATGAGAGAAAACAATCTCACTGCAAACTCTGCCAAGCGCAGTTTCCTCGGTTTGGCACAATAGCTCGCACGTTTTATAAAGGACTTTGCGTCCATCTCTGCACCAATCCGTCAACTTACACATCGGAATGCTAAGTGGGGGTGGGGACCAGAACAACAACATGCATTTGACTGCCTCAAAGCTCGCATGGCAACTCCAGAAGTCATGAAGTATTTCAACCCTTCACTCAAAACAGAGCTAATTGTTGATGCCAGTCCAGTTGGACTGGGAGCAATTCTCACACAAGTCACAGCAGACGGAGGAACAAACATTGTAGCGTATGCCAGCCGCTCACTCACTGATTGCGAAAGTCGCTACAGTCAAACCGAAAGAGAAGCTCTCGCAGTGGTCTGGGGAATTGAACACTTTCACCTGTACCTCTATGGGTCATCCTTTCAAATCATCACAGATCACAAGTCCTTAAGAAACGATCACTTGCAAAGTGACAGCGAAACTTGAGAGGTTGCAGCTACGCCTTCAGCCATACAAAACCAATGTTGTTTACAAGCCAGGGGCAAACAATCCAGCTGATTACATGAGTCATCATCCAGATCCCAAACAATCGCAAGCTTCCGATCATTTATCAAGAGTTGACGCCTATGTTAACTTTGTAACTAACAATGCTGTCCCCCCTGCCGTTACGCTTCAGGAAGTCAAAGATGCGACATCAGCTGATGAAACATTGCAGTGTCTAGCAAGAGTGATAGCAACTCAAAAGTGGCACGAGGCTAGAAAAATGTCAGTCAGTACCAACAGATCAAACAGGAGCTGTCATTATCAAATGGCGTAATTCTGAGAGAAACCCGCGTAATAGTTCCTGAGAAGTTACGAGGTCGAATGATCATGTTAGCTCACAGTGGTCATCAGGGGATTGTCAAGACGAAGCGTTTTCTGCGAGATTCAGTCTGGTTTCCCGGGATAGACAGTATGGTGGAGGAAGCGGTCAAAGGGTGCCTGCCATGCCAAGCTGCAAACCATGATCAAAGTCAGTATGTGAGCCTCTACACATGTCCCCCTACCACTGGGCCCGTGACAAGAGCTCTCCGTGGACTTCTGTGGCTCCTTTCCAAGTGGAGACTACTTGCTAGTTGTGATTGATGACTTCAGTCGGTATCCAGAAGTTGAAATCTTGAGGTCAACATCAGCAAAGGCAGTGATTCCTCACCTTGACAGTATCTTTGCCAGGTAGGGAATCCCTGACATAATAAAAACAGACAATGGTCCGCCATTTAACAGTGAAAGCTTTCAGATGTTTGCCACTCAACTTGGTTTCACGCATCGCAGAACAACTGCTGAATGGCCCAGAGCAAATGGAGAATTAGAGAAGCTGATGAAGACACTAGAGAAAGCAATTAGGGCAGCCGTCATTCAAGGGAAGAACTGGAAACAAGAGTTGTTCACTTTTCTTCGACAATACAGAGCCACCCCTCATAGCACCACAGGAAAGTCTCCTTCAGAGTTACTGAATGGAAGAAAACTTAGGTCCACCTTATCTCGGGTGCAGTACGATGAAGCTTCCCCAGAGACCAGACAAGCTGATGCCACAAGAAAGCAGAAGATGAAAGAGTATGCAGACAAATGCAGCAATGCCAAAAGCACTGACCTGAGTGTTGGTGATAAAGTATTGATCAAACAACCAAAACAGAACAAGACGTCTACACCGTTTTAGCCTGAGCCGCTGCAGATCACACACAAGAAAGGCAGCATATTACCGCCCAAAATGGAGAACGCACTGTAACCAGGAATTCATCATTCTTTAAAAAGCTCCCTTCCAACATACCTGTACATCCTGTTCCAAGTGATGAGGAAGAACAGTCTACACCTTACATTGAGACACCTGAAACAGTTGAACCAGTTGAGACAGTTGAATCACCTACAGTTACAACCAATGAATCACCTACAGTTGAACCAGTAGAACCACCTGCACTTGCACCAGTAGAATCGCCTGTACTTCGTAGATCAGCAAGAGCAAGACGAGTGCCCGGACATTTCAAAGATTACGTTACTTGAACATTGCTTAGATCAATGGTTAAAGAATCATGTGTGTCTGAACATTATTTGAACTGATAGGTTTAGAATGTAACATGTTGTGTTTAATTTTTTTTTAAGCTTTACCTACCTCATTATTGAGAGGAAAGGAGAGATGTAGTGTCATTGTATATTGCGTTACTGTCATGCGCAGTAAAGAAGGAGTATCGGTGTGCAAGGATTGCCACGAATTACCGAGTAGAGAATAAAGAACAGGTTTCTTTTAATCGACAACTCCATACCACGAATAAGATAAGGGGTTAGAAAACTTTACTTTTATCTCATTTTAAAAGCTTTGAGTGCATTATTGACTGCGAGCAGTCTCTTTTTCCGCGAGGGAAGAATGCAAACCTAACTAACTATGCCAGGAGGCCTACCGAAGTCCCTGTAGGTACAGACGCGACAGTTGAAATATAAGGATTTGTATGGGGAAAACCGTTACCAGTTTTAAGCCTAAAAAACTACGAAGGAGTATGCATAAAGATAAACTACTTTGCTGCAGGTATTTGTTTTTCTTAGGCAATTTAGGTGGTTTTTAGCTTCACTGCTATGTCCGGCTAGGACAAAGTAGTGAAGTAAAAATCGGTAAAAACCACCTACCACCTGTTTTTTCTTCCCACGCTGGCGATTCTCGCGGTTCGCGGTTCCGTCATTTGACTCTGCTTGTTCGTTTGCGTTCTTCCCTAGCGGATCTTTGTCATCTTAGAGCGACAGAGTTCGACTGCACGCAGTCCAAGCCAGTAACACGAGTAAGGTCTTTTCACTCAGCTTCGATTTCAGAGAGGTATAAATGATCAACCAACCAAAAATTGTCCTTTCCTTGTGCACCCCTTGCGCGTCACTCAGCTTCACTCGTATTCTCTCGTATTCACTTGTATTCACTCGTATTCACTCGTATAGCACGCTCCCTCTCATACCAACCACTTTTCCAATCCAACATGGCGCTCGCTCAAGGAAATTCCCCTCGCTTAAAGTTGTGACAGATTCAGTCGAAGTTTTACGTCATTTGTCTTGTCTCTCTATTACCTGCTACTCGCAAATGAGAGGCATGTTTTCTTCGTTTTTAAAGAAGGAATCTAAACCTTGCACAACGGACTGTCTTTGTGTAACTACAATCAATCACACAAGTCAATTGTCAATCAAAATCAAAATTCATTAATGGAGAGAGAATCGCATAGTCAAAACCGTAGTCAAAAGCCGAGAGATGAATACTTTGAGCACTTCCTATTGTTTCGTCACTTTAGCTGTAGTAAAACATATGCTTGCTACTGAAATAGCTGTTCGTGTTGTCGTCTGAAAGATACCTTGCTGAAAGTGTATATATTTTGACTACACTCGCACGAGACATTCAATAAAGAAAGGGAACATGAAGTGAACAAATAGTAGAAAAACGAACTTAAATACCCAAATTTTAGGAAACTGGCAATCTAGAATCTAGTAAACTGTCGTCAACATAACCATTCTTAGCGACCACACGGGTTGAAATTATAATAACAAGTAGTATAGCAGTTCGCATAAGAATAACAAAAGCTTTGGCTCATAAATTCGTGCAATTTTCTACATTAATTGTTATTATAATTTCAACCCGTGCGGTATTTTTGAGAAAATGATGCCATTTTCTCCAATTCTCAACCCAGACTTGGCACAAGGAAAATTAATGGCGGCCGTAAATTCTCGGAAATAAAGGTCCAAAAAACACGAGTTCTGTTGTTCGTAATAGATTGAAATTTGGCAAAATATCTTGGACACACCTATTGTGTGCGAAAATGTAAAAAAATGGATATCGAGAATTTGATCATAGTAGCACTTTAACATGAAGAACCTCCTAAATTCTGAAAAAAAAATCGGCGATTGACATTCCTCAAATTTAGTAAATTATCTTGGTTGGAAGCTTCAACTAACTTCTTAGTCATATCAAGCGAAATGGGCTCTTTCTTGTTAATTAAACGAGTTTCGATAAGCCTCTTGGCTGCTCTAATAACATCATGAATAACAGGACTGTCAGTAAGGGAAGGTATCCTCGCCAAATTGTGAGCCCATTGGACTCCATAAATTGCCGAATCTACTGCGAAATGAGAGCGGGTCGTATCCAGAAGATGGTGAAGGTATAAAGCCACATTCTCTGTCCTGGCAGGAAAAACTTGAATTTCGTCCATGGAAGAGGCAGGATTCTTCCATCTCAAGAAGGCTCATCTGTAAGCGTCAGTGGTTCCTGGGGCTCTCGAGGCAACGACTATGGACTGTAATCTGGAAACCGGAGCTGAAAACATCTAAAATGGAATCAGTAATGTTCCAAAACAGCTGAATGAATGAAAGAATACTATAAAACACTATGATTGTGCTTAGAGCACCGCACCTTCAGCCACCTCCTGTTGAGAGAGAGAGAGGGGGGAGGGGGGGGAGATGGGGAAGGGATAAAGAATAGTTTTTCCAGCGAAAATCAGATTCGTCTGCTAGCAAAATAAGCTTTCGCCTCTCGGAGAGCATTAACGTACCTTCTGATAACAACGCTATGGCTTTGTCAACTGCGTTGGTCTCAAGGTGTGAGTTAACTTCGTGTTAAGTATCCTGGAGCGTTACAATAAACTTATACTGGATCTCGTTGCCAGACAGAGAATCTTGCTTTGTTAGATAAGGGAATGAATGGGTCAAAAGTGACGCTGAAAACTATTTAAGAAAAGGTTTCATTGGACTACGAATAGTTGTTAGGGGATTAGCAATCTGTCACTCAGTGCATCTAATTAGTACAAGTAACCATTCCATATCTGTTAAATAAAAGCATTCTACTTGATAGGTGCCCTTTCGTGTCAACAAGCAAATGTTGACAATCGGTCATCGCGTTTATGGACTTTTGTTTTCATTTTGCAGAATTGTTCAACTTTTTAGATCGAAGCATTGATCCCTGTGAAAACTTTTATGAGTACACCTGTGGGGGATGGAAAAGGAAAAATCCCCTGCCCAATCAGAAGGAAGAATGGAATCAGTTTACCAAAATGGAGGAAGAAAGTAATCAGTTTATACACAAGATTCTGAAATCAAAAGAAACGCAAGCTGAGTATTCTAAAGTGAGTTCAACAGCTAGTATATAATATGTCGAATTATTTTCGCACTTTGATTGGTTCTGACCTATGATCAATTGGAGGACAGACGCATAGATGACGTCATTAACATTTTTTTGGTTTCTTAATTATTGCTGCGCAGCGAGCGTAGCGAGCGAGCAGCAAACAGGATTTAAGAAGAATATATAGAAGGGGATACGAATTCTCGAATTGATCACTTTTTACTAGAATGCATTGCATTTAACGAGAATGCACTGCGTCACTTTTTACCAGAGTGCATTGCGCCACGAACAACACGAGGATGTCACTTTCGAGCCGTCGTCTTAATTCGCGTAGATTTCGGTGAGAAAGATTAGTGGTTTGTTTTGCTCTGGTTTACCTGTGAAACGATGTGAAGGAGATCGTGCTTGACTTTCAAAACTCTTGCTTTTGTCCTTAATGCAGTAAATGAAAGTTTTTAAATCTTGACGAGTAATTGTGACATCTTAATTTTAACTTGGTATGTCATTTCTTAGCGGTCTCGCCTCCTTGGTCGAATTCGTAAATCAAGAGAAATCATCGTTACTAAAGCTTGTAGAATAATTTAAAAAACGAAAACCGTACAACACGCCAATTTCATATATGCTGCGATCTATTCCTTTTCATCCAAACATGAATTTAAACATTCTAGAGACATTTAATGATTACCAGTACAGAATTTATAAATTAGACTTCAGCTCCCGCAATTTCCACATCTATCGACTTTCGCGATCTGATAAAGTGGAGGCTGATGTGAATCGTTTTATGTCTGACGTACTTGTAAAACGGTGTGAAGGAGATCGTGCTTGACTTGCACAACTCTCGCTTTTGGTCTTAATGCAGTATGTGAAAGTTTCTAAATCTGGACGATTAATTGCGATATTTTAATTTTAAACTTATTATGTCATTTCTTCGCAGTGTCACGTCCTTGCTCGAATTCATTAATGAAGAGAAATCGTCGTTGCTAAAGCTTGTAGAAGAAATAAAACAAACGAAAACCGTAGAATACACTAATTTCATATGTGCTGCGATCTAATCCCTTTCATGAAACACGAACTTGCTAAAGCCGTTGGCATTTTCACACATCGCGATGGACGCGTCATCGACACAGACTGCCAACATTCTAAAGGCATTCAATGCGTACCAGTACAGAATTTATAACTTAGATTTCTGCTCCTGCAATTTCCACATCTTTTGATTTTCGCGGTCAGGTAAAGGGGAGATTGATGTGTATCGTTTTTGGTCACGATCGGCCTTCTCACACCTCGCCATCGATGCGTCATCATGCATGAAGTTGATGCATACAAGGCCAGATTTTAAGTTACAGAGCACAATTTGACATTAATTTGAGAAATAAAGGTTACTGTAAGTCTTGGAACCCGCAGATAGATAAATCACTGCGTAAAATATGTCACTATCAACAGAATGTGCCGCAGCATTACTATCTAACTTATAAATTCTGTACTGGTACGCATTAAATGTCTCTAGAATGTTGACAGACTGTACCGAGGACGTGTCCACCGCGATGTGTAATAATGCTAACGCTTTAGCTTAAAATAATGTTTAGATAAAAAGGAATACATCGCAGCATGTATGAAATTAGCGTGTCCATTGTGCAGTTTTCGTTTTTTAAATCATTCCACAAGCTTTAGTAACGACGATTTCTCTTCATTTACGAATTCAACCAAGGAGGCAAGACTGTTAAAATTAAGTTAAAATTAAGATGTCACAATTAATCATCCAGATTTACAAACATTCACATACTGCATTAAGAACAAAAGCAAGAATTGTGAAGTCAAGTACAATCTCCTTCACATCGTTTCACAGGTAAAACAGAGCAAAACAAACCGCTAACCTTTCTCACTAGAATCTATGCGAAATTAGACGACGGCTCGATGGTGTGACAGAGCGTTATCATTTTCACACGGCGCGATGAACGCGTCCTCGATACAGTCTGTCAAAGTTCTAGAGACACTTAATACCACAGAATTTATAAGTTAATTTCTGCTCCTACAAGGACAGATTTTAAGTTAGACACTAGGATTTGACACTACTTTGAGAACTAAAGGTTACTGTAAGCCTTGGAACGCACAGGTAGATGAATCACTGCGTAAAATATGTCACTATCAACAGAATGTACTGCAGCATTACTATCTTTTAGATACCCTAGTATAAAACAAATAGATTCATGTCGCCAAGACAATTTTAAGGACGTTCGCGCTAATTGTTTCTGCGCATCCTTACTGCGCACGCAAATTCACATGCCACGTCATCCATGAGCGCGCGCGCTAAGTCATAAAATAAACAAATGATAAGGCAGATGGCCATTGCTAGAGCTTTGACTGGATTTAACGATCTTGGACGTTCGGTGACCCCAATGTTTCTTTCAATAGATCAGTTTCTCTACTGATTTTCTACGTTTAAGGAAAAAATGAAAAAAATCTATCGACTAGAAGTTTAAATTTTTGGCAAAATGCACCATCGAATTCCGTTCTTAGTAGTTCTTCGTGCATCTGTGCGGCGGTCTCAAATGCCCCTTAAAGGGTTAAATTTTGTGAAAACGTTAGTAAGGTCTGGAATTATTTACGCAGCAGACCTACTTCTACAAAATATGACTAAGATCGTTTGCTTCCGTTGACTCACCTTCGATATTTTTAACTATCTACCCCTGTAGACCGTGCTCGATGATATGCGACAATTTTTCGAAATCAGTATAGTTTACCACACGCTTTATCTCTGAAACGAAGACGGTGACCCCCATTTTTTTTTTTTTTTGCATTTCTGGTACAAGTAACTCATTATCTGCCTGCAGTAAAAATTTAAAAAAATTCTGTCGACTGGAAAAATTTCGCGCGAACCTCCTTAAAAGGCATGGCTCTCACGTGATTGCATACAAAAATTAAAGGGGTTGTCTATCTTCTAACGCTTTAACAGCACCAACCTAAAATTTTTGTACATAATAGTCTTAACAACATAGAGCTAAGAATAGCCTTTACAGGTCACGTGACAATATATGAGCCCAAAAAATATTTAAGGTCGCACGGCAACATTTATTGACAGCTATTAATTGAAAGTAATTGACGCAATTTTGACAATACTTTGGGAATTAATGGAGTACCTGGTTCCGCGGAAAGCCCATTCCCCATTCATCTAGCGAACGATGTTCGCAGTATTTTGCGTACTTTCTCAATTATAAATACAGGCTTATTATGCTCAGAATCGTTCTTGTGATAAACAGCTATAAACTCTAGTTTATCAGACCGAAAATTGTGTCAATCGGTGTCTGTCTGTACAATGCTTTGTGACGTTAGGGTTTCCGCTGGGAATTGTATTTTTGGTTAAACGGATACTTGGGGCGTTTTCCTTTCAACCAAAAATTTCGAAACTTTGGAAACAGGGGCAAATAATGCGGACGTCTCCGCCGAAAGTCCAAAAATTGATAAATTTTCGAGATGCGGGCCATTCAACCGAAAATTTAATGGAACCTAATTCTCGGTAAGAAAATTGTGAAACTTAGGTACACCTTTGCGAGGTTGTCCTCGTTTCTGGAAATTCGGGAAAATACTATTCCATTCGCCAATGGAAAATTCTGGAAATTCAAACCAGAATTTTTGGTCGAATGGAAATCGCTCTTGATTTGCTCTGAGCGGGGGAACAAAACACAGAAGCAAAGGATGTATTTCGCTAGAAAGTTTTACGGTCTTCAAACAGGGGACAGGACTTGGTTCTAACAGTAGGTAAGTAGTAAGGCACGTTCATTGGCAGAGTGAACCAATCAGATAGCAGGAAAATTTGAATGGACCAATTAGAAGGCCGTATTTCGCTCACATGATTATTTGACTCCATATTGGGTAGCTAGGTTAAATTTGTACGACAGTTCAAGCAGCTTTCTCTGTTGTTAATAAGATGCATAAAATTATGAAATAATTCATATGAACTGCGGTTATAGATGAAAGTGAAGAATGATCCTCGCAGTGAATTTTCCAATTTAAGCAACTGGAAAGAAGAAGCCTGAAAAAAAAAATCAGGGCTTCAACGGGATTCGAACCCGTGACCTCCGCGATACGGGTGCGATGCTCTGCCAACTGAGCTATGAAGCCACACACATCTATAACCGCAGTTCATATGAATTATTTCATATATGCTTACACCATTTCACTCCTCACAGGAGGATATGAACTCAACAACTTGACCTCGCTCCCAATGTGTGGCTTCATAGCTCAGTTGGCAGAGCATCGCACCGGTATCGCGGAGGTCACGGGTTCGAATCCCGTTGAAGCCCTGATTTTTTTCAGGCTTCTTCTTTCCAGTTGCTTAAATTGGAAAATTCACTGCGAGGATCATTCTTCACTTTCATCTATAACCGCAGTTCATATGAATTATTTCATATATGCTTACATAAAAAAAATTAGCTGCATGTCTCTGTTAGCTAGATTATGGGCACCATATCGCGCCACTCCGCCGCCGTTGTCATGCGTATCCATGGTGGCAAATAATCACCTTGCTATTTTTTCCCATAACTTAGTTATTTTGGCATTTTAAGAGTTACTTTTGAAGATACTAAATGCTTATAGGTTGGTTTTAGTTATGGAGAAAGCACATTTCAATGCTGTTATCTAAAGCGGAGAAGTCCCAAAATGCTCACGGTAAGACTGCAAATATCACGGGGTGTGTCCAAAATATGCAAAATTTTTGACGTGGTTATTGTTGCTTTCTGTTGCCAAGTTGGATTGGCACTTGTTCGTCATTCCAAGGAAATGGACCCCTGTACATACAGGCCGATGTTTTCATGCCCATCGAACCCTGCCACTTTCCAAGGATAACGATCTATGCCATGTTTGAACATACGATTCCAGGCGTAGTCAACCGTCACGTGTCATTCATCCGTTACCGATTACGATATCATCGCGTCCCTGAATCAAGTGAAGACGAAACATTCCATCTCCATACAACGAAACTTCGGTCACAATCAATCACTTCAATTTCACACTAACATGAGCACCGATACAAGATGGCGATTTCTGGACCGGAAGCCAAACTCTTAATAGAACTGTAACTAAGATTCCGACCGGAAACGGAAACTGTCAAATCCACATTAAAACCATTCATTTGAATTTCTGACTCGTTTTCTTGTGTTCTGGAGACTGGGGCGAACCAAGTGCATTAGTGACCTTGACTTCTGGTTAAGGACTGGGATCATTTTTTGGGTCACGTGGGCGAAAGACGGCCTTCTGATTAGTCGATTCAAATTTCCAGCAATCTGATTGGTTCACTCCGCCAATGAACATGCCTTACCACTTAGATGAAATGTACTTCCTTTGTAGTCGTCGCTGTAATCATTGCGACATTGCTTGTTTATAGGCGATTTCTTAGGTACAAAGTACAAGTTCTGTTGTTAGTCAAGTACATAGAGCCACGCGTAAAAACAAAAGATGCTTAAAACATTATTTTCAAAGTCAGCCATTCTTCGTTGAAAGACTTTGCCGAGCTTCCTTTGTTTCTTCAAGTCACAGATGGAGGAGTCCTGAACCTTCCTTTTGAATAGAACGTACCTGTAAAATGGTCAAAGCACAGTCCAAGCGAATCGATCCAACAAACAAAGTATGAAATGGTTTTACTGTTTACGGTGAAACGTAGAATGACTAAAAACGATAAATCCTCATAGTTTTCTTCTTGTGCAGAGATGGTGAATGCGCTGGACGAAGTGTAGAGAGGTTTAGGTTAAACTGAATGTGGTTGCCCACGGTCTTTGTGTTTCAATTCTGAGTAAGACACACTAATCTAAAATTGCCTCTCGACCTTGCAGTTTAGTTGGGTGACTTGACCAAATGCTGGAGACTTACATCTGTATGGGTCCGGGAGAGGGATCGGCCTCTGGAGGGTGTGTGTGTATGGAATATTCCGGTTTCCCGAAAAAAACGTCTGAGTTGATATAAGGAAATGCAAACAGGACGGAATAAAATGTCCATTAAACATATTTTCTATCTGTTACAGCTTGCATCCTTTCAGAAAGGGATAGCTTATTACAAGTCATGTATAAATACGGAAGAAATTAACAGAAGGGGTTCAAAGCCTTTACACGATCTGATACAGGAATATGGATCGTGGACTGTAACCTCAGACGATTGGAATGAGGAGTCCTGGGACATGTTAAAGTATATCTCTTTAATGAGGAGAAAACTGGCTATAGGACCGCTGTTTACTGTGTTTGTAGGTGCTGATCAACGAAGCAGCAGCATCAACGTCGTTCAAGTAAGTCAATCTCAAAAGATATTCTCACATGGTTGTTAGTAAAACGCGTAACGGCGTAACGGGTAACGGCGTAACGGCGTAACGAGAAACCGCGTAACGGGATTTTTTCCCATTTTTTTTTTTTTTTGCTGTTGTTTCTGAATTTGTTTGTTCGTTTGCCTTTTTTATTCTTTCTTAGTTTTTCTCAGTGAAAAAAAATGTGAACATATTATTATTCGTGTTTGGCGAGGTTTTTCCCGCCCTTTGGCCAATTTAAAGCATTTTCGGAGCTACTTTTTTCCGCGGACGCACTTTCTCGCACTTCCAGGATCAGGATGGAGGAGAATGATGACGGTAAGTTTTCGACTTTCATTTTCAGTCACCTTTGTTTCCTCTCTTTCTGCTTGATCTTTTCAGTTGCAATTTGTTTAGTGTAGTTGCAGGTTTCGGTAATTCTGAGTAATTTCTGCCGGAACCGGCGCATTATTTTTAAGTTATAACAACTTGCGTTTACGATTTTCTGCAGAGGTTAGAGAAGGCTTTCTGGTAAGTGAAAGTTACAAACAAATTCAGAAACAACAGCAAAAAAAAAAAAAAAATGGGAAAAAATCCCGTTACGCGGTTTCTCGTTACGCCGTTACCCGTTACGCCGTTACGCGTTTTACTAACAACCTTCTCACATTATTACAAAGTACCTTCAACTAGGATTTTGTTTTTTTTTCGCTGATACTGCAACTGACTGACGCACCAAGGAAAGGAAGAGACAAACTGGCTGACGGACCAACTGATGCACCTCACCTGCTTCCAGGTAGATTGTGCAGGATCATGAAAGAAACAACAAAAGAAAAAAAAAATATTGTTTGTACGGAAAATCCCTGCAGTTATTCCAAGGAAACATCTGCAACATTTGCCCCATTAAATTCAAAAGAAAAGAAAATTTAGAAAACTGATAAGAGCTATACGTGAAATATATCTATTTTTTTTAACAAGATGACACTTAATTACATTTTTCTAATAGCGGGTTTTAGAACTACATACCATAGAGGAGTTTGCTAATGCGTGTAGAGTCTGTCCGTTCTGTCTTTCTATCGTGTTTTTCAAAGATGTCCATAATCTTTGTGCACGAGTCAGAACTGTAGTAGCCGCCTACACAGACATTCTTTGGTCTCGTCACGCAATCTTCCTAGCCCAAAGAAAGTCTGCGTAGGAGGCTAGAACTTGAGCTGAATGCATCGAATTTAAGTGCTGCTATGATCAAATTTTTACCCCTTCACTTTCAAAGGTTCTTTACACAGAATTACACGAAAGATTTAAAACGCCGTTTATCGCTTGAAATTTGAAACGTATAAAATTTGGCAAATGGCATATGGCATATGGCAAATATCAAAATGGAACACCAAAGTTGGCCAGATAACAATCATCAGGTTTCGCTTTAAAGTGCTACTATGTTTCATTCTCTTTTCTGATATAAATTCAAATAATCAAAATTCGCTTGAGTTTATGACGTCATCACTTGGTAATTTGGATATTTTAAAAACTTTAATATCTCTGGAATGAAAAGAGATATTTGAAAATAGCAAACAGCATTTTTCGTCTCGTGTAGAGTACTTGTTTATGCTTTAAAGTGGTTTTGATAGGAAAGATGCGAATTTCGTCATAGTAGCACTTTAAAAAGAAAACTGAAGGCTGTTGATTGACCAGCCTTTGAGCAAATTAATGTTCTATACATTTCTTCAACGATTTATATACATTCCAGATAACTTTTCTATGAAGTATAATTTTGAAAAACTTATGTTTTGCTTTCACAGGCTCGGAAAATTCTTAATTTAATCTTGTCCTGCTGACTGATTTCAGATTAGACCGATAACCCTACTGGGACTTTCAAGAGATCGTTTGACTTCTAATACTACTGATGGAAGAAAGGTGTGTTTGGTCGTAGTTTATTTTCCTTGGACAAAAACAAAAATGAAACAGAAGGCGTTTTTTGTCCTGCTGCAGCAGAATGATAGCGTGCTGACATAACCGTATTTCGGACAGGTCTCCAAACAATCCAAGTTACCGCTGCATATCACTATCCTTTAGATCAGTTTTGTTTTTTGATATATAAATTTGGCACTTTTTTAACATTTGAAGTATGTAGTTTGAAAAGCTATAATGTTTAATCCATCCCTGTCTCCTTTATATTCCAAATCACTGATGTAGCCGCGTCAAAATCGTGCTGTTCATTCGATAGGACACATGACAGGGACATGTTGTACCGAAACGTTACTGGTGTCTTGTATGAGCTGATATGCTTTTTTTATTAGTATAGGTACTAGTATGAATACGAGTGCAATTGAGAATTTACATTACGAGTGATATTTGAAAATTCTCTCAAAATTGCATGAGCCTTAAGGCGAGTGTAATTTGAAAGAATTATCAAATATCACGAGTTGTGTAAATTCTTTATTGCTCGAGCCTTCATACGATAATTCGGTTGTTGGAAACATTTCGTCATATTTAGGTACAGAAGTTGGAATAGCGTCAATGTTTTTAACAAGTTCCCAATACATTGCCTTATCACGTTATTCCTATCAGTTTCTTGAAAATTATCAAATGAGTGCCGTAAAACCAAAATCTAATCTTTGGTTAAGCAGATTTGCGATGCTCAAAACATTATTACTACTATTATTATTATTACTATTACTATTATTATTAGTATTATTATTATTATTGTTACATTTCTTTTTTTATTATTGTTACATAATTATTTTGTTATTATAACTACTGTAGAACCCCGGTAACTCGAACTCGGATAACTCGAATTCCCCGCTAACTCGAACTAAATTTCGTTCCCCTTGATCAAAATTTACCCCGATAACTCGAATTCTGGTTCATGTAACTCACCACGGATGTCATCCCATTACCTTTTCTTGTCGAGTAATCAGTAAAAACACTCAAAACTAGCACTACGGCAATTTTATTTTAATTAGTGCAACCGACCGTTCACATATATAGATAGTTATTTCCTGATCTTATAAGTCATACCGGATGCGGTGCCTTTAGCTGTCACAGTGTTACAGTTTCTGACGAGATAAGTTTTATCTGCACTGTACTGTATACTAAAGTGCTGAAAAGTCAGTAAATTATTAACATGGCAAAGTTGGATATCCAATCCACCCCGATAACTCGAACCCCCGCTAACTCGAACTGTTTTTCGTTTCTCTTCAGAGTTCGAGTTACCGGTGTTCTACTGTATTATTATTATGTAAGTCCTTAAAGTCTTGCTATTTTTGGTACCGAGTTCAATCCATGAGCTTAGGGCAGTCATAAGTTCTGAGTCCTCCTGAGTATGTGAGCAGTTCCAAGGAGAACAGTCTTCGGTAGATCTGTTATTCTGATGTTGCCTGGGATCTTGCCGATGTAGTTTTCTGTTCAAGCCCAAGAGCTCCAATGATCACTGGGACAGTTGTTGTTTTCATTCCCCATGTTTTCTCGATTTCTATCTCATCTTTGTACTTCGTGAGTTTTTCCACTGTTTCCAAGGAGGTGTTCCTCTCTGTGGGGATAAACATATCGATGAGCAGACAGCTTCTCTCCTTCTTGTCTTTCACCACTATGTCTGGTCTGTTTGATCTCTTAGTCAGTTTCGGGCACAGCTTGTGGTTGGCTCATTCTCTACCACTTCAGCTTCTGGTACGCTGAGTTCTCGCGCGTATTTGGCAGCTTGATGGTGTATGGACATTGTTTTCTTGCCGCGGTCATAATCCTTTGCTATTTTAAGGAGAAAATCTTCTTTGTTGTTGAGATATCTGTTCAGGCCAATTGTGATTGTTTTGTAAGTAATTTCTAACTGTACAAGGCTAAGCCGTGATAAAATTACACTGTGATAAAACACGACGGGCATTTGAGAACTCGGGGGAAGTGTAGAAAACACGAGCCGCAGGCAAGTGTTGTCTACATTTCTCGAGTGTTCTCAAATGTCCGGGGTGTTTTATCACAGTGTAATCCACGGATTAGGCTTCTTCATTTGCTTTATGATATAGATTTTACGCGCGGAAAACAATAAGACACGCTTTTTCTATGTTTTATTTAAGGTCATTCCTCCGAAATAGAACCCAACACAAGATTTGTTTCAAACTTTGTCCATTTATTAAGAATAGTAATGATACTCCAAAAATTAGAACAATGTAATATATAGTTTATAGAAAAATCACACAATTCTAAGTGACACTGACTCAAAACGTTCCTCCAGTCGTCGTTTTCAAGGTCATAATTTGCATCCTCGAGTAACGGATTTGTGCACTCTTTAAGCTATATCTTTTTTGCCTTCCGAACAACTTTTTTCTTAACTTTTTAAGTTAAAGAGAGAAAACTAGCATTTATTTCGCTATCGAGCTTAGCTTGAGGGGAATCTCTTACGCTGTCTACGCGCAATACACCACACGGGAGTGTTCGAGTGTTCTCCCAACATCCCAAGTGGTTTATTGCGCCAGTAAACCCATAGAAAGAGTGGTCTATTGGCACTTTTATGAAATAACTATGGAAGACGTTTGTCAAAGAGAGGAAAATTTGTACTTTCGTGATCAAGTTGCTTATTCTCATCAAAATCATGAGATTGACGCGACAAACCTATCACAGCGACTGAAAGAATGAAAGCACAGACTCGGCGCCGGACACAAAATCTGTAGAGCAAAGCGACGAAAACATTTCACGCTAAAAAAGTTTTAAGAAAGGAAAGGAAAAGGTTATCGGTGAAAGGCAGAAAGTATATTAATTAATTCAAAAGTATTTTGACGGAGAAATGCAGAGGTGTGTAGGCGGAATCGGCCATCGCGAAAGTAAAAGACTGTACGGACAGTTTGCAAGTGGTACAAACTTCATACGCTTGGTGAAGTGATTCAGCGATAACTTTCCAAAGGTTTGCGAATGGAATAAAGGTTAGTTTCAGAAACGCTGCTTCCGAAAATTTTTCAGAATTTATTTATTTATGTTGAAGGCTATGAAGTGCGTGTCTCTGTGTATTTAGTAAAATGAAAGCTATCGCTTGAAAGCTAAGCTCACGGAAACCAAATTCATTTATCGTGTTATGCATGCATGCGTTGAGTTTAAACTCAAAATATCTCCTAGGCTTAAATGTCAACTCGTAAGAAATATTCTCCCTGCTTTTTGATAACCCAAATTGATCAGTTGAGCCCGCCTGTAGTCAGGAATGCATCCTCCACAGACCGCGGAAGGCACCGAAAGCGCTTAGAAATTCCTTCTAAACTTAAGGTGGCTCCCTAGAGTTATTACGAAACACCCTCCCTAAAAAGCGCGAATTAGAAAAGGAAACGTAGTTAATTTCTCTTAAAGTTTTCCCCTTGGAGATTTACCAGTATGGGTGCTGTTAAAATAAGGCTTAAGTTTTGGTTTAGTTGTCAATTTTCGGATTAAAGCCGTTACCATGGTAACATCTCATCTAATGACAGGCAGATATATTCCTTATTTTGACCTAAACTCCTTAATGTTTATACTTTCCTTCGGTTTTTCATACTTCGCCATATCATGGAAATGATATTGCCTCACATTTTGAACTGGTAAAAAGTCAAGGTTGTTCAGACGGTTTTTCCAATATTCTGTAATTTGCCATTATTCTAAATATATGAGATTAACTCTGACAGATTTTAACAAAAATAGGGTATTTTATAGGAATTGTATGTGGTTACAACTGAGCCAAATTTAAAAAAAAATTCACCGAAGGAAACGTGAGAAAATTAGCATTTATTTTCGCACGTGACGTCACAAAAATCAGAAAAACACGCGTGGTATCGCGCGTGGGTATTCATTTAGGTGCGCGCTCAGGTGACGACATGTATCGCAAGCGAGAAAGCAAGAGTAAATTAGAGCTCTTTTACCGGTTATTTATAGAGCTTTTTTGTCATTTTTTGTCATAAACACGTGTGTGAACGGAGTTTGAAACTATTGCTACTTATACCGAAGTGATTTAACGCCTTTCAAGTGCTGAAGTGATTTCGTTTCTTGTTAGGGTTACTTGCGTCATTTTTGAACGCGCGCAATTATCACTGACGTTTGGCAGGCAATGGCAGCGCGTGCTAATGAGTCTAAGAAGAACACCAGGGAGCCACCTTAAGCGTAAACGGAATCGGCGTAAAATGTTTTCCAATGGACCAAAACGTTTAAGTATATAAACTTATATATCGGAACCAACTTCTGGTCCTGTTTTTCCTTGTAAATTTCCATGTATATGTTGAATGAAAGATATTCATGTTATTGACATCTCAGCCAGCGAAATCCGCTTTTTTGTCGCTAGTGTTCTGCGTTCTCGTAGAGCTGTCAAGATCGATCTTTGCTTTCGACCATGGCAAATCGTCTCTTCTCGCTGGACCCGTCTTCCTCTGCACTGTTGTTTTCGTTCGTTAATTTAGATTTTCGCCCCCTGACCTTTCCAGACCAAAACCCGGCTCGAAGTTGAAGAAATTTTCATGACTCTCGTCGGCCATTACGGGAACAGTGACGTAACCACTTTTCTATGTCTTTTACCGGTACAATAGAACATAGGTTTTGCTACTCTATTGACCAATCAGAGCGCGTGTAGTATGTCAGTTATTTTATAAACTCTGATAAAACATGGGTTTTTTATCAATCAGAGTGCGCACAGGGTCCTATCTATGTTATAATTAACAATTATTCCATGAGCGCGCGTTGGATATGAGATGATAGATAGCCAACGAGGCGCGTAGCGCCGAGTTGGCTATGATCATCTCATATCCAACAAGCGCGAGTGGAATAATTGTTTTATTAAAACTGCCCCCAAAAAATAAAGAACTAGACTACAATGAAAACAAAAAGGCCCAAAAAATCACGCATACGCACGCCATTTTTGTAGATCATGGTATAATGGCTCATATACCATGATGGCTAAGCCAATGAAAAGTCTCGAATTGCATTATCCAATGATCCAGTTTTTAATAAAGGGATATATAACCTGTCCACATCAGCTTTTGGGTGGTACATTTTTGCCATCGTCAAGAACTTTCTTGTTTTTCTGTCCAACTTCATAAGTTCTTCTATTTTCCAGTTTATGATGTTGAAACTGTAAGTGACGACTGGGACAGCAAGAGTCCGGTTGATTGCGTCAGTTCTTATTGGCAGCATTAAGTTCCGATTTGAGTACTAGCCGAATTCTACGGTGGTACTCTTTCCGAATTTTCTCTTTCGTCTCCTATCACCTTCATTCACACCAAGGTATTTGTGGTGCCTTCCTGCTCTAGACCTTGTATGGTGGTGTCAACATCGAGTTCGATGTTTTCGGTTTTCGCCAATTTGCCTCGTTTGAATGTGGCTTTGGTGCACTTGTTAAGCCCAAATTCCATTCTTATATCATCACTGAAACCTTTGACAATTTTAAGTAGGCCTGTCTGGTCTTCATCAGACTTGGCATAGGTTCTCAAATCGTCCAGGTGAGTGATGATCGTGTTGCTTATTTTGTACCAGTAGTTACTCTCATGAAAAAGAGAGGATAAAGGTGCTAAAGCTGTGCAGAAAAAAAGAGGTGAGAGGGAATCCCCTAGGAAGATATTGCTGCTTATTTTCTGTTGTGTCTTACGGAATAAACCTGACTCGAATCACAAACACAACTTGGTTTAATCAAACATGGCGGCTTGATACAACAAGGTTGCGCACATGGCATGCGTGCACATATAGTGATGACAAAATCTGCAGACCAGTTTGTGCGACATAGCATCCCTCCCCCTCAAAATTCACAACTAATCAAGACACACGAGTTCAGTTCAGTCATATGTTCAGTTTCTCTGGTGGCTTTCGCAGCCGAGGGGGGTAACGCCTAGGTGGCAGTGTTGCTGAACAGCTAATCCTAATTTCGTTCGGGCTGCTAGGAGAGTTGTTTGAAGAGCTAATTTCATCTCTGTTTATAGTCGGTACTTCTTCAATGCTACTCGCAAAAGGAGGTTGTGGCTCTTCTACACTTCTAATGCTGCTTGTCGCTGGTGGAATTCCTACTGCTGGGTCAAGCTGTGGTGTGCAGTGTTCCTTGGTGATGTTCGGAGTTACTGCAGTTTCCTTGAGCTAATCGATATGCCGTCTCCATACTGTATTAGGTGCAACACTGACTTCGTAGGATAAGGGTCCAGGGTGAGCTGTGATGACTCCGGGGACCCACTTCTCTTTGGTTCGGTAATTTCGGGCTATGACAGTTTGGCCCATACCCAGCTCACGGGTAGGGTTGCGGCTTGATCGCAACGCTTTGTCTTGCTGCTTTTCCTCCACTCGTTTCCGTATATTAGGTTTGAGTACGTCGAGCCTCGTTCTGAGGTTTCTTCCCATGAGGAGTACCGCTGGTGACTCTCCGGTAAGCGCATGTGGTGTTGTCCTGTAGGCTAACAAGAAGTTGGTTAGCTTCCTGGAGATGGTTTGCTTTTCTGTCAATGCCGCACGGAGGGCTTGCTTGAATGTCTGTACAAAACGTTCAGCGATCCATTTGTAGCTGGATGGTATGGGGCTGACCTTATGTGCTTGATACCATTACTTCTCATGAATGTGCGGAATTCATCAGCTGTGAACTGGGGTCCATTATCGCTGACCAACTGTTCAAGTAAGCCATGTGTCGCAAAGAGCTTTCTCAGTTCCTGGGTATCACTTCGGGCCATTTGGAATGCGCATCTACAACAATCAGAAACATTGTTCCTAAGAATGGTCCCGCAAAATCTACGTGAATACGTTGCCATTGGTGTGCTGGCCACTCCCACGCACGAAGTGGGGCAGTCTTAGGATTGTTTTGGGTGAGTTGACAGCCTGTGCACCCTTTCGCTACTTCTTCGATTGCTTTGTCCATCCCTGGCCACCAGATGTAGCTCCTGGCCAAAGCTTTCATTTTCACGATGCTAAGGTGGCCTTCGTGGAGCTCTTCTAACAGCTGTGCCCGGTACCTAGGTGGAATTATCACTCGTGAGCCCCACATAAGGCAGCCATCCTGTAAGGTGAGCTCTTCTTTTCTTCTGTGGAATGGTTCCAACTCTTTCTCACTACTCGGTGGCCACCCATGCTTCGTGTATTCAACCACACGTGTCAAAATCCCATCTCTCTGGGTTGCTTGACGAATCATGTCTACACTGACTGTCAGTACTTCTAGCTGTGATACTTGAAAAATTTCCACTGGATCAGCTACTTCCTTGTTGCATTCTTTTCTCAAAGGTAGACGTGATAATCCGTCTGCATTTCCATGCTGGGTGGTGTTCTTGTACTCAATGCTGTACTTGAATCCTGCTAGGAACAGTGAGT
>OZ026598.1:13324996-13329996 GCA_964020085.1 Micromussa lordhowensis | reverse complement strand
TTATACACTAGTTCTATTTTGTGTTGGGTTTGACAAAATGGTTATTTTTTCACGTTGTAAATAAAAACACTGTTGATTATAAAATGGACATATTGATTTAGTCAAGGTCATTTGATGTAACCCGACAACAACAGACACGGACAGGAAACGTTCCGATCACAATCTCACACGCTCGATTTTGATTGGACGGCGCGCCAGCTATGCATGAGCTGCACGTGATTCTTCGACGAAATAGACGTCGTCCACGTGATAAAATTGTGTTGTGTGCATTCCAATTTATGGACCGCCACTTCTGCATGAACTGCACGTGATTCTTGACATTCTTAGCTTCAAGAAGGCGAAATTTACATATTATTTGACCCTTCAACTACATTAAAGATCATTGACTATGGAAGGTGAAACAGCTATGCTTTGGTAAGAATTGTCTTCTGCTTGGTGTTGGTTTCTAGCGGTCAGAACGCCTGTGCTCAAATTACTGCTGCTTCGTGTTTGTCTCGCGTGGTCAAAGCGCCTGTGCTAAAATTACGTCCTTTCATTTCATTGGTTCTTAGTGTCCCTAAGGACAAATATTTGGAAGGACGACTTTTTTTGCTAAATTCGAGTCACTGCAAGGCTATATAACTGCCGCGCATGCGTTTGAAACCAATGTTGAGATTAGGATTGCGGGCTCCGCTGGTCGCCCGCAATTATTATTATTATTATTTTAACTTTAAAATCACAGTCTCTGCTGGTGTTCTTTATGTGCGTCAGCTGGGTGCAAACCATGCTCCTAGGGCATCAGTCACCCAAGTCAATCTTTCTGTTCAAATACTAAGCACCTTTCTGAGGATTCGTGCAGATCCCAACATGCAGATCTTTTGGATTTCTGTCACATTAGCTCTGTTGGATACTTTCTCGATGTTTTCTATCATCCCCTTCTTTACTGTTCCAAGCGCACCAACAACTACAGGGATCATTATTGTTTTCATATGCCACATTCTCTGTATTTCTAGTTCTAGGTCTTTGCACTTGCTATTCTTTTCGATTTCCTTCATTGCGATGTTTCTATCTGATGGGACAGTCATATCAATCAGCTTGCAGGTGGAGTTCACTGAATCTTATTATTATTATTATTATTATTATTATGATTAGTAAATAGATTTTAGAAGGAACTGGGAGATCATTTACTCCTTTTATTTATCCCTTTTTTTTTAGTAAAATGAACTTTTTTTTAATAAATTAGTAATAGTTTTATAGTTTTATTATTATTATTATTACTAGCCGTCATTAGTATAATTTGTTTGTATGATTTAAACATCTCTGCATCATGGAATTCGTAATTTTATAGAATTTTGAATTTTTAATATCAATATTATCTCTATTTCTTTTATGTAAGTCATTTTTTTTTTAAATTGTGAATAAAGTTGTGAGCATTATTATTATTATTATTATTATTATTATTATTATTATTGAGGAAGAAAAGTTTAAAATAAAAAATCAGCATGGAATTATTATTATTATTATTATTTTTCTAGGGTGCAAAGTAGAGAGAGGGTGTCAATGGGGTGGTGGATTTTACGGCTAGCGATTGCTATTTTGGCTTTTTTTGGCTAACAGTTAATTTATTTCCCTTACGGTTAACAGAAATCTTATAAATTGATTTACCATTATTTTAAGAAAGTCAAAAAATAACTGTCATTATTTTGAAAAGTTTATAATTCATTTTGATCTTTGTAAAACAGAATTAAGGTGGAATGATACCCTAAAATACGGCGATGCTGATGAAAAATTCAATTTCTTGAAAATTAAAGATTTAACACCCTTGAACACTTGTCAAAAACACTTTCAAACGATCTTGCCGAATTTTCCTCTAGATGAGTGTGAAATTTAAGGAAAGTATACAGCGGTATAATTTTTTTTACCTAGCAACGGCCATAGCAACGGTTGTTTACTATGAGACCGTGGCCAAAAATACAGATTAGTTTTAACATATATGAACGAAACTATATAGAAAAAAACTTCAAAGACATGTACAACTCGATTGGCATAACTGCTTGTGAAAAGCTTTGCTTCGAATTGCCATTACAGGCTCATTCATTTCCCTTATGAGAACGAATATTTCCTACAACTGCGGTAACTTTTTACAAAATAGAACAGCCATTGCACCCTCTCCCCCAACATCCAATCTGCACCCCCTCCTCTATTTGTGGCTTGTTAAACGATTAATTCTTCGTGTAAGAAACTTAAGGACGTTCGCGAGAAAATTTTCTAACACTGATTTTTTTCTGAATATTTTACCATTGAAAGATGATAAGTAAGTGATGTCAGAAATGTAAAAAAAAAATGGGGGGTTCGTCTTGGAGAGAACATGCCCGAAAGAACACCTAAATTCGAGTAAATTGGGCTTCGTTAGCGAAGAAGGCCACAGTGGCTGTAAGCCCCAAAATATTGCAATTAGAGCATTGAAGGGGAATGTTCTCTGCCAAATATTGTTTAAATGGACCTATTAAGTGAATATAGTCAACTGGTGAGGTTCCTCAAAGAATAAGTTTGCATTTACCGACCACAATTTCACGCGCCTTGCAGCCGAACGATGACAAGATTCGATGTCTCACGGACAGAAATCGTGATTTTTTTTACCTTCCCACACTGATTTTTTGTTCATTTTTGGACAATGTAGAGATAATTGTAAATAAAATGTGGGCTAGATTGCAGAATACCCGGCCTACTTTTTGGAATTCTTAAATGCTGCTACCGGGACTGCGGACCGCGGTAGCACTTCAGTTTAACACTTGGCACATACATTTAACCTTGCTAACCGACTGCGGACCGCGGACCACGGTAGCAGTAGAGTCGAAGACGACTAGTTGGGCCGGGTATTCTGCAATCGCTCCAAAATGTGTTTCTGGAAAGAAAAGTAGGGGTCACCGACCATTTAAGAGCGTAAATTGCGATTGAACTGACGTCGAATTCCAAAGTCGCGCTGTTGCGCGCCCTGTTGCGCGACATGACGGAGCAGAACTGGAATCTGGTCGTGACGTGGAAGTCAACGGCGCGAAGGAAAACAAGAGGGATTCGATAATGTGCTGATTATTTTTTACTCGGCGAGGGTCAACTATGTGTACTTTTGCAGCTTTTTGACATTTGTGGATTACCTGAATTACCCGGCTAACTCTTTGAAGAACATTAAGGAGACTTTTTTGTTATCACATTCCATTGATCCAGCTCAAAGTGGAATCAAGAAGGTAAGAACTTTCACGTTCAGACATCGTATTGGCCGGCCCCTTTTCGCCTTCAGGACATTGCTGACTTACAACTCGAACCTTTTCAGCGGATGATTTTCGTCGGTTTAGTTCACGTCCTTTTATGAATCTTCCACTTCTACTTCCTTTTTGACTTTCCGTCGCGGACGCCATATTTGTTTACAAACCATTGCGTGACACTTTTCCTCGCGCAGACCTCGCGAACTCGCGCGCGAAACGCTTACGTGAGATGCGCAGAAACGTTGCGCAGAAACAATTAGCGCGAACGTCCTTTAAGTGCATTTTTCTCAATGGTCTACTTTTGCAGGGACTGACTGCACGCCAACATTTCTACTTTGCAAAGTATTTAAGTAGACTTTCTGAAACTTGGGCTAATCAAAGACCAATAGTGTCGTGATGCAATAAACCAAAAAATCGTAACATTTTAACGCCTGTCACGTGACATGAGATGATTTGTCCACTGAGTGTGGTGTAAAATAAGGTTATTTCCAAATAAAGCCTGTTAAAAGCACTGAAAACAAGAATTAACTGTCAAAACTTAGGTTCATTGCACAGAACAAAACATAAACTTACACGATATGCCTGTTTGACAGTCAAATTTTGTTTTGTAAAAGAGCAGGAAGTGTTGGCGTCAATACTATAAAACAGTACCTCAAAAGGCTGTGGCTGGTTGACATAGCAACCATTTTGAGTGAAACCTTCAAATTGATTTTCTCTTTCCGAGTGCAATCGCACACGATTGATCTTTTTTCACCATATTTAAACTAACTTTTTGGTCCCTTTTAGGGTACCATTCCACCTTAGGACTTAGCATCATTCCGGACCGGGAAAAGGTATTATTATACAAATTGTGGACTAACATAGCTTACAAGGCACAAGACACAAAAAGTCTTAACATGAGATCTTGAGACTTTCACTTTCGTGACTAAAAATCTTTTTACGATTAATATTTTTACGCCTAACGGCTAAATTTTTCAGCCCGTTTTACGGCTAACGGTTAAGCCTATTGAGACCCTGAATTTTGACACCGGCAATGAATATTCTGGAATTATCATTCATTCTCTATGTACTAAACCTATCAGCTGGTACTGGGTTTCCCGGGTTTGTGGCATTACAACTTGTTAAATTGCAAATTATCGTTGCTGACCGGGACCAGTCTGAGTATAGCATTACAATATTCAAGGTAATTATTAAGAGTGAAGGTGATTATGGGTCGCCCTGGCGAACATCTCGTTTTATTTTAAAGAGGGGTGAAGAAATCATTGTTTATTGTACATATAGCGAGAATTTTAGGCAATAAACCTTACAAATAGAATTCTAATATGTGCTATATTTCCACATGTGAAAAAAGCGATACGTCCAATCAGCTTTGCGTATAGCATTCTTCACATGTGAAAATATAACCAATCACCGTTCAGGATAGAATCACTTAGCCAATCAGTGTTAAGCACTCAAATGGCTTCCGAGAAGCGCGGGCTTGAAATCAGCGTCCGCTTGAAGTTTGTGTCTCGATAACGTGACTTCGGTTCCCGTTTTACTTCACTTTCGGAAAAGCAGCAATGGAATATATCCAACAAATATCTTGAGCGCTAGAACTTCAGTTTGAGAATCAATAGCCATTCAAGAAACCGAGGAAGTAAATTTAACACCAGAAAGCCAACAACAATCAAGGAGGGACATTCAAATAAACAATTTTAAGGCCCGGCCAAACGGATCCAACATGTTGATGCAACATCATCCAACATTGTTGAATCCAAC
>OZ026598.1:13272496-13317496 GCA_964020085.1 Micromussa lordhowensis | reverse complement strand
CTGTAAATCATTCAACCTTTTGATTTTGCCGGTGCAGAAAAGCGGTGAAACGAAATTTATTTGATTTAAGTTTGCTTCCTCCGCCACCAGATTTCAATACCGATTGCTAAATATTCTTTGCAACTTTCAAATTTGCAAATCTCAAATTACTTAAAAGGCAAAATAAATGTTATATTTAGTATCCGTGATTCCTGAGCTTTCTTCTTGATATATAGGTTTATGTGGTTCTGAAGTATAGTTATGAAGTCACACTTGGTTGAAAAAAGTGTCTATTTCATGTTTAAAACCGCCTTAGCATGTTTGTTTGGATGGCTTAATTGGCGCGTTAAGCCTCATACTACCGAGGGTAGTGGCTTAAGAGGCGTTTGACTGTATAAAGCTATACATGAGTCAAACCATACATATCGTATTTCATTCATCTCATTATAATCTTTGTATACATTATTTCATTTAAAGATAAATATTAAAATTGAAATTTAGCCAAGAGGTTAAATGTGGACTGCGTTTTATTTAGAACCATTGCCAACTACATAATGTGGAGATTGGTAGACTCGACATATCTACGACTGGGAAAGGAATTTGAGAAGATTTTTAAGAACTTTTACATCCAGTTAGATGACTACTGGGTACCAATCCAGCGAGACGAGCTATGTATGCAGTTGATGAAAGAAAAATACTTCGACACACCACTTTCCAGAATATATGTGGATAAACTTTTCAATGGAGGCAGTAAGAAAATTGTATGCAATGCTTTTCTGTCATGATTGTTATTTGCTATGCTATCCACCGCGTCTCTGCCTTACCTCATATCCAGTCGTAAGTCGATTGGCGAGGAAGGGGAACAAATGTAAGAGAAGCAATATTGTTGATGTATGGAAACGCCATTCAATCACCTCATTATGCAAAATAGGAAAAGGCCTGCGAAAGAGATTATGATGTCTTGCCTGCGAGTAGAACAGTAATCCACTACCTCGTAAAGTAGCCTGTTTAGGATGTTTTAATAGTATTATTATAGTTATGAACTGTTTTCTTTGCTATAGAAATATTTTCTTATGTTTCCAGCGTTTGATTCATATTTTCATACTCGCCTAGAGGAATGAAAATTACTTTTATCTCAAAATGGAACTATCCTAGGCAAAAGAACTGGCAGACGATATCAGGGAGGCCTTTCAACAGAACATACTTGAGCTTGACTGGATGGATGACAGGACGAAATCCCTCGCCATACGAAAGGTAATATAATTGCAAATGAAAACGTTCTGGGTGCCATTTCCGATTGTGAGTAGACATGACCAGAACGTATGTCATGGTGTGCAGCTCATAATTGCAAGAGTTGGAAAGAAAGAAATTAAAAAGTTAGTTTCAATAGATCAAGTGATTTGTTTTTTTTAAATCTCCCGTGAATTCGCAGGTCGAAATGATGGTAGAGAACATTGGCTTCCCAAATTACATTGTAGATGACAAACTGATAGACGAAGAATACAAGAATGTAAGTGAAAATGCGCTGTTTTTCCAAACTCAACAAGGAAGAGAAAAAAAGTGGCTTCAAAGCACCTAGCCCGTATTTGGCAGTTCAGTCTATTTGTTGAGTTAGTTTAGGCTTCATGATACCCGGACATGGAAGTCGCTATTAACAGTGGTCTGACACTGACTCAGTGATACGTTTGTGGGCTTTCTTTGTTACTGTTCTTAAAATTGCATCCACACTGCATTCCTTCTTTGAAAATGCTTTTTTGTATACTTCATAAATACGAACTTCATCCGGATTGGGGGTATTTTTTTCGATATGTAAACACGACGAACTAACAGTGTTTCTTTAATATAAAATTCATAAATTCTAAGTGTGACTCATAAGATTATATTTGTCCAAGATAACAGAGCAGACCTTTTAACTTTTCAGAAACACAGGTGAATGGTTTAAAGGGGCCGATACAAGTAAGAAGTGACCTAATTATATCTTCTGAGAAGCTTTCTTTATGTAGATATGTCATCACATAGGTTGTTTGCCACCAATCAACGTACTTTGAGAATGAGTTATCATTGGATGAAGCCATAACTGAAAGAGAGCTTGCAGTCTTAAGCAACCTCGTCGATGAAACAAAGTAAGAATAGAGGACTTCTTTTGAAATGGCTTGTAGCCACCGTGGTTAGATCAAGTTAATTAACAATACTTCCATGAGCCCGCGTTTGATAGGACCTGATCAACAACAAACGAAACGCGTCGCGCGAGGTTTGCTGCAATCATATCGTATCCAACAGGGGCAGGTATGTTTTGCAGGTTGCAGGTTGCAGGTTGCAGGTTACAGGTTGAAAAATGGACTTTTAAGTCTGAGTGAGTCTACTTAGCACTTCGGTTAGCCTGAAAAGCACTCCGGTTAGCCTAAATTAGCTTAGGTTGCTTGCGGTTAGCTTCTATATTGCGGTTTATTCGACTTTGACTCAAATAAACAAGTTGTTTCAACCTGCAACCTGCAACCTGCAAAACATACCTGCCGATCCAACAGGGCCGAGTGGAATAACTGTTCTATTAAAGTAGTGGTATCGGTTAGATTAGAGCCGATTTTATCGATTTTTTATGCAAATAAACCCTAGCCTTGAGACCAAGATTTGGGAGGCGCGGTGGCCTCATGGTTAGTGCGCTCGACTCCGGAGCGAGCGGTCCGGGTTCGAGCCCTGGCCGGGGACAGTGTGTTGTGTTCTTGGGCAAGACACTTTACTCTCACAGTGCCTCTCTCCACCCAGGTGTATAAATGGGTACCTGCTATTTGTTGGGGAAACCTAACAAAATTGCGGGGGAGTGACCTGCGATGGACTAGCATCCCGTCCAGGGGAAGTAGAAATACTTCTAGCCGCTTCATGCTACAGAAACCGGGATAAGCTCCGGCAGCTATGAGCCAGCCTTGGCTCTAAGGCTCCAATTGAGACCAAGATGGCGGACTTAACCCTAGCCCTCGAATCTACATGGAGGCCTAGTTATTAGCATACTAACCCTAATGACGACACTTAAAAGTAACGTCACCCAGAGACCAAGATGGCAGACCTAACCCTAGTATTACATGACGCCCTTAACCCTAATGATAATAAAACCACAGAACGCCCTACGGATTGGGGTTTGTTAAAAACAAGTTTAGTGTGCGATACACATAGGGTGATGATTCAACATTTCCCAAAAGGGCTGACACCACCTGGAAAATTGAGTAGTAGGCCGAGATACTGCAACCATGACGATGGCAATCGTCATTGGTACCCTGTGCCTGATGACATGGGCGAGGCGTTGACTTCCATACTGGATTCTTACAACGCAAGATATGATGCGTGTCGTCATCAGAACGACTTGTTTCGTACGTGTGCGTGGCTGTTGAGCAGTTTTCTCGTGTTACATCCCTTCGCGGACGGTAATAGTCCAATGGCTCAACTACTGTGCAGTTATGCCCTGTTCCAACCCGTACCGGTGTGTTATGAGGACGATTATCTTCCCGCCTTATTAGAAGTGCAATCGACTGGAAAGTTGGAAGCATTAACGAATTGCGTGGGTCGGAGCGTAAAACGAACACAGGAAACATTAAACAAGAAACATGTGTTGTAAACTGTATTTTATTAACAATAAAACAAAACTACAATTTTAAACGTTTCTTGGCTTGCATAATTTTACGCACTAGGTTGTACGCGCGAGCAGTTCGCCCTTACAAACAATAATATGGGAGGAAAAAGCTTGCCTTGGCCAGGAATCAAACCTGGATCTCTGAGGCCACAACTCAACGTCTTAACCATTAGACCACCAAAGCATATATACACATGTATTACAAACTTTTATTGGCTAGGGCTCTGTAGTACAATGGTTAGTATCCTCGACTGTCACTCGAGATCGTGGTTCGATTCCCCGCAAGATCGTTTTTCTGACTGCTGCAAACTCCTTATCATCTTGAGTAAAATAAAGCATCTTAAATGGTATGTCGCCATTGATGTCCATGTATATAAGTTATTTTTTGGTAAATTCATCTAGTAGGTATTCAGAAAAGAAAAATGTCTCAAAAGACATTGTTTCTGGTCTATTCCAACATTCTTGAATGTAATTCTGTCTAAAGCAAGTTTATCAATTTCATGTATGTCTGTGGGATCATACCTTCTTGACATCTTGAAGTAAAATGAGACTGTGATCCTTTAGAAACGTAATAAATTGTCAATATTGTCCATATCCGCTTCGTATCCATAATGGCGGTTGTTTTTAAACATGCAAGTAGTTGCGAAATGTTTACATTTTGTGATGTCTTACATGACGCAAAACAAAAACACATAAACAAACTCTCGAGAGTGCGCGGTACGGACTGGAAATGAGCTCAGCACATTTTCTGTAATACCTGTTGCCTGCGTAGCAAGCGTTCCCGTACGAGCCGAATGAAATCGGACCTTTTTCGCATTCGAGCCGCGCGAAAAGTGGGGCGAGAGCAAAAAGGTCGAAGGAGCGGGGTGGGGGTGAGGAAAGAAGGGAACGCTTGCCCGCAAACCCCTCAATTCTGAAGAACGCCCACCGACTTTTCACGGTTGATTTCACTCAATGATTGACAGTCTGTCAATGAGTATTCCCCAGGTGGAAGAAAGTAAACAAATAGTGCGGCAATTGTGTAACAAGAATTGGCAAGCAACCGCAAATACCATTTTTAAGACGCAAATATATCAAGGCAGAGGTTGTCAAAGCCCTGAAAAAAATGTGTCAAAAGAAGTGGTTAGCTACACGAAATCTGAAAGTATTTTGCTCTTGAACGAACCGGATGAAATCGCAAGCATTTTAAACACGATCTTTCTGGAGGAGTTGCGAATTTTTTGTCCTGTGTTTAACGAATTGTTGGTTGGGTCTAGCGGACAAGACGACCAGGAGATGATGATAGCAGGAATCAATAAAAACGGTGTTGCCCTTGCAGCGGCCACGCTTTGCCTGAACTAAGTCGAACAATGACATATACAACACGCAACACAGTCAACAGACTAGCGCGTAAACAGCTACACTCGAATCATGTGGTATCAGAACGAACAAAAGGAGGAATAAACCCATACATCGAGCTCGAGAAACATAAGCTCGATCAGATATATGCAAGAAACATAAGAACGTCTCTAGACAAACGTATAACTACGACGTCTCCGAAGAAAAACGTACGAGGAAAAATATGATATCCGTGATAAGAATCTACATACTGTACTTGCAATTGCATGTAGTTTTATCAAGCAGCCGGTCCCGACGTCACAATGTATGATGCAAGTAAGCAACATGTTCACGGTATATTTCACATTTTGTCCCTCGAAAGCAAATTCTTGGAGACATATCTTGCATAAGAAATGAGCCTAAACAATGCATAATTAAACACATGGCAAATTACAGAGGTGTCAAACTCGGTCAAGCGACATGCCGATAACAGCGTAAACCATGTAGATCAACCTATGACCTCTAGAATTTGCTAAAGCAGTCTAACTGCTCAGCTCTACCAAAAATTCCTCTTTATAACACAGCTTGAAGTGCCCTTCATAAACACAAATGAAGCAAGAAAAAATTCGAGAGACCGAACAGAGAACAGTAAATTAAATGTACAAATGTCACGAACCGTAGGAGTCGTGTAGGCTAGTCAACCTCATTTTTAGTGATTTTACACTGACAAACAACTGAAAAATTAAACTCTTGCCGGATACAGTCGGTAGCACAGCCATTACATCTTTGCCGTTAAAAAGATAGCACATCGCACTTTCTTGTTCCTTTTTCAACGAAAAAGCGATCCCTGTTTCGTTGAGCTTCGACAAAACTTCGCTCAAACTTCCACACCACACATTCCGCCACTTTGATCTTATTCGATCCCAAGAGGCGTAAAAAATTTGATGCCTCCATGTCAAACCTATCAATCAAATAAACCACGCCGCACCAATCAGAAGCCCCGTTCGTGGGCGAACGGGTTTTTTCAGAATTGAGGGGTTTGCGGGCAAGCGTTCCCTTCTTTCCCTACCCCCACCCCGCTCCTTCAACCTTTTTGCTCTCGCCCCACTTTTCGCGCGGCTCGAATGCGAAAAAGCTCTTTCGCACGGTCCGATTTCATTCGGCTCATGCGGGAACGCTTGCTACGCAGGCAATAATACCTGCAGATTTTCTGCAATACCTGCAGATTTTCCGTCAAACCTGCAGAGTTTCTGCAGATTTTCCGTCATACCTGCAGAGTTTCTGCAATACATGCAGATTTTCTGCAGATTTTCCGTAATACCTGCAGATTTTCCGTAATACCTGCAGATGTTCTGCAGATTTTCTGTAATACCTGCAGATGTTCTGGACATTTTCTGCAATACCTGCAGATTTTCTACAGATTTTCTGTAATACCTGCAGATTTTCTGTAATACCTACAGATTTTCTGCACATTTTCTGCAATACCTGCAGATTTTATGCACATTTTCTGCAGATTTTCCATAATACCTGCACATTTTCTTTAATTGATTTTCTGCAATATCTACAGATTTTCTGCTGAGCCAGCTTCGACGATATTAACAGTTCTATAACACAACGTTCTTCAGTTGTTTTATTTCCATAGGGGTTAATGGTGCTCTCTGCGCGCTTAAGAATTTACCCCGAGTAGTGAAGCACGTGCAAATTATGTCACATCGATGCTGTTACTGTCAAAAGCCATTTACTCGTGCTGGTAGTAAAAGACATCACGAGAAGTATAATTGTTGCAAGCGACTTGAGAATGGTCACTTCCCTTCATCACCAGCAGTAACACGAGAGGAAGTGCCAGAGATCGCATTTACTACCGTGATAGAGTGGGAAAAAGCTTTTCGGTTCAAAACCCCTCTAGTATCTTGATTGTGGGCCCCTCTGGCTGTGAAAAGACGTGTTTTACTGAATCGTTACTCTTGGATCACTTGGAGGAATTGTTTGTGAACCCACCGTCCACAGTTCATTATTGCTACGGGGCGTGGCAAGATGGATTTCGAACTATGAAAGAAGCGGGTGTACAATTTCACGAAGGTGTTCCTACCACCCTCCATTTGCAAAAATGGTTTCCGAAAGAGGGTTTACTTGTACTAGACGATCTGATGGCAGAGGGAGGTGATGACAAAGAGTTGCTAGACCTATTCACTAAACACTCTCATCATCAAAATATCACCGTATTGTACTTGTGCCAAGACATGTTTCCACCGGGGAACTGAATACGCCAAGAGTATTTCCAGGAACGCCCACTACATCATAGCCTTCAAGAATCCAAGAGATCAATTAGGCGTCAGGAATTTACTGCTTCAAGCTTTTCCCACTTACTGGCAAGACGTGATGGATGTGTATCAAAAAGTGATTGAACGACCATTCGGGTACATGGTTGTGGATTTACATCCCGCCAGTGATGACAGAATACGTGTGCTAAGTCATCTTTCGACGCATGAAGGATTCCCGCGCTGCTACCAAAGAAAGAGAGATCAGAAATTAGTATATTAAAATGTACTTCAACGGACTCGGCTCATTTGAAGCAAGCTGTCTTGAGTGAAAGGTCCACAAGAGAAAAAAAGCATGAGTAAAACATATCTTTTTGGTTTTCCTGTGGAAGAATACAATGATGAAAACGTAGAAGAGAAAGAGGAGGAAAGTAGTAGTTCCGAAGAGGAACCTGAAGAAGAGAAAGAAGAACAGGACGAGGAGAAAAGTAGTAGCTCCGAAGAAGAAGAAAGGGAGGAAAATGAGCCAGACTATGATCCATGGAAGCCATTACGTGGTAAAGTGGGGGAAGATCTCGAAGAGCAATTTTTGAAAGAAGTCCAACGGTTTCTGGATAGGGGAAAATGCAAAGACTATGCCGAGATTGCCGCATTCAATACTTTATTACCTGTAAGTAGAAGAAACCTACGGAAGACATACCTAGAACGTCTAAAATGGACTCATCGGATCAAATTCGATGCAATACACAGGAAAGTCATGAAGAATCTTCGACGCTTTATCGATGAAGACGATATGGATTTTGACGAGGCATCCGAGTCAGCAGTGGAGAAGCGGAAATTCTTGTTAAACGGAGTCATGAAAAAGAAACCACTTCCCGATGATGACAAAGAAGAAAACGAAGAGAATGATATCTTAATGACTGAGACATTGAATTAGCCGCTCTTATAAGACTGTGTGATTCTAGAGTTTTAATTCATTATTTGTAAGACGTCACACAAGATGAGCTGCTCCAGTCATACAAAGGAGAATGACCAGAAGGTTGTCTGTAAAAAGGTCTACAATAAAAGATATTATGCAGAAACAAAGAGCGAATCCTAGCTCGGCAAAAACGATATCGTACCGAGAACGTCGAGATTCTCAAACCCCGACGTAAAAGATGGTATGAAATTAACAAGGAACGACTCGTCAACAACCGGAGAGCCTATTATTAACAGAACAAGGAACACATCAGAAATTACCGAAGACAATACCGTAATAACAACTGGGAACGGATCAACGAATATTGGAAAAGTTATTATGCCAAGAATAAGGAACAGATCAACCAAAGACTTCCTAACCAAAGTCAAAGAAAAATAGGGGCCCGGGACCAAGAGTCTGAGAAACTGGAAACGAGTCCCAACACTTTGTGGAATACCGACGGCCAAGATTTAAAATTGTAATCAATTTTCCCTTTGGAGTTATTCAATAAACATTACAAAGACCCAGACTCTTTGTTTTGTTTATATAAATTTAATGATATTACTGTTACAAATTTTTAATTTCCACTTTTGTACCAAGGCCAAAAGGCGCTACATTCCGTGACTGAACAATGATGCATGCTGTCGTCGGCATGAAAACCGCAACTGGGTAACAATAGTTGAAGCGGGGTTTGATATTTCAATACATCGTATTGTGGAACACCCTACTGTTTCTAGATTGAGTGAAGGAAAGTTCAGTTGTTTCATGACATCTTTCTCCACATGACCTCCTTTATGGCCCACTACGGTTCTCTCGGCAGTACTGTAATGTTGGTACAAGTCCTTGATCAAGGTGCCTACGATCCGTGGGTTTTGCGCATGCTCGGTTTGACTGGGTTGATAAGAGAGTCCGCGAGTTTTACGGATGACGAAATTCACCGTTCGTTTCTCTTTGACACTCAAGGTCTTGTAAGGAACGGGGACGAAGAAAGCATGGCGGCCATGTTCTTGGTTCCAAGTGAAATAGCCCAATTCTCTGACGTGAAACGTCTTATTGATAAAGAACCCTTCCAAGTCCAAAATGAAACAGAGATTGTCCTGAAATACTTCCATGTTTGAACAAAGTTCGTCCTGCACTGTCTCTATGTTAGATCGTCATGATAAGTTCGTAGTGTTCTTCCTTCGCTTCACCAAAAAGACAGTCCATGTCTCAAGTTTCATATACCTAGTTTTAACCAATCAGTGTTCAGTTTAGGCGTGGGTCTATTTTTTAGCCAATGAGAAATAAGATTGAGCGACCTTGTCAAAACATGACATAAGCGTGGGTCCTATTTTTAAACCAATGAGAAATAAGATTGTGCGACCTTGTCTAAAAATGTCTCGTTTTATGAACCAATGAGAAAAACGTTTGAGCGTTACTTTTTTTTCTGAAAACCCAAGCAGTGTTCAGTTTAGGCGTGCTGTAAGTGATTTTGGTTGCTATTTCAAAACTGCTTATACTTCGCGTGGCTGTTGAAACGATTAGCTTTTAGTGAATTTCCTTTGAGGGTTCCACGTATGACAACTCAAGTTGACGATGGAATGCAACAAAGAGCTCGAGACTTTCAATTTTCAAGCGTTTTTAGAGAGAAGAAGAAGAAATAGAGAGAATGGAATCAAAGGAAAGGTTGATAGAATGACGGAAGAAAAGAGAATGAATAAAATAATTGCTGAACTAAGCGAGGAAATGGATACGAGGAAGAGACAATGGCTCGATTTAGCTCGTACGAACAAACAATACAAACGAGAAGACACGATGGAGGAATTGAAGGGAGACTATCAACGTACTATTGAACACACTGAAAATATGATGATAGAACTTGACAGTTTTTGATTTGAAAGTTCCTTTGATTCAGTGTAACATGGTTTTACCTTGAATTCTGAAATTCTGTGAAGACAATAGAAACCACTTATTTTTTACTCGTCATATCTTGTAAATAAGACACTTGACTTTTGACATTGCGGAATGTTTGGTTTAATGCTCTCCTTAACAGAAAGGGACATGAAAGCCCAGCTATAAGTATCATTGGTTCCCACGATGAGGTCATTGTCCCATGATGCTTTGAGACCACAAGACACGGCAAGTATCGATTTTTTCGCCATGGAAATCGATCCTTGGTGTTCCAATATGGTCGCACTTTCGGGGGGGCCGCCATCTTATATTCTTAATTCCGCTCCTGATTGGTTGAAATTTTGTGGCGTCTCTCTCGGATACTAACCATTGTGCTACAGAGTCCTAGCCAATAAGAGTTTGTAATAGATGTGTATACAGTATATGCTTTGGTGGTCTAATGGTTAAGACGTTGAGTTGTGGCCTCAGAGATCCAGGTTTGATTCCTGGCCAAGGCAAGCTTTTTCCTCCCATATTATTGTTTGTAAGGGCGAACTGCTCGCGCGTACAACCTAGTGCGTAAAATTATGCAAGCCAAGAAACGTTTAAAATTGTAGTTTTGTTTTATTGTTAATAAAATACAGTTTACAACACATGTTTCTTGTTTAATGTCTCCTGTGTTCGTTTTACGCTCCGACCCACGCAATTCGTTAATGCTTCCAACTTTGCAGTCGATTGCGCTTCTAATAAGGCGGGACTAAGATAATCGTCCTCATAACACACCGGTACGGGTTGGAACAGGGCATAACTGCACAGTAGTTAAGCCATTGGACTATTACCGTCCGCGAAGGGATGTAACACGAGAAAACTACTCAACAGCCACGCACACGTACGAAACAAGTCATTTTGATGACGACACGCATCATATCGTGCGTTGTAAGAATCCAGTAAGGAAGTCAACGCCTCGCCCATGTCATCAGGCACAGGGTACCAATGACGATTGCCATCGTCAAAGTTGCAGTATCTCGACCTACTACTCAATTTTCCAGGTGGTGTCAACCCTTTTGGGAAACGTTGAAACATCACCCTATGTGTATCGCACACTAAACTTGTTTTTAACAAACCCCAATCCGTATGGCGTTCTGTGGTTTTAACACGATTCACAAGATAATGCCAAGCTGCTGTCAAATTGCCGCCAATGTCTTTTTTTTCTGAGACACACTGTTCAAACCGTTTTACTAAATCCATCTCCCCAGCTCATCTCCCCCAACTGAGCTCGACTACGTATGGGTACTCACTAACTGCGCAAAAACTATGACTGAACGCCTTATTCGTAAAATTATGTAAGCCAAGACACGTTTGAAGTTGTAGTTTTATTTATTTCAATAATTTTCCTTTTTCATATTTATTTTCTTCCTTCTTTTGCAAGAAACGTTGTAATCTTGTTTCTTTTATTTATTTCAATCAAATACAGTGGTAAACATCTTTCTTTCAATAAAATACAGCTAAAAAAGCACATTTTCACTGACTGCGCATACGTGCAATCCCGTTTTAGACCTTACAGCCCGAACACCGTGTCTCCACAAAAGTGCAAGGACCACTGATTTCATGACCTTCATATCACGTGCGGACCGTTTAGAAGGTACTCAGTACTCAGTCCCCATTTCGGACAAGGGGACAGAGTACCTTTTCCCACATGGGTTAGCGGACTTTTCATGATCCAAATATAACAACCACTTTACTTTGGAAACTAGTAACTAGACACCATGATGGATATGTTAATTAGGGTCACATGGTCTCGGGGATGATGTCACTCCGTAGTGACGTCATTAGGGTTCTTAAATGTTAAGTAGGGCTAGGGTTAAGTCCGCTATTACAAGATGATTTGTTTTTATCAACTGGGTTGATAATGTGAATTGGCCACCGTAAAGAGGTTCGGAAGCTGACGTTTCGAGCGTTAGCCCTTCGTGTGAGAAAACCAAATTATCTTAGTATTCTAATAAGTATTCTAATAGCTAGGCCTCCATGTAGGTTCGAGGGCTAGGGTTAAGTCCGCCATCCTGGTCTCAAGGCTAGGGTTTATTTGCATAAAAAATCGATAAAATCGGCTCTAATCTAACCGGTACGACTACTTATTAATTCTTTAATCGTCTGGATGATGTGGACATTTCATTTAAATCTAAAGAACAGATGGTATCGAAAGGGGGCGAAGTAGGCCATTTCCAAGTTTCCTTTGACCTCCGTGTCAAAACGAGTCTAAGTGGGAAACCATCCATTCGCAGTTAGACTCGTTTTGAAACAGGGGCACAAGGGAACTCGGAAATGGCCTATTTGTCGCGCGTTGTTTTCTTTATTAGTTCAATGACGACTTTCAGGAAAGCGAGGGAGACAGCATTATTCGCGTGATCACCTCCGAAGTTACCAACATATTCTGGAAAATTGGGACAGACGACAAAGTTAAAGTTAACTAGAAGATGCGAAGTAGTGGCGTTGATAAAAATAATACGCCTTGTGAAAGTCAAATATACAAAGATTTTACTTGTTTGCGTAGCTGTCATTATCAAGACTACAAATTGCATTTCTCAGAACCGATAGAGTCACTGAAGTATAAAAGAAGACCCAAATGTGAGGCATCAAACTTTATTGGAGGAAAAAAAAGCTTTCACGAACCTGTAGTATCTGAAAGTTGTAGTGTTAGTTTTTAATTGGATCTTCCCGCGATTTTTTTTTGCTGGACAGAGAATTGCCACACTTTTTATGGCTTTTTTAACTTTCCATAATGGCATTGCCTATTATATTATCTCCGGTGTTTATTTTTTCCTACAGAACTTTCCATTAAGCAACACTTGTCGCAATTGTTTTCTGTACGCGAGCACAGGTATAACGGCTGGTAATCGCGATTCAGTGAACCAATCCTTTTTAACAGATGCGGTCTCCGTTATTGAAAAGATACATGTTTTCCATCTGAATTGTGTGTTACTCTGTTCTGTTGCTGCATGGTGAAGTTGTGTTTTGCTGGAAGACGTTGGAGCCTTAATGGGCAGTGCACCCAAGAGCACGATGATTAGGTTTTGGTTGGTAACTTGTAGCGAAGTAGCATTCTGTTATGTTTCCTTCAGATCCTAACGAACATTTCCGATCCATAACATGAAGAACAATTTCCCGCAACGATTTTCGACACAAATTCTCAACACGTTTTTCCGATACATTATATGAACATTACATCTCTCTCTTCCTAGTAAATTCTAGTAAATATGGATGAAAACAACGAAAATCGGCTACAACTATAAAATAAATGGGATGAATTCGGGACTGGCCACCAGACCTAAATTCTCGGCACAAGTCAAAGTCAAACGAAAACAAACGTACAGTACGCAAACAAAGGCTTTTGTTCAAACTGTAATACCATCGTGGTTCATCGCTCTAACTAAAACTCCAGAATCTCCGAGGTGTTCTTTTCCTTGTGAATCAACGGTAGTTGCCAGTCATTCTCTGGAGCAGGAACACCATTGCCGGCCGGCTTGGCAGATCAGTTTGGTTATGATCATTCTCGTCCCCATAGCCTCTTCAGTGTTGACAGATCGGTCTTCGAAGAAGCGTTGACAGTAGGTGATTTAGACAGAAAGCCGCCTTGTTTGCAAGCTTGTTTAATATTTTAGCATGGATTTTGTGGTGAACCATCTAGAAAAAGTCAGGGATCAATAGCTGTACAGGTCTTCTCGTTGTTTCTTCTCTTCATATTCAATAAAATGGAGAAGTTTGTTTTTAAAAGAGCGTGGTGCAGTTGTTAAAGCTTTCAAGCAAGGTTATCAGGATACCATGTAATACGTCTATCGATGATACGTTAAACTTTGTTTATGGACACACGGAAGCGTTAATGGAAATCAGCCATGGAATTTGTTTCACTGAAAAGAGTATTTGCATATAAGCCGCCAGACTGAGGGGAAAATTATGAAGGTAGATCTTGGACAAAATGTTCGACTCGTCGTTTTGTTATGGCGTTTCGTCGTTTCGTCGTTCCGTTATGACGTTTCGTCGTGTGGTATCGTCGTTTCGACATGTCGTTATGGCGTTTCGTCGTTTCGGCACACCGATACTCCTAGGTCGATTCGGCGAATTGCCAGTTTGATTCGTCGGCTCGTCTCGTTTGTCGTTTCGTTGTGGCATTCGTCGTTTCGTTATGTCGTTTCGTCGTTTCGTTATGTCGTTTCGTTGTTTCGTCATGTCGTTTCGTTTCGTGAGTTAATGTTACACATACAACTTAACACAGAAGAAGTTAGTATTGCAGACTGGACTTGTTCTATCTACCCATGTTCAAAGCTGAATTAGGGGTCTGTGTCAGAATGACTTTGAAATACTAAACTTTGGTTTGTTGCCAGTCTTTACATAATACACTAGACAGGCCTAGATTTTGTGCTTGAACAAAAGTTTTGCACAGTTGAACTACTACTCCAACTGTGCAAAACTTTTGTTCAAGCACAAAATCCTGCTATAACATTGGCCAAAAAAATGAAAATAAGCAGACTTTAGGGGGCTTAAAAAAGTAGAAGATATTTCAACATTAAAATTGCAATGTTATGACAACACATAGAGACATGCTAATGTAAGCCTGTGGTCATATGAGCTAAAGGTATGGCTTATTATATAATGTTATTGACAAAGTGTGAGGTCAAAAAAGCCATCTTGACCAAACAAGCTTGCTTCTTAAAAAAAGGATTTATTATATGGCTTTGGGGGAAATTTTTGGCTGCGGGAGGCGGCAGGAAGTCTCTAGTGTGCCAGATAGCTCAATGCAACTTGAAGCACGTTTTTCGAACAGTAAATAGTATCAGCTCACCTCCAATTCGCTTCGGCTCTTGCAATCGAACTCGAGCTGGAATGCTGATTGTTGTCTTTATCATCTGGTGGACATGAGATGTCTTCTATTTTACTTATTGCGTTTTCCAAAATGCCACGCAACTCCTCCATCTTGCACAAGCCTCACATGTAGAGCACGAAAAACCGTGGGAAGTAGATAACCGTTCATGTAATGTACGTCGAATTATAGCCTCTCTGAGTGGACGAGTCGAAACGACGAAACGACATAACGAAACGACGAATGCCACAACGAAACGACGAAACGACAAACGAGACGAGCCGACGAATCAAACTGGCAATTCGCCGACTCGACCTAGGAGTATCGGTGTGCCGAAACGACAAAACGCCATAACGACATGTCGAAACGACGATACCACACGACGAAACGTCATAACGGAACGACGAAACGCCATAACGACATGTCGAAACAACGATACCACACGACGAAACGTCATAACGGAACGACGAAACGCCATAACGGAACGACGAAACGACGAAACGCCATAACAAAACGACGAGTCGAACATTTTGTCCAAGATCTACCTTCATAGAAAATGTTCCAGTGGTTATGTACATAGGTTTGTAAGGAGCAGCAGAATGAAAACCTGTTGAACTCAGGAAAGTTTTGTAGTATTTGGAGTATTGCTCATCTCTCCTTGCAGTCCTTGCAGTCCTTGCTCACTTTCATATGACCTTTCGTGTCCTTCTTTTCGAATTTTCAAGTAACCCCATACTGTTCCTTCTTTTCTTATATATAAAAAAGGGACTTACACAATCAACAGATCAAACTGTCAAATCAATCAATCAATCAACTTTTATTGTGCACTATTTAGAGAATTAATTTACATCAATGTTATAAAATAAATATGAGAAGAGAAATATATGTTGCATATGGCTATGGAAAGAAAAAAGTATATATGCGTGGCAACCAGAGTAGCCATTGGCTTTTGACCTGGTTACCACCATGTTAAGGTTACTTCCCACCTTCAGAGGCCAAAAAAATCGTTTTTTCTTTTTTTTGACAAAATTTGAGTTTATCATTTTATCTATTGTTTCCAAAAGAAAAATTTTAAAAAACTCAAAAAGCCGCCGAGTTATTTAGAAAAAACGTATTTTCAAATAAAGTTAATAAACTACGAAGGTGTCATAATCCTGTCAACGGGCGAGACCCCTGGAGAATTTTTCGCGGCAAACGCTAATCGCTCGTATTTCATGTCATTTGCATATTTGTATTTACATCACGTACTTGACAAAAATTCCCACGTGGAGGCTCTTTACGCTAACTGCTATGGAAAAATCAAAAGCAGAAAAAGTTCTTGGGTAAAGAAGAAGAAAAAAAACCGGCCCAAAGAAGAAAGAAAAAAAAACGTCTTGCAATGCGATGCTTTTCCCGGGAAATCGAGATGTATTGTAAAAGACTCAAGGAGGTCCTGTTGTTCCATTGGTTTGCGGTTTTGTCAGGCGTGATAATCTCTGGGTGTGGCGCGAGTTGTTTACGAACCTTTACAAGCTAAAATCTCGCATTTGATTTTTGGAGGAATACATCCACTTTGAGCGAATTTATAGGGTATGCAGATTTGACGGATTGTCGTGAAATTTCGCCACAACATTCCTGATATAATGACAAGCCAAAGTGTGTCGGGAAATTTTGATATTTAACATATTTTTCCCGTGGCGTCCATTTACGCAACACGTCTCGCATATTTTTAGCTACTCCAACTTAAGATGTGGATATCTCGACAACCAATCAGAATATCGAAAAAGCCCGACACACTTTTGTTGATTGATGCCTTGGGAATAGGACTGTACAGCCATTTTGCTCGTATGGCGGAATCCGATACTCGATAAATTCAATACAAGAACCCTCGGTCGTTTCACGCCTTACCGCCTCCTGAGATTTCCTAAAAGAAAATATTGCTGAAATTGTATTTTTTTCGTAAAGTACATTTATTAAGCTTTCTTCTGATATATAGTTTGTAGGGGTTTTATTGAAACTGGCGCGCGTACAATTTTTTTTTCCGAAGGGCACCCGCGAAGGTGGGAAGTAACCTTAAGGTAAATGCGGAGAAAATAAAATACATTACGCAGAACACAATACATTTATTAATCAAAATAAATTACAGAAATACAAGTGACTATTGTTAACTGTATTTTAAGTATTTAAGAGGTGTTGTTTATACTGTTTCTTAAAGGAATTCTATCGTACGTTTTGTAGGCTAAGAGGAACTGATTCCCAAATTTTTGATTTACAAAATTGGAATGCTGATTGTTTACATCTAGTTTATGTTTTGGCCTATTGAAGTTTTGATTTGATGCAGATCTGGTGTTGTCGTGATGGATTTCTGAATACTAGAGAAAACAACTGGAATGCTATTTTTATTATTTTGTGAGCAAAGAGTGCAACAGTCATGCTCATCTTAGATTTTATTTAGATCTAAAATTTCAAGTAAAGTAAATTTTGGCATTTTCCCTCCTATGAGCAAAGAATACTAGAAATAACAGGGGCCCTAATGTGGAGCCTTTGGCTATTCCATATACTATCGTTTCCATATCAGATTTGGCATCATAAATCATATTGAGTAAGTTGATTCAAATTATTTTCAAATCATTATTTCATGGGATTCCACGGATATCATAGGCATTTAGCTTTGAGAATAGTATGTTATGGTTAACAGTATTGAATGCCTTAGAGAGGTCAAGAGAGACGCCACATGTAATTTGCTTATTATCAATGGCCATGTTTCTTGCATACTTTCTACTTCTTGTGGTTGATCAGAACATCTTTTCAGCATTTTATTTATTGAACTATAAGAGCAACATTCCTAGTTGAATTATCCATGCCCCATATAAATCTTAACGTGGTCACCATTCCTGCACTATTTTGGTCTGAAAATTAACAGAGAATAGTAAAGAATGGCAGGAAATAAATAATCTTTCAAAGGCTAACAAAGGTTGGTCAGTGTTTGGGGTGGGGGGAGACTATAGGGGAGGTTTCAATAAGTAAAATTGATATATTATTTAACAAATAGATTCCATGTTGCCGTTCGTCTGTTCAGTAATAGATCACAGATGACGTTCAAAATGTGGTAAGAAACAAAAAAAAAGTGGCACACGAGGCGATAGCCGGGTGTCACTGATGTTCTTACCACATTTTGACGTCTTCTGTGATCTATTACTGAACAGACGCACGGCAACATGGAATCTACATTGTATGCATAGCAAAGAATTGTGATTGGTCTAGGAAAATCACGCCACTGTCAAACTTGACTCGAGCGATGAAAACTTACAGCGAAAGCAGAATTGAACTGCGAAAATCTACAAAGCTTAAAGAAAATGCTGGATAAGTCAAGTCAGTTTTTGTCATCAGAGCAGCCCAGTGAGCCGAAGAGCTTGGATATTGCCTTGAATATTGCAGGAAAACTTGCGATTGCGGTCAACCCGGAGGTCATTCGATTCAAGTTTTGAACGGAAAGGAGCGTCAGTGACGGTGGAAATTTGTGTCCTCTGTGGTCGGTGATTCTCAAATCAGTTTGAGCTGATACAGTTGGCCGTGAGTTGTAGTGAGCTGTACTTTGCTCGCTGCTGTGCCCTGAAACGGACTGGAACATTCACATCGGAAAGCAAGGTTATGTGCGGTTTATTTTGATGTTTGATGTTTCGCAATTCCCGACATCAATTAGTGTGTCAACAATTATTTTGAGACTGAGAAAAGTTGAATTTATTAAATGAATTAATCTCATAAACGTTTTGATTATTGGGTTTGTTAAATTCGAGATAAAGCAAAGGTTTTCGGCTTACCAAGATCAATTTTGTGTTCGGCAGTCTCGCTCGACTGCGGACTGCTCGAGTATTTTTTCTGAGCCATTTTCTAAAAGAGAGACGGCTTTATCTTTCTTCTTCCTGCTAGACAATGCTTCTCGTACCTGTTCAATGCCTCTACAGTGCTTTTTTGTACATATCTTTTGCTCAATCATGTAAAAAATATCTAAATTCTCAAAACTTTCCGCCAGAGGGAAGAGCTTTGTAATGATGAGGTCAATCGTGCATCTGTCCTCTAATAGATCATAGGTGAGAACCAAGTGAAATGCGAGAATAACTTGGGTTATTGCTGCGCAGCGAGCGTCGCGAGCGAGCAGCAACATAAACAGGATTTAAGAAGAATATATAGAAGGGGATACGAATTCTCGAATTGATTACTTTTTACCAGAATGCATTGCATTTAACCAGAGTGCACTGCGTCACTTTTTACCAGAGTGCATTGCGCCACGAACAACACGAGGATGTCGAGCCGTCAGCTTAATTCGCGTAGATTTCAGTGAGAAAGATTAGTGGTTTGTTTCGCTCTGATTTACCTGTGAAACGATGTGAAGGAGATCGTGCTTGACTTTCACAACCCTTGCTTTTGTCTTTAATGCAGTAAGTGAAATTTTGTTAATCTGGATAATTAACTGTGACAACTTAATTTTAACTTTTTCATTTATTAGCAGTCTCGCCTCCTTGGTCGAATTCGTAAATGAAGAGAAATTCGTCGTTACTAAAGCTTGTAGAATAATTAAAAAAAAAACGAAAACCCTACAACACGCTAATTTCATATATGTTGCAATCTATTCATTCAAACATGAATTAAAGCTGAAGTGTTATTAGCATTTTCACACATCGCGATGGACGCGTCCTCAGCACAGTCTGTAAACATTCTAGAGACATTTAATGCTTACCAGTACAGAATTTATAAGTTAGATTTCTGCTCCTACAATTTCGACATGTATCGATTTTCGCGATCTGGTAAAGGGAAAGTTGATGTGTATCGTTTTATGTCCAAACATAATTCAGATCACTATGTGCTTTTTTGTCACACCTCGCCATTGATGGGTCACCATGCATGAAGTTGATGCATACAAGGACAGATTTTAAGTTACACGGCACAGTTTGACACTACTTTGAGAAATAAATGTTACTGCAAGTCTTGGAACGCGCAGATAAATAAATCACTGCACAAAATATGTCACTATCCTGAACAGAATGTGCCGCAGCATTACTATCTATTAGATACCCTAGTTATATAAATATCTATAACAACAGAAGCTTCTGTAGCTAGTAACACATAACATCTGTGGAAGAAACAAACCAAATTTCATGAGATGTTCGTACCATTTGCTACGTCCTCCAGGTACGTAGCACAATATTACAACACGAACCATTAACTCATTTTGGCAATTTAATGTCAATACATTTTAGACTGCTAAAATCTGCTTGATCTTTCAGAAAAAAAAAAAAAAAACCACTCACCTTCGGATTTCCAGTGTCACATTTGCTCAGCAAGTGTGATATTTCTTCGTCATTTCACCTGGCTCAAGGTTTCCTCTTGACCTTTTCTTGAGGTATAAAGGCAAATATTTCCTGAACTGAACCCACTGCCGATTCGAACTTAATTTTATGATTTCTTAGGGTATGGGTAGGGACAAATTAATTGTCGTATCAGCTGGTTGAATTCTCAGAGTTTTACACGTTTCTTCTCATCTTCTCGGTTGCTACAACAGAAGACGATGATTATGCAGAATGATTGCAGCTCTTTTCTCCAATTCTTTCTTCCAGCTTAAGTTGCCTTGATTCATCTCGCTACCTCTCCATAGGACCTCGGCCAGAGCCGAGTAGCCTTGCAATGTCAATACGCAAGCACGCGAGCGAAAAAAAGTTATCCGTTGAATGGTGGATCGTTATCTTTTTTACTACACGGAAGTTCCAAAGGTAGCAAACAGCTGATCTACCTTTGTTATGACAGCGCAGGCCGACGAAGATGACACTTGTTCCACAAATGGGAATCTTGAGTAGCCGTTAATGTCTTAGGAGCAGGGTCTCACCATCTACGCGTTCGAAGTCAACCTCCCTTCATCGCAAGGGTTTTCGGTAGCCATTTGAAGCGGTTCTCTAGTGTAATCTGGGGCAACAACTTGACATGGTAAGCAAGCAGGCCTTAATCTTCGTTTCTACAATCTTGCCCATTCCACAACAGCGGTCCTAAGGATGACCCTTGCGGGCAGCCTCGTTTGACAGCTTTCCAAGCACTTGTATAGTTGCCAACTCTTGTTCTGCTTTCTCGATCATCAAAATACGATCGCATTAATCTCAAGGCGGGGTCAGACAGTCCATATGCTTTCAACTTCGCCAGCGGCAACTTCGGATGTAATGAGTCAAGCGCTTTACTCATGTCTGTAGATAGTATCACTGATGCATGCCCTTTGTCCGCCGCATGCTTCCAATCTTCAGTAAGGCGTATCAGAGTCGTCTCGCAGCTGAAGTGTTTGCGGTAGGCTGACAAGAAGGTATCAAGAATTGGCTCAAACATTTCACTGAGTTGTCTGCATATTAGCTGCTCAAAGATTTTATCAACCGCCGTTAACACAGTTACTGGTCTGTAATTGACTTTGTCTAAGGGGTCTTCCTTTTTATAAATCGGGATCCACTCTCCTCTTTTCCAGGCACTGGGCCAACGATTTTCCTCGATAGCCTGATTAAATATAGTAGTCAGTGGTGTTGCTAGCTGTTCAGCTGCCATTTTGAGTACCCTTGGAGGTAACATATCATATCCTGTTGCTTTATGGGGATTAATTTCTCTAAGTGCTGCTAGTACTTCAACCCTACTTAGTCTTCTGAAACTGAATGTATTTGGAGCATGCCTGGCGGCTATGTTCAAGACGCTTTGATGTTGATAACATAACGCCTCTGTTAGACCAAACACGTCAGTCCCACCAATATGATCAGCTATCGAACAAAAGTAGTCGGTAAATTCTTGTGCCACTAGACTCTGGTCCTGATGTGTAACACCTTGGATATTAACTTTGGATATTATTTTTACCTTTTTATTAAAACAGGTAACCTTTGTTGTAATATAGCCTGCTTGTGAAAGGTTAGCAAGCTAAAGGCTTCTATAATAAATTCTGGACATTTTATTTTTAGCTTGTATCTCGGTCGCTAGTGAGTTCTGTATTATCCAGAAATAGATTCTAATTAGTATTCGTTTATTGTACATAACGATCCTGAAACCTTTTTGTTGTTAATTCTTCACTAGATGGGCACTGTCACCTATTTCTGTTAATGCGTATTACGATATGTTGGCCAACAAAATGGGTAAGTTAAATGTATTGATTTAGCCAAGCCTAAAGGCGGAGCTCCAGGGCCGGGATGTTCAAAGCCCTATTAAGCTAACCCAGGATAAGCGAGAATTTTGATTTGATTTTGTAACTTTACCGTGAGGTTTTCTGTTTATGTTGTTTGGCCTTCTGTTTTTAGTTTGAATAATCTCAAGGTCCTCAAAATACACAAAACAAAAGCAGTGAAGAACATTTGTATACAAAAATTTATATTTCGGTTAACTTTTATAGCCCTGGGTTAGCATCAACCGGCTTTCGAACAACCCGGCCCTGTTTACAACAAATCAACTTCGTTCCCAGGGTCTCCGGGTCTCCCTGGTTGGGTCTGGTCACTTGCCACTTTGACAATTGAGAACATCAGGGAGGGGTCCTCTGTGATCAGGCAATTAGTTGCGTTGAGCTGCAACCGCCATGACCCGCGATGTTTAACTGTCCTTAGCCTTCAGGCTGAAGTTTAGAATAGTATCTATTCCAACGTTTATCTAAAAGTTAAGCAAGTCTGTCTCGAGGCAATTTACCGTGGTCGTGATGTTGTTGCCGTCTTACCCACTGGATATATAACAATTATTCCATGAGCCCGAGTTGGATATGGAGTGATAAATAACCAACGAGCGCGTAGCGCGAGTTGGTTATTATCCCTTCATATCCAACAAGGGCGAATGGAATAATTGTTTTAGTAAATTCTCAAACCGGGTTTTGCCGCCGATTTTTATTTCGGCCATTATAGAGGGCTGAAGTTGAAAACTTCGTGCGGAAAATTTTAAAACTTGGCGCACTATTTTCCATATGACGTAAAACTCCGACTATTGGCTCATAGTCGGAGTTTTTTAGCCAATCAAAAAGCTATGGTCCCAGTACTGACCCTTGAGGAATTCCACATGATATAATGCACTCTGCAGATTTCTCTGAATTTACAATAACAATTTGACAACGCTCACTAAGGTAAGAAATGAACCATTGTTTGACTAGGCCCCGGAAGCCATAATATTCAAGCTTATTAATCAAAATTTCATGGTTAACAGTGTCGAAAGCTTTGCTAAAATCTAAAAATATACCACACGAGAAACTACGGTTATCAATTGCTTTCTGTGTTCTGTCTATTATACAAAGAATTGCATGATCTGTACTATGTTTTGATCCGAAACCAAACTGCTTAGTGTAAAATATATTATTCTTTTCCAAAAATTTAATCATTCTGTCATAAGCCTTTCCAGTAATTTATTAAAGATAGATAGGAGAGAATTAGGTCGATAGTTTGATAGGCATGTTTGTGATCCTTTATTATACACTGGTACTACATTTGCTAATTTTAAGTCATAAGGTACTATTCCAGATGAGAAAGATACATTTAAGAGTATTTCTAATGGCTTAGAGACAACACATTTAATAATTTTAAGTATATCAATAGTGATACTAAAAGGACCCACAGCCTTGCTAATTCTTAAATTTGATATTTCAACTTCAATTTCCCTGCTTGTGGTAGGGAAGAGGAAGAAACTATCTTTAACTGGACTACGCAGATAATCCATAGGATTACTATGTCCTCTAGAAATTTGATTATCCACCTCTTTTCCAATATTTGAGAAATAATTGTTAAAAGCATTTGCAATAGACAATAGATTTCCTCATTGCTGAGAATTTACTAAATAGTTATATATGGAAAGTCAGTCATATTCCAACTACGTCGAGCAGCGCAATTTCATCGTAGTAATTGTTTCAAATTGATGCAAAAAACATCAGAATGTCGCTGAAAACCTAAAGCTGGACGAAAATAAATATGATATTCGTGATTAAGAAGCAACACACTATGCTTGCAAACAGTTCTGATCAAATAGCCGGGCTCGGCGTCACAATATAGAATGCAAGAAAGCGATATGTTCACGGGAAATTTTAATCTTTGTCCCTGGAGAGACAATACTTAGAGGCTTAAAACATATCTTGTGATAGAAACGAGCCGGCTAAACAAAGTGCAAGCATGGCATGGCAAATTACAGAGGTGCCAAATTCTGCGAAGCGACGTGCAGTTAACAGCGGAAACCATGCAGACCTCTAAACGACTCCACTCTACTTATTATTTCCATTTCTCCTAATATATAGATTTAGGTCAACCTAAAAGCGGAGCTCCTGTAGCCCGATTAGGCTTATCCAGGATAAGGTTGAATTTTGAGTTCAGTTTTGTAACTTTGCTGCAAGGTTTTCTGCATATTGTTTGGTGTTTAGTTTTTCTTTCAACTGAAATGAACTGCTTTTTTCAATCCAGAAGTCAAACGAGTGGATTAAAAAATCAAAACATTATCAGAGGAAATTGTGAAAATTACTTTGATTGTTTAATAAAGAATTGCCAAAAACTATTGGGCTAAAATATTATCTGAATGATGTTAACATGTGAGCATTGTTCCAAGGTTTTATCATTGCATTGACCCTATTGCGTAGTACTAGTTGTAGTTAAATAAATTAGCCAGAAATCTTCCAGTTTGGAAATCTTCCAGTTTCCACGTAAACACGACAAACGTTACTCCTTTAGCTGACCTAGCATATTGTGTAGCCGCGTTGAGCTCCAGAAAGCACGCGAAAAATTAAGCCTCCTTTTGGTTTAGAGGTCCCCTTATGGCCGCCATCTTGCGCGACTCCACCGTCGTCGTCGTCGTTGTCGTCGCCGTCGTGCGTACGCGCCCACGAGCAATACCGCTGTCCATGATTAACCATGAGAAAATCCATACATGGGTTTCTTTTTCCTATATGGTGATGGGGCTCCGCTTGGCGGCCCTTCGGGCCGCCGGAGCTCCGCTAATAACACGGCATAAAGTGCCCCTCAGAAACACGCGTGAAGCAAAGAAAGGTCGAGAGTCTCTAAGAGACAATTAAAAGAGAACGGCAAGTGCAAGTGTTGTCACGAACCGTTGGAGTCACGTACACTGATTTATTAACGACACAATATTTTTCTTTTTCTAGCCTCCTTTCGGTCGAAGATAAATCCAGTTTATCAGCGACGACTGCGAGTCGTTCTATTATCCCTCACGCTCTGCAAAGTTCGGGGCGCCAACGGCACGGTGACACTTCAATAAATCATTTCACCCTTTCGGTGCTTTCGAAGTGACTTTGGCTTTCAGTGATGAAGACCCTGAATTCGAATACTCCAAAATTATTTGACCGCCTTTCACAAGACCTACATAGTAGACGTGATTTAATTCGTTCCGAGGTAAAGATGAGTCAAAGATCTTCCCTACACAGCCTCGGCCGCGGTGTGCAACTCTTCATTCGTGTTCTTGAGAAGATTTTTACAATATGCAACGTCATTAACTGAACCACATAACCTACAGCAACTTGAATTCCCACTATCAGATGATGGATACGTTTTCTTCGGTCTTTCCAGAATATCGCTGCCGGACTTTGTCGCAGAACATCATATCGTTCCTGGTTTATTTAGGTGACAACACATCCCGCACTCCCGTAGGCTAAGTATAGACAAAATTCATACTAGGCTGCCCCTCCCTTCAGTAATTTAATTGTCATCTCCCAGATTCTGGGAGACACGAGACCCAACCAGGGTCTCTCCTCGCTCGCTCCAGGGGAAGGTAAGATGAGAGACCCTAGGAACGATGTTGATAACAAGTTAACAAAGGGGGTAAGTTTCTCAAGAAACTGCGGCGCTGCGTCGGTGGGGAGTATTACAAAATAATTTGGTTTTATCAACTGAGTTGATAATGTAAATTGGCCACCGTAAAGCGATTCGAAAGCTGACGTTTCGAGCATTAGCCCTTCGTCGGAGCGAATCGAGGAATTGTCGGTTGTGTTGTTTATATACAGAAAGATGGAGCTACGCTATTAGTTGGTACATGGTAACGTGAAAAACAACAGAATAAATTAGTTGAAGGAAAAGCGTTCGTTGATATCGTGAGGATTAAGAGTAAGAGCAATATGGTAACGTGATACTTGTCAGCGGATACCTTGTTTTGACAGATGTTAATTGACCGTAACATTGATGTCCAATATCAAAGAAGGACGCTATAAACCGCTGTTATGTCAACCTATTAGCTGGAGTATGGCCGACAACTTGCGCGACTCCGTCGCCGCCGTCGTCGTGCGTACGCGCCCACGAGCAATATCGCTAACCATGGGAAAATCAAATCATAGCTTTCTTATTCTTTCCTATATATGTATATGTGGCCCTTCTGCTACAGTTAAACCCAGAGAACACGAGGAGTCAAGGGATTGGTAAAATATGTTCATTATAACGAAAGTTTGTCATTCTGGATTCTGTTCCATACATTTTGCAGTTAGTTGCTTTGGACGAGTGGAAGAATATCGTTCGTTACTTGATCAAAAAACAATTTCTGCTCTCCGCTCTTACTACAGTTTTTCGAACAAAAGTCGTTTTCGTCGTAAGGTGCTCATTAACACAAGCGTATAGTATACGTGAACTCTCGACTTCTTCTGCTTTCAGATTTCTGTTACAGGGCTTCTGTTCTGTTTTATTATTATTTCTTATTTGCTTTCAGTTTTCCCAGCGGCTATTCTCCAATCGCCATTTTACAACAAACGCTACCCAAGGTAAGAATTCAGTGTGTTGGAAAGTGCCTGTAAAGAAAAAAGTGAATACCTATGGACACCTAATAAAATGAATAAAGTAGTGTTGACAGTGTTTATCACGAGTACGATTTTCACATTGGTTTCCTTGTAGGGCCATGTTGTACGGAGGAATTGGCTCTATTATGGGACACGAGCTAACTCATGGATTTGATGTGGATGGTAAGCTGATCTGATCAGTGGATCGCTGTACTGCCTAACCAGCAACTAAACTTAAACAAGCTTCCCGTCCCACAGAAAACGGTCACAGCTGTGCTCAATCGTTGTTTTGTGAAATGATTTTAATGGCATCCAAGAGCTATTTGTCTTTCAAAGCCGACAAAGCTATGTGGGAATAATTATGTTTTCTATATTCTACGCAGGAAGACGATTTGACATGAAAGGAGATGAACGAAACTGGTGGAGCGAGGAAACTCTTCAAGCTTTTGAAAGGAAAACCAAATGTTTAAAAAACCAATACTCTAATTTTACGTTTGATGGGGGCACGGTATGACAACATATTTTCTTTTTTCTTTTCCCCTTTATTTTTGAAGTTGTACGTTAGCCGGGGTCACTAAAAGAAAAAAAATAGAAAGTAAATAATCACTGATGATGTTACACACTAGGTTGACGGCGAGCAAACCTTATCAGAAAACATAGCAGATAACGGAGGAATCAAACAAGCTTTCAAAGTAAGCTTTCTTCTTTCTGTGAACATTAAGCATGACATGAATTCGCTTTAAAAAGTTAAACATGTTAATATTCACTTACAGTAAGATAGCAATACCAACCGAGTATTTTTATATATTGACATGGCAACAGCATAAACGGTAAAGTACGCCAAAACAACGGCCTTCAAATCCTAAACTCGTTGGGTAGTATTAACTAGTGTAGATGGTTTTCGGCTAATGAAAGGAAATTTATGTCAAAGGTTATCAGTTTCGAGAGAAACTGAAAACTGATAACTTGGCGAGCAAGTGAAACACATGGCAGTCAACTTGAAGATTACAAAGATAAAGTAAACGCTGTAGCATGTTTGTGAAGTCAGAGCGAAGTGCTAACGCTCGAAACGTCAGCGTAACAAATTTGCTAGACCAGGTGGTTAACTTCAGGTTGATAAATGCGGTAGCTAAGTGAAAAGAAAATTTATGTCTTCTTTTGTGTGGCTTTCTGCTACCCTTATGCCTCTCCAACAGGATCGTCATATCAACCAACGGAGCAATGTTGCTTTTTCTTATTACATAATTCGCAGTTGACGATGAATGGGTTCAAGCGCATTTTAATCCGAAGGAAAATCGTACAAACGGCTCATCACAAATATCGCATTGGATCACACTCGTTGATTTTTTTTTTCTGTTGATAGTTTAACATGAAAGTGATAAATGAACTAAATGCCTCTTGACTTCGGTGATTACCGTAAGGACACTCGAACCATGAACACTTCACATTTACCAAAAACTAACAAAAAAAGTCAGGTGTTTATGGTTCGATTATCCTTACATATATGTTATTGGCCGGCTGGGAGGTCCGTGTAGGGAAAAACTGTGACCGAGGTCTTGAAAATGCTGCACGAGGCCGCCCGAGCCGCAGGCCTCGGGCAGCATTTTCAAGACCTCGGCCACAGTTTTTCCCTATACGGACCGACAGATAACATTTTTATCTTTTTCTTCTTGCCGTGAACATCACTTGCATTTAGTTCCCCAATTAAGGTCTCCAAAACTGTTTTTCCGGTGTGAAATTTCGTGCAAAGTGTGAAGTTGTACTCGCAAAAACAGTTTTTGTCGATCATTGCGAATCACTCGACTGAATTAGACTTTTCTACCGTAAATTAAACAGCAGATAGCGAGGAAATTCGTTAAGTGTACTCCACAGCAATTCTCTCAAATACAGCAACGATTAGAGAGGAAAACTCGACTGAAATTGAGTTTTTACTTAAAAACAGAGAGACACACAGGATAACGCGCCATTACAGCGCCGAGCAACAAATAGCCAAACAAACTCGCACTTCAAAAAATTTAATTGAATTTACTTACAGTAACTTTCCTTGCCATCTAAAGGTGGATAGAGATTATCTTGCGTTGATTAATCGTCTATGGAAGTGTAAAAAGGGCGAAAGATTGACGATAACCGCTAATTCATTCACGAAAATAGATCAACTCGATGATTCCGCCCGCTGTAGTGGTCCGTATGAGAAAATTCCGCCCTCTCCAGGAACCAATCAGATTCCAGGATTTGTCGAATTCCGCCCGTTCAGGAGCTGAAAAAAAGATAATGTAAATTATTCTTTACAATTGTGGTTTCCCCCTCATACTTACTACACAAAGTACTACTGAACAACATCTGATTTGTTTGAAGAGTGTGCTATGATAAGCCATTTTCTCTGAAACGCAATTTACTACCTTTTTTTCCTTTTTCCCTGAAAATAGGTTTATTAAAAATTATTGATGAGAAAACAGTTCGCGTAAAGTAGTGCCAAAAGATCCCCCATTTCACGATAAAATTCTAGTCAAGGACCTGGGCTCTAGTCAAAGAAAATGACGTCATTCGTATGTACGCTTCTGGAAGTTATTTACACAATACCTGGAGAATATTCGACGGAACATGGCTGAAAGTGACGAAGACTTTACCTCAAGTACTTGCAAAGACGATCTGGAGTCGGTACAAAGTATTGTGGAAGATATAGGAACAGAAATGGGCACGATAGCTCCTTATGAAGGCGAGGCGAGTTTCGATGAAGATTGCGGAGGCCTCGAGGTCCACGAAGATGGACTGAGTGCTGCTACTTTAGAGCAACGATTTGATGAAACCACGCCTGTCAGTTCTCGGTGTATGATAATTCCGTTGTGGTGTTTCTTTTTTTTTTCATCAGTGGGCTTAAAATGGCTCTAAACAGTTTCCAGCTCATTCCAAGACGTAAATATTGATGGGTCGTTATAACCACTCTATATCAGTTGATGCCAAAATCATAGTATCAAAAAACTGCCCAATCATTGGTGAACATATTGCTGTCAATGTTGTGGCACAATAGGTTACCATAGCAACAATATGACCTGTTAAAAACACCCTTAATATTATCTTTAAGCGCTTACAACTCAAATACGAGCTTTGTGGAGTTTAAAAAATTATGTAGAGTACGTTCAAAGCTACCTTGACTTTTCATACTGTTTTAAAGTTTGCAAAATGTTGCATCTTTTCATGCTTATCACAATTCGATAATAAAAAAATGTGGGTCACCAAGCTCGTTTTTGAGTTATAAGCGTTTAAAGCTCAAATTAAAGGTGTTTTTAGCAGGTAATATTGTTGCTATGGTAACTTCTTATATAAAAGGGATGATTGCAACTTGTTTACAATTCATTAGGTGTTTGTGTGATACCGTCATTGTAGCATCACTTGTTAAAGAGTGCTAGTATTCATCCTTCAAAGTATAGCTGTTAGAAAAGTCCCGGAAACTGTTGGCAGCCCCCTTAATAAGAAGATTTACAGTCAGCTGTGTGTGAAAGTTCAGAACGATCTAAAATCGTGCCACAAGTTACATATTTGGGCTACTGCAATCTTCATTCCTGCTTGTTGTCGTTTATGCCAAAGAATTTGATGTTATCTCTTCTGTTGAAGCATTCTTGTTCGACAACCCTGCGTTCTAGCTTATCTAGTTTGTCAATCTTGTCAGTTGTTGCCTTCAGCTTCGTTGCGGTCATGTTGCCTTACTCTTTCAAATCTGCAACTTCTGTGTTGGCCCGAGACTCTCCTTAAGCTCTTCCTTTTCCTTTTCGAGCTCTGCTACTTGCATCTTCAAGTTTTGTATTTCAAGAAGCACAGATAGCAATTTCTCGAGCTCGTCTTGTATATCGTTCAGTTTCGTGTTGTACATCACGCAGCAATGTTCGTGTTGCTCGCCATCACTAAGGGCTTCGTCGCCAGTCTGAGATCCGCATGCTCGCATTCTATTTTTTCTTCGCGCTTCACTTCTTCTTATAGGCTGCCCGTTTGATTTATCAACCTGTTCTTGGTTTGTTACGTTACCCGCCTCTGTTTATTACGTTATCCGCCATCTTTCATCTGATTTTTATCGAGAAGAAGGCGGAGATTCAGAGATTTTTGCGTCCACTCTCTTCTCTCGTGACTCGCCTGTTGACTTCTGAATACTGAACAATGCTGTGATTTATCTTTTTCTTTAGCCGGCACCACTTCTGGATGTCTTGCCATGTGTCAGGCGCTACCCGATGGTCTCACTTGCTTCCACCGCCGTTTAACAGGGTCTACTGGCTAATTTATGTGCTCCGGCCTAATTGGAACCTCATCCTCCACTGTACAAAGCCGCTGTTAATCCTAAGGGTCTTGCAGTCTGTTAAGGTGGTATCGGGGTTTGGTGTGATTCTTGGGCCCTGCTGTCCTCCGTTTCATTCACATGCATACGTGCAGTCAGGTACATGTGCTTAAATGTTTCAGTTTGATGAAAATCTTGACCTCCTTCCTTGATCGGCGGTGGCGAAGTCACGTTAAGAGCCACAACTTTTGATTCCTTCCTGTTTACCTTTAACCATTCTTACTGACCAAATGCGCCTCATTACGGAATCGCGCCCATTGAAACGCGTCGATTGAACATGCAAAGAAGCTTCCAAAAAAGACATCAGGGCATGCGTAACTAGATGCAGAGATGCTGAGAGATGTCAATCATTAAAATCCCGAGTGTATATCAGTGTCAAAGCCATTGTTCATGAAACTTGCTTGCAAAATTTACATGCGGGGAACAAGAAACACTTCAACCAAATTCGATGACAAGATCCCAACATCAAAACAAGCATCGAAAAAAAACTTGATCAATTCCCGATCATTTTAGCTTTTGTGATTTCTTATTCAAACCGATTAATTTACATTTGAAGCATCCGCAAAGGAGGACAAACAAGATGTCGCACTCGCCTGAAATAAAAATCCAGGGAGATCCAACACCTGTTGACAAAATGGTGCCGACAAACCAAAGTATCGCTGCTTTCCTTCTCAGCGGGATTTTCTAAATGATGGCCACTGCAAAAAAAAAATCCAACGCTCTTTTACGCGAAAATCAAAACAGCTGTTAAAAATTGTCTCTTTGCAAACAACAAAGTTTCCACAAGGCTTGTGTCTGGTTCCACACGGTGGTCGCTTGTGTGTTTTGTAGTGAAATATTTGTCACATAGTTTTGCATAAGCGATCTTTGTTTCCTTCACAGCAAGCATTGATTGAAAATAAGAATATTTTCACACTTTGTCACAATACCAATCGCTCCTATAGTCTCGAACGGACTGAGTGGGAGGTTCTTTAACTCCCTTTTCGGAGTTCCGGGTTTTTAAGTCAAAGAGAACCGAAACAGCGGTGAAGCTTTAAGGGCACGCAAAGCATCTTGGGTATCCCACTTTTTTCGGCCGACACGTTTCAATGGGCGCGATTCCGTAATGCTGTCTTAATGTTTTTCCTGTAAATGAAATGGCTGTGCCTGTCACAACAAAGTAAAAGTCATTTGAAAAATCAAGGTCTTCTAATTTGGAGAGGAGTGTCCATCTCGTACCCCTTGTCCTCAGTTGTTGACTGCACACGACGTAAACAAATTAAACCGCTGAAGAATTCATCGACAAATGTCCGATGTTCGAATCAGCCCAGAGTAAGTTGGAGCTCGACCCAAGTGAAAGCCCGCCAGCACATACTACCTTAAGAACATCCCAAATCGCTAAAAGAAGATGGCGTCCTAGGTGAAGAAGATCTCCCTGGAATCCGTTGTGTGGTTGGCTGAAAAGGATAAGAGATGCAAAGGCATAGAAGGGAGTGAAGATAACACCGAGAGTGACCAAGCTTAGTAGAAAAGTCAGGGGAAGACGGGGAAGGTACCCTGAAGAAAAGGAGAAATAAGTGATAAGATCAGTGTCCCTTTCAACTCCTCCAGATCGAAGAGATTTCCAATACTAATTGCGTGGAAATTTTAGAAAACAAAAAAGGCAGGCCACAGATCGCCAACACCAGCTGGAAATGTCAGTTTAATTGTAGGTCTAAGTCCTAATAGGTGTGACTAAACCTCTTTGCCATCTACATTACCGCTTCAATGCACAGAGCCTAACGGGGCTAAATGACAACCCGTTACATGTCAGGGCCGTTTCATGTGTGACGCCTGACGACGCTTACCAGCAAATCGTTAGAGATGCACCTTCATCGAACTTAATGAGGTTCTCAGGTAGACGTCCTTTAGACAGCAGTTATAGAAAGCTAAATCGATCATTTCCTTCTCCGAGTTACCGCGCGAACTAAAATTCAAATACGCGACTTTAAACACGGAGCGAGCCTATAAAAGGTCAGCGGTTTGCACTTTGTTGGCTAAAACACGGCATTTACGTTGAGTAAACAACTCGAAAATAATCGATATGCTTTCACAAGTGAAACAACAAAAATAAGAAGTTAAAATGCATGTATATGAAGTACGATACCTGTCTAAATTCTTCTTCTGTAGATGCCATTCTTTTTGTTTTCGCTGACCTTTTTACAAAGAAAGCAAACAAACGAAAAACCTTCCCTTGTGCGGTCGCCTGAAATATTACTTCATGCAAATTTCGCGGGAGTACGACACGCCTGGGTGAATAAGCCAATCAAAGCAGAGTATTACAATTTGTGATGGACGGGCTGAGCCGCTCAGCCTCCATTTGTAGGCTCGCTCCGTGTTTAAAGTCGGTGTAGACTGGGCGAAACTTTATTGAAAAGGAAGGGGGGGGGGGCGTAGTGACAAATGGAAAAAAAAGAAATATGCAGTAAGCAGCTCTCTCTCTCTCCACTTATGCGAGGTTAAGTTTACAAGCTGGTGCGTTGGAGGAGCAAAAAAATCACCAGGTTATGTATGAAAATGATAAAAGATGTATGAAAGAGTTCATTATTGTGTTCAACTTTAAAAAAAACCTACATAGATATCTATGATCAATTCTATATGTACTTTAAACGAGATGTAAATGGCAAATGAGTCATCGAGCTGTCGTTCGATTTTGTTATAGCTGCTTTTTGTTTCCATGTCATCAAGATATTTGAAAATAATGTTTGTCTCGGTCTCAGTACCAACTGCTGTATTCTCAATCATTTAAGGCTTATCAGAATTGGATCGCAAGGCATGGTGAGGAGCCTCGACTTCCTGGAATGAATCTTACTAATGAACAGCTGTTCTTTATAAGCTTTGCAAGAGTAAGTAGTCTACTGCATAATTTTCTAAGCATTTACACTACTGATAGATACAGTAATGACACAGCTGTGCTATTTTTAAACAGACGGTAAACTGCAATCCAGTATTAGATAAAGTGAACTTATTCGACTACTAGATTTGTAGTACTATTTCTGCCTGTTTGTCTGCCTTCTTCCTAATCACTGATTATCAGAGTAATTTATGTAGCCTGATGTGAAAACGTTATTGAATCCGTTGCTTAAAGTGCAACTATGACGAAAATTGCATCCTTCAAATCTGAGCCATTTTAAGACATAAACAAGTGGTCTGCACAAGAGTAAAAATGGTGTTTACTGTTTTTAAATATCTCTTTTCGTTCCAGAGATATTCAAGTTTTTAAATATGCAAATTAGCCAAGTGATGACGTCATACACCCAACCGCATTTTGATCAAATATGATAAACAAGGATATCTCAGTCAAGTTGTATAATAAATGTTTGAATTTTTACAGTATTTTTTTTTTAACAAACAAACTTTATTATTATTATTACAACACTTACAGAAACAAAACTACATATACACTTACTTACACTTACATACTTACACTTACATACTTACAATCACATACTCTTTACAGATTTTTTTTCCCTCCTCTCTTCCCTTTAAGAAGAAAAACAGACTGAAAAAAAAACAGTTGCGCAATTACTGGTTTTTTTTTTTATTACAAGTGATGTATATTTATAGTGTTGAGTTACTTTGTTCTACTGTTACAGTGCTGTGGTATCTAATATAATTATACAATGCTTTTATGAAAAAAAAAACAAAAAACGCTGACTGTAACAAAATTAAACAACAAAAAGATTAGGGGAAAAACAGATTAAAGAGAAATATTTTCTGGCCATTTTTTATAAAAGTTTAATAAATCATTATTTTTTAAGGCAATGTACTTTTCTGTCTGATAGTTTATTTTAATTCTTTGTTTGAAACCTTCAATATACGGGTGTATATTCTTTCTTTTGCAATCCCAAATATATAACTTGCCCATTAATATTAAATAGTTCAGTAAAGGACAGGGCGAAGCTGTAATGCCTAATATAATATCTTGAATGTTGAGAACTCTAGACTTTTTTGTTAGCGTAAAAAAGAATTTTTCAAAACTTTTCCAAAATGTATTCGAAATAGAGCAATGAAAAAAAAGGTGATCTAATGTTTCTGATTCATTGTCACAAAAGGTACATTTGTCGTGCTCACTGTAGCCAATTTTAAATAATTTCTTGTTTGTATATAAAATCGAGTTTAGAATTTTATATTGGAAGGCCTTCACATAAGGTTCATAAGCAACCTTATGTGGGAGGGAAAAAGCAAGTTTCAAGTCCTCCTCAGTAAAGTTAAAATGCTGTCTCAGTTTCTTAGCATTGCTTGGTAGTTGAGCTTTCCTACTTACTATTAATGAATAGGAGCCTTTCGATTTCTTTTTTGAAATATCAAAAATAACATTGTTACGCTTAAAATAGGGGAGGCGTCTATCGAGCCTATGCTCGGCTGTTTTTAAGTTAGACGGTATTGAGTGTCTAAGACCAGTCCATGTAAGAAAATTGGCCTTTTGATTTTTTTTTTTTTCTTATTATGTCAAAGAAGTTAATGTTATTTAGATTCAATAACAAGTCATTGACGGTACAGATTCCGGAGTTGTAATACGTTTTGTAAAAAACCGGTTTTCCATTAATTCTAAAGTCTTTATTGTTCCAAATTATAGAAAGCCAGTATTTCTCTTCAAAGAAGTGATCTCGGAATTCTGACCACCAGAGCAAAAGCTCTCTATAGAAAGTTGGCATTGTTGGAAGGTCCTTTATCGCGTAATTGCATTGAATTTTTACAGTAGGATTCTACTAGAGGTGCTCCGCAATATGAGCTTAACAATTTTTGTTACCATGGCAACACACTAGGTTTCAGACCTCCACAATATTAAAAGCTTTTTCTGGCCACTTTTCGGGTTCTATATTGATATTTGCCAATGGTGCCTCATCTGCATAATCCAGCAAGCATATAAACACATTAGGTTGAGTTCATAGCCTTGTTTAATGTTTTTCAAGCTTAAAATCACTAAAATACCGATATCTGGCCAGAGGGGATTGGAAAAGAGTTGGTTTCCATGGGAAAAGAAATTGTTATAGCTGTAGATGTGTTGCATTTAGAACTATTAGCCTACCAAATTCAATGGTTTCTGCTCCAAATTGACCGAGATAGCGCTATTTATATACTTCATGTAATATTTGGTTGGGTGTATGACGTCATCAGTAATCTCATTTGCATATTTTACTCATTTTTCAGACTTAAATATCTCCTGAACCAATGCAGATATTTGTAAACGGTTGAACAGTAAACGGCGGTTTTGAACTTTCGTAGAATTCTATGTGATTAACCTAAAAAATCAAGGGGTAAAAATTTGATCATAGTAGCACTTTAAATCAGTGGCACACATCAAGTTTCAAACATTGCTTCATAAGACCTCTAAAACTCATAATAGTAGCCTATTCACACCGGTCTCCCTACACTCTAATGGCTACGATATGGGAAAACTGGTAGTGACTACCATAGTTAGTAGAGGAGACTCCTCTACTAACTATGTGACTACTAAAGAGGGAGTCTATTGTAGAAAAATCCTTATAGTTTATAGTTTATAGTTTAGTTTATTAAAATATTGAACATGGCAGTCCGTAGACTGAATTGCGTTACAATTACTTAACACTAAGATCAAATAAATTCCAAAAATATAAATACTAATTGAAATTATAACAAACAACATTTCTATAAAAATGCGAAAAACTCTCTATATATAACTATGTACAAACTAGTCTAAGAATAACAAACTAGTCTAAGAATAAAAGTGTTCTTAAAACGATTTGAATGTGTACGGGACATGGCATAAGCCCTGGACTGTCTTAGATTATGTCTGTGTTCTCTCTTACAACAATGAGAACTCAGCACTCAAATCTCAACGTATAAATTGTTTAATGGTTTACTAGGGAAGAAGAACATGAACTAGGAATGCATTGGAGAACAATTTCAAGTTGTTTAAGTCAGAATATAACTTAAAGTTGGCTATTATCATGGTCACATGAGGACAACGCAGCAACAACGCTCAAGACTTCCGAGAGTTTTGAGTCAAAAAGGCAGTTTACTCATTTCGCTGGCCACAATCTGACTCATGACATCCGCTCAACCTACGCCAGAGATGGCTAAGTGTTGGCACAACCCGAACGAAAACTGTGGAGGGTTTACAATCCTTGCATTCGGTGACTGCGCCCGCCGCAGTACGAGCGGCAGTATTAGCCAAACTGCCCTACCGAATCGACACAATTAAGTCTTTTTCTTCGCAGCTAACACAAATAAAGGCAATGCTAATGTTGCTTTGACCTCTTCAAATAGTTAACTGGAGAATTCTGGGTTTAATTTGATGAGGAACTTCATATGTTTTCCCGAATAACACAACTATTATCCTACCTGGCGACACGAACTACCGGCGAGTTGCAAAACGTTAGAGCCAAATTAGAAGCTTGGAGACACAAAATGTTTAATAACTTTCACTTTTTACAATCTGATATGGCTTTTGGAATTATAAATTCTTTTTCGAGAGTATTTGATGCCGTCTCCAGTGAGAAAAGTTGCCAGACTTCAATGCTCTTCCTGTTTACATACATTGAATATTCAGGACAGCATAGCTGGGCACACACTAGGGGACTAGTCACAAGGACTTGTCGCGGGGACTTGCTTCGGAGACCAGTCGCCTAGTGTGTACTCAAATTTTGCATTGAAATTCTACATTTTTGGTCCCTGCGTCTAGTTCCACGAGTTAAGGTGGTTTGATTTTCTGGGACTAGCCGCAGGGACCAATAGTCCCACAAATCGGTCAATTTTCTAGTGTACATCGGTTTTCATCGTTCGTGGGATGGGATTCCCGCGTCTCGCGAATTCTAGCCAATGAAAAACGTCGTTTTAGAACCCGGCTTCCATCGTGCCCTGTTTCAAAATGGCGGAAAGAGAAGCGGAAAGTGAGGCTAAAACAGTCGAAACAGGATGGAGCGTTTCCACGTCCCGAGTCCTTATCCAGTTTTACAATAAAAACCCACTTCTGTGGGATACAAACCACAAAGAGTATGTGAAGAAAAATATAATCACGAAAAGGCTGAAGCCTTTGTTGGCGAAGCTCGGAAAGAGCAGAGCTCCTCGCACAGAGGAGGCTGTGAAAAAACCATGCACGGGCTTAGAAGCACAATCATTCGCAATTTAAAAAAAAAAACAGTGGAGTGTAAGTGGGTGTTATTTTTTTCTGTATTTTATCAATTTTTATTTATTTGAAGTTATATACGTGTAATAAGGTGGCTAATGCCATTAAACAGTGCTCAATACACTTTTAAGGTGTAGAGCTTTGAATAGGGAGATATAACGAAGAGACAAAATTTCCTGTTACTCCGAGTTTCGTGCTCACGCACTCATCAGACAGTAGAAATACTGTCTGATGAGTGCGTGAGCACGAAACTCGGAGTAACAGGAAATTTTGTCTCTTTGTTATATCTCCCTATTTATTTGAAGTTACATACATTTTTCCACAAACAAACATAATTCACATAAACAGACAGACACGATACATCATATGTTTACATACGCACCCCACAGCTCCTCTTAACTCTCTTCTGCTTCTAAAATACTAGCATAGCGCAGCAACAACACGAGATTCTATATACATCTAGTTGTTTTTATACTTGCCCCATTTCATATTGTGAGCTTTTAGCTTATTATTTGATTTTGCGATTATTGTCTCAAGTTGGTGAATCATTTTAATTTTGGAGTTAAACACTTTAATTGAAGGTAGAGACTTCATTAACAAAATGGGTATTAAATTCAGTTGGGCAGTCGGTGGGGTGATGATTCTATTTCGAAGTTCTTTATATACAGTCTTTGAAACGACTGTTTCGATTAAAACATTTTTGTTGTTAAAACTTAATTTAATTTCATTGTGCAAATTGAAGGGCTCGTCAGCTGTAGAAGCAAACGTGTTTAATGATTCACGCCATTCAACTGGTAAGGCATCGATTACAGAATTAAGTCTAAATATATCTAACGACGAGATGTTTAATTCTCTTAACATGTGATTACTTTTAACAATAAATTCATTATTGCCTGAGATTAGATCCCCCATTCGAAGAATTCCCTTTTCTGTGAGATTTCTAAAATAGACAGATTTGCCGCCGATACAAATAAATTTATTATTCCACACAATAGCTTTTGAAAGATCTTCTCATTTTTGATCCTGTACACTTGTGTGATTTGCTGCGGAACATTTTGCGAAACTTTTAAAGCATTCCTCATAAAATGCTGGAAGCTTCACAGGCAGTTTCTTCAAGTCAAAATCGCAGCATAAGATAAGTTTTCCCCCTACAGGTTTACGATAATGCAGTAGGATTTTTTTCCAATTGCTTGGTTGATCACTTGCTAATTTTTTGCAACAAAGGATTCTCTGAGTCTATTATAGAATCTAAATGTGGGGCTTTAAGTCCTCCATCTTCAATATCACTAATAAGAGCAGCGCGTTTGATTTAAGTGGGTGTTCTGGGAAGACCTTCAGTTTCTCCGTGATCATCTGTCTGTTGTCACGGCTGAGGACGACGGAAGTCCGCCATTCTGTTTTCTGGGTACGAGGCGTGCAAGGATACGATGCAATGCAACACAAAGCAAGGCAATGTAATGCAATGCAGTACAATAAAGTTTCCATATAACGTGCGCTCCCTTTGGTAAATAGATGCATGGTAAGCTGAATTTCATATTTTGCTTTGGAATTTTGACAAATTTGACCCAAATTAAACGTTCCCTGTGACTCAGACAAACGCAATGGAAACGAGCTATTTTTTACGGTAAAAATAGCTGCCTGGCGGCCACTGTTAATAACAGAACAACAGAAGTGTTAAAACTGTACTTTAAGTTTTGCTAGATTCCGACAAAACGAATCAAGTAGCGAATGCGGACGGACATCGGTCGTACGGTGACGCCATAACCAGGAGCTCCGCTAAAAATCTCTATTTACGTACGGCCGTACGTAAATAACATGACGTGTGCAGTTTCATTTTAGCTCCAAGATTTCCGTCGAGTTTACCTGCGAGTTCCTTTTGTTTAAGTGTCGGCAATTGAATATCACTCTGAACAATTCAAACCTACTTCAAGCTAAGCTGTTTACCAAAACTAGAGTATTTTTACTTTTGCCAACATTTTCATTGAGAATTTTTAACTTTGTTTGCCCAAGCGAATTTTTCACTGACAGTTTTAGAACCAGATGAAGCGCTTTCGTTTAATGGTCGCTCAACTGATTGTGGCGTGTTTTTAACCAGCCTGTAGGATCCTTTGGTTTCCCTCATTGTGCATTGTGAGAATTTTGTAGTCAATCACAAATTAAACATGTTATAGCGCCCAAGTTGTTGTCGCTATGTTATGGAATTGAATTTGACAATTTGTTATCGTAAAAGACAAATTGAAGTCAGTTCTACATCCGTCTGTCCTGCTATTGACAATGAATTTCGTCATAACATTGTCAAAGTAGTTTGCGGAACTACTCGGCTATCGCCTGGTGGTCCACAGCTACTTTGACAAGGTTATGACGAAATTCATGATCAGGACAAACGCACGAAAAACTGGCGTCAATTTGTTAAAAAGACTGCTCCGTTGAAAGACCGGAAACCAGAGGAATTTGAACTTCTTTTTACTTCTAGTTCTGGAGGAGCTTCAGGAACATCAGACGAAGACGAATACTTTGGGGCATAGCAGCAGGCACAGAAGCGATGAAAAAAAGCGTGCGAAAAAATACACAATATATCTTAGGAAGTTTAAGGTTGTTTACCATTTACTCGGAGAAACCGGTTGGTCGACAGTTGTAGTAAATAGGACGCGTCAAGTCCCGAATAGAAATGTCAACGGGGATGCGCGCGTTCCACTACCATGACTTTTCCCGGAAGGTAGGATCAAAGGCAATCCAAGCCATAAGGCTTGGAACTAGTAAATTAGAAAATGGAACGCACATTTTCCATTCGGAAATTCCGTTTGAGAATTTTGGTCTACCTTTCAAGAAATCCCGTTTCCCTAGAAAATTTTCCGTTCGGGGAGACAAAATCAATCTTCTATTTACATTCCATCCGAAATTCCGGAGTGTTTGGGTAGATGGTAAACAACCTAAGAAAACCACGACGGCAACGGGAACGTCGTTAAACAAAAGACTTAGTGAGCAGCACAATGGCTGTGCACGTGCATAATAATTCTTGGTACATTTCTGTGATGTTCTCTGCAAAACAACATCGTGAAATGACTAAATTCTGCGTCGTGTGGAGAACGTGAACCGCGACGGATGAATTTTATTTTCGAGTGGCAAAACATATTTTACGAATGAGCGCAGCGAGTGAGTAAAATATTGTTTTTTGCCACATTCGATTATTATATAGACATGCTGATGACGGCGTTTTTGATGATTTCCCGAAGATTTCCGACCACCTTCCGAAGATTTCCGAAGAAATTTCAAAATTGTTCCGAAGGCAGGACGAACGCTCCCGAACATTTTCCGAGAATTTCCGAAGATTGCCGAAGATTGCCGAAGACTTTCGAGGAAGACCCGAAGATGTTTCGATGATACACCAACGAATTTAATTACAATTTAAGAGACAAACTTGATATCAGTGAAATCATCGATAAACTCACGTGTGAGATTATGGAAAATAAACCACTTGGGTCCCGGATGTATTTTTTAAGGAATTTTACGAGTGGTATATTTTTCAGTAAAACATCCGTGTCTATATAATAAATATAGATTATATACTACTTATTAACCGAGAGTGAGGTCATTACAGGGAAATCTCAGACCGAGTCCTTGATGTATTGACCGAGCGATAGCGAGGTCAATACATTAAGGCCGAGGTCTGAGATATCCCTGTAATGACCGAACGGACGAGGTTAATAAGTTATTTATTATATGGCCTTTTTAGCGCTATTCTTGAAAAGAATATAATAAACTGAACACCGCAAGTAATTTTCCACATCCGCTTGCGCGCGCTACGGCTTTCATCGTCGCTCATACTAAAGAAGTATCTGTGTGCTAGTTTTTCTCTCAGTTATTGAAAATATAGTAGTACTTTGTCCATCTTTTCTGTTGTTTTCGCCCACACGCACATAGTTTTTTACTCACAAGTCAAAAGAGCCGTCGACCCGAGAAAAAATTTCATAATGCCCGGTCATTACAAGAAAATAATGCCCGCTCAGCAGCCAATCAGAGTGTGCGTACTTTTGTAGCCATATAATAATATATGTTAAGAGCCTGATATCGTTTGTATTCACGAGTTTTAATACCATATTAGTTTATTACATATTACATGCTTAAAAAAAATCAAGCCACCAAGTTGAAGTACAAGAAGCGGCCATTTCGTTGATAAAACTGCAAAGCAATTCTTCCCGCCAAATTTGGCGCCAGGCGTCAGCTAAAATATAACCTGCAATCCGATTGGTTCAACCAAATTATTACAGTCTATTTGATTGGACTGTAATAATTTGATTGGGTATCATTTTTAGTCACGGCTTTATCACACTGATATCCGCACATAATATGTAATAAATGTAAATACGTCATGTTTCTCTACTACCTTATTGTTACTCATTTTCGTGGGAACTTAATTTCGCGAAAATGGAACGGACGCATTTCGCAGGACTTAAATTTCGCGATTTCCCCAAAAAATACGTTAACAGGGACTGTTAGCAACAGCGAGTAGTCAAAATACTGATCTTTATTAACAAACAGAATTTGCACAACTGATTTTATCTTCTAAAGCAATGGTTTTCAATGACACTGAACTGAAAACAGTTTGACATTTTCCTTTGCAACAAGGCAGAGCTATGCAGAGTACATGACACCGTCTGTTTGCGCTTACAGCTGAAGGACAATATCAATTTTTTCAAACGGATCCCCAGGAGGAAGAGCTGACTCACCACAAACTGTCCCAGCAACTCTCCTGCTCCTGCTCTTGGCAGCGTAGTGCGTTGATTATATAGCAGAGTATTAAATTATGCGTAGTTGATTTTCGCGAAAGCCTTTTTTCGGGGGTCTTTATTTCTCGATTTTCTGAAAATCGCAAAAAAATTAAGTCTTGCGATTTTCAGAAACAATAAGTTAGCTCAAAGTAATAAACTTACTGATTCTGTAAATGTTTGCTTGTTAGAGTTGGTGTTCCGTATTTTCAAGTCAAGGAGAGGAATTCGCACTAAGGAGTGAACACAGTCCAGCGCCATGGAGGTAATATTCTTATCACTATAAGATTCTTTCAGCTGCGACACTATAGATGTTTTTAAATAAGTAATAATTTTAATTTACAAAGCACAGTTAATAGATACATTTCTTACATTGCAGGTCTCATTACGATACCCTACTTACAAAACAATATTTACGTTACTTACAATACAGGTTACTTATGAAGGCAATACAATACTGAATACAGTACAGTTCTTACAGGAAGTACAATTACTTGCGGGCTACTTACGCTACTAACAATACAGTACTCTACTCTTTAGTAGTCTGACACTTGTATTTCACTGATAAATGGGACTTAAGAACACTCTTTTTATTTACTAATTTTTCATTTCCTCTTCTTTTCTCTCATTTAAGGGCCATTTCCAATGTACTGACTACTCAAAACTTTCTTCTTTCTTGTGTTAGAGCTAAAGCATCCGTGATGAACTTTCCCGAGTTTGCCAGAGCATTTAACTGTCCCAATGGGAGCCCAATGAACCCAATCAACAAATGTGCTGTCTGGTAACGAGCTGCCGGTCTAGTCCAACATCGCTATGTAGCTAATGTTTAGTATTTGATGTCGCGTAGCGATTTTTTTTAACCACCTAAACTCGTTGTAACTTGCTGCCGTAAACACCACCTAATGAAACTAATCATTCCCACAGTCCAAAGGAATAAAAATACAATCGGTGAAGAGTCAATCCTCAATAGAACCACGGCGTATCTTAGTTTATTTGATTTACGGCACAATCTACAGAACGTAAAAAACGCCACTGGCAAACGTGAGGTTATTATTTTAATGTAACAGTTAAGCATTTTTGAAGTGAATATTAATAAAGTCAGTTTATTGTATAGTTCACGTCTCTGCTCTTCTGTCATTACATCCTTTTTTTCTATTTATTAATTACCTTCACAAATTTATTACCAGATCATGTCAGCTTAAATAAGACGACCGATTCTGTTAGCGATGTGCGTCATAACAATGGCTAAGCTTTTATGATGCTGTTGACGATCTGATGAAAAATTCACAGATCGTGCCCTTTTTTGGATGATCCAATTATTAACCTGTGCCGTGTTTTACCGACAATGATAAAAAGGCTGCGTTTAGAACCTCTCAGTTATATTTACCTAGCAACACGGAAACAGAGTAGTGTAGGAAATGGGATATTCGGCGCACCTACGCATAACCACACTAAGATGCGTAAAAATATGAGTCTCGAGATCATCGGCGCGCCTACGCATAACCACACTAAGATGCGTAAAAATCTGAGTCTAAAATATATGATATAATACACTAAAACAGCGTAGTTATGCGTAGGTAGCGTAAGTAGCGTAGATATCGTAAAAATGCCTAAAATGTGTAGGATAGTGTAGGATATAGTAAAATTTAGATTGTTCTCACGATGCGTAATTAGCGTACAAACAACCCATCTAATTATGCTAATTTTTTCTGACGCATCAGAAACCAATTTCGAGTTCTGACGCGTCGGAAACCACTTTTAGTTATGACTCATCAGAAACCAATATCGAGTTCTGACGCGTCGGAAACCACTTTTAGTTCTGACTCATCAGAAACCAATTTCGAGTTCTGACGCGTCAGAAACCACTTTTAGTTCTGACTCATCAGAAACCAATTTCGAGTTCTGACGCGTCGGAAACCACTTTTAGTTCTGAAACCGTGACTGACTCTTTTGTTTAATAATATATTTCATCATACATCTTTAAATATTTATCAATAATTGGGCTATTATCAATCACGAAATTGTCAACGTTTGTCATTTGATTAATTAAACTTTCTCGGTTAAGATCACCAGAGCGCATCGCTTCTCGAATCATTATTAACAAATGCTGGTAACTTTGATAGGCATAGGTACAATTTTGAATTTTTAAGTCTAAACCTTTGTGTTCCATATATCCTTTAACTAATAATGCCACTGTACTAATTGCT
>OZ026598.1:13265215-13272296 GCA_964020085.1 Micromussa lordhowensis | reverse complement strand
CTCTTTACCCCATTCTTCGAATGTCAAACGCTTATCTTCAAACTCCACACCAGCCACTTTGAACAACAGCCGCGTTGTTTCTGCTCTTCCTCGGACGCTGAAGTAAGTTAGCACGTATTTTGGCGCCATGCTAGAAGCGTTTTTCTTCACGGATCGAGCAACATGTAACAAAGTGTCGTTAGGTTAAAGAGTCAATATACCATGTTGCACGCATGTGCACAGTGCGTCACGCAACTTCACAAAGAGACAATTTATAAAATGTACCGCACTCGCGAGAATTAGTACATTTAGCTGAAATTTTGTACGAATAATGAGCCATACCAGAGGAAAACATTACACGGGAATTAGGAGTGATTTTCAGAATTGCGGAAAGTTAAAGAACTTTAAAGAACGAAGCGTAGGGCTAGTATATTTTCTATTTGTATTCGTTTATTGGTCCCTGTCAGGCGCGCAACGTTGTGCGTATTGCCGGTTTTCATGTGACGTCATTATTTCCAAAATTGAAAAGCTTTGAAAATTACTAAACCTACTGAAAATTTAGTTTAATCAAATGTAAGACTCCCTAATAACTCGGCGTTTTACAACGTTTAAGCTCGATAGCGTTCTTCATTTTGTGACAGAGTGCGTTTGAATTTGCAAGTTCAATATGAGTCATCGCGTGAGTTTTTGCCAACTGAACAGCTCTTGCTCCGCTCTCGAAGTAGTATTAATGTCAATGTAACATTGTATTGTGTTTGTATTTAATAAAAAAGAGATAAAAAAATAAATAAAAAAAAGTAATGCCAATGTGTCGGAACTCTAGAATAATAACTTTTTGTTTCAATGGCAAAACTCAATGACAGATAGAGAAAACAAACAGCGGTTACAAACATAACAGTAAGGTTTCGCATGGTATATTTAACTTGACGTTTCGTATGCTACAACATACATCTTCAGAAGTGACGGTTACAAAATATGACGAGATTTAAAAAGACAAAAACTAAAGCGAGGCATTGGTAACTAGCTAGACAACAAAGGAAAAAACAAAAAAAACAAAAACAAACTACATCCGGTGTGAATTAATAAAGAAGGAGATTTTCACTACCGACGTTTTCATTTAGGGCGGGTTTCAAGTCCCGTATTAACAATGTTTCCTTGATTTTACACTGTAGATCACATTGACCACTTGCTAAGATCTCAAAATGGTCCCATTTGATGTTGTGACCAGTGGAAATCGAATGCTCAGCAACAGCGGAGGCGTGACCAATTTGAGTGAGAGCTTTGAAGTGCTCAGTCTTTCTGTCATGTAATCTTCTTTTAGTTTTGCCGATGTAAAAAGCACCACAATCCCAGCAACTGGCTTTGTAGACAATCTTAGATTTCTGCGACCGGTTAAAACGATCTTTATAAGGAAAGAAAGACTTAATTCTACGAGTGCTCTGAAAAACAACCCTGAGGTTGACGAAACCATAAAACTTATTAACACAAGATTTTAACCGGCGTGTAATAGCATCGCTATGGAGACCTAAATAAGGTAAAACAAGGGTTACATCTTTCTTAGGAACCGTGAGAGTAGGTGGTGAAGGCTTGTTGTTATGTTTGTGAAGTAAATCATTAACATTGTAGTTAATAACGCCTTTAGGATAACCACTTTGAAGCAAGGAATTCTTGAGATCGGATAAAGCGGACTGTAATAAAGAGGTTGCTTCTGTAGGTACCGGAGCACAGTATACGTCATCAAACTGAGAATAAATTAATACCCGGAAAGTGCATAATTAGGGTTAATTATTTTTCAAACCGCATATTTGCATGGAAATTAGATTCTTCCTAGATATTTATGTCTAGCAGGTTCACAGGTTCACAGGTCCACACTAATGCATATAAATGAATGCCTCCAGTCCACAAGCCCACAGGTCCACAGGTCCACAGGTCCACAGGTCCACAGGTCCACAGGTCCACAGGTCCACAGGTCCACAGGTCCACAGGTCCACAGGTCCACAGGTCCACAGGTCCACAGGTCCACAGGTCCACAGGTCCACAGGTCCACAGGTCCACATTACTTCATATAAATGAATATCTTCAGTCCACAAGTCCACAAGTCCACAGGTCCACATTACTTCATATAAATGAATATCTTCAGTCCACAAGTCCACAAGTCCACAGGTCCACAGGTCCACAGGTCCACAGGTCCACAGGTCCACAGGTCCACAGGTCCACAGGTCCACAGGTCCACAGGTCCACATTACTTCATATAAACGAATATCTTCAGTCCACAAGTCCACAGGTCCACAGGTCTACAGGTCCACATTACTTCATATAAATGAATATCTTCAGTCCACAGGTCCACAGGTCCACATTACTTCATATAGATGAATATCTTCAGTCCACAAGTCCACAAGTCCACAAGTCCACAGGTCCACAGGTCCACAGGTCCACAGGTCCACATTACTTCATATAAATGAATATCTTCAGTCCACAAGTCCACAGGTCCACATGTCCACATTACTTCATATAAATGAATATCTTCAGTCCACAGGTCCACAGGTCCACAGGTCCACAGGTCCACACTACTTCATATAAATGAATGTCTTCAGTCCACAGGTCAACACTACCTCATGTAAGGGAAGGTCTTCAACAGTCCACAGGTCCACAGAATGACAGTACATACTTTTGAGACGTTTTCTTTTTTTTGGTTCACACCCCTTAGCTAGGTTCACACTCTGACATTCAGCGGGTACACATGTCCCGTCCAAATTCCATTTATATATCCCAGCGTCTTTCCGGCCAGTTCAAGCATGGCGACAAAAAGCGAAGAAGTTTACAATAATTATTCAAGGTCAGCTGTATTGTAAGCAAGTTTAGATGGTTTATCGTAGTATTCTTTTTAGAAGCAATGATATTTGAAGTTTCTGCACGAGGAAATGCCTAATATCCTATGGCTTAAAACAACCATATTAAACAATTAGGCCTTCAACGTGAGTTGATTTTTGCCCGTATATATATAAATGTCTGATGATCGCCTAGAGCGTGAAACTCGAGTAACTAGTAATACTTTCCTTCTTTTATATTTGTATTTTGCTCTGCACATTTCTGCATCGAGCACTCCTAGGATAAGCGAAGCAATTTAATTTCTTGTTTATTCGTTTAAATGCTATAATAAATATTAATTTGCCATGGTTGAGGTCCAAAACTTTCTGCTGTACAGTTTAGTTCTGTCATTGACACCCAATTTGTTAAACAAGCTATGCAAGCTGTAGCTGTCAGAGAGTATATATAATAGCCCAATTTCGATATATTAAAATTCAGCCTAAAACAATAGACCTCAGCACGAGGCTCGTGGGAATAACTACAGAGTTTGTGGGGTTTATTCCCACGAGCCTCGTGCTGAGGTCTATTGTTTTAGGCTGAATTTTAATATATCGAAATTGGGCAATTGTCATTTGATAAAATTTTATTATTTAGGGGAGTCATTTGCATCTTGGACAAAAGGGTAAAACAATAGGATGTTATTGTTCGTTTCACACCGAACATGAGCTTTGTTGTGAATGAAATTATGGAAACACATTAAATTAAATTACCTCAAAATTGGGCAAAGTAATATTCAGGGTTTTTATTCACTGTTTATTTATGAGTATGTAGTTACATTTTTGATTGATATGCGAAAAAAAGTTATATGTAGCAGAAATGAATTTCAGTTAAATATTGTACAACATTTTATTCATCGTACACCTTTTTATCTTTGTAATGTATTTAAGGAGGCTCGAAAGGGTTTTCAGCTGCATGGGCACGCAATCGACACAAGCCATAAGTAAGATGCACGCGTCCGCTGAATCAGTATTAAAATCAGTACACCAGAAGTTAATGCTGCGTAAAATCGCGCGAACGGGAAATAAAATCTGCAGAAAACATTTGTATTTAGCTCGAAAGTTTGCTTGGTGACCTATCTCGATTTTTTGCATGCATGCGTCATTCACGATGGCACAATAAAAATATAAATGTTTCAGGGAAATTTATCTAGTAGAATTTTCTGCAAGCCATAAAGTGCGTTTTTACAGATATATTAAATTCCACTAGATAAATTTTTTTCATACTGCCTGAAAAGATAAATAATTTAGGGAGCTTTTCAACAAAGAAATAAAAACGGTAGGTCACCGAATTAGTTTTTCAGATATTTTACAAAAACTGACATTTAGAGGGCCTTTTTGTGGACCTTGGGTTGTTGCCATGGTAACTAATATGACGTCATAAGCACCTTCAAAATATATTACAACATTAGAGTTCCAAGGAGACACATAGTTTGCCTACAGCATTAAATATCCTTCTTTGTAATCTTTCATCGTTTCGCAAACACTACATCAACAAAAAAACCCTTTCGAGCCTCCTTAAATACATTAGAAAGATAAAAAGGTGCACGATGAATAAAATGTTGTACAATATTTAACTGAATCATTTCTGCTACATATAACTTTTTTTCGCATATCAATCAAAAATGTAACTACATACTCATAAATAAACAGTGAATAAAAAACCCTGAATATTACTTTGCCCAATTTTGAGGTAATTTAATTTAACCCTTTTGTCCAAGATGCAAATGACTCCCCTAAATAATAAAATTTTATCAAATGACAATTATATATACTCTCTGACAGCTACAGCTTGCATAGCTTGTTTAACAAATTGGGTGTCAATGAGAGAACTAAACTGTACAGCAGAAAGTTTTGGACCTCAACCATGGCAAATTAATATTTATTATAGCATTTAAACGAATAAACAAGAAATTAAATTGCTTCGCTTATCCTAGGAGTGCTCGATGCAGAAATGTGCAGAGCAAAATACAAATATAAAAGAAGGAAAGTATTACTAGTTACTCGAGTTTCACGCTCTAGGCGATCATCAGACATTTATATATATACGGGCAAAAATCAACTCACGTTGAAGGCCTAATTGTTTAATATGGTTGTTTTAAGCCATAGCATATTAGGCATTTCCTCGTGCAGAAACTTCAAATATCATTGCTTCTAAAAAGAATACTACGATAAACCATCTAAACTTGCTTACAATACAGCTGACCTTGAATAATTATTGTAAACTTCTTCGCTTTTTGTCGCCATGCTTGAACTGGCCGGAAAGACGCTGGGATATATAAATGGAATTTGGACGGGACATGTGTACCCGCTGAATGTCAGAGTGTGAACCTAGCTAAGGGGTGTGAACCAAAAAAAAGAAAACGTCTTAAAAGTATGTACTGTCATTCTGTGGACCTGTGGACTGTTGAAGACCTTCCCTTACATGAGGTAGTGTTGACCTGTGGACTGAAGACATTCATTTATATGAAGTAGTGTGGACCTGTGGACCTGTGGACCTGTGGACCTGTGGACCTGTGGACCTGTGGACCTGTGGACTTGTGGACTGAAGATATTCATTTATATGAAGTAATGTGGACCTGTGGACCTGTGGACTTGTGGACTGAAGATATTCATCTATATGAAGTAATGTGGACCTGTGGACCTGTGGACCTGTGGACTGAAGATATTCATTTATATGAAGTAATGTGGACCTGTGGACCTGTGGACCTGTGGACTTGTGGACTGAAGATATTCATTTATATGAAGTAATGTGGACCTGTGGACCTGTGGACTTGTGGACTGAAGATATTCATCTATATGAAGTAATGTGGACCTGTGGACCTGTGGACCTGTGGACTGAAGATATTCATTTATATGAAGTAATGTGGACCTGTGGACCTGTGGACCTGTGGACCTGTGGACCTGTGGACTTGTGGACTGAAGATATTCATTTATATGAAGTAATGTGGACCTGTGGACCTGTGGACTTGTGGACTGAAGATATTCATCTATATGAAGTAATGTGGACCTGTGGACCTGTGGACCTGTGGACCTGTGGACCTGTGGACTGAAGATATTCATTTATATGAAGTAATGTGACCTGTGGACCTGTGGACTTGTGGACTGAAGATATTCATTTATATGAAGTAATGTGGACCTGTGGACCTGTGGACTTGTGGACTGAAGATATTCATTTGTATGAAGTAATGTGGACCTGTGGACCTGTGGACTTGTGGACTGAAGATATTCATTTATATGAAGTAATGTGGACCTGTGGACCTGTGGGCTTGTGGACTGGAGGCATTCATTTATATGCATTAGTGTGGACCTGTGAACCTGTGAACCTGCTAGACATAAATATCTAGGAAGAATCTAATTTCCATGCAATTATGCGGTTTGAAAAATAATTAACCCTAATTATGCACTTTCTCGGTATTAATTTATTCTCAGTTTGATGACGTATACTGTGCTCCGGTACCTACAGAAGCAACCCAAGTATAGACAATGTAGTGAACCCGGTCCAAGAGGTGGGAGTAATAATTGATCATCTAATTGTCTAGTTTTTGATGTCCTAATGTCTTTGCTTTGTGTTGTGTCAGGGCTGCATTCAAAATGCATTCTCAGTGGTTTTATACAGCAGCCATGCCATGCTCGAAATTGAACTATTGAGACAGTCAGCAACAAGCCTGAAAGTACCTGGAAGGCTCAGATTTTATTGGCTTTCTGGATGATGGCAATAATAAAGGCTATGGAAGCATGGGCATGGCTCCAATGTGTTATTGGACAAAGAAAGATATTTTTTTGTATAAAACTTGAGGCTTGCCCTTACTGTACATCTAGCGATTCTCATGTTACATTCTGCATATGGTAATAGGCCACTTGCACTAAGAGGCCATGTGACATCGTTTTTGTGAAAATGAAAGTTACATGATTTTGCCTTCGAAACACTATTAGTGGGTCATCTCTTAAACAAAATAAGAGCGATTTGGTTTTTCAGACCCACACCATTTGCTTAAAATGAGAAAGACCGTAGCTGGCCACGTGACCAAAACTTGATTTTTAAAATTATGAATTACGGTTTCCTGACACAAAATTTTCACTTAAACGTTAAGGAAAATGTTGAAAAGATGACGTGGTAACGTTTATAGCACATCTGAACTAACTAACTATCTAACTACATGTATCAAACATTTAACAAGATATAAGGCAAGAGTATGCCCTCCAACATGGCGGCCAATACAAATCATACTAATTTG
>OZ026598.1:13250215-13252715 GCA_964020085.1 Micromussa lordhowensis | reverse complement strand
AGGGTGACTGGTCACAGGTCATGAAAATGGTGAAGACAAACAATTCCAGGGAAAAGTCTTTGAATTTTGGTGCCTGGCAACTAAGGCAACTAAGGCTTGAATAGATGTGCTACGTACATGTATAACTGATCAGTTTTGACCTCTTGGACTCATTTGCATTTCAAAAGAAGGCTTGGAGTTGAATTTTGCTACTCTGATGCCATTATGTACATGTACAACAGCTATTGGTGCATGCAGAGTTAAGATTGCTATGGTTTTAAAGTCTTACAATTAGTTTTAAATAACCCGCTGTTATTGTCATGTCTTAGTTTTGAGAGGTTATCACGAGTGTTAATCTTTCTTGTCAAGTGAAATTATGTAACATAATTGCAACCCACCAGTTAATTCTGAGTTCAATATTTAGTACTACTCATGGTCATTTAGTGGATTGATTGGTGATTTATGAGGGAAAATTAAACTAACTGCCCTGTTGTGTAAGAAGGCCTCACCAAAGTTGAGGCTCATAATTTGTGGATAAGATAAGTTTAAGAATTTCCGGTGTTGTAAAGGAATATTTTGTGTGTTTTCCTTAAATGTTTGTTCTGCCTTCTGGCCTTTTGTTCCTTTGTAGGCTGATAAAGGTGGAATACCAATCAGTGCCCATGGGCCTATCATATTTTTTTTTTTTCTGTTTTCTGGTGAGGGAAGGGGGGGGGGGGGGGAGTGAAGTAATAATTTAAGACATCTCTGCCATTCTGCACAAGGGGCCTGAATATGACTTGCATGTGATAAATCTCTCAGTGGAGGTTTGTTGTTTCTAAGAATCTTCTGCTTACAACAACAAGCCATGTAATATTGCATGACCCTGTGTAATACCTTTCAATTCCTTTCAATGTCAGAAATTCAAAAGCTGAATGTTTTGTTGTACATGTAATTGACGTATAATTCATCGAAACTGTTTGCATAGTGAACAACTGAGACTCTGAACAACTGGATGTAAGAGTATTCAACTTCACTTATATCTTCATTATATACAAGCTAAAAAATGCTACTGCACTGAAATACAATAACATTGATGTGTTTATACAAGAACAGCGTCATTTTCATGATTTCATGCGGAATTACTAATACATGTACAGAATTCATATCAGAAAATTTTACTCTTTCTTCTGTACTAGATTAAATAATGCTTGAGCTTGCTGTTGCTGCTGCTGAATCACTGCCAACATTTGCTGTTGCATCATTGCAAATTGCTGTTGTTGTTGTTGCTGCTGCTGTTGTTGCTGTTGTTGCTGTTGTTGTATAAGTTGCAACATCTGCTGCTGAAGCATAGCTACTTGCTCCCCTTGCTGCTTTCTCGTGGCTTCTAGCTCTTGTCGTTCTTTTTTCTTCTCCTCCAGTTCCCTCTCCTTCATTTGGGTTTCAGTGGCAGCCCGCTCCCTCAGCCATTCCAGCGTGTCGCCGCCAGATCTTCGTCTTCTTTTCTCAGTTTTTACTGGTTCCCCCTCCCTATCAGTCCTATCCACATTCCTCTTTTTTGTCTCTCCCATGCTTTCCATTGCTCTCTCTCTCATCTCTATTGCCTGCTTTCTTTCTTTTTCCAGGGTCTCCTTTTTGGCCTCAGTCTGATCATGTGATTTCTTTTCTGATTCTTCGTTTAACTGTAGCAGCTCCTCCAACAACATTTCCAGTTCGGTTGGCTCTTCCATGTCCCCCCCTCCACTTTCATTCGACTCCCTTGATAACTTAGCTTTCAACTTCCTACTAATGTTGTTGAATCGATCCCTGATTGATCGGGAGTTTACGCTGAATTGTGGCAAACTGTTCAGCTTGTTGGCAACCTTCTGCCAGGAGGTGCCTCTTTCCCTACTCCCAGGTTTACTGTCAAAAACCCCTTCTGCAGCCACTTCTTTCAGCATAACGTAATCTTTTGCTTCGGACCATACCATAACTGACCTAACGAGACATGAAAATGAAAAGCATCCTAATTGTACGACTTTTCCCAGGTTAAAAATCAAGGGTCCGAATTTAGTTTTTAATGTGTTAAGTAGTTTCTAATGTCTTCCACCTAAATTTATCATTAGAAAATAACACTTTATGTCAATGTTAAACTTGTATCAGTGAACATGATTTACGAAAGCTTGTACTTTGAAACTGATGAACGGCTAATTAACAGCGCTAGGAAGAATATCTCGATTCAATTCTTATATTCATTTCTCATTGCGGTCAAATGGTTCATTGATTACGTCTCTAAGCTGCTGGGTGGGTTCACTTCAACGTACCCTGCGAGCAGAGTCTCCTTCGATCTTCCTAGGAAGATCGAAGGAGACTCTGCTCGCAGGGTAACTTCAACGGGTATTGAAATGCATTTTATACTCACTTTCTCTTCCCATCGATGTTTTCGGTTTCCATCGCCGGTTAACGCAAAAAAGATCCTTCAACAACAAAGAGCGGTAAACTAAAAAAAGAAACAAATTTTAATTTCCTGTAGTATACAATTCATATGTTTGTTTTGATAGGC
>OZ026598.1:13222715-13247715 GCA_964020085.1 Micromussa lordhowensis | reverse complement strand
ATACATATGGGTTATTGACCAAGCTTGTTCGGTGGCTGGATATTGGCCAAGTTCTTTTTTCACGTGTTTATGGACCGAGACGGAGTCGATCGAGGTCAATAAACTCGCCAGAAAACTGGAACGAGGTGACGTGCTTTGTGTCCTCCAGGACTATGGCGCCGCGATAAGGTATTCAAAACTCAAATACTCTTATTGTTCTCTAATCACTCTGCAGTGAAACGAGAACAAATCATTTTCATACTAAATATCATCAGACGCAGACAAGGATCAGGAAAAAGGCATCTCGTTATTGATAGCTAGGCTAGGAGTACATGCATGGGCAATGTCAAAGTATAACCATTTACAGGATAACCAATATAACTACAAAATGACTGCACATAAAAATTACATCAAAACGTCTTGAATAAGTACATTGAATTCCAATTATCTCTACATTTCTATAATTCTTTTAAGAAATGATTTAGAAATACATGAAACAAGAAATATGAGTGATAGAAACCGACGTTTCGGCACATCTTGCGCCATTATCAAGGTTACATAATTAAAGATAAAAAGCGGTTTATAAAGAGGCTAAGTTGAAGCGAATTTGCATAACATAGCGGCAAGCTAATTATTCAAGTTATTATATATTCAACTCTCTAACCCTTTTCTGATTGGCCGAAAGCCTACAGTGAATTTTTCGAATCAGCGCTCGTGACGTCATAACTGCAGATTATACAATAATCATGTCAAGGTCAGGGGTAATCATGTCAACGTCAGGAGAAATCATGTCATGTATGACCGCAATGCAAGTTTTTGCGTTCGTTCAATGTATAATTATCTCGGTAAGGGTTATCAGCCTCAACCTTCGGCTTCGGCTGATAACCCTTACCTCGAACTTGATTATTCTGGATATCACAAAAACCTCATCCAATAATTGTTTATACTTTAGCACGAAGAGAGTCAGACTGCACATTCAATGTTGGTTTAAGCTCTTGAATACACAGCATTTCATTAACAAGGCAGTCAAATTTGTTCATGCATTTCTTGATTACAATGAAGCGTGCTAAGAAATTGTTCGGAACAGCAGTGTTATGTTCTTTGTAGTAATGCTTGCAGATTGATGACGCCTTTTGACGGTGTCCCTCAACGCGCGTGTGAAGGTGGCCCTTTGTATACCCAACATAACCTGCATCGCACAGGTCACACTTGAATAAATAAACAACGCATTGCTGGGTTACGATGTTAGGCTTGGGCTCACGCAGGCTTAGATCTTGATTAAGCTTGCGGCTAGTAAACACGGGTTGAATGGTCTTCCGCACCTTGCTGCTAAGATCTCTAAGTTGTCGTTTAACAGACACTGCAGCATCCTGATCTTTATAGGGGAAAGCTATCCGGATGACGTCATCGGTATGTTGTTTAGGCTGGTCTGCTGCGACTCTCGAGGTGATAAACTTGTTGATGACAGAATCAATAAGGTGATTCGGATACCTCAGCTTTCGGAAAACTCCTCTCAAGCGTTCACACTTCTCTGAGAAATGTGTCCAAGATGATGATAGCCGGTGCGCGCGATCAAGCATGGTGACGAGCAAACCCTGTTTGTAGCGGCTGTCCACATGGCTATGATAGTGCAGGAGAAGCCCTGTGTTTGTCGGCTTAACGTAAACCTTTGTTTCAACACATGGTGCGCGATTTAGAAGCTGTAACCCAAGGAAAGGGAGCATCCTATTTTCCTCTACCTCCATAGTGAAACTTACGGCGCTACGGGCGTGGTTCAAGGTATCCAGAAATGCTGTAGCTGCCGCCAGATCTGGCATCTTGACAAGAGTGTCATCTACGTAGCGGCGGTAAAAATCTGGGAGTTTTCCTTGACTTTTCAGGGACTCTTCAATAGAGCACATGAATACATTAGCCAAAAGAGGTCCAAGGGGAGACCCCATGGCTACCCCATCGGTGTGTTCGTATAGGGCCCCATCGAACTGAAACAGCTGCCCCTTTGTAGCAACATGTAGAAGATCAACAAGATCAGTTTTGGTCAAGTTTAAGCCATAGGTGTCATTGAACCAGTTGTTCTCGAAAGCTTTGTGTGCCAGGATGTCAATAGGCCCTTTGCAGGATTCGGTCACATGGTACGGAATAAATTACGCTGGGACGCAAATGACACAGTGGGACTTCCAAAACAAAGGAAAGTCGGGCTAGACTGGTACGAGTTCCTTTGTTTTGGAAGTCCCACTGCGTCATTTGCGTCCCAGCGTAATTTATTCCGTACCATGTGACCGGATCCTGCAAAGGGCCTATTGTTTCGTCCAAGGGTACATTTGTGAAGAGCGATGAGACGTCATAAGAGACCAAGATTTCTCCCGGCTTTATCTTAACTCCACAAATTTCATTTGTGAAGGCAAATCTGATATCAGTGATGGTATTTTCGTTTACCGACAGAGGCTTGAGCTTAGCATCCAGCCATTTAGCAAGGGCATAGTTGTAAGTGCCCGTAGCAGCTAGATAATATAGGACGCATTGCTAATTTCTTCTTGTGGGTCCTGGGCAGCCCATACAATTGAGCCAATCTTGATCCAGTAGGTCGTACGGAGTCAGCAATCGCCGATGGTAAAATTCTGCGCACTGTTGACTCTACCAATTTTTCTTTCTCTAAGAGAGGATGATAATACTTGGGCGGTCTTCCTTTACTTTTTGGTCTCTCTGAGAGACCAAAAAGTAAAGGAAGACCACCCAAGACCCACCAGAAGAAATTAGCAATGCGTCCTATATTATCTGCTACGGACACTTACAACTATGCCCTTGCTAAATGGCTGGATGCTAAGCTCAAGCCTCGGTAAACGAAAATACCATCACTGATATATTTGCCTTCACAAATGAAATTTATCACCTCGAGAGTCGCAGCAGACCAGCCTAAACAACATACCGATAACGTCATCCGGATAGCCATCCCCTATAAAGATCAGGATGCTGCAGTGTCTGTTAAACGACAACTTAGAGATCTTAGCAGCAAGGTGCGGAAGACCATTCAACCCGTGTTTACTAGCCGCAAGCTTAATCAAGATCTAAGCCTGCGTGAGCCCAAGCCTAACATCGTAAACCCAGCAATGCGTTGTTTATTTATTCAAGTGTGACCTGTGCGATGCAGGTTATGTTGGGTATACAAAGGGCCACCTTCACACGCGCGTTGAGGGACACCGTCAAAAGGCGTCATCGATCTGCAAGTATTACTACAAAGAACATAACACTGCTGTTCCGAACAATTTCTTAGCACGCTTCATTGTAATCAAGAAATGCATGAACAAATTTGACTGCCTTGTTAATGAAATGCTGTGTATTCAAGAGCTTAAACCAACATTGAATGTGCAGTCTGACTCTCTTCGTGCTAAAGTATTCAAGTAATTAGCTTGCCGCTATGTTATGCAAATTCGCTTCAACTTAGCCTCTTTATAAACCGCTTTTTATCTTTAATTATGTAACCTTGATAATGGCGCAAGATGTGCCGAAACGTCGGTTTCTATCACTCATATTTCTTGTTTCATGTATTTCTATAATTAAACTGATTCAGTTGTGCATTTAAATTAACGGCAAAAGTAAAAGAAAATTGACAGAAATATAACGAGAGATGGCGTCGAGTGACCTTGAACTGCAAAAGAATGCCTATATATACCGAAACACGAATAGTCACGTGCTCTGTAAAATGCGACAAGTAATGTGAACTGCGAATACCGAACACCCGAAATAGCACTACAAGAAGCGTGCATTCCATAACGTGAGAAAATACATTTGTTCTCTAATCACTCTGCAGTGAAACGAGAACAAATCATTTTCATACTAAATATCATCAGACGCAGACAAGGATCAGGAAAAAGGCATCTCGTTATTGATAGCTAGGCTATCGCCTCAATTGTCGACATAAAGAAAGAGAAATAAAGGAACCAAAAAGCTAAAGCTCTAAGCTTTTAGAAACTGACAGCAATACGTCTAGATTGTCTTTGTCTGATCGCCACCGACCATGGCGCTTAAAGTGCCACTATGATCAAATTTTTACCCCTTGATTTTTTTGGTTAATCAGACAGAATTCTACGAAAGATTAAAAACGCCGTTTACCGTTTACAAATATCTGCATTGGTTCAGGAGATATTTAAGTTTGAAAAATGAGTAAAATATGCAAATGAAATTACTGATGACGTCATACACTCAACCAAATATTACATGAAGTATATCAATAGCGCTATCTCGGTCAATTTGCAGCAGAAACCATTGAAACTTGGTAGGCCAACAGTTCTAAATGCAACACATCCACAGCTATAACAATTTCGTCCCCATGGCAACCCACTCTTTTCCAGTCCCCTCTAGCCTGATATCAATATTTCAGTGATTTTAAGCTTGGAAAACATTAAACAAGGCAATGAACTCAACCTGATGTGTTTATATGCTTGCTTGATTATGCAGATGAGGCACCATTGGCAAATATCAATAGAGAACCCTAAAAGTGGTCAGAAAAGTCTTTAATATTGTGGAGGTCTGGAACCTAGTATGTTGCCATGTTAACAAAATTGTTAAGCTCATATTGCAGAGCACCTCTAGTAGAATCTTACTGTAAAAATTCAAACATTTATTATACAAATTGACTGAGATATCCTTGTTTATTATATTTGATCAAAATGCGGTTGAGTGTATGACGTCATCACTTGGCTAATTTGCATATTTTAAAAACTTGAATATCTCTGGAACGAAAAGAGATATTTAAAAACAGTAAACGGCATTTTTACTCTTGTATCGACTACTTGTTTATGTCTTAAAATGGCTCGGATTTGGAGGATGCGATTTTCGTCATAGTGGCACTTTAAGGTGGTTCGAAATAGTTTTCATTTTCCCTAGACTAGTTCACAAATTCTTTTCTAAATTATGTTTGGCTCATCGTATCACTATGAAATTTGGCACAGAAATAAAATAAACATCATAGATTCATTACATGACATTCATTTCAGAAAACCTGTTACCATAGCAACCATATGACGCATTCAGTTGAGCCCCTCAAATCGAAACGTATTGTCTTTTTTAAAAAATTGGTCGGTGAAATCTTCTCAAACTGCAATATTATATGTCACCAGAAATGACCTTCAAAATATTTCAGTTTAAAAAAAATCTGTAGGGTAGATTAAGAAAAAATCCTCTTTTTGACTATTGTTCTCTTATTTTTTTTCCTGCCTACATAATTTTTTAAAAATTGGACTGTGTATGCAGCCAAATGATCCTGGTTATCACCGAAAAAATGAAAAAAATCCACCGAGCGGAAGCGGAAATATGAGCGATTAAAGTTATAAAAACTCCAAAATTTCGACACGACAAGATCAGCATTTGCGCATGTGCGTCAACTGCACGCGCGAGATTAGGCTTGTTGATTTCGCAGTTGGCAGTGTTTTGTACATGTGATCTTTTGTTCTACAAGATTCTAAAACAACTAATTTTACCTTTCTCGGGGACCAATATGTGTTTAAAACATCAGTTTTTATCAAACTAGTCTATTATTTTTGCCAAAGTAACCGGATGTTTTGTTCATCGTGGCGTGGATCGACTTGATGATTAGAACCCAGTTTGCGCGCGCCATAAAACTATTTCGAACCACCTTAAACAGTCTATCATTAACGCCTGCATTGGCAGCCGCGGTAGCGCCCCCTGATCTAAGACTATGGAGACCAAATAGTCTGGATGGAAAACCTAGTTGAGAAAAAGCACCCAAAACTACCTCCCGAGCACGGGTATAGGAGATACCTGTGCTTCTTAAACTATAACAACCCTTAGACCTTAAAAAAAGTAATGTACGAAAGAACTTCAAGTTGGAAGATAAATCAATGTTAGCGACCTGCGCGTATCTACTTAACAAACTAAATGGGCAAGTAATATGACCAGTCTTTGCTAGCACAACAACATTACCGTTCCTATAAATATCGGTCTTACTCTTAGCAATGAACAGCTCAACATATTTTCCATCAGAAAACTTCACATCATAACAACGCAGAAAAGCCAGCTCATTAAATCGTAAAAAAACAGCATACCCTGTAACACAAATAGCGGCAGTACGCAAGTCAGACAAACTAGCGTCAACTGAAGCGAATTTTTGACATATCTTAAATATCATTTCTGAGGTAACAGGCTCTTTTTTAACTACCGGTCGAGAGAGACCTCTCTTGGCCGATTCAAGAATGCCTTTAACAAGATTAGAGTCGCAAGGATCAGAGAACCCGAAGAGATTATGTGTCCAACGAATACCATACAGGGCGGCTTCTAAAGCCGAGTATGAGGAATTACTTTGAAGCAAAAACTCTAAATAGATAGCAATGGACAAATAATTAGACGGAAGAACACTAATTTCCTTATAACTGGCAGTCCAAAGCCTAAACTTATCGAACGCTCTAGAATAGCGCTCAGTAGTAGAGTCCGCTTTTGCTCCTAAACAGCGTGAAGGCAAACAGCTTGCCAAGTGACTAAGTTCAGGATCCGTGAAGTGTCCCGCAAGTGTCGAAAAAGCCGTTGCACCTTGTAAAAAAAAAAGGAAAAGGAAACAAGCAAGCAAACAAGTAAACATCCTACATTAACTGTAACGCATATAAGCCAAAAGAAAAAGAAAAAACAGAGGTCCCAGTGAACCAATCAAAGTCCCAGTGGACTACTAGCAAACAACGCATCAAAGGCACAAAGCAAGCAATCTAATCTTACGTGGCCCCAATGGAGAAATAAGATGCTAAAACTGAGCTCTTAGTCCCAGTGGACTAATGAACTTCTGGTGCCATCGAGCTTCAAAAACAACACTGGAGAGTTAAATGCAGATGAACCAAAACAAGTTTCTTTGTTAGCCCCCTGAACAAAAACTTCAGCACCGTTTTGAACAAACAAAAAATCCACAACAAAATCTCGAAATGCACCGTTTTCGCAAATAAGATACGGCCAGAACAACGATGAAGGCCAAAACGGGACAACCAAAGTACCATGGGATCGACAATTAAGAAAATGCATTAAGGCACGAGGAATTAAACAAACCGGGGGAACAAGCCAACAATTTTCCTGACCCCAGTCGAAGGCTAAAGAATCTACACCCAAACTCCCTGGCTGAAAAAACAAGGAATAGAACCTGGAAACTTTAGCATTAACGGAATTAGCAAAACAATCAACTGTAAAGGGCCCCCAAACGGAATCAACAGCCCGAAAATAGGAATCTCTAACACACCAGTCGTCGAAATCAACGATTTTGCTCAAATAATCTGCGACTTCGTTCTCTGAACGCGGAATCCACTCAATATCAATGCTAACATCGTGTTCCTTAGAGAGCAAAAAGATTTCCATTGCCAGCTTATGCAGATGAACCTTGGTACTACCAGCCTTAACAATAGCAGCAACACCCTGATTATCTGTGTACCACTTTACAAGACCTCCCTTGAGGAGGTGAACAAAACTCTGCAAAGCCTGTTTAACACACATGAGCTCTCTCCATGTTGAACTTTGTTTAATTTCTATCGCATCCCAGTTTTCGTGCGAAACTGGTCTACCGTTCACAGAGATGAACGCAGCGCAACCAACTGCACTGGCGTCAGAATAAACCACCCGAGAAGGTAGCGTATGCTGCCTCCATATCGTTCTGCAATTCAAAGTCTGCAAATGCTCGCGCCAAAATTTGAGCTCTATAAGCGCATCAGAGTCCAGAACAACCTGCGCATCCCAGCCACTCCTGCATTCGATTAAACGATGCAAGGCTTTAGTCATGAGCTTGCACACATCACCCATGATAAAAAAAATTGGAGACAATTCTTCCGGTAACACGAGCAAGTTTCCTTGCAGAAACGCTCCTGCATGACAAAACTTCTGACAATTCGTAAAAAATTTGAGAAATCTTTTCGGGAGGTACAAACATACGACTGTTTTTGAAGTCCTAAAAAATACCCAGCCAGCAAATGACCTGAACAGGGACCCATTAACACTTACACTTGTTGGGAACAAACCCAGATTTAAAGAGATCAGACCTGACAAGCAATGACTGCTCCTCACATTTCGAAAAACTTTGTGCTGCAGAGATGCCATCGTCCAAATAAACAACAATGCTGAGCGCCTTAGAACGCCAATATCTCACTAGCGGTCTCATAACTTTAGAGAAAATATAAGGGCCCACAGAAAGACCAAACGGTAAAACCGTAAATTTGAAATACTTAGTAACACCTTCGAAAACCCACGAAAAACCCAGAAATTCCTGATCAGATTCAAAAATCTCAATATGGTGATAGCCCGATTTGATGTCAAACGAGCAAGCCCAAGCAGTAGGCCTGGCTAACAAACACTGAAGAAATGATTTGGCATCTTCGAACTTAATCTTAGACTTCTTAACAAAGAAGTTGACATGTCTGAGATCTAAGATAAGCCTTTTCTTCCCATTGGATTGAACCGAAACTGACAGGGGATTAACAACCACGGGAGGAAAAGAACATTCGACAACCGAACCAACTTTAAGAAGTTCAGTGATGGCACTAACGACAAAATCAGAATAGTTCAAAGCGGAATTATTATTTTGTAGATGAACCGACGTAGGAGTGTAGTAAAAAGGGATCTTATAACCTTCTCTGATAACGCTGAGAATAAACTGTGAGGCGCCAATGGCTTCCCAGAAACTAACATTAATTCTAAGCCTACCCTTAACGATAACACTATCACAACCCTCTAAATAATCTGCATAGCTACGTTCCAGTAAGTCTTTTTCTTCAAGGCCAGAAAGGGAACATAAATCTACAATCAAGTTCGAATACTCATCTTTTCCGAGTCTGTTAATTACTTGATCAGTGCTTGTTGGCGGTAGCGGTGGAGGAGCTTGGGAGGGCTCTATTACTGTGCCAGTGGCTGAAGTTTGGACAGAATGTTGAATTTGCCCAGTGTCCGAATTGGCCACAGGCGAAGCATTTATCGGAAGGCTGTGGTTCTCTGCTCCGAAATGGCTGATGACCTCGAAAGGACTGCAGAGGGAATTGCTGAGGACGAAAAGGCTGACCAGCAGAACGATAACTCCCGGCAGCATAAGATGACTCTTGAGAAAATTTGGAGCGGATTTGAGAAGTGCTGCGATTCTGCTTACGTACGCGAAGCTTGGAAAGTGCCCTCCTTTCTGCCGAACGAAGTTTCTTTTCATCCTCCGAGTCGTCAGCTAATTCGTCTGATTCGTATTCACTGATTCGTATACACTGCCGTCCAGCCAGCCGGACTCTTGTCAGCAAACCGTATGGCTTTGTTTTGTTTGCGCAGCAAAGTTTTGGCGTTCTCCAACTCCTGATTTACCCTGGATAAATCCCCGTCCAGCAGCAAAGCGGATGCGAATCAATAGAGTCTAACAAACTCGAATTGAATTCATATTGGAGCTTGTTACCTTAGAACTGGAAGCTGCTGGCGGCTTTCGCTTCAGTTTTCAACTTCTTTATCTGAGAATCAGTGGCAAGATCATTCTGCTCAAGACCGCGTTTAAACTCTGAAAACTTCTTGTCAAGCTTCGAATCCAGAAGGCGGGAAACTAAATTTAACGTTTCTTCGCCAGAAAAGGCACTCTCTTGGCTAGATCGTCCAGGGTTAGATTCTAATGGCGGAAGATCATTGCCCGTTTCACCCATAATTGACAGAAATATAACGAGAGATGCCGTCGAGTGACCTTGAACTGCAAAAGAATGACTATATATACCGAAACACGAATAGTCACGCGCTCTGTAAAATGCGACAAGCAATGTGAACTGCGAATACCGAACACCCGAAATAGCACTACAAGAAGCGTGCATTCCATAACGTGAGAAAATACATTTATCGTCAAAATGGAAGAAAGAGATAATTTTATTTTTCTGCCGCTTGCGATGAACGCCTCAAGAAACGACAGCCGAGAAAAGCAAATGGTCTTGCAATTTTCTGATAGCGAGCTCAGCGCCCCTAAGCAAAGTCTTCATCGCGGATCGTGGCAAAATTAAGTGAAACGAATTCTCTTGGATACGAAATTTTCCATTTAAAAAATTTATTTGCTTAGTGTCTAGAAATTTCACTGACAACCCGACTGCAAGAAATATTGGTTCGTAAATTTCGTTGAAGGTACTCCATATAATTACGCATGCGCTGATGCTTTCGGACTAACAGCGGTAGCCACAATGATGGAAAACCACTAGTCTGTCCAGATAAATAGATTTTGCAACACGCAATTTTTTCAAGCTAAAGATTGGCCAGAGGCCTCCTATGAGGGTTCCAAGGTTTGCATCAAATGCGCGGCAGCGTTAAATGGGTTTGGTGTCCCGGTGCAAGTCCTCCCATGCAACTGATCTTAGGGCATTCCACTCTCAAGCTTTGCGAAATTGGTGAGTCGCGCCACCACGTAGGTCGGTGAGGTGTTAGGAATGGCCCACAGCGGTTTTTTTCGCACTTTACATAAACAAGGGCTTCACATTCGGTAGCCAGACTGGTATTTTAGCGTTTTGTTATTGCTACTGTTGTTTTCGTTGTTTGTATGTATTTTTTTCTCACAATTACAGTCAGGATTGAAGAAGCGTAAAGGTGCATCATTGATGCCTTTACGCGATCCCTAAAGCATCGTGAAAGATATTATCAGTTATTGATACATTTATATTACGGGATGCTTACAGGAGAGTTAAGATGCGCTTAAGTGTAAACACCTGTAGGAAATAGAACTATGCATAACGTGAGTCAAAAGAGCTATGGTGAAGATTGGTATAAATTTTAAGACTTATGCCTCCAAGCAAGATTCTAAACAGAATACACTCGATGGCATTAACAAAATGATATAAGTTCAGTATAGATCTTCGCGCCTTGTTAATTTGAACATTCTTAAACGAACAAACTAAACGCACCTCCGAAAATTTTAGCTTTCGAGTACTTGAAGAGAAATGTGCTCCGTGAATTAATTGACTGATTAAACTATCAACATATCGATGGACTTGACATCTTAAATCAGTGATGTTTTAACTGAATTTATTAAGCGACTGGTTGCAGAATTTCTTCGTCCTTCATGGATTTGACGTCCAAAAACAGTGATGTTTTAACTGAATTTCATTAAGTGACTGGTTGCAGAATTTCTGCGTCCATTATGGACTTGACATCTTTAATCAGTGATGTTTTAACTGAATTTCATTAAGTGACTGGTTGCAGAATTTCTGCGTCCATTATGGACTTGACATCTTTAATCAGTGATGTTTTAACTGAATTTCATTAAGTGACTGGTTGCAGAATTTCTGCGTCCATTATGGTCTTGACATCGTGAATCAGTGATGTTTTAACTGAATTTCATTAAGTGACTGGTTGCAGAATTTCTGCGTCCATTATGGTCTTGACATCGTGAATCAGTGATGTTTTCACACAATTTATTAAAGCGACTGGTAGCAGAATTTCTGCAGCCTTCATCAATCTTGTTTTAAAAAAAACAGTGGTTTTTGGCGAAACTTATTCGTGCGCCGGTAAACATAAAGTATTTTCTTCTGAACTGATATTGCTGTCGTTAAGAATCATAAATTTAAAAGGACGCTGTTTTTGGCTCAGAGAAAATATCGAGTTTTATATTGAAAATTCAAACTTTGGAAAAACGCATTTTAGTTTGGAATGCGTTTTTGATGAAAATTGGTACCAAGTAAGTAAAGTTTTCAGTTTCAAGAAACCTGAAGCATGAGATTGAAAGAGTACCTTTTAGAACCAGATAAAATGAGAACTGCTGAGAAATGCCAAACAAGGTGTAAAGAGCAAGTTTGCCTTTCTTAGGCACTAAGCTATCATCAAATGTCCGACGTGTCAAAATTGCTGTAATTGAGCCTGTTATTTGCACTCAGGGGGTGTCAGGATACAAGCGTTTGCGTGCGTTAAACGACCTTAAGTCTCTCTGAGCGGCAAGTCTGCCTTTATCACTGCCACCTGGACGTCATCGAGCGAGCAACCTGCTAAGTTGCGAACTCTCCGCAACCGCTTTCCCAAAACGTGTAATTTATACAGCAAAACACCACCCTCTCATTATTTAATTACGGACAACCAATCAACTACCTTCAAGAATTTTATTTACAAGAATAAACCAATCGTCGCGTCTTCAATTTCACCACACAATTAAAACAGCGCAGTAAAATCACTCTAGAAATAAGCTTGCAAACTCAAGCATCGGAACAGTTCACCTTTCCAGTCTTTCCATTCCATACCCAATTCTGTGTAAAGGCAATATGCTCGCTAAAAACGTTTTGTTCTTTGCCCTTTTTCAAGGAATGGTGAATGTCATTGTTCACTCTGTTGAAGAAGACTCCGAACTTTCTCGTTCAGTATTCTTCACTAGCGGCAAGATAAGCGGTTGAAGGGACATGTTGTCAAAAGGTTTGATTCTCCCAGCCAGACCTCTTGCAGCCATTCTTGCTTGAGAAATTCCTGGTGTACTTCCACCAATTTCAAGATGCCATCCGAGAAAAACGCCAAAGGAACTTGCGAACTGAACAAGCATGGGGCCATTGACGAAAACACCAAGTTTCATGATCAACAAGGAGTTACTTTCTCGGTGCTCTTAAAGGTAATTAGCAATTAGCCATTAGTTTCAATCGCTCGCTAATTTTTTTAGGACCCGGGCTCGATCAGCAATTTGTTGTTTGACTGAACTCAGTTGACTGTTGGCCCCAGACCAAATGACGATAAAAATCTTTGATCACTGTAATATCGGAAAAACACACTAATATTTTCCAAGGTTGGAACTGTCATCAGGAAACGGCTGAAAGTTGTTTCTTCATCAAAATTGGTAAAACACTTATATTAGCAATTTCTGTATGTTGGTGAGAGCAAACTGTGAAGCTCGTGACAGACAGGTGCACAGGAAAAAAACTACTAAAGCACCAAATTAACAGGGTTCTTGTAACCAACTCTTTGCTAACTGACTGAAAATTGTTTTAAGAAGTATATTCAACCTTTCTTAACTTTAAACTGTCTTATCTCCTAATTCAACCACTTAATATGTCTGACCAGGGTTGCCAAAGTCCCACAAGTCTTGGCTGCCTTAACGATGGCTCTTGTGTAGCAGACGACAAGAAACAAACATTTTCATGCTTGTGCAAAGAGCCTTGGATTGGGAAAAACTGTGAAACCAAACGTAAGAAAATGCTTGAAGGCTTAATGTTTGTACCCCGCACACGTCAAATAATTTCCACATCAAGTTAGTGTCTCTAAAATAAGATGCCGTTTACGTTCTAGAGGCGGATCGATAGTGTCGATTCATTTCTTTATGGAACCACTACAGTTCTGCATGTCCGTGACACCATAATTAGGTAGAGTGGTGACGCTATCGATAGTCTCTAACGCGGGATTACCACTCATGGTGCATTTTTGAACAAGCGTTAATTAGCGAGCAAGAAGTTAAGTGACTAGACGCGTAAAATATAAAAGAGTAAAATGTATGGGCAGCTTGTTTGAGCGCAAAAATTCAGCTTTTTCCACAGACGCAAAATAAGAAGTCATAGAGCAGTTTTATCTTATCTCGATCAGCGAAACCTAAGTAATACATTTCACAACGAATATTAACGCCAGAAAAACAAAATTTCGATGACACCTTAGCATCATTATTATTCTACAGACCCAAATTAAGAAGTCATAGAGCAGTTTATTTAATTTCAATAAGCGAAATTAAATTAACGCCAGAAAAAAGAAATTTCGATGTCACCTTGACATCATTATTAATTAAGCAAGAAATAATTGAAAGTAACGATAAGTTAGTTAGAATAATTGATTGGAATGAAAATTTGGCGCGGCCTGTGCTAATTACAATGCATAGTGAAATGTCAAACAAAGACTTTGGCACGACTAGATGTCTGATTAGGTGTTCAGTTCAGGTTTTCTTTTGCGAATAAACATCATCTGGTAGATCAGACAATTTACCTTTCCCTTTCATCTCTTTACGATTGAAAATCTGCTGACAATGTCAGTGATGTCGGCGTTATGCTTCTCTGATAAATACTTCACAACTTGTAGTCTTCGATGTGTTCACGTATGACGGCAGATGTATCCGATATATTCAGTATGAGAAGGAAACCTGAACTGAACACCCAGCCAGACTCTATTTCTCGATGTTGTTAATTAGCACCCGTGTAAGGCCTCGTGTTTATTCAGATCTTAGCCCACGCATGAACCTGTCATGATCACATCTCGCTTGTTCATATATAACTTAATGATCATTTTAGCTCTAACTTCATAATACTGTAAGATGAAGATGACATCGAAATGTTTTCTTTTTTATTATATATTATAATTTAAAAATTAAAATTCAGGCGCCGTTTATGCATAGCTGGTTTGCACTGTCGCGCAATCAAAAATAAAAAAAACGTAGCCATTCAATAAATAAATTAGGTCAAGAATCTGAGATATGATATATGATTGATCTATAAACAACCTTGCCAAGATCTAGGTCTATGCGGTTTTCCATTCGCGCGTTATTCGGAAAAGTGCTTCACCCAAATTTATAGAGCTTTGTATGAAGACGCCATGTTGGTGCCCTTCCGAGGGGCACCAACATGGCGGCCGTAAAGTGAGTTTTGCTGTTGAAACGAAAAATTATTACTCTAGAGTTCCTACAAATTGAAAGTAATAATTCTTCTAGTGCAAGAACTGTTCAGTTAGTAAAACATTGAGCGATAACTCCTCTTTTGACATACGTGAGAACCTTTTCGGGCTGCCATTTTACGGTCACGCAACATTCAAACGTCCTCTATAACAAAACGAAGAACCCTGTCGAGCTTAAGGCGGGGGTAAACATGAATAGGTGTGAAATTTGAAGTGATATGAAAAAGGAAATTGTCAGGACTAAGATGAGTTGGAAACACTACCAGACAGTTGACCCCCGCAAAAGAGAGCCCCAGGTTGCTAGGGGACTGTTTGGTATCCGTCTACTAATTCTTCACTTCAAATTAATTTCAATTTTCCAAATCCATCAAATCTTCAACATTTCATATTTTCCTCAATTTAACCTATCCTTTGAGAAAAAATATCTCTTTCCCAAAATTCCCAAAAATCACCCAAAAATTTACACAAAACCGCCAAACAGTGGTTAGTGAGATAAGCAGAGAGATTTAGTGTCGCTTGAAACGTGACTGAGATATTGGCAGAAAGGCCGTGTTAAGCAACCTCAAAACAGCCTTCACGTTTACCCCCGCCTTAAACGTTGTAAAACGTCACGTTCTTAGAGGCTCTTATATCTGATGAATTTAGAAAATAATTGAAAATTTTTAATTCTGCAAATTGATGACGTCACATGAAAATTGACGCGCGTAAAATAGACTACGAGAGGTCTCTTTCTTTTCCTGGCGTTTTCCTTGCGTTTCTTAGAGCTATCGAGCCGCGAGATGCGCGGGCGCGGAAAAAAGGAAAAAGAAAGGTTAGAAAGAATTTTTTTTCCTCTCCCCCATTCCCTCCTCGTTTCATTCCCTAATTTGCATAATATTAACTGATTCAGGGCTTCTGGTAGGTTGCGGGTAAAAAAGGCAAATTTCGCGGGAATTTTCTGGGCAAATTTCACTGAAAATGACAGTAGTGTAGCAGCTGTCCAAAGCTGCTTTTCTTTTATCATTGTAGCAGCTGCTATTGTGTTAGGGATAGGGGCATTGTTTCTGTTGTTTGTTCTATTGTACTCTCAAAGGGTAGCAAGCCAATCATGTGAGACCTTAGGAGAGCTGCTACATCACCCAAATCTGATCGGTAAAAACCGGCTGATTTCGCTGTAGTTTTCTATGCAAATTTTGCTGGAAAGCGTTGGCTAAACTAGACGCTCTTAGAGCATGCACTTGGGCTTCGTACCATAATATCAATTCGTACGTTACAAGTAAGCTTATTGAACACAATAAAACAAATAAAAATAATCACGAAATCCTTGCGTGTTTTAGAACGATAAAACATTGATTTGAAGTCTTTCGCTTACCGGTTGTTGTTTCATCGCATTCGAAGATTTCACTTCCGAATATTATTATTACTTTACTCTCCTCCTTGACAATTCCTTCGAGCTAAGCTTTTGTTTTATCCCTGGCACATTATGTAAATCACATCCACTATTAGGAATTTGTTATCACAGCCTAAATTCTTGCCTTCCAACGGTTTTCTGGCGCACATCGCCATTTCTTTGAATGGAATTCTTTGTGACTATACCATCGTCCTTTTCGAGCTCCGCTTCATACGTAAATTACTAATCACGCAATCGTGGCGCAATCGTGGCGTCACTCTTATTATATTTTATAATATATCTTATTTATTTTCACGGCCAAGGTCTTGAGGTGCAGTTTTATTTTAAAGGGTTTCCTTCACAGAATTCTGTTTCAAGTGTAATTACCTTTCAAGTGTTTATTCCTCTCAATGTGAGTACTTTTTTATTGTCTTTTACGCTGATACGCATATACGCACAGTTTTTAAAAACATTTTACAGGGCTTATATAATTCCTTATCCCCACGGGAACTGTTTCCACCTGCATGAACTGCGCTTCTACTTTTTCTTCTCGTCGGTAACATCATTATTTTAATTTCTTTTCAGCATTAAATGGATACATTTTTAAAAACAGTTTTTCGCTTTCCTTTGCGAACCTTTATTTATCTGAAAAATTGTTAAAAATTTTCTTAGTCTACAAAGTTCGTTTATACGGAGGGTCACAAGCTCTTCTTCAGTATCTTTTCATTTTCTCTTCCGCCGGACTCGACACGGGGGTGTCGGGCAAAGGTCTGGTACCGGACTAGAAACACCCCTGCTCGGTTAGGCTTTGCCCCTGAGGATTCTCAACCATACGAGCCTTGGTGTCGATGTTCCTGTCTTTTTCCACCCGGGTGATGTTACATCTTTTTCCTATTTCTTCTCTTGATTTTCTATACCATGTCTTTGGTCACCTAATGCATAATCCAGTTACAAACCTATTAGTCATTCAGGCGCTGCTTTTTGATTTGGGTAGCACAGAGTCTCAAATATTTAGATTGTGCAAGGCTTTGTCTGCCCCTGCCTTTTTGCAAGGTGGCTGTTGACCCAACAGTCTAGTACCCGTTTTAGGTTCCCCCGCTCAAGGTTCAAGTTACCCCCCCCCCCCCCCCTCCTTTTTTTTCCGAATTTTTGTATAATTTTCCTCTATATTTTCATTACAAGATTTTTGTATTTTTCAGCTTCGAGTTTTTTTGATTTTCTCAGTCTCTAATTCATTTAGACATAACTAACAACAAACAACTACAACAAATAATCTCTAGCATTTAATTTGAATACAGGAAACATTTGACTTAAAACGAAATGAGAGTTTTTCTTTACAAAAGAAACAATTCCAAAACTCAATTATTATGAAAACTTTTCTAGATCAACAGGTTTTGACCATCAACTGAGGATCTGAATTTTTAAGATGAATTTTATGTGATATCATGAGTCAATTTCTATGCAATGTATACAGGTTTCTTTTTATTACATCCTTTTCAAGTCAGTTTTATACTGTTACTTTTCTTTCGGTAAACATTTTTTTCCTCCCATGTAACTTGTCTAACCAAAAATTTGCTTGACCCAGTTCCCTAAGGTTATGAATCAATTTTCCGCAACTGACTTTTTAAACACATCTATACGAGATCTACCAAGATTAATCCTAAAAAGAAGAAATTTACTTACTCTGCTGCTGAATGGAGATGCTCTTTACCCAATATCCACCTGACCGCAAGGCTTCCAACGATCATTTTGGAAGAAACCCATTGGAGATACTGACACATTTAAGCTGTTGCTGTTTTTCCTGGGTAATGGCTGTCCCTAGCACCTGATAACAAAGTGAATTCTTACATCTCAACACTGGACCTTATTGCAAAAAGAAAAAAAATAGAGCAACACTGGACCAAAAAGGAATCGGATCATTATCAGCAGCTGGGCACGAACCTTTATATAAAAACAGTATAAAATACAAGGTATGACACCCTATATAACTCATTGCATAGAACTGACCTCATATAACTCGTTCTCAGTAAATAGGCGACTCTTTCAACAAAAGTTTATAAATATGGGAAAGTTTATAAATATCTAAGGCGCCCGTCATAAACACCGATTGTAAAACCTCTTATAGACTTTGGTCGCAACAGCCCTTATCAGCGCCCTTCGCTAGAATGGTAAAGAAACCCCTTCTAAGAGTCCTTATAAACCGGTTCGAAAGCGACCTTACAAACGCCATGCGTAAGAGTCCTTAAAAAAGCTGTTCGGAAGAATCCTTATGAACTGCGGCGGCTTTGGTTTTACCCAAATCGCCGTTCCCAAGAGTCCTAAAAAACGCCGTTGCTGAGAGTCCTCAAAATCTTCGTTCGTAAGAGTCCTCAGTTTTAAACGCCGTTCACAAGACTCCTTATAAACGCCGTTCATAATAGTCCTTATAAACGCCGTTCATAAGAGTTCTTACAAACGCCGTTCATAAGAGTCATAAGTCATAAGTCATAAGAGTCCTTATAAACGCCGTTCATAAGAGTCCTTATAAACGCCGTTCATAAGAGACCTTATAAACGCCGTTCGTAAGAGTCCTTATAAACGCCGTTCGTAAGAGTCCTTACAAACGCCGTTCATAAGAGTCCTTATAAACGCCGTTCGTAAGAGTCCTTAAAAACGCCGTTCATAAGAGTCCTTATAAACGCCGTTCATAAGAGTCCTTATAAACGCCGTTCATAAGAGTCCTTATAAACGCCGTTCATAAGAGACCTTATAAACGCCGTTCGTAAGAGTCCTTATAAACGCCGTTCGTAAGAGTCCTTACAAACGCCGTTCATAAGAGTCCTTATAAACGCCGTTCGTAAGAGTCCTTAAAAACGCCGTTCATAAGAGTCCTTATAAACGCCGTTCATAAGAGTCCTTATAAACGCCGTTCGTAAGAGTCCTTATAAACGCCGTTCGTAAGAGTCCTTATAAACGCCGTTCGTAAGAGTCCTTACAAACGCCGTTCATAAGAGTCCTTATAAACGCCGTTCATAAGAGTCCTTATAAACGCCGTTCGTAACGCCGCCAGCAGTATATTCCAGTAAACCTCCTTGTACGAGGATATTCAAAAAGGATGTACAAGGCGATTCAGGGACAAACAATTTAGGAGGAACCGAGCAAAATACATGTATGCCACGAGCTACAGACAGACAGACAGACAGACATAGAGACATGTTTATTTGGAATCTTATACAATAAATAGTCTATCGGCCACAATTTCCAAATAACTATAAATTAAAAACAACAACAACAAACAATATACAAACAATATACATGGCTGAAAAGTTATTAATTAATTACGTCCTAGAGTACTTACTTTTTGCCGTAGAGATCTGGACCATGGCGTACCCACGGGGGAGGGGGGGGGAGGGTACCTCCCTATAGGAGGCTAATGGGGTTTCATTTTCAGTAGCGTTACTAGAATTGGTTCGCACATTTTCGGGATTTATGGGATAAGAAAATTCTGGTAAGCGGTTTTTTTAAAATAGGAAGGCAGAACAAATTCCAACAAATTACCCGCGCTACGGTATTTATTTTCTGGCTATTCTATAAGGTAGAAGGGGGCGCAGTGGCCTCATGGTTAGTGCGCTCGACTCCGGAGCGAGCGCTCCGAGTTCGAGCCCTGGCCGGGGGCATTGTGTTGTGTTCTTGGGCAAGCCACTTCACTCTCACAGTGCCGCTATCCACCCAGGTGTATAAATGGGTACCGGCGAATTTAATGCTGGAGGTAACCCTGTGATGGACTAGCATCCCATCCAGGGGGGAGTAGAAATACTACTAGTCTCTTCATGCTACTGAAACCTGGATAAGCTCCGGCCTGATGAGCCACTAGGCTCGTATGCAGACTTTACCTAAACTACTTAACCTATAAGGTAGAAGCATAAACAGAAAGTGACTAAGTAGTTGGGATCGCGAAAGTTACATTTACCCCAAAGTGACTTTGATGGGATTTACAATTGGCCACAGAATACACCATAATGGGATAGGGGTTCAGAGAGGCCAGCGGCATATACCCAGCAAAAATTGACCCAAGTACCCCCCGCCCCATTGGGAGGTGGGGGGGGGGGGCGTACCGGCCCCAAATCACACAATTTGTTGACGAAAGCATGCTTGCAGTTGTTACTGTTGGTTACGTGACCGATCTACCAGAGCAAGAGGATTAATGTGACACCGACTCGGACGGTGATGTGGACGATGACACTCCCGGTTTGACATTACGTTCAGCAGATGTGGTCGGGCAATCCGCGCTCATTTTCGCCTTGTTTTGTAATTTTCGGCAAGCAAGCAGCAACATTAATTTTTAACTTTTGTTGACCATTGTGCATTGTAGCCTATCTTATTGATTAAAAATATTCTGTATTAACAATTAGTAGACTAAGTTACAATGATCAGGTAGAATTAATATATAACCATTTTTTAATGATTACTATACAAAGCAAAAGATTTTTGCAAACACATTTGTAAATCGTTTTTTGCACGAAGTGCCTTTGTATAGGAGACTTAAGAGGAGAACGTTGTCTAAAGGTTGATAGAGATTAGGGTAATCCATTGTAATCCGTAAATCCCATTTCATTTCACATTTGCCTTCGGAGCTGAACCCACCTTCTTCGCGTTTTGTACATCCATATCGCTGGGTTTCCCTTTTTAAAGAAAAATCTGTTTCGTTACAATACGCCCATTTTTTCAGTATGAGGATATATTTTTATAAAAATATCGCGGCTAAATCTGTGAAATTTGTGAAATTTTCAGAATACATTTTGATAAGCCGGAGGCTTAGATTTTGCAAGTGAAAACAACTTTGTACGTTGAAACAGCTTTCTTTCTAAACGACAAAACTACCCATTACAACTATTAAGACCTGCACTTGTCAGCTGTTTAATGCTTTTGACAGTTCGATAAACACTATATGTAATACATGTGCCTGTTGAACGGTACCAAACACATGAACTACAGTTGTAAACCGTAAAAAAGCATCATGATGAAGTCTTAATCAAATAGTCCCATTTTGGTTTAGTCTCAAATCGTCAGAAAAATAAGAACGGCGTTTATAAGGACTCTTACGAACGGCGTTTATAAGGACTCTTATGAACGGCGTTTATAAGGACTCTTATGAACGGCGTTTATAAGGACTCTTATGAACGGCGTTTATAAGGACTCTTACGAACGGCGTTTATAAGGACTCTTATGAACGGCGTTTATAAGGACTCTTATGAACGGCGTTTATAAGGACTCTTATGAACGGCGTTTATAAGGACTCTTATGAACGGCGTTTATAAGGACTCTTACGAACGGCGTTTATAAGGACTCTTACGAACGGCGTTTATAAGGTCTCTTATGAACGGCGTTTATAAGGACTCTTATGAACGGCGTTTATAAGGACTCTTATGACTTATGACTTATGACTCTTATGAACGGCGTTTGTAAGAACTCTTATGAACGGCGTTTATAAGGACTCTTATGAACGGCGTTTATAAGGACTCTTATGAACGGCGTTTATAAGGACTCTTACGAACGGCGTTTATAAGGACTCTTATGAACGGCGTTTATAAGGACTCTTATGAACGGCGTTTATAAGGACTCTTATGAACGGCGTTTATAAGGACTCTTATGAACGGCGTTTATAAGGACTCTTACGAACGGCGTTTATAAGGACTCTTACGAACGGCGTTTATAAGGTCTCTTATGAACGGCGTTTATAAGGACTCTTATGAACGGCGTTTATAAGGACTCTTATGACTTATGACTTATGACTCTTATGAACGGCGTTTGTAAGAACTCTTATGAACGGCGTTTATAAGGACTCTTATGAACGGCGTTTATAAGGACTCTTATGAACGGCGTTTATAAGGACTCTTATGAACGGCGTTTATAAGGACTCTTATGAACGGCGTTTATAAGGACTCTTACGAACGGCGTTTATAAGGACTCTTATGAACGGCGTTTATAAGGACTCTTATGAACGGCGTTTATAAGGACTCTTATGAACGGCGTTTATAAGGACTCTTATGAACGGTGTTTATAAGGACTCTTATGAACGGCGTTTATAAGGACTCTTACGAACGGCGTTTATAAGGACTCTTACGAACGGCGTTTATAAGGACTCTTATGAACGGCGTTTATAAGGACTCTTACGAATGGCGTTTATATGAACTCTTACGAATGGCGTTTATAAGGACTCTTACGAACGGCGTTTATAAGGACTCTTATGAAGGGCGTTTGTAAGAACTCTTATGAATGGCGTTTATAAGGACTCTTATGAACGGCGTTTATAAGGACTCTTATGAAGGGCGTTTGTAAGAACTCTTATGAATGGCGTTTATAAGGACTCTTATGAACGGCGTTTATAAGGACTCTTACGAACGGCGTTTATAAGGACTCTTATGAAGGGCGTTTGTAAAAACTCTTATGAACGGCGTTTATAAGGACTCTTATGAACTGCGTTTATAAGGACTCTTATGAAGGGCGTTTAAAATTGAAGACTCTTACGAAGGAAGATTTTGAGGACTCTCATGAACGGCGCTTTTTGAGGACTCTTGGGAACGGCGATTTCCGTAAAACCAAAGCCGCCGCAGTTCATAAGGATTCTTCCGAACAGCGTTTTTAAGGACTCTTACGCATGGCGTTTGTAAGGTCGCTTTCGAACGGGTTTATAAGGACTCTTAGAAAGGGTTTCTTTACGATTCTAGCGAAGGGCGCTTATAAGGGCTGTTGCGACCAGAGTCTATAAGAGGTATTACAACCGGTATTTATCACCGGCGCCTTAGATATTTATAAACTTTTGTTGAAAGAGTCGCCTATTATATGAGGTCAGTTCTATGCAATGAGTTATAAAGGGTGTCATACCTTATATTTTATACGTTAATTTTTGTAAGGACCACCGTGACAAAACAGAAGTACCGGATCCTCTCGCTGTAGAGAATCTAATCAGCTATAAGTTGAATAATACACGAGAATAAGCAAGGCTGATTACACAGTATAGGGATATATTTTCCAATATTTCGGAAGGCACGGCCTTCCTTCGTCAGGGTGTAACAGAGAATGACTCTAGTTTTAAACGTTACAAATTTAAAATATGGGAAATAAGATATAGCTAGTGAAAAGATAAATGTAACAAAAGTTTGATAGACAGGGCTCAGTAATAAATAACGATGAAAAAAGTAACGTAAAAATTTAAAAATTTGAAATTTGAAAATATGGTAAAACGTTACAGCCTGAAAAGTAGCAATGAGCAGCTATAAATAGTACAGGTGACCTAAACATAGAAAGCTAATACAAAAGAAACGTACTAAGTTTCATCTTTCTTATTGAGACCATGAGGTTCAAGGGTTTGACCTCTTTCAATGAGATATGCTTCTCTTGCTTTACGTACACCGTCACGATTAGATGTAACGAGTTCCAGGGGAATAAGTTGCATGTCAGTAGCGTTATGATTGTTACATAAAAAATGTTCGGATACCGTGGTGGGCTTAGAGCTGTTAGTTCGTTTGTCAACAGGTCTGCGATGTTCGCTGAAGCGGTCTTTAAGTCTGCGTTTGGTTTCTCCTATGTATTGTTTGTGACAGTGGTTACATTGTACCATGTAGATAACGTTTTTGGAGTTGCAGTCAATGTGATGATTAATAAATCTAGTTTCTCCTGTAGAATTAAATGTATACTTAGTAAGTCCGTCGTTTATGTAATTGCATGTTAGGCAGTTGTTGCCACAACGGAAAGAGCCGCGAGGTTCGTTAGCAGTGGTAGACGGTTTATGAAGCTTAGCACTAACTAGTATATTACTAAGGTTGTTAGATCGTCGGAAGGCAACAAAGGGTTTAGCTTTGAAAACGTTAGTGCAACGGGGAGATGAAGACAGAATGTTGAAGTGTTTGTTAATGATGGATGATACGTAGCGAAGAGCTGGATTATATGTTATGACGAGGGGTACCCGTTGCGGCTGATTAGTAGTGGGAGTGTCTTTGGGGGTGAGTGTTTGAGTACGAGTGATGTTATGTACGCGTGCTATTTCTTGATTAAGGAAAGGTAAATTATATCCGCGTTTGTTGAGGTAAGATTTGAGTTCGTTAGAACGTTGTTTGAAAGTCTCGTCAGAGGAACAGATACGACGAAGTCGAAGAGCTAAGCTGAATGGAATAGCTCTTTTGGTATGTTGAGGGTGGCATGAAGAATGTAGCAAGTATTGATGTTTGTCAGTGGCTTTGGTGTAAAGATCAGTCGTGATATTGCCGTTATTGACAGAAACGTTTCAAATTTCAAATTTTTAAATTTTTACGTTACTTTTTTCATCGTTATTTATTACTGAGCCCTGTCTATCAAACTTTTGTTACATTTATCTTTTCACTAGTTATATCTTATTTCCCATATTTTAAATTTGTAACGTTTAAAACTAGAGTCATTCTCTGTTACACCCTGAGGAAGGAAGGCCGTGCCTTCCGAAATATTGGAAAATATATCCCTATACTGTGTAATCAGCCTTGCTTATTCTCTTATATTTTATACTGTTTTTATATAAAGCTTCGTGCCCAGCTGCTGATAATGATCCAAGGAATCAATAGAGCAAGACAAAGAAACTTTATTAATAGCAACTTGGACTCTGAAGCTAATATTTTGGTTCTATTATGATATTCATCATGCCACTTAGCTATGTTTCAATGAAAAATTCAGAAGTACCAATGATCTGTAAATTTTGAATAATATAGATCCTATACTTTTTTCTTTGTTCAGAAAATACTTATTTTAAATATCTAATTACCATAACAATAGCAAGAGGGTATTCAGTTTTTTCAAAAAATTAATTGTATGCAATGGTTTTATTGCATTAACGTTTTTAACTTCTATTTTTGAGTCTCTTAGTATAATTTTTATGCCTTAGATAAATGCCCTCTGGGCAAAATTTGAGTTTTAAACATGCACATCAAATTTGTAAGTCAATCAGGACAGCTTCTACTTTTTTCCTCCTCCTAACTTTAATTACTAACTTTAATTACTAATCTTAACCTCCCCCTTTTTCTTCTAACCACTCCTTCCTAATCTCTCCTTTAT
>OZ026598.1:13157715-13210215 GCA_964020085.1 Micromussa lordhowensis | reverse complement strand
AAAGAGTTTGCACGGGTACAGGAAACAGACAAACAAAAAAAGAGAGAGGAACAAATAAAAACTTCAAATCCAGGCAATCTAGTTTCAGCTCTGCTAGAAATTTCGTGGATTCAACTTGATAAAAATGTAATAGAACTTCCGATAAGTGGTGACTTTCAATGGGGTCACTAAACAATTGAGCTGTGAGAAGAGCTGTCAGCTTATGCAAGGTTAAAGATTCAGTATTTGTACACATCTGAGAAAATCACGAAGCATCCACTTACAGATTGGTATCGATGGAGATTCGACTGTGTTGTTGTTATCTTAGCTCATTGTATTTTGGTGATGCACTATGTACTTACATGGACTGCTAAACATAATCAAAAGTTTTTTTTGCGAATGGAGACATATTGGGGAAGTCTTGGGGGTCGGGGGGGGGGGGGTATAAGACAACGTTTTTCTATTTCCTTGTTTCTCGGCAGTTTTATGGTTCGTCAGTTCATGAATAATTAAATTCATGCTGTTATTAGTGAGGCTCTTTCTCTTTCTTTGTACTGAGAAGCACTTTAAAAATTTTGTAACAGAAAGGAAGCGTGCCATGAGCGCTCGCCTCTTACCCCAGCTTGCCTTCGTATTGTTTTTATAGTAACGCATTTTAATACAATTCACTGATATTTTTTCCTGCGGGAGTGAAACAACATCCAGCAATTAGTTAAAAAGAGTCAAAACCAACAACAGAAAACCACGAAAGCGGTATCTAATAATAGTATCTAATTTTGTAGTTACTATTTCAGGGGTTAGGTAAAGTCACTCTGATGAGAGTGACACACTTGGAAGGTCATGAAACATTTCAAAATTGATCCGAAATCCACTAAGAATTATTGCGGCCGAAAAAAAAAAACAGACACGTTGTTACAGAACAGTCTTTGACCTAAGAATGGCCCATGGACAGTTTTCTGGGAAAATATAAAAATAGTCCCAGTTGCAGATAACAGTCCCTGTGAAGTGGTAGAGATACATTTTGGAAGACATTACTGATTTTATAAGCCGGAAATAGAACGTACATTTCCTACGCACACTGAAGGAAAAGAGAGCACATTACGCCGTCGACTGTATAGTTGAAGGGGTTGTTGAGCTTACGAACTCATGTAATCAGTTTTCATTTTAATTCAAACCCCGATAACTAGGAAGTCTGTCGTGTTCAGCGATATGACAAAGCTTAGAACCGGACTAGAAGTCTTTGACGCGGGATGCTTTGGTCGATGTACCAATACATCAACTTTCAATGGCTATCGGCCTTGAAATAAATCCAAACAGAAATGCTAACATTCAGTTTTGCATAATAAACCGGCAATGTTCATGAATTAAAATTTGTGTTGATGAGTAACATAACTGATCAAATCTGGAGGAGATGGGAGCTTTTGAAGCACGGTTATGGCTATTTATGGCTATTTTCTTCCTTCGGTCAATTCGCTGGGCTTCGCGATGGGTCGACATGAAAATTATCCGTGAGATTTGCGAGCTTAAATTCCCTCTTAGCGGACGTTTACCGGCGATGAAGGAAACCATTGCTGGGCTTCGACATCGCATTGGGTCTCGCCATGAAACGAAATATCTGCAAAGTTTGCGAGCTTAAATTCCTACTGGGTGGACGATGAAGGAAAACATCGAAAAAATTCTGCGATATTTTCGGGCTTAAATTAAATTAAAAGTAGCCTACGAGCAGGCACACATCTGACACTTTCTCGTCTCTCGGCTTCGCCGCTCCATTTCGCGCTCGCTTGTTCTCTACCGTGAGCCTGAAAAATAGCTTTGAGAATTGAATTGCGAGCTTAAATTCTCACTCGGCCGGCGATGTATGAAAGTGATGGTTAGGGCAACTATTTAGCAGGCTCTTGGTGAGATCTTGAAGCCGTGATGAGAGCTTTTGAAGCAAATTTATGGCTTATGTTCCCTCGGCCCGGCCTCATCTCAACTTCGCCGTTGTTTACAAAGACCACGGGCTCCCGCGGGATACGGGAAGCTTTAAAAATGTCAATAGATCGTTTTCACGTGACGTCATCACTTTCTAAAATCTAAAACTAAAGTTCATCCTCATCAGGTATAAGAGGTGACATATTTATATCTGTTTACAACTTTACAGCTCAATAGCGTGCTTCGTTTGGAAACCAGAGCATTTTGAATTTCCAGGTTATGGAGGTGCGTGACACAAGGCTACGATCAAATTGTTGAAAAATATATACTTATCTCATGATTTTGAGCCCTGTTAGAAGCTAGAGCATTAGGAAAAGTGCTTATGTAAATACTTGATTTTTCAATACTGATAATCAGTCGCCTAGAAAGCCAAAGTATGTTCCAGATGTTTACACTATTTTCCGGCCGCCATATTGGTGTACCATGGAGGTACACCAACATGGCGTTTTCATACTGGGCTCTGTAAATTTCTGCGAAACATTTCGACGAATATCTGATGTTTGGGGAAACGCACAGGGCTAAAACTTGGAGAAATGTATTATTTCTTTATCTTCTATAACATCACAATTTCTTAGCTTTTTCCACTGGATAGTTTTCGATTTATTTTTTTATTGCGTGACAGTGAAAACGATCTATTTGTGACCACGAAAGAGGACCTCGGCCGAAATTTCCTTGAACGCGAACCCTGCATCGCAGACTGACAAGACAAAGCCCGTAGACATGTTCTTTGATTACTCTTTTCAGTTGATTTATTATCTGGTTCATCCTCGTTCCACTTGCCACATTCTAGAAAAAACAAATGTTTTTGCTTCAGTGGCACTGGCCATAATTTTTCCCTTGTATTCTATTTGGTTGACAGTCGTGCGACACACAATCTCAAAAACGTTTCAATATGTTAAGTTTCGTCCTTTTTTAATTAAAATTTACAGATTGCATAAACACCATTATAACAAAAGGTTGTAAACACCGCGCGGTTTGAGAAGTCCAGTCGTGATAAGTTAGCTCCGTCCACACGTATTCGGAGATTATTTTTGAATCGGCAACTTTTTCTTTCCGGACTCAAAAATTTTCCCGTCCACACGTAGCGTATTCATGGAGAGCGGATTCAAAACTATCCGGATTCTCTGCCGAATTCGCCGGATGCGTGTGGATGGAAGACGTGTATCCGGAAAGAAAAAGTGGCAGATTCAAAAATATCCGGATACGTGTGGACGGGGTTTTCGTGATTTCTAAACAACTGAAATGGCTTGGGTACCCAAAAACGAAAACGTTATTGCATTCAAATCATCAAAAACAAGGAACAATCCAGCTGTCAAAACAACTTCATTACAAAGAGACAACGACATTTCGATTGACATCTATTTCATGGATCATAAACCACCCTAAGCAAATCTTTTGTGAGTGGTACGATTATTGATTATTATTAACCACTACGTCCTAGAACCCGCGTAACTAATAAAATTTGTGAGCTGACGGCAGTAAAGCAAACATAAGTAAATACGGTCAACTTTAAAAATAAACAAGGCATGATAGCTCCTTACACAATCTTTCGATAACTTCGAGATACTAATGGGTAATAAAGGAATTCCTAATTAATTTTCGCTATTTTGTTTTTATGCGTGGATGTGACTATTTATGTATAGTGTTGTTAAGTCGATTCATTGTAAAATGTATCGAACGCTGAATCTATCGAAAACGCTAAACACACTCTTTTGACACTGGTGGAGAATAGATACGCATCCTGGAATATTACGAGAACTTTGCAATCTCGATATCGATATAATTCAAGTCATTAATTGTATAACACATATGATCATGAAAGGACGTCTGAAATTATTCAAATTTCAGCTCCCGTTGTTTTGTCTATTGAGTATCAAATGATCTAACTATTGGAATAAATATAACATGGCGCTTTGGTGAAACTTGTCGAAAATTTGTTCAACCGAGGACGTCTTAAACTGTAAGATTTCGTTTTAAAAAATCCACATGCAGATAGCAACTGAAAGAAAGTTGAACCCAAACATTCGCGAACACGTACTAAGTTCGCGCTACAGAACAGAAGTTAAAACGTCGGATAAAGAGGAAACTCGAAAACGCGGAGACAAATATATCCAGATATAAAAGAGGAAACTCGAAAACGCGGAGACAAATATATCCAGATATAAAAGGGAAAAGAAATTGAAGGTAAAACGTCGTTAACATTAATGTTTTCGTAGCGTAATTTGTCGGCTACTAAATACTCCAAAGTATGCCCTACGGTTATTTTGGTTACGGATTGAAGGCCTAAAACTCAATGGAGAGAGGAAAGGTGTACCTTTGTAAGTAAAAGAGCTACGATCCGTAATGGAGAAGTGCGTAAGGGGGATCCAAAAACCACAAAACCGCGTAGAAAAACATTAAAAAACCCAATACCGCTTCGAAATTTACCAAAACACCCCAACCGTAGTTACAAGGGTACTAGATGCCGTCATAAATACTTCAGGTTCACCATTCCATTAGAATTACGACCTTATTTATTTAGTCAATGCTTTCCGAGATTGTTTTGGTGAAAATTCGTCAAGGTGCTAGATTTCAAGCTCAAATGTCCCTTACACGAGCTCGGAACACCAATTTTTTTGGTTGCAATCAACAGAATCAGCACTACATTTTGAAAACTTAGAAAACCGCTTAGTCTTATAGAACCGCAATACCGCTAAAATTTAATATACGGTTAAAATATAAATTTTCGAAATACACCGATCTACTGACCACTGAACACAAATAATAAAAAGATGCGTTAATCTTTTAAGGAATGGAACACTTAGGTTTACTGTGTAATTTTGATTCAACTGAGCTTAGATTTAAACATAATTATAAAATATGTCCACAACACCTCCACTCACACATCGATTACAGACAGATACCTCGAGGGCAAATAATTTAACAGCACGTGCCGTCTGAAAATTAGTCCTGTCGATACAGGTACAAATCAAGGCCACGTATGATGAAAATAAATATACATCACGGAACATATTTCTTTGAGTTGAAACAAGATGTCTTACGACCGCCAACTCTCGCTGTGTTTGTTCTTCGCCTTCGTGTTATTCCTCAGAGCGCACATTAATGAAGGTATGCGACAAGAAACTACAGTAACTATTCCGATATTTATCAGTCTATTTATACTAATTATGGTAAGATAGAGTTTCTTTGGTCTTAGTAACGTATGCAAACACAGAAATCGTTTTAATGGAATTTATTTTGTTGATCTTTTCACAGCGCAGGCTTTAAAAGCTGGGAAAGAGAAAGTAGCCACCGTCGCCCCAGGACTGTTTGCCTGTAAAAAGATTTCTTTCCAACATTCATTTTATGGTGCGCAGCAAGTAAAAGTCCTTGCATCAATTGGCCACACTGTCAAAAGTTCGATTCCCCGAAACAGCGCGACTCTTTGGGTCGAGTCTGTTACCACAGGCGGATTCAAGGTCTGTGTTCTGGAATATGGAAAAGGTTCCAACGAAACAGCCGAGGTTAATTGGATAGCCTTTCAGTCTACACCGTCTGGATCGCAATTTGGCAGTATCACGTTCAACTATTTGACAACTGGAACCCAATGTAAAAGGATTGGTTTACTACAGGTTAGAACTAGATATTTTTTAATTCCTACCCCCTGTCGGTTTGTCCACTTGTCCCCTCATTCCCTAGTCCCCTTATCCCTTTGCCACATTAGCCCCTTCTCCCGTTCATCCCTTATCTCCTTGTCCTCATGCACCCGGTTCCTCATGCTCCAGTGTCCCCGTGTCCCCATGTTGTCGTTCTCCCACGTCCTTTTTTCCTCTTGTCCAATTGTCTCATTGTCCCCTTGTCCCTCTGTCCTCCCGTGCCCTAGCCCCGCGTCCCCTTATCAGGTCTTCCCTTTTGTCCCCTTTTCCCATTGTATCTTTCTCTCTTTGTCCCTTGTCCCCAGGACAGCTGGTCCCTAGGTCAGCTGGCCCCGTGGTCGTCTGGTCCCTTGTCCCCGTGTTCCCCTGCCCCCTCGTTCCCTTATAGGTTTTCCTCTTGTCCCCTTGTCCCCTTGTTCCCTTGTCCCCTTGTTCCCTTGTTCCCTTGTCCCCTTGTTCCTTTGTTCCCTTGTTCCCTTGTTCCCTTGTTCCCTTGTTCCCTTGTTCCCTTGTTCCCTTGTTCCCTTGTTCCCTTGTTCCCTTGTTCCCTTGTTCCCTTGTTCCCTTGTTCCCTTGTTCCCTTGTTCCCTTTTTCCCTTGTTCCCTTGTTCCCTTGTTCCCATGTCCCCTTGTCCCTTTGTCCCCAGGTAAGCTGATCCCCTGGTCCCTTTTCGTCCTGCCCCCTTGTCTCTTGTCCCCTTGTTCTTTCTTCCCCTTGTCCCCTGTCGTGTGTCCACTTGTCCTCCTGTCCCCCGTGGTCTTGGCCCCCCATTCCCTGTCCCCCTCGCCCGTGTTCCCGTGTTCCCTTGTTTCCTTTTCCTCTTGTCTCCTTGTCGTTTCGTCTCCTTGCCCCCTGCCCCCTATCCTGTGTCCACTTGTCTCCCTGTTCCCTCTTCCCGTCGCCTTTTCCTCTTGTCCCCTTGTTCCCTTGGTCAATTGTCGCTTTGTCCGTTTGTCCCCTTGTCCCCTCCTTCCCTTGTCGCCTTGTCCCCTGGTTTCCCTGGTCCCCATGTCCCCTTGCCCCATCTTCCCCTTATAGGCTTTCCCCTTGTCCCCTTTTGTCCTTGTCTCCTTGTCGCAATGTCCCAATATCCCCATGTCCACTTTTTCCTTTGTTTCCTTGGCTCCTCGTCCCCTTATAGGCTTTCCCCTTGCTCCTTGTCCTTTTGTACCCTTATCTGCTTGTCCCCGCGTCCCATGGTCTCCTGTACCGTTGTTCCGTTGCTCCCTTATTGCCCCCTTGTCCTCTTGTCCCCTTTTCCTTTTGTCTCCTTGTTCCCGGGTTCCGTTGTCTCCTGTTCCGTTGTTCCGTTGCTCCCTTATTACCTTGTCCCCTTGTCCCCTTGTCCCTTAGCCTCATTTTCTCGTTATCCCTTCGTTCCAATGTCTCATTGTCATCGTTTTTTCTTTGTCCCTGTGTCCCCCGTGCCCTTGTTTCCCTGTCCCCTTGTCCTCTCGTCCTTCCTTCCACTTGTCTTCTTGTCCCGTTGTCACTTTGTCCCCTTGCCCTTTTGTCCCCTTAAACACTTAATACCTGTTCCGCTTGTTCCATTGTCCCCTGTCCTCGTGTTCCCTTTCCCCATCCCACGTGGTCGTGTTCCCCTGTTCGTCCCCTTTTCCCTTTGTCCCTGTCCTCCTGTCCCCTTGCCCCCTGTTCCCCTTATAGGTATTCCCTTGTCTCTTTGTCTCCTTGTACCCTTGTTCCTCTCTCTCCTTCTCCCTCGTCCTCTTGTTCCCTTGTCCTCTTGTCCTCTTGTCCTCTTGTGTCCCTAGTCTCCTCGTCGTCCCCTTATTGCCAGGTCGCCTGGTTTGTGTGCCCTTGTTCCTTTGTCCCTTTGTCCCCTAGGCCCCTTGTGTCCTTCTCCCCTTGAGCCAACGTCTCTTTGTTCCAGTGTCCCCTTGTCCACGTTTCCCTTTGTCCCTTGTTCCCTGTCCCCGGTCCCCTTGTCCCCATGCCCCATCACAGCACGAAAATGTAGATTTACGGAAAATTAAAGTTACGTAAATCTGCGTAAAGGAGGTTAACAAACTTTACACCACCTTTACACCAGTCTTAAAGGTGTGTAAAGATAGATTTACGCGACTGGTGATAAAGCTTGTGTAAAGGTTGCGTACGGGAGGTTAACAATCTTTACACTAGCTTTACATTGTTCGTAAATGTGTGAAAAGGTAGATTTACACGACCGGTGATAAAAGTTAGGTAAAGGATGGTTAAAGTTGAAGAGCCATATTTACGAAACTTTACGCGACGGGAAAAGTTTGCGTAAAGTTGAACTTAACTGGAAATAAAGCTGTTTTAAAGCCGGCCTCAAGGTGTTTACTGATTTTCACGGCCTGAAGTAAACCTTGCGTAAAGGTGGCTTACAGTATCGGGAGGTCAAGTTTAAGTAAATTTGCATCCTAGTCAATCAATCTAATCACCAATCATCATTGCTTGTTTGAACTAAGTGCACTATTTCAAAACCAAAGCCACTGGAAATTACTTCCTTGCTTAAGGCGGGGGTACACATGAAAGCCGTATTTTGGCTGGGTATTATGTTTTTTACGCAAATATCTTGTTTACGTTTCAAGCAATCAAGAATCTCTCTGCTCATCTCACATATCTATGTTTTGGGTTGTTTTGTAAATTTTTTGGTGATTTTTAGGTATATTTGGAGAGAAATAGTTTTTCTCAAAGGATTAGTAAAATTGATGGAAATAGGAAATTTTGAAGATTTGTTGTTGTTTTAAAATAGAGTTTCAAATTAAAAAATTGGTAGACACACTCCAAACAGTTGCCCAACAATCTGGGGTGCCATTGTGCGGTCGGGCAACTGTCTGGTGGTGTTCCATAACCCTTTTTTTCCCTTTCAACCTCTCTTTAAACTTACCAAAATTTCACTTAAATTCACGTGTACCCCCGCCTTAAGTGATAAATGCTCTATGTAAAATGTGAAATAATGAAAACTATCTGGTCCCAATTTTTGATCTACTTTGTGTTAACAATACAATGTTACTCTTGGCGATGTTTTCTAAAAGCCACTCTGAAGCCACGATAGACATAAAAAAATATATATTGACTATTTTCGACTAATGCGAAATGTTAAAAGTAACTTTCAAATTGAAAGAAACAAAGTGTTAAAAAGGTGACAAAGGAGGATTATGCAGGTATCCCAATACGCCCTGCGCGTAATTATCGATTTCTCCTTTGAGAGCGAGAGAATGTGGCTGAAAAATACACTCATTAAGAAACTGCGGGTTTTGACAAAGTGCAAGCAAGCAAGTCAAGCAAGCCATTTCAGTTAACTATTCTTTACAATGCCCACACCACAGCCTGGTTTGTTTTCTCAAACGGGAAGACATATTTCAGCGAAGACTCAGTTGAAAATCAATCTATTTCATGTTTTATGATAATGGCGTGACTCAGGCGTAACAGGACGCCATCTTGATCACTCAATTTCAGCCAATCACGTACTGTTTTGATAAAAAAAGCCAATCAAAACGCGACGTTTATGGCGGGGATTTGGCGGTTTGCTTTGTCGGCAGCTTTTGTCGGGTGACCTAAAAGCGGTTTGTTTCATTGAGCTTCGTTGGTATCCTGCGTTGCGCGTCCTTTCGTCAGTTCAGAAGTCTCTTTCCTCTTGGCCAGTTTTGTGATCGATTGCTATCTGCAAAATGGAAGATCATTATGTCGTCTTGCTTGAAAAGGTTGTGGTTGAAAATGTACGTCTCAGAGAAGCAATAGAAGTGCGGGACAACGAACAACGACGAATGTTCGAGGAACTTTCTTCGAAACTAGAGAGCTCTCTACATGTACGTGTAAATCTGCCCAGGAAAGATCGGGACGATCGAGCAGGAAAAGAACAAGGAAAGTCCAAATCCCACAGCAATATGCCGCGTAAGTAGAAATGTTTCTGTTAGTAATACCAGTAAATGCGACAACAAAATGTAATTCAAAGCTGTTCAAAGTGACTTCAACAACGCGGCGTGACAGGGATTAAGCTTGTGAGCGTGAAACGAAAGACTTATTTTTTCCCTTGGTTCTTAACTTAAACAATGTTGGGCATAGTTTATTGATATACTTAGCACTGGTTGGTTTTACGTTCCTTTGATGTTTTTTTAATTGCGAAAAAAGCCTTAAAAAATCATTCCAAAGAAATTTCACACTTTGAGATAAGAGATGGCTTCATTACTCTGCCCCTGCGCAGTATGCGCGGTAGATGTCACGGCCCATATTGTTCCCAGATCGCTGCCAGTCAATGCTGTTGGTGGAAAAATTTGACTTTTAGCTTTGTTATCACTGTAGTAAAAGTTTTTCTTAATTGCAACTAGGTAACAAGGGAGTCTATACAAGGGCAACAAGAACCTATTTCTCAGAAGGAATAGTGTTTCGTTTTCGGAAAGATATTCAAAGGCTGAGAAAGGCTGGGATTTTGATATCTTGTGCATGAGAAGTCCTGTGGTGCGGGGCGATTTGTGCAAATGCGCTTCTTTGTGTGCACTGATCCACTCAGTTGTGAGCATACACACTTTGAAATGTATTTACTTGTGATACTTCACTTTGACCCTGCCCTAGGGGAGGGAAACACTCTTTTTTATAATCATCAAATATTTTCGCTCGCACGCTGTTGGTCTAAACATGGCATGTGACTGAATATTCCCCGAGAATATCCAAGAATATTCCTCAATTTCCAAATCTGTGTGCATTGCTTAAAAGATTTGAAGGATAATAAACACAATAGCCTATGCTCGGATATTTAGCCATGGACATTATCTGTTCCTCGAAGCTCACAGTTTTCCGAGAGCGTGCTGTTTGCTTCTTGGAACAGATAATGTCCGTGGACAAATATCCAAGCATATTTTCACGCCAATTTGAGGCTATTGTTTATATATCAACTATATAGTGTGAGGCTAAATGAGACAAAAACATTTGACGCATAATTTGTTCATTGCTGTGTCGGGCGGCGCTTGATTCGAATTGGTCGCCTTATGTGTGATGACAGTTTTGCAATTTCTCCTTCACCTTTACTTGAATATTATGAAGCTAAAATACAGATGCTATTGGTGTTTTCATGGAAACCAGTTCTTGAAATGCTGTGGTACGTCATTTTCAAATAAAGCATTTTCAAATAGAGCAGCAATTTAAATAAATGTTCAGAACGCCACATTTTGTTGCGATTACTGAATTTCCACCATATTTACATTAATAATTACGAACTTTACTCTGATTGGTTTTGTTTCTGAGGAAACAAAACAAAAAATGCTTTACACTCTAGATCCCAGTTATGGTCAACTGTAACTATTTTATTGTTGGTGGAAAATTAGAGGCAATGGTGAATGCCAAAAGAATGTTATTTGCATGTACTTTGAGTCATGGGATACTCAATAATGTGCAATGGCTTTCTAGACTCCTCCTTATTGGCTGTACTCCTTTAGGCATGGGATTATATTTTGCTAAAGCACAGCAAAACAATTTTATTTATTGCAGATACAGGTTGTATTTGAATATTTTTAAAGGAAATACTGAGGTTTGGTTTATTTTCAATCGCAGCAAGACTTCAGAAAGATGTACAAAGCCCTGGCACAAAATGAAGATTTTGAAGGCTTTAAGTTGGATGAGAGGTAATTAAATAGTCTGGATAAAATCCATGTTTATTGTAATAATTGATGTGGTTCAGATTTTGCTTTATTTTACCAGTTTTGAAATCAGACTGATAAAAAAATTCATAGTCTGTAACAAAGATAATAATAAATATAAAAAAATTACTCATTTCTGATTGGTTGAGAGCAGTGCAGTTCAAATGTACACCAGTGCAAAAAGTTTAACACCAGTGCAAGTGACATATCAAAATTTTGGATTATGATTGACTGAAAGGCAATAGGCAATTTTTTTAAGAAAATGATATATTGTTTGTAAAATGATGACAAAAATTTTGTGCTGAAACTTTGAAAAAAGTTTTCTCGAATGAGAAAAGATGGCTTCAAGAAAGATCTTTTCACATGAAACTTGGTTTTTAGAGTGATTAGGGTATGATATGCCCAGGGTTGTACCATAGTTAATAGAGGGGACTGGTTATGAAGCCTGGCAAACATCAAAGGAGCAAACAAAGATGCCAAGATTTACATGTATGTTGGAAGGTCCATGACAGTGCACAATCTTTTGTTTTGCATTCATACACTATGCATGAATTGTAGAATTAACACGTTTCAATTGGTTAGTTCTTCAGTATGGAGTAAACAACTATTATGTTTTGTGTACTGCTAAGGTCAAAAAAAGAGTACACAAACATACGACAAAGAACTTTGTCAGGCTTCATAACCACCCTGTAATGTTTAGAGTGAAACAGTAACCAGTATTTCTCTTTTTAGCTTTTTAGCAGAGACTAACCAGAATGCCACGAAGACAGTCATTGATGCAGTTGTGGCTGATCACGGTGGCACTGATAAGTGCCCCTGGTCTCCAGCTGAAATGAAAGGTAATTGTACTTTTTTGTAGCTTTCTGGTAGAGGTTTAATAATGTCCACAAAAAAACCTTCTTACATTGATTTTTTCAGAACTTTTCTGAAACTTTCCCACTTGAGATTATGGATTACTCATGTCAGAAATGATGAGCAAAAATACCACCTTAAATCTGAACATTTTTTAGCTCATGCTCAATGCATGAGGTGGTGTAACATTGTAACATGAATTGTATGGACAGTACTAATGCACGTAAAAGAATTGATGTAAACATCGTTAAGCCATACATGTAAAACATGGTTTATTGATGCCATAACTTTTACATCCACTAATATAATTTGTGTAACATTTTCTTCTAAGGATCTGCTGCCACTTATTTAAAAAGTTTATATGATGCTTCCATGAGGGCAAAAAAGGGAAAACTGGAGGCACACAAAGATCTCTGTAGAAAGCAAGGAAGAATGAGAGATGTAAGTTGTTTTCTGTTTTGTATAGTCTATATGCAGTGGCATGTAAATTACAACAAGTTACTATAAATTAAATTACAGCAAAGTTACATGCATTTTTCTTGGTTGTCAAGCAAAAACAACATCCAGGGTTCAGACACATTTTGGAAAACATGGAAAGTCCTTGAAATTTATTATGATATTTCACAGGACTAAAAAGACCTGCAAAAAGATTCCAGATCCTGGCAAGTCCTGGAAATCTGTTGACCTCGAGTAATATACATTTAGTTTCCAGAATTAACATTATAAGAAATGTATGGCAGGCACTGACTGCACATGGTTAAGACAAGGAAAATATATGTTGAGGGGTAGTTATTGGCAATTTAGGCTAAGAGGTTTTTAATTATATTCCTAATTTTTAGGAAAGAAAAATTGTTGTTCATTACAAGAAAAATAAATAGACTTGGGTTTTGTCCTTAAAAAAATTGTCATGTTGCATATACTAGCCTATCTAGGAAACAATTGGGGCTGTACTTGTTAACCTTAACTGAGCTCTTTTTTCCTTGCCTAGAAAATTCAGAAGAGGCTTTCAACCTTGAAGACCATGCCCTGGTCTGAAGAAAGAAAGGCTCAGGTGGAACTGGCTGTAGGAAGCCTTGCCTATACCAGCTCAGACGAGTCTGACTTATCAGATGACGAAAATGGTACAAGGAGACTTAGCAGATACCTTATCAAAAGGTTGCCATGGGAGCGGTCAACACTGGCCAAAGCGAAGAGAGAACTTGATGAGGCTCATATTAGAAGCCTCATCAAGCATACAGCTTAGTCGCACCTCTCCTTCATCTGCCAGCTCCCCCAGTACCCGCCTGCCCTCTTCTAGCTCCCATCCTGTAACTCCATCACTGACATCCACTCCCAGAGCATCCCTGACATCCACTCCAAGGACATCCCTGACATCCACTCCAAGGACAGCCCCAATACAACTCCCAGGACATCAAAACAAAAAAAACGTTTGAGGTCTAAAAAGGACAATGCCCATAACCGATCTGTTTCACCAGCATATTAATATTTTAAAAAGAACATTTCTTTCTTGATTTTATAGTTAAATGTAGTTTTTGCATTTTTGCTACACTTTTTTCAAATAATATCAGAGCAAGGTTTTCATTTTTTAGTTCGTTATTTTTACAAGGTTTACCATTTTGTATTTGTCTATGTGTTATTATGATATGGTTGATTACATGTAAGGACATGGTTTATGCCAAATAAACCAGAATTTGCACACAGCAGATTGATTGATCAGAGTTTTCTTTCTTGATTTTATAGCTAAGTTCCAAAATAAATGCAATTTTGCATTTTTACTACAGTTTTTTCGAATAATATCAGAGCAAGGTTTGCATTTTTTAGTTTTGTTATTTTTACAAGGTTTACCATTTTGTATTTGTCAATCTGTTATTATGATATGGTTGATTACATGTAAGGACATGGTTTTTGCCAAATAAACCAGAATTTGCACACAGCAGATTGATTGATCAGAGTTTTCTACTGAGCATTCTATTTTTTCTTTTATTCTTTCTGGGGCTTAAATTGCACATCAAAAAAATGTAATTACCGGTATACCTATAGTCCAGCCTGTAGTCGAGCTTTACCTATAAAACAAGACTAAGCAAACTCTTGGCTTTACACTACCTTCACATTTCAATCTGGCTTAAAGAGGACTATACGCTATATTTCGATGTATGTAAATGTCGCGTAAATGTGGAGTTAGTCTGGCTTGAAGCGCCTATTCGCTATATTTCGATTATGTAAAGGTCGCATAAATGTGGGGAAAAGACATCTTTACGTTTATATTTCGATGTATGTAAAGGTCGCGTAAATATGGAGTTTATACCAGCTTTACACTGAGCTTAAAGTTTACTTAAAGAAGTCTCATTACTCTAGCTTTACGTCAAAGCGTAAATGTAGCGTAAAGCTCAACTTTACGTAATGTAAATGTGGCGTAAAGTTGTGTAAATACAAACTTTACACCAGCTTTATACTGACATTATGCTATCTTAAAGATGTCTTTTCATGCTGTGCATGTTCCCCTTATAGGTTATTCCCTTGTCTCATTGTCTCCTTGTCCCCTTGTTCTAATGTCTCTTTGTGTCTTTAGCCCCTTGTCCCATTGTCCCCAAGTAGACCTGTCCCATTGTCCCCTTGTCGCCAGTTCAGCTGGTACCCTGGTCCCCAGTTCCTTTGTCCCCTTGCCCCTTCTTTCCGTTTTAGGTTTTCCCCTTATACCCTTGTCTCCTTGTGCTCTGGTCCCCTGTTCCCTTGTTTCCTACTCCCCTTGTCTCGTTGTTACCTTGTCCCCGGGTCAGTTACTCCCCTTGTCCCCTTGCCCCTATGTGCCCTGTCCCCTTTGCCCTCTCGCCACCTTATTGGTTTTCCCCTTGTCCCATTGTCCTCTTGTTCCCTTGTTCCTTTCTCCCCTCTCCCCTTGTTCCCTTTCACCTAGTCCCCTAGTCCCCATGTTTCCTTGTCTCATTGTTCCATGGTCTCGGGATCTCCTTGTCTTTTGTTCCCTTATTCCCTTGTCCCCCTGTCCCCATGCCCCCTGGTTCCCTTGTAGGTTTTTCCCTTCCTCTTGTCCATTTGTCTCCTTGTCCCGTGGTCCCGTTGTCCCGTGGTCCCATGGTCCCTTGATCCCTTGTTCACTGATGCCTTTGTCCCCTTGTCCCATTGTCCAATTGTGTCGTTATCCCCTCGTCCCCGGGTCACCTGATCTTCTTGTCCCATTGTCCCAATGTCCCCGTTTTTTCAATGTCCTTTTTGTCCTTTTATCCCTTTGTCCCTTGTCCCCTTGTTGCCTTGTCCCCTTGTCCCGTGGTCCCCTGGTTCCTTATTTCTTTGTTCCCTTTTTTCCGTGTCCCCTATACTAGTTCATTTACTCTTCTCCCTTTATTCTTCTCCCTTTATCCTGTTGCCCCTTTGTCTCGTTGTACTCTGGTCACGTGGTACCCTTGTCCCTTGTTCCCTTATTCCCTTGTCTCTAGCCCCTCTGTTCTCTTGTCCCGTTGTCTCCATGTCGCTTAAGTCCCTTTTTCCCATATTGACTTGTCCCCCTGTCCCCTTGCCTTCTCGTACCCTTATAGGTGTTCCCCCTTCCTCTTTTCTCCTTGTCCCCTTGTCTTCTTGTTCCTTTATCCCCTTGTCTCCTTATGCCCTGGTCCCCTGGTCCTCTGTTCCCTTATTTCCTTGTCCACTAGACTCCTTTTCTCCTTGTCCCCCTGTCCACTGGTCCCCTTGTTTCTTGGTCAACTGCTGTCCCGGTCTCTTTTCCCCTTGTTCATTTGTCCCTTGTCTGTTGTCCATTGCCACTTGTTCCCTTGTCATCTTTTCCTCTTGTTCCCTTGTGGCCCCTGGTTACCTCTAGTTAAACTGCTTGATTGTTCGTTTGTCCTCTGTCCTCCTTTTTCCTTGCTCCCTTGTCCACTTCATTCCTTGTCTTCTAGTCTCCACTTTCTCTTGTCCCCTTGTCTTATTAGCTCTTTGTCCCGTTATTCCAGTTATCCCCATTTTCACTTATCCAGTTGATTCCTTGCTTCCTCGTCCCTTCATACAGTTGTCCCCTGCCTTTCGTTTCCTCTTCTCCCCAAGTCCCTTGTCCCCATTAATTTAATTCAATATTATTAAGTCCTGAGGGAAATACCGTGTATAAATAAAAAGTCTACCTTAATTTACCTTACCCTTGATTCTTATCTCTATGTCCCTTGCTCCCTTTGTCCACTTCTTCACTTCTTCACTCGAATTTACACTTTTTATGTTTGGAACCTTTTCCACAGAACTCCTCGACTGCTCCAGCTATATTTGTAACCGTCAGTCATCAGATTTCGAAGGAAGCTCATGAGGCGGTTGTCCTATGGGTGGAAGATTTTCCCAAACACAGTTTCAAAATTTGCATCCGAGAAGCTAAGCTTTTTTCTGGACCACATAACAATATCAAAATAGTGAGTGGATTTTATCAATGATATTATTGTCCAGAAGAATGTCCACAAAAATCAAACAAAATATAGTTTCTTCGGTAAGGCTAGAAACCTCAAACTCGCTCGTCTTTTGCATGGATATAGCTTTCCATAACAAGAATGCAAACAGGCTGTAGATTTTTCTTTTAAACAGTTTTGCCTTTACGAAAAACCACATTTTTGATTCAACCTTCAGACTCAATTTGGCAACAAAATTGAATTAATTATTTGGTGGTAAACAAACCCAGAGTGTTCTCTAACGCTGAATTAGTCAGTCGGTTGAAATAATTGACAGCTTGAACATTTGCCATAGTTTGGAATTCCAAAAGATTTTAGATTCTAACTATTCTAAGATAGGTCTTTCAATATACTTAAAGCAGAGCTCTCAAGTTGATTTGTTGGCAATGAGTGAGATCTTTGGCGGCGTAGCTGTTGTTTGTGAAGCCACAGGCGTCATCCCGCTCGGGGGGTCTGGGGCATGCTCCCCCAGGAAATTCTGAGCAGAAATGTGATACTTTTAAAAAAGAAACTGTTTAGATCCCAGAATGTTCTTTTAATTGGACCAATATCAACTCTTTCTTAACATTCTGACTTACATGTATCTAGAAGTCAAATTAACATGTTATAACGCTTGCTCTAGGATTAAATTTTATCATAAAAGATAGTTTATTATGAAGGAACTTCACTAAAGCAGCAAGGAATCTTTAATGCGTGAGCAATAATAGTTTCAGCGTAAAATTGAATTTGGTTTTGTTTACCACCAAATAATAAGATTAATCCAATGTTCTTGAAATTGTGCTTTCTGAGACAAGGGATAGTTCCGCAATACACTGATTGTGTTTTAACCTTTCTGCGCTGAATAGTTGCGATATGCGAATCGAATGAAAATGGTCGATTTTCAGCCCAGTTAGAACTTGTTATCTGGACGTAAAATCGATGTGTCGTTTTCCTCGGAAATACCATAATATTTGAAGAAAACAACTTCACAGCGTTTTTACTTTTACTAAGGCATACATATTGCAACATTAGGGCAAATTCCATTTTTTAAGCCTTATAACGAACTTTTTTTATTTTTGTGGGCATTTCCTCTTAAGTGTTATCTAGTTCCAAATCGAACTCAAGGCGAAGTTTTCTTTGTTTGAGACCAATTTTTTAACTCTTTGACTGCCAAGGGCGCATATAGTCGCTCTCAGCGCTCGTGCTCTTTGTACCACTTGTGACGTCATCAATTTAAATGTCGCGAGATATTCTTGATAAGCAGATAGTAGAGCTAGGATAGATCTATCGGTTCTATGGATATCAACAGCATGCTGACGTAGCAAATTTAAAAACAACGTTATCAGTTTTGGTGCAAAATTGGTGGTAAAATGGGCCATTATACCTATAATCGATCAGTACTTTTTACGACAGCCAGAAAGAATATGAAACGCAAAAGTTAGCGAGAGTAAAAGGGCCGAGAAAAAGGAAAGGAAAGGGGCATGAACAAAATTCGGGCAATCGCGAAAAAAAGTCCATATTTGGGCTTCTGCGCATGACCCAGATTAAAATATTTTACATATCTGTACCTAATCTTGGGGAAATCTATCGTTTTGGTGAAAAAATAGCTTTTTTTAGCTAAATTAAGACCCTCCAGCGTCATGGCAGCCAAAAAACTGACGCATTTTTGGGCGAAAATTTTGCAGTCAAAGGGTTAAGACATGTGACTTGAGCAGAACGCACTTGTAGAGCTAACAACGTAAAACGATGAGAAATCAAAGACTACTGCAAGGCTGACAGAACGTGGTATATTTAAAACAATATTTCGGCTGCCCAGACCAGCCCTCTTCAGGTTTAGATGCTACTAAGTTATAAAAATGAAATTACAATATTATATATAGTGGTGGATTTCGTAACACGATGTCGTTTAGTCTTTTGTTTAGTTTAACGCATGTTAAAAGACGGCTACATTGACGAAAAGACTAAACAATACCTTATAAAAACGTTAAACCTGGACGCTTTTACATTTTACCTAAAATACACACAAGTGGAAACCCGGAACTTCCCATAGTCTCATCTTACTGCCACCCTACAGAACGCATCTCACAATTCGTCGACTTTTACATTAACCCACTCGTCTCTTCCTTGGATTCACACATTGAAGACACAGCTGACTTCCTTAACAAACTCTCTAACCTTGCTACTCTACCTAACATTCCTATTGAGACACGTTGTGACCTTTACGTATTATACTGACCATGAATAACTTCACATCTAACCAACACCACTATCTTCAGATCCATGGCACTGCTATGGGTACTAAGATGGCTCCACCATTTGCTAATCTCTTCCTCGTCATTTTCGAAACCAACACCCTCTCTAATTCTCCTTCTCATCCTCACACTTGCTGGAGATGTCTCGACGATATTTTCATGATCTGGACCGGCTGAAGGACTAGATCATTTGAAGATATTCGTCGCTTACCTCAATAATATTAATCTCACTATTAACTTCATTGGAACCCCCCGATGTGAATAGACGAGGTGAATCGTAAAACTTGTAGCCTAAGTAGACCCTTTTTATCCTTACTTTATTTAGTTTGCTTTGTTCGTGCCACTCCTTCTAGTTTCGAAATATGTGTGACGACATCCACCACTTTATAATATTCTCATCGTTTTACTAGATCTCCTGTGCGATCCAACGTTCAATCAAGCGGGATCTTCGTTCACGGCATTGCAGTTTTTATTCAGTTTGCTAAAAACGTAAGAGCTAGACGATGTTTGTGTGCATTACGTTTGTGATCAACGTCCGTGGATAAACACGATTTAATTAGTTACGCTAGCAAGCGCGTTAGGCATGCATTAATATTATGTTTTCTTTCGCAGGACTGGATGGCATTTGCCGAGCTGAGGGTTGACAACTTCACCATAACCGACAGTCTTGTATTCAAAAACACAACTTATCCGTCACACCAAAATAACCACGCATTCTGCCAAGTAAGAATTCAACAAAACGTCTACCTGATTATCGTTGTCATCATCATCATCATCATCATCATCATCATCATCTTCATCTTCATCATCATCATCATTATAGATATCCTTATCATTGTCATCATCACCAACTTTAGAATAATCACGCGGACTTAATTTTTGTTTTAAAAAAGCCACTGCACACTAATGCCTGATAGTGTGCGATGGCTCAGCCAATAAGATTGCAGCTTTTGTAGTAGTATACGAGCACGAGTAGAATTCTTCTAATGATAGTTAGAATTCAAATATAGCACGTGTATTTTGATGTTTGAGCCTCAGATACATCTAGAATAAGAAAATGTTTCTGTTATTAAAAAGAAAATACCCCAAAATCGATTTAAGAAACTATTGTTAATGAATATTAATCATGATAATCCATCAATAGTTTCGCTCGTGCGCGATTTATTTTATTAAAACACGTCACGTTATAGAATATTCCCCAGCTAAAACTTGGAAATATGCGATTGATATTTCGTATTTTTCGAAAATGCGTGTGTTGCCATAAATACACACAATAACCTCCATTTGGCGCGAAAATAAGCTCGTATTTTTGTCCTTTCACATTATCTGTTCCTCAAAGCTCACAGACTTTTCGCTTTTTGGAACAGATATTGTCCGCGGACAAATATCCGAGCATATTATTCAACAAATTGAAACACTATCCAAATATGGTCATGATGCTCTCGATATCTGTCATCCGTAGGTAACAGATATCCGGCGGTATACGTAGCTTCGTTCTTGGGAAGAAAAAGTGAAGTGAGAAAATGTCGACAGAGAGCTTTAAAAATGTTACGATTTAGGATTTAGGTTGTTTTGTTATCAATTTGTTGAATAATAAAACAATTATCCTGCGAAATCTCGGGGAATATCGTCTGATTTTAGCCGACGAGGCCGTAGGCCGAGTCGGCTAAGTCTCAGACGATATTCCGCGCGATTTCGCAGGATAATTGTTAAATATTTTCGCGCCAAATGAAGGCTATTACCCCAAAATCGATTTAAGAAACTATTGTTAATGAATATTAATCATGATAATCCATCAATAGTTTCGCTCGTGCGCGATTTATTTTATTAAAACACGTCACGTTATAGAATATTCCCCAGCTAAAACTTGGAAATATGCGATTGATATTTCGTATTTTTCGAAAATGCGTGTGTTGCCATAAATACACACAATAACCTCCATTTGGCGCGAAAATAAGCTCGTATTTTTGTCCTTTCACATTATCTGTTCCTCAAAGCTCACAGACTTTTCGCTTTTTGGAACAGATATTGTCCGCGGACAAATATCCGAGCATATTATTCAACAAATTGAAACACTATCCAAATATGGTCATGATGCTCTCGATATCTGTCATCCGTAGGTAACAGATATCCGGCGGTATACGTAGCTTCGTTCTTGGGAAGAAAAAGTGAAGTGAGAAAATGTCGACAGAGAGCTTTAAAAATGTTACGATTTAGGATTTAGGTTGTTTTGTTATCAATTTGTTGAATAATAAAACAATTATCCTGCGAAATCTCGGGGAATATCGTCTGATTTTAGCCGACGAGGCCGTAGGCCGAGTCGGCTAAGTCTCAGACGATATTCCGCGCGATTTCGCAGGATAATTGTTAAATATTTTCGCGCCAAATGAAGGCTATTGTTAACAAAAATAACTGACCTCTTAAAACGTTAACTTTTGCATTGCAGACAATAGCGTTCACAGAGCCATTTTATGCGCCACCCGTTTTGCTAGTGTCGCCAAAGCACAGTTTCCATAACAAATATTCACATTTGTCTGGAAGTCAATGTAACGTTGTTACCGCTTGGGTTGAGGTATGCCAATATTCAGTCTCATTTCTCTTTTTTTACTTCGAACTGCAATGCACTTAAATGCAATTTTTGTTAATTTACTTAGCACACGTCCAAAGAGGAAGCAAAAGTATGTGTAAAGAAATACAACAGTTACGCCAGCAAGGACTCTGTTACAGTGGATTACATGGTGATTGGTGGTAGGTATTCGGCTGTCATTAGGTTAGTAGACATCCCTTTGATCTTGAGTGGTTGCACTTATCAAATAGTCATAAATTTCGTTTTGTCTATAGATTCACACCTTAAAATGAAGATTTATTTACTCCGAGCTTGACCCATTATTATCCACGAAAAATAGTCTACAATTCTTTACAAGAATCTCTAAAATTCTTCTTTTATATATATGCTCACTCACATCACTGTTTTTACTCGTTGACTTGATTTGCCGAGATTTTCTAAAATTCTATTTTGTGTTTAAAATTCTGAACAAATTTCGGAACAATTTATCTAACCCTAATTTCAAGATGTATACTAGAACATCAAATCGTTTCCTGACAATTGTTTATGTTTCTTGTCAGACTTGGATCCTTGCATCGACGTGACATGTCATTATCACTGCCTGTGTAAAGCGTTTGGACCAAATGATGCTCGCTGCGTTGCTGTTGACAGTTGTCCATCCTACCAAGAACCAGTCTGCTCATCAAATGGCACAACATACGACAATGAGTGTTTGTTTCGACAGGAAATGTGCATTCAGCGATTGAATTTCTCTGTGCAACACCCTGGTAGTTGTGAAGGTTGGAAATTGTTTTACTCTGAAGTTTATGACGATGTCGATGAACATGATGATTGCGATGAACAAACCGGAGTTTAATGAGTATTTTGTACTTTTATTTTTTTAAAGGATTTCCTTTCCAGCGAGGTCGCCGTCACATGCCACACATTCCTTCACTGGGATATTCTCATTGTGAAGTAATTCGCCTCAAGCCTTATGTGTTTTATCCTGACAAACCACTTGAAGTTCAGATCACTGTCAATCATATCGACACCAGTGACAAGTCATATGTACATGATGCCGCTGTGTCGTGGGTCGAAAATGTCAGTTATGATCGATTCACTGCGTGTGTGATGGCGGCAGGCTACAATGAGCGGAAATCAAAATCTAACGTGACAGTTGATTGGATGGCGTACCAAGGGGCTCCAGTGGGTGGTGTTGCCGGGGAAGTACGAATACCACAATGGTGGACTGGAACGACTTGTAAATCTGTCAATTTTCCATCGGTTGGTATTTTTTCCGTTCCATTTGACAGCTTTAGCTGACGAAGAATAATTTTGTATAGCCTACAGTTACTGGATTCAGCCCAATATAATACGATTTCATTGCGACTAATAGAGCTGAAATGTCGCTTCTCATTCATACATTTAATAGAGCATTCACCCACCCTAGATTTCCAAATCTTCGTGACTCAGTTAAACAGCGGAAAAGCAAGAATAACAACAGGAATAGCATGACTAAGAGGAACATGAACTTTAACAGCTCGTGTTTTGTTGATGATTTTCTGTGCAGGGAAAGTTTTCAGTGATACCTTCAGTGTTTGTTACTGCTGCACACTACCGTGCAGGACTCAAGCGTGACGCTGCCAGTGTGTGGATTGAAGACGTCACGCAGTCTTCCTTTAAAGTTTGTTTGAGAGAGCTGCAGAACTACGCAGGATCCCACGACGATGTTTATACTGTAAGTGTCTACACCTTCCTTTACACACCACCCAAGAGAAACTGAGAGATCTTTATAATGTACTAACACGTCATACTATTCAGTTAATCTCCAGAAGCTGGTCTTTGCACTGCCGACTCAGTTTGTAATACACGTTACCATCCATACATATTAAGAATAAAGAATCTGGATCTAGACGTTAAGTGAATGGTTATCTCAATTAATTTTGTTAATAAAAACTATTTCTATCTTAATTTCCTAGATAATGTTTATTTCTTTTTCTCTTTTTTAGAAATGGTTGGCGTTTTCTTCTCTCCATAAGCCTCTTTTCACAGAACATAGTTCAGTCTATTTTGCTAACGCCCAACATCCACCCGTAGATTACAACAACGCTTATTGCAAGGTTGGTATCTCTCTTCTTAGCCTTCTTAGCCTAGAGTTCTTTTTTTCAAAAGTTTCAAGAGTTACAGAAAATGTGAATTTAAACTATACTGCAGGTTATTATTTCGTTTGCTAGTGGAGACAAAGTTAGATGACAACAGCCCGTCTAATGAAAGTTTTTCTTTAGGATATCCGCTTCACTGAGAAGTACAACAGCACCCCGAATGTGTTTGTTTCCGCAAACCATTCATCCAACGGTGGAAATCGACAACCAGTACACAATGGAATAACTGCTTGGGTGGAGGTAATTCCCGTTATTCCCTTTTTTAGGCATTTCCATAGCAACTGCATTTTTGACATGTAAGATGGCAGAATTTGAGAGATATCTACTAGGGGCAAATAATATGATATTGATATGTGTCACTACAAGGAAAACCCAAGGAGGTATCAAATTGCTTTTACTTCCGAAGATAATGTTGTGAATATCACCTTAAGCGTTGTGAAATTTTCTTTTCCTCGAAAGTTTCGGAGACAACTGATTACTTTTATTCCTTTTTTTGCAGTACATCAATACGACTGGAGTCCGAGTGTGTTTAAAAGAGTTGTACGAGACAAAATATGATCCATTGTCTATCTCATACACTGTGCTGTCAGGTAAGGACAAAATAATTCATCGTTAAATGTACTATTCTCTAGATCAGTGGTTTAGTTTACTTAGTATTCATATTTTAGTAATTTCTGTGTCTTACACTGTTAAGAAAAAAAGCTTCAGCAGCCGATTCTTTGATGGACAGAAGTTGATTTCATAACAAACGAAGTCAAATGCTTCAGTCTACAGTAAAAATGCCAAAGCATGTGGAGGCTTTGTTGAAACAAGAAAACAACTATTCCCTTAAAACACTCAAGACATTTTTAACGATTGATTTCATGCATTTATTTTTGTTTACATCTACAGACATTTGCCAGCCAGGATGGACTGACTTTGGTGGTTATTGCTACTTTTCAAGCCCCGCATGCGCCACATGGTTGACCGCTGAGTCAAACTGTTCTGATATGAACTCTGATCTGGTGACAGTGCACAACCAGGAGGAAAACATATTTATTCAGCACCGTCATGCTGGTGATAGATCATGGATAGGGCTGAATGACCGCAGTGTTGAAGGCTCTTTTGTGTGGACAAACAAAGAAATCAGCAGTTTTAGGTTCTGGGCTCCAAAACAACCAAACAACTGGAACAACGAAGACTGTGTGCACACTCTTGGCGTGCGGCATGGATACACTTGGAATGACGTGCCATGTGATAACTGCTTCAACTTTACTTGTTTTACAGGTGATAAATCTCTTGTTTAATGCAGTTAATGTACATTCTGTAATCTACTAATAAAAGTAATAGACTCCCCAGAATTTAGGCAGGATAATCTTGCGCACTTAAATTGGTTTCATGGTTAATTTTCAAAAATAATTCATTGCAAGCGAATACTGTAAATATCATTCATTTGATGTCCAGTTCAATTTTTTTTCAAATTTATTTTTTCAGATCTTGAGGAATGCGCTACCAACACTCATAACTGTGACGTGAATGCAGATTGTGTGAATACCGTGGGCTCATATTCCTGTAAGTGTAGAGTTGGATATACCGGAGATGGACAAACTTGCAATGGTAAGAAAGAACAAAAAAACAAACAAACAACATCTAAGCTGCAACAATAGATTTGATGTTTATGTTGAATATAATAACATACTCACTTGATTTTTAACAGCTATGAAATCTTCCCTTCATTGAAGGGCTTTGAAAAAACTGTAGGGCATTGAAAAACTCTAACCAACCGCTCTTGCGCAATCAGAATACTGATAGAGAAAAGTTTAACCCTGTAAAAACTTTATTTTTAACACTGCATTTCAAAGCTGGCACCAGTGGCTTAGAACCTGGGTAATTTAAATCATAGCTCAACGTTTATCCATATTTAATTCTTTAATCTTGTTTAGACATAGACGAGTGCTATTCAAACTTGCATAGCTGTGATGCCAATGCTGCTTGCAACAATACTCGTGGATCTTATACTTGCGCCTGTAAACCTGGATATTCAGGCGATGGCAAAAATTGCACAGGTAAGTCACTTAACAAAAAATACAAAAGTTATTGTTTAAAAAAACAGCAATAACAACACGGCGAAATGACGTCACTTTGAAATCCGGCTATTCGCCCAACAAACGGTAAAGCGTGTTCAATATTTTTTTTGATTTTGAGTGAACCTAGTCTGGTTTTTGGATGTAAAATAAAAATGGTGGATATTTATTTTGGCTGCATTCACTGTAAACCATCCGGGTGAAAGCAATTAGCGATATGTTTTGGTTTTTCATACATTTAATTGCAAGCTAATGTGCGGTTTGAAATTTAAAGATCTCCGATCTTCAGAAACGACGCTCTTGAAGAATGTTACGAAAAATAGTGCGTGACTTGCGTGACTTATCCGAACAATCTGAAACGATCTTGAATATTTAATTAATGCTGTGTCAACATGACTAAGTAATTCTATTTTAACCGTCTGCGTATGCTACTGTAAATAGTTTCTTGTTGTAATGTTTCTTTATTTAGTACATCCGGAAAGTTCTAGAACCTTTTGCCGTGAAGTATATAAGCGGATCAGTGTAAATTTAGAGCAGTGAGAGTGAGAGTTGAGTAGCGTTGAAGTGAGTACGTCCGTACGTGTTTATTGAAGTGTGACAGAGGTCGCGTGAGTTTGGCAAAAGGCCGTGTATATTCAGGTTCGACAAGAGGTCGTGTGTAAAGTTTGGCAGAGAGCCGTGTAAAGCAAGTCTGACGGAGGTCAAGTGTATTCTTCAAGCCGAGTGAGAGCTTGTTGTGAAGTATTGTGTGGAGTTAACTACATTCGCGTGGAATAAATAACCTAGTTGCTGTTCCGACAACCCTGCGTATTGACTTTGACTACAAACTACCTACCACTAAAAACTTTCGAACTCGCAACAAAGAAATGTTTACAAAGATAACTATTTTAACACGTTGGACTGCTTGCATGACAGAACTGAGAACCAACATCCACAAGTCACGATTCCCCAACAATGAAACTTCTCACCTTGCTTTGGAAAACGAGTTCTTTTGATATGCAAACATCTTCTCCTGACCAGGAACAGCATTATGGCTGTCATGACAACGCTCTACAACCAGGACTATTTCCCTTGGGAAGTTTGATTAATAAACATGGCAACCTCTAATCAAAACACATACAATCGAATTTACGATAAAGTACTACTAACATAATACCAACGAAAACTCCTTACTTCGGAAGATAAAGCACTTTTTGGTGAAGGAAATTTATGTTTGTTTTTTTTTCTTTTGCCATATTCCTTATTACCCACAGATATCGATGAGTGTGTCAGCGGTGTACACGACTGCCACCGTTCAGCTTCATGTACAAACAATGTAGGATCCTACACATGTACGTGTAACCATCCTTCATCAGGAGACGGAAAAACTTGCAGGTACACCGCGGCAGGTGAGTATTTCACGTTGATTACGCTTCAATTCAGGTAGCAGTAGTTAGAGCTAGGCTGAAATTGTTCCTCAAATGTGATGCCAGAAACAACAACAAAAAATACCCCTGAGATTTCGTCTTCATAGCAAACTGCTTTCTTTTGTGAGATAGTTTGAAGAAAAACAATTTGCCAAAACTAATTCATGAATGGTGCATCTCAGCGGCTGATATTGGACAAAATTCGGACCCCTCAGGGAACCAATAGAAATTCTTCTTTCCATCTGGGATCAGTTTGCCATATTGCAAGGACTGTTACAGTTGCTATTAAAAGAGGACATGACTCAGTAATGTTGTTTGCTACCTCCTTGCTACTACAGACACGCTTTGACATCAACATTAACCCCATTCAGAAAGAAGGCGGGTGGGGGTGGAGAGGAAAATTCCCACGTGGACTTGAACTATTTAAAACGTTTTTCAAAATTTCAATATTTACAAAGTCTGTCAAATTTCGTAGCTTTATCTGCCGCTGATTTTTCCATCGAGAATTCCGACGTCAACGCTGAGCATTGGTTATGATACTACGTTTTCCTGACAAATACTATCCGAATATTTTGCTGTTGGGAATTTAACATCATGTATTTAAGAGTATAGATCACTGCGACCCAAAATGCCGGACCTGGTATTCCAGATAAAAACTATTTTAAGTTGCACGATGGGTGGCTTATAACGACCACACATAAAATATGTTTCCGAACAAACGATACACCTTTAGTCAGCGTCACATTTACGTATAAGTAAAGATGGTCACCTTTATGTCTCGTGAAGATGAGAGTGTTATTAATTCTTACCAACATAACCCATTAAAACATTTTCTAGGTACAAAATAGATCCAAAGAACGTTCTTATATGTTATTCTTGCAGCGGGTCTTAAATCTTCCAGCATTGTGGGAAACAGCCAGAATTTTTTGGCATGGCTGGATAAATGGTTCAAGCCTGTGACTCGTCAATCTTCTTACTGGAATCGCTGTTACCAGGCGACTGTAAATGGCTGGTTTTCCTATATCTTCCATGCAATTTGTGACGGCAAAGGTCCGACTGTCACAATCATCCATGTTGGAAAATATATTTTTGGAGGATACACAAGTCTCTCCTGGACCAGTAAGTGACATGATCAATTTCATCTTATCACAGGCCACCCAAGCTCAAGCTGTGAGTCAGCGATTATCATTTTGCGCAATAGCGGTCAAAGAAGAGTTTAAAAAGGAATTTTAAAAAATGAATATTTACAATATGGTTTAGGAATTTAAGGTTAGAAAATTCTTAACAAAACGCCTTACCTTATTTCCACTATGTATAACTTGTTCTGTTTACCTATATCTTCACTGATTCGGGAGATATCGAGATGTAAGACCTTTATAGACAGCGGTAACTTACCACAATTGCTTCGATTCATTAAAGTAAGGGAATAGAAAGAAAAGGAAATACCAAAGAGAGGAAAGTAAGTCAGCCACGCTAACAATTTTGTGGTCAACTCATCGCGATAAACAGGCTGATAACTGCATGGTGTTCCAGGCTAACTGACAGTTTGACAGCTCGATTCTTAAGTAATTTATAAAATAGGGCGTGGAAATTATATTCAGTCTGAAATCGGGACAGCAGTTCCCTGTCTCTCACGGGGCTTGCTCATACCAGAATTGAAATTATTGAAAACTTGAACCACATTAAACATACAGGAACAAGAGAACTTAAGATTAACACTACAAGAAATAATCCTGACCTACGAATAATAGCACAGTCTTGTGAACCACCAATCAAATTATCGTTGGAATACGACATTGAGAAACTGACCAAAGTGTCAGTAAACATCATAAATGTTGGACTTCTTTTTCCATTGTGTATTTCAAATTAGGTTCCAGTTGTTCATATCACTACGATTCAGCAGCCTTTCTCTTCTCATTGGTTAACAAGCCTGGCTGGCAGCCACTAAAGCTAGATCAAACAGGAAAGTATAGTTATCGGAGAGAATCCATCTACAGCTGCTCTTCCTATGGACCAACATTTGGAGGAGGACACGACATTCGCATTGCCAACAACGCTGTACCAAACACCAACTCATACTCAAACCTTGGCTACACCTACGCCCCGCCAGCTGGCAACAGCTATGGATCCTCCTTCTCACGATCATTCCTGGCCGGTAGTCTCTACTTCCGACCTGACGAAGTCGAAGTGTTCTATGAAACTATCTGAAGAAATCACGGAGCTTGGAGTCTTAGCTTTACACACCCTGTTCAGTAAAATTAAATCTTTGCTAATATATAAGGGTACATACAAACTGTTAGTAAATTATAGAAGTGCAATGTAATACGAAAATTTAAATATCACCGATGGTATGTCAAACAGTAGGCTAGTACAAAATCGAGTAGTCACGTGTGCGATTAAGACAAACAGTTTAATTTGAGGTTATTTCTTTGGAGATTGTCGTTAAAGGATGGTTTCATGACTCGGTGTTATAACAAGCTAGGGCGTTAGCTGAGCTAATGACTTCTTAATGAATTTTCCTTTAAGACTTTCACGTAACTCAAGAAAACGCGGCGATAGGAGGAATGATTCTCATTATAATTCTTTTCGTATGTTTTGATTAATACATATATTGTTTATCCGATCGGATAAAAGTAGATAACTTCTTTGTGTGTCCAGAGTAAATCCTTCGCGCCGAATAAAAAAATTCAATTTTCATAAATAATTTCGAAATTTTCTCGATAAATCTGTGGAAATCTTCAGTAAAATTTGGGCATCAGTCATTATGCTTTCATAAATCACAGTCTGTAGTTGATGAACTGCATGTGGGTCAGTAAAAAAAATGAACAAGGTAGTAGTTTATACTTACGCTATCACTTGTACATGCGCAGAACCGTGAAATTATCCCTTAAAAAGGAGAATCTTGTTACTGAGTTTCATCGTACCAGGATAGGTTCCACAGGCTACAGGATTCCAGCTGGTTTTGATTTCTTATGTCATTCAAGTAAAGTGGATTTAGTAAAAGTGTATTCATGAGAATGTATGATAGTGTAGGGATTTTTTCTTTGTTTGTAGTAATTATGAACCGTCTTTTGAGAGTGCTAACGTAGAAAATAAATACGAGTGTCAGACACACCGTTATAAAAGCTTGTAACAATAAAATAAAGCAGGGTGGAAATATCGCGTTGGTTTCTGTTTGCGTTTGTTCTTATTTAGGAGGAGAGAAATCTTTTTTCATGACTTTTACTGTGAATTCCCAATGTCCAATTGTCGCTGTGAGACTCGCCTTTAGGGAATGATGATAGTTCCAAAAGCTCCCAATCAAGTCTTGAACGTGTTTTTGTTGAATACGTATTCCATGGTCATCTGCTGATGCGATTTATTAAAGAAATTAGAAACTTCACCAGCACGCACGTTTTTTCTTTTGTTAGAAATTTAGTTATGTGAAAGAGAAACAACAATATATTATTTGAGAGATATATTTATTTCACCTTATTTATACACGGATAAAACATCAGGACTTAAAGTAAATACTAAAATGCCTTAATTACATTGCTAATATACTAATCTACTACTAATTAAATCTACTAACAACAAAAGAATAACAAAGTGCCTGCTTTCAATGAATGCCGTGTAATTAAATTAATTATTATCAAAAAGGAATCCCCTACAGCCGGATTTAAAACTAGCAAGTGTTTGTGCTTGCCGTAGATTGGTAGGTAAGCCGTTCCACAGCACTGCACCACTATAGCTGAAACTATTTTTTAGAAAATTGGTGCGGGGGAGTGGAAGAGCTAGTTTGCCCTCACAATTCCTAAGAGAATAGGTAGATGTTACACTCCGATCAGTAAACATTGATTTCAGATAATCCGGAGCGAGACCATTAAGAGAGTTATAGACCATAGTGGCTGTTTTCAATTCACGTTGAAGATTAAGTTTTTGCCAGCCAAGTCCAACAAAGAGATCATCCACATTGGGATCATATGAAGAAGAGGTCAAATACAGGCAGCGCGATTCTGTAGTTTTTGCAGTTTAATGGAAAGAGATTTGGTGCAATTACCCCATACGACACTACAGTAATTAAAATAAGGTTAAACTAAAGCATTATATGAACTCGGCCAGAAAGAAGCTATTGTTATCAAAATATTGGTTTAAGTTTGATCAATCAATTCTTGTTTTTTGAACGCTGTACAAGGTGGTTCTAACTTTCAAGTCTGTGGATGAGATCCAAGTGTGTAGCTGAGAAGTACTTTCAAGTGGTACTCTTTATTTCGCCGTGTCACGTTTTTTATCCTTAGCTTGTCAGCTATCGACGTGAGACAATCGTGAACAATGGACAACACAGGTTTAGGTCACTGGGCTTGCTCTGTTTTCAGTAGTGTTATATTAGGGCACACCAGGACAGTACGCATTTTACACAACTTAGCGTAGTTAACCGTAGTTAGCGTAAGATGCGTAGTTAGAGTATCGTGAAAACATGAGTTGAGGACATTTTACTCATTTTACACTAACTCAGCGTAGTTAGCGTAGTTAGCGTAAGATGCGTAGTTAGCGTTTAAGCGTAAAAATGCGTAAAAATGCGTAAAGAGAAAAAATGCTTAAAAATGCGTAAAAATGCGTATAAGCGTAAAAATGCGTTTAAGCATAAAATGCCATCAACAGTAAAAATGAGTAAATTCTTTATGGGTTTTGAAGGATATTTAGCCATATGATTATCTATGATATCCTGTATTACTACTTCAGGATTATTTACAAATCTAGGTGTATCATGAATTGCATATGTATATTCAATATCATATGTATAAATTTTAATATATGCAATTGCATCTCTACTAAATATTAGCAATGATCTTTCTCTTCTATTTTTGGCTTTGTAATTTGTACCTAATCCTTCTAATATTTTGTGAATTTTAAATACGTTTCCTATATTTATTATTCTTCTAGGCTTTTTGTTGACAATTTTTTCTTCATTTATTGACATTTATATATAAATATTTATTAACAATTTTTTTTAGACTTGATAAAATTTCAAGATTTTATAAATTTCCAACCAGCGCTCTCACCACCTAGATGTTCACAGATTTTTTTCCAAATTTTATCATGTTCATAGAGTTTTAAACGATCTTTATACAATTTTAACTTTGGTAAAAATTCATTATATCCAAGTATTTGACAAAATTTATAGATGATATATGAATAGGAAAAGAAATTGCTTCTATTTTTACCTTTAAAAAATTCAAATGGCTCTTGAATTTGTAAAAACCTCATTTTCATTTTTTCTTCCATTATAGAGGTCATTTGTAATGGAGGTATTTTTGTTATTCTATACAATATTTGGGTGGTATGATTATAATAATTTAATTTACGATGTTTTTTAAGATATCTTTTAATATCTGATTCAGTTAACTTTTCCAAAGAATTTTCCATCCTTTCACGAATGATTTCTTTGAAAATATTATTAATAACATCTTCTGAGACTTTAAAACTTTCTTTGCCTTGGATATTGGCTAAACAGTCACAAAAATGATTATATCTTTTGTAATCATTTTCTGCGGGTTTTATAGATGCTTTTTCTGGATTTGTTGAGACATTAATGCTTATTCCACAACTTAGACAAGTACTTATCCCTTCATCAATGTTCAATACTCGAAATTTTTCACATGTATAACAATAGTTATCTTCATTTATATTATTTTCACTGTATTGTAGTTCATCAGGGAAGATATTATATTTATACTTTTTATAATAAGAATTATCAACACCATGGACAAATTTTTTTGCTCTATTTTCTGTATGTAAAAAAAGTAAAATAGCATTCTTTAATAAATAACTAGTACGAAGATTTTTGATATCATTTATTTCATTTTCTAGCCTTATTTGTTCAATTTGATCAATTCTTGAATAATCTTTTTTGATGGATAAATTTATAATTTTTTTTTTTAAATCTGGTATTTTTTTTTCTTTTATAACAATTTCTGAAAGTTTTTTACGATGTAGATTGCCAATGGTCTCTTTGTTAATCATAATAATTAATATACTTTATTCTTTAAAGTAGAGTAATCTTCACTCTCACTGCTCGTTGATTCCTCATCTGAATTAGGATCATAATCACTATCGCTACTATCAGAATCATGGAGAGGGTCTTCAGTCAAGAATTTTTTAAAATTCGGAATTGGCATATATACTATGAAATATTATTTATATTATGATTCCCATATGCATAACTACTGATACCATCATCTAAAATATATCTTTTATCATCAAAAGGTGATAATGATATTTTATTAATTTGATAACTAGATATTTGATGATACTCTGACCTTATAGTTCTCATCTTATGTCTCATTGTATTACAATTATATAAGGTATCACGATAATCAGAGAGAGATAATTCACTCTTGATAACATTCTTTCGTACACCTTTAGCAGTTTTGTTTTCCTTGTTTTCAGTATTGTAACTATACATTTTGCTTTTTAGACCAACAAATTCAGTGATTGGATCACCTGACGCTTCATCTTTGAATTTACCAATTACTTTTTTATTTTCTTCAAAAAAGAAAATAGAAGATTTGGGATAATCACTATTGTCAAATCGAGCCTTATCCTTAAAGAAGTCACTATATATGTCTTCTGCTTTTATATGGTAAAATAAAGAGTCAGTATCAGTAAAAAGTAACTTCGCTTCTGGGTATTTTTTTCTGATATAGTTGTAATGGAAGTCATACATTAATGTTTTACTTAGATCTAGAATAGAGAATCCAACATAAGAGGGTTTATCTAAGACTAGTCTAGCCTTTTTCATCTGTACACCAACTAAATTTTCATCAAATATTTTACTGGAAACGTAGGTTGGTTGCCTTGTCAATTTCAATAAATGATCTGGATCAGTTTCTAATTTTATATTAGATCTTTTTCTTAGGTTTTCCATTGTTTTACCAAACACTGAATTATTCATAAGTTTAAAGAAGTCTTTTTCAAAACTATTCTTAGCCATTGTTCTCTTTTCAGTATTTAAATGGATGTATCGTTTCATCCAAGGCCGCTGAGTAAATTCCAATACTCTATGAATCTTTGTTAACTTCATACCAAGAGATAAATAAAGCTGCAAATTTCTGTAATGTAATACATACTTTTCTTTATTCCTTAGATTAGGAACCAACTTGTGAACTCTACCACTGCTAATATTTTCTTTCGCTTTTAAATCTTTGCAATACTTTGACAACATATCATCAGTGATTAAAATCTTTTCTGGTGCTAATGGATAATCATTATGCAAATCGTGTAGCTCTTCCGGATATTCTAAATCTACCTCTAAAATGACACCTTTTCTAGTATTATTTGTGTAATTTTCTAAGATGAAATCTTCAGAGGGAATCCATTTGAAATCAGATACTGGTAGTGATTGTGACATAGCCCATCCATAAAGATTATTTGCATCCAAATACATTAAATAACTACTTTCGGACTCTGGATTGTAACCCTTCATATACTTGTTGTTTGCTACAGCATGTCTGTGTGTAATAGTACTAATACCACCTCTCATACCCTTTTCAATGAATAGTTGTTGATCTATATCTGAAATTAAATCCAGATTTACATTAGTAATTTTCAGTAATGCATCCCAAGATAACCCAGGCGCTGAATAATAATGACAAGGATCTAGCCCATAGTCCTTCAAACATATAGTTCTGAAATTTTCAAATACATCCGCTAAGAGTAGAACATCAGTCCGCAAATATAGGTCATGATACTCTCCCATATCTCTGATTTGGAAAGTACTCCAGACCTCCTTTGCGTGTGAGTAGTCACTCTCTGAAATACCTGTATCATTTAAAATGCTATAAAAATCTTCTATCCCTGGTAAAGACTTCTCACTAAATCGCTCGAATGAGTCCATGTAATCATAAGGGTAAACACCTTTTCGCTTGATTAATCTGAATTGTTCATCATTTGGAAAAGCCCCCCGTGTATATGAGAACGCATCATCAGTTAAATTACTGCTTAATCTGTCTAAACTCTGACTCATAAATGAAAAACTATCAATGAAAGTTAAATGTTTTCCAATATTAAAACCAATATATTTCTCAAAATTACTTGCTATAACTGATAGATCAAGATTACATCCTTGCCTGATCAAATAACCAATATTTTGCATGATAAAATGACAATCATAACCTTTAAGATTATGAAAGATCACAGGAATTTTTAACTTTTCTGCGCTGATAACCCATTTTAGATTGCAATCATTGTGTGCTGCTCCACGATATTGACCAGTTATATGGCAATGATCTCTGACTTTCAATTTCCCACCATCCACATCTTCCCCATCCACCACTTTAAAACGACGATTACAAATATGACATTTAGTTGCATTTTGGTAATCTCTCTCATTTTCCTTTGTCATCACTAATGGTTTCTGGAACTCTTCTATCACTATTCTTTGACAATGGGAGACTTCAGATAGCATATCCCTGATAAACTTCTGGATACAATCAGGTCCACGGTAAATTACTTCTGGCTTGGAATATTTCTGATCATATCTGCAGACCAATTTATATGCGTAACCACAAGCCTTGTGACTCTGATAAGTACTCGTGTAAGATTTATCATCAGGAGGAAGACAATTGTCTATCTTTTCTGTGATTGCTTCAAAATCAGCGTAAATAGCAAAAGGCACTGGTAACATTTTCTGGTGATTTTTAAAATAAATTTTTGATCCTGCTTCAGGCATTTTTATCGCTTGGGTTCCATTAATAGATAAGCAATCTTCTCTGTGAATTTCCAGAACTCTAGCAGAACTGCAACAATGAAGACAATGGAGACAAAAATATTTCCTACCATGATGTTTATTGAATGATGTCATAAATCGATTGAAATCCTTTATAAGTACATAGTGGCTCTTGTCCCCTTCTTCAATCCATAGTAATTCCAAGTGGTCTGTAAAATTAGTTTCTGATATTCTGATAGGATAAGCTCCCTTATCATAACCAAATAAATTAATATTAATCTCGTTTTGCTTTTCAATCCTTTTAATATCTTTTACAGTGACCGGAAAAGTGACACCAGTGTAATCTAACCGTTTCACCGTTTCTCTATCTGCCTTAGTTATCCTTTCTGGATGAACTTTTAGTGGATTTAAATACCTGTTATGACACCATAGAAAACATCTATTGTCTTCATTTTTGGGATTGATTAAACCCTTCATAGAGTTACGCAGTTCCTCTGGTAGCTGAATATATGATGTTCCTCTTAATGGAAAGTAAGAGACAATATTAATTATATGTAATTTTACCGATTCAAATCCCCAACCAGAACCTTCAGAGAGCCAAACAGCTATTAACTCTAAAATTCTTTCAATACCCTTATCGATACTCGCTTCTATATCTATTCTATTGGTTACAGTAAAAGGGCCAGCATTAAAATAAGGTTCTCTGTATTCAATCGTACCCTCTTTACGCTTTGATAATCGTACCCTTAGTGTAGTATTATATTTAAAACCCCTTCTATCTGATAATGATTTCATTAAAAGATCAAATATTGCTCGTTTAGTCCTACTTAACGGTATTGATGGATCATTACTATTAACAATTGGTACTTCATAAGATTTTGCATATCCTTTTAATGCTTTACTACGTTCAGGAATACTAATCGCTTCAGGTTCAGTTTTAGCTTCAGGGAAAAAAAAATTACTAATTGCTTTAGGGATAATTTTCCTAGTAAAATTACTAATTGCTTCAGGGATAAATTTCAATCGTTTAATTGGTTCAGGTATATAATATGGAATTATTTCATTAAATAAATTTTTAACCTTTTCTTGGAGTCTTTTAGGTAATGAAGCCGGTTCGGTGGCTGGTTTGGCAGGTGTGGCTGGTTTGGCAGGTGTGGCTGGGGCTTGTTCGGCAGGTGTTTGCCTCCTAGGTAATGCTTTTATCTTCCTTATTTTTTTCGGCACGAGTGGTTTTGGTAATGGTTTGGCAGGTAGGTGGGTCTTGGGTTTAATTTTAACTTTAAAATCCATCTATATATAATAATATATGTCTAATTTTTTTTTTAAATTATTATTATTGTGTAAGTTTCTATTATGTTTCTTTGTCTTTAGATGCATATATTTTCCTCTATAAGTGTAATTTTTTCCATTTCCACATACATCACAGTACCATTCAGTATTTTTCAGTCTTTCATTGGTAATTTTGTTCAATTTTTCTCGTTTCAATTGTTCTTCTGTCGTTTCCATGTATATAAATATTTATAATATTCTAATTTTTTTTTAAATAATTTTTTTTAAATCTCCAGCTGGCACCCAACTGTTAAATTCGTCTGGGTAACCTTTCCATTTGACTAATGCTTTTCCTTTTGACTTTCTGATAATTTTCTCTATTCTATAGACCTCTTGATCTGTCTTTTGTAACTCTTCTCTGTAGAAAGAACCCTTAATCACTTCACCATTTAAGTCTTTTATCTTATAAGTAATAGGATTAGTGAATCTAATTTCGTCTATGATGAAAACTTCTTCAGTCCAATTAGGAGTATAGCCTTTATCAAAGGTCACCCTTTTGTATTTGCTTATTCGGACTCTATCACCTACTCTAAATTCGGGTTTTCTATTTGTTTTTGTTTTTTTGATTTCTCTCGCTAAATCACCATATAAATTAAAATAAACTTTTCCATAGTTTTCAGGTTTTCTACCTTGGATAGGCGTCATTCCTATTGATCTATGTCGGCTGTTGTTGTAAGAGGCGAGTATTTTCGGAAGGATGTCAACGTAGACTGTATTGTTTTGCATAGTGAATCTCTTATACATTTTATCTTTGATAGTTCTATTCCATCTCTCACAAACTGATGATTTCTCTTCATTTTCAGTGGAATAGACCTTTATCTTATCCTTAGCTAAGAGATCCAGCACATTTTTTTTATAATATTCTTTTCCTTTGTCTACCCATAACATTTTAGGCTTATTAGAGAAAAATAAGCTTTCAAACGCCTTAGAGACTTCTAAACCTGTTTTTGTCTTTAGAGGTACTATCCAACCATATTTACTGAAAAGGTCTAAGACCATTAGTAGATATTTATAACCTCGGTTCCATTTGCTAAGCTTTTGCATATCAACTAAGTCTGAACACCAGATGTCATCTACATTATGTGCAATGACTCTTCGCTTACGAAAATTTCGTTTTATAGGTTTATGTAACTCATTAGCTAGCCCTTCCCATGTGTCTAAATTTTTAGCGTTTTTTTTTTTTAACTCCTAAACCAAGTTTTTGCTTTGTATTAATAGTGTTTCTAGCTAACCAATGACCCCACTGTCTCTCATTCCAGGGAATTGCATCTAGAGCTCGGACCATTTTCTTGTCAGCCACATTTTTACATGATTTTACATTACCTCCCTTATCAGCACATACTGAGTAATCAACATCGTGTTGCATGGCTATAGCATCTGTCTTACCTGTTGGCTGATCATAGATTTCATAGATTTGGCCTGTGTTTCGATCCCATTTTACTTGTCGTTCTAAATCATTGTAAGGGCCAGTATATTTGTGTCCTGGTAAAGTCCAACCAGCTTTCGGTTTAGGTAACTTACCTATTGCTTTATGAATATCAAGACCCCTTCCCCTTCCCCTTCCCCTGATTTTTTTAGAAAGATCATCTGCCAGAGAGTCAATTGCTCTATTCAAATACCTTTTACCAATGCCTTTAACTTTGTCTTTTACATAGTCAGATTTTATTGCTCTACTAGCTCCCCTTTTACCAAGGTTGTACAATCCTTTTGCACCAGCAGCCAACCCTTTGACAATTAGTTCATCAAAACCGCTTCCTTGCATTTCCGCTTTAGATATAAAACGAAATTTTGTAATTCCACATTCAGCGCAAATACATCGCATTGCATTTCTACCATTTTTTGTAATTACAAAAGTTTCAGAATTAGGTATACATTCTGTCCTTTTTCTTTGTCGAACGCAATAAGATAACATATATTAATTAATATTATAATAAATATATGTTAATCTATTGTTAACAAAGTTAACTATAATATAGCTCCTATGAGGGGAATTCCCTTAAATGGACTGTTTTTACCTAGTAATAGCCCTTTTCCTTTTCTACCTCTTCCTACCGTACCTGACTTAACAAATTTAGTTTTTGTTATCCCACATTCTGCGCATTTACATTTCATCATGGCACGACCATTTCTTGCCTGTACAACCCTTTCTGAACCAGGAACGCACTCTGTCTGTTTTCGTTGTTTTACACAATAGCTTTTCATCTATATAATAATTATTTTTTTTTATTATTATATAATGGAACAAATTGTCATTGAAAAAGAAATACGTAGAATAGAAGCGATGTATAAACATTACAAACTTCTTTATAGAAAAATTGCCTTTTTATGTTGTTCTGGAGAAACTAAAAGAGTGAGAAATATGAGAAATAGTTTGAAACGAGATTTAAAAAACATGAGAAGTCTTCAAAGTAATTTAGCAAAATAGTTTTCTATGAATTTTTCATTCTCTTCTGTGTCAAAGCTAAAAACTTGCAATAAATCGAAATAATCTACTCCTTTATGCATTTCATTCAAGAAATACAAGCAAAAATAGCCACAGGTTGTAGTATAGAGATTCTGTATTTGTCGGTTTTGGTGTAGTAAATTTAAGTTTTTCTCTTTTGCATGGTTTACCAACTCTTGAAAAGGTGGCATACCAAAAGAGTCAAAGTAATTTATTGTACCATCACTAACATAGGTTGTAACCCAATGACTACCACTCATATAATGAGGTTCTAAATTATAGATAAAAAGCGCTAACTTATGATTATGTGGTACAGTCTGATCTCTACTTAAAACATTCTTGATAGGAATCCCTAAGTATTTACACCAATCTAAAAGATCAAAATTACTCATTGGGATATCTTTATGGAATTTAGGCTTTTTTAGTTCTTTTTTTTTTTTTTTTTAACCCTACCCCTACCCCTGCCCCATGTCCCAATAAAAGGTGGTGGAGCCATAGGCATTCCCATACGAGGACCTCCTCCTCCATCCGATTTCCCCATTCGAACTCCTCCTCTTCCTTTTATACTTCCTCCTTTTAATGCATCAATAAGCATTGGAATACCAATACTAGCTATTAACGTACCAATACCATTACCTACTTGTCGTTGTGTCATTTTGAAAAGTAAGTCTTCTCCTAATTTATGAGCTCGGGCTAAATCTCCTATTTGTCCTTTAGTTAGTAGATCACCCAATTGAGCTAACATAAATAGTTTATTATTTGGTACTTGATACACTTGTCCGCCACTAATTTTCTTAACTATTTGACTAGCACCTTCAGAAGCTAACCCTGCTAGAGCAGACAATCCTAGTGTTTTACCGATAGTTGGTGCTACATTCTTTAATACTGGCAATATTGAACTAAAGATACCAGACCCAGATTGACGCCTGATATTATACTTTGATATAGTAATTACCATTCCTCGATTAGCTGCTTGTGCCTTAGCTAGTCTCTTAACAGTATTCATTGGTACCATAAGGACATTGGAACCACTTAACGCATTTTTACTTAAGCGTAAACTTATTTCTTCTCTGTTTCTGTAAGCCTTAGATAGTTTTCGTTTTTGGCCTTCAGAAAGTTTTATAGAAATTTGATGTAGTTCAGTCATTATATATTATTTAGGGACTTTTTTAAATTCCTAAATAATATATGTTCTGTGCCTTTGTCACAGTCTATGACGTTATTAATCAGATCCAATCTTCTTCTTCATCATCATCTAAGATGAAGTCTTTAAAAAGATCTTCTTGCTCTCTATATGATACTTGCATTAATTTTGGTTTTAGAGTAGCTCCAAAAGTTCCAGTTGTAATTGAAAACCAAGCAGCAATAAATTTCACTTCGCTTCGTGGCCCTATTGATACTGATTCATATTCAATCTTTTCTCGATCCCATGTAAAAAATCTTGTAGCTAGTCGATCATTTCTAAAAAATAGATTAAACTCCATCTTTGATGGGTAATCTTGATACACTCTCTCTTCATCAACCATTTTATACGGTTTTTTACAGATTCTTTTCCAAGAACCACCTTGACCGTATTCATCATAACCTGATACAGCTTCTCTTGGTATTTTTTTTTTATTATTAGAATGTATATAATCAATGAAGAATTGATCCAATTCTTTGGCTTTTTCTAGATATTCCCCATCACAACTAATTTGCATGCTAGTACCTTGATATTCTCCATCTTTATTATAGTTTTCTTTTAATCCAAAGGGAGTATATCCTTCATATTTAACAAATAATGTCCTTCCATTGTATAATATTCCAATCTGCGTTCCATTGTGCTTATTTGGCTTTGGTTTTGCAAAAGTTATCTTTGAAGTGTCAATATGGAGAAAATCGACTATTTCTTCTTTGTTCTGACTTTCGTTCACTCTTTCTTTAACTCTCATTTATATTATATTAAAATATTTTTTCTAAGTATTTTTTTTTAGACAATAACTAATTGATCTCCCACTTTATCAACAACAACATCTTCTTCATAGAGAACAATTGCATGCACTCTAAAATCAGCAGCTGCGGCTTGTGAGAGGCGAAATCTTATGTTAAGTTGCTTTGGATCTCTGCTTAACTGTTCTGTTTGATAAGTTAAATCAAAATATAACATTGGGTAAAGACTCGAAAAATTAGCGATATTCAATTGAGTACCTGTATTATAATCATTCTTTTTCCATGAATAATTCATTAAATCATAATAGATTCTTGTTTTACTTTCTGTATCATATTCAAGTTCTGGATAGTAGACACCATTACCATATTCAAGACGACATGTGCTAAGATGACTATTATTATTGGCTGCGTTCAGTTTAAAAGTATCAAAAATATAAGGATTTGCTGTCATATCATTTGTCTTAAGTCTCTGGAAGTAGAGGAAAACATGCTGTACTTTATCAATACTAGCTGAGATTCTGAAATCACCACTGTTTCTGGTAGTATCTGAAGTTTGGTACATTTCTTTGAGGTATTTCCATTTACTGGGTTTTTGGTATTCACTGATGAATTTAGTCATCAGAGCATCTTTTGGTTCTAGTCGGGGTACCCATAGATAAAAACGATCAATTACTAATCTCAATGTATCAACTGCCCCATATAATACTTCAGCGTCCGGTGTCAGTTCTATTTCAAATTGGAGATCCATTGGTGGTAACAATCGTCCTTCTAATTCTTCGAAAAAAGAATACCTATTTAATGGAATACTTGTATTAACATGAGCTCTGTTAGCTGTTAATAAACGCCTACTTTCCAAACCAGTGTTTGTATCATCTGAAGTGGCATCTGTATCTAAATACCATAAGCTATTTTTGGCTGTACTACGCCCAAAATCATCTGAATATTCTAAAAGATTTTTTGCAAAAGTTACAAGATGAAGATTATCAGTGTCGTAGACGATTTTTCCTGCACTCTTTATTACCATATGCTTAATTAATGAATGCGAGCCATTAATAATTGTTGTTCTGGCGTCTGCATTGTCCCCACCATTTGCTTTAAGGTCTAATCTGAATCGCACTTCAAAAAAGGCGTTAAACCAATCAAGCATAATACCACGATCAGTAACATGAAATTTGTATCCTTTCTTATTTTGCTCTTGAGTATTGGCAGGAGCTCTTATAGCATCTTGAAGACGAAATTGCACTAGTTCGTTTCTCTGAACATTCTCTGGTGATCTAAATGCCATTATATATTTTTTATCATATTTTTTTTTTCTTTAAGATCGCGCTATAAGATTATTAATCAGTGCATTAACTTCATCCTGAGTCCTTGGCTTTGCTCTACCTGGCTTTGACTTTGTTGACTTTGTCGCTTTTTTAGACCCTGAGGACAGCCTTTTTCGGATAAGCTCACCTGATCGCTCTATAACTTTATCAGCAGCCTTTTTACCAACTCGTTCTCCCGCTTGAGATACACCAGCTTGTATTGCTTTTTTAGCAAATGGTTTTAAAACCTGTCCAGTTAAAGCACTAGCTACCTTTTTTAGTGGTTTCATAAGATTGTCTACTATAATTCCATTGCCGCGGTGTTTGTAGACATATCGTCCCGTTCTTGGGTGATAAATCTTTTTGAACTCTCTTGACTTCATATATAATTAAAATGGAACTTTTTTTAAGATTAATGAAAATGCTGTGTCAGCATGATTTAAATAGACTGGTCTTCTTAAACCATCAGTTACATAGATTCGAACGCTTGAAACTCTTGTTTTATTGATAGGATTAAATATAACACGACGCGGTTCAAGGGTAAAATTGTAAGAAGGTCTCAGCGTTCCTGTACCAAAACTAAAAACAATATCTGATTCTACCCCATCTACTAATGAATCAGAGACTAAATCACAGTGAATATTTAAGACATCTGTATCTTCTGATAGGTTAGGTACTTTGGGGCTAACGTTTCTCTCATCTCTTAAGATCACCTTATCGAATCCTATTAGTTTACCAAAATTAGATTTACGCAGGTCAAGCTGATAGTTAGCGTCTAAAGTCACTAAGACTCTAAAAGTTGGTTCATCAAAAGTCACCGTAATTGGAAATTCTTCATCACCATCACCGCGGACTATTTTAGTCTTTTCCTTAATGTAATTATCAATATCAGTGTAATCCCAAACTCCTTTTGGAAAATCAATATCTGTAAATGTTTTCCCACCGTCTTTACTGTAAGCTATCTTTTGATTGTTATAACCAGAATTTATATTTGTCCATGTAAAAGCCATTGAAATAATTTTATTAAAACCAATATACCAAATCCCATCACTGTGTTCATAGTCCAGCGTTCTAGAAAACCTTGTAGTAAAATCACCAGGTCGATTACCAGGTTCATCTTTAACTGCAAAACTGCTTAATGAGATTTCTCTCTCCATATACTAATGTAAATAATATTTACTAGACCCCGAAATATTTTTTCACTAACTTTTGATATTGCGACTTATTGATTGATTTTGTTCTTAGTAGAGTGTCTAAGATAGTTTGACCCATATTTCTCATCTTGACACTTGTATTGCCTGCTTCCATTTCGCCAATAATTAGTGTTAATTTCTTTAGTAATTCTTGAGCATCATTATAGAAATAGACACCACTTCCCCTCTTGACGCCACTTCCCTTTGTACTTTTCTTTTTCTGTACTTTTAGATAGTCTCTATATTCTTGAATAGGTTTTAGTCTACTATCTGCAAATTTATGAGCCATATCCTTTTCTCGCTCTAGCTTTTCTATTACATCTCTAGGAGCATTATTTTTTATAGCTTGATTTAGTCTTTTACTTGTATTTGTTTTAAATGTACTTGTAATACTGCTTATTTCAGAATTTGCTCGTTTTATGTTACTCTCGAGATATTTACTACGTTTAACTGGTGTCATTTCTGGTTGGGATAATCTCATTTCAACATCATCATAGTTAGGAAGACCTGTACTATCTAAAATCCTATTAATATCTCCTCTATCTAAATCATCATCATCATCAGGTGGTGCTTCAATTTCTAAAGGTCCTTCTTCCACAAAAGAATATTCTGGTGGTAAAGATTCATCTCCTCCTAGATTCCAAAAACTAGGATCCATTTCATATTTTGGTGGAGGACCTTTAGGTATTATTTGTTTTTCTGCCTGTGGCGCTACGTAATCTTGGAGATCTAATAATCCTTCTACATCCATATCTTCATATGGATCTACTTCTGGTGCATAATCAATTTCATCTGGTTTACCTGCCGGGCCGGGACGTATTCTCATTTGTGGTCTATTCTTAGGCTTTTGTGCCTTTAACCCATCTATGATTTCATCTAGTCTAAATGATTTTGTTATCCGCTGGTCAGAAGTCTTACTCTTTATCTTCTCTTCAGTGATCTCATCATAAAGCTGATTCTTCATCTTTCCAGTCTCAGTCCGCTTCTGAGCTAATCGTTTCCAATTTGAGAGACTCATATAATATTTATATTTTTTATATTATGTGAAATAATATGCGACATTTATTTAAAAAATAAATTATTATATAGATGAAAATTCCTAATTATGATTCAGCTTCTAATAATGACCGCAATTTCAAACGACTGCTACCTTATATGCCTTCAGACACTTTTCGAATGTTAATTTGTGGACCAAGCGGTTGTGGTAAAACTAACGTTCTCATGCATATGCTTTATAATCTACTCTACTATGATAAGATTTACTTGTTTTCTAAAAATCTTGAGCAACCAAAGTACAGACAACTATTAGAAACATTTCAACCCATTTCAGAAGAGGCTGGTTATGATGTCATAGAAGAGAGTAATGGTGATGTCATTCCTCTGGAAAGCCTAGATAATGATAACCAAAAAATAGTGATCTTTGATGATTATGTTTGTGAACGAAACCAAAAACCTCTCATTGAATATTTTATTGGTGGTCGTCATAAAAATTGCAGTGTAATCTATTTAAGTCAATCTTATTATCTCACTCCCAAAGACATCAGGTTGAATTGCTCTCATTTTTGTATTTTTGACTCTCCAAGTAATGCAGAGAAAGCAAGAATGTGTAAAGAAGTCAATGTACCTAAGAAGCGATTCGAGAGTGCGACTAGTGAGCCTTATAGTTTTGCGTACATTGATAAGACAAAAAAGACAATCAGAAAAAATTTCAATGAAAATATATAGGATGGATAATGGAAATGGTAATGACAATGGTAATGACAATTGTAATGACAACGGAAATGGTAATGACAATGGCAATGAATGTGGCTGTAGAAGTGGTAATGAAACTGAAAGAGTAAATTATAAAGAAGAATGTAAGAGACTAACAAATTCAATAATAGTTAATTTGTCAGAAATGGATTTTTATTATGAAAATATTAGTGCCAAGCTACTAAAACTAAAATCAATTGAAGAAGAGTACAACGAAGTTATTGACGATAGAATATTGTCGTTAACTAAAAGTCTTTATAGCTTACATAGCGATTATTTGAGAGACACATCAGAATCTGAAGATTCTGAAGATTTTAATATTCATCGGAAAATGTTAAGTTTGGATTACTTAATAGACTGAGAATAAATTTAATTTAGAATATTATATTATATATGGGTTTTAGTAATGGGCAACTTGAATCATCATCAACAAGTGGTAGAGGTGAAAAAGGTGATCCTGGTTTACCTGGAATTGGATTTAGTCTAACTGATGATGGTAATTTTGATATTGATAGTAAGCGTTTAACTGAAGTAGCTGCTCCTATCGATAAAAATGATGCAGCAACAAAAGAGTATGTAGATAATAACCTACCAGCTATTGATTTGTCACCTTATCTGAAAAGAGATGGAACAACTTCAATGACTGGTCATTTAAATATGAATAATCATAAGATTAGTGATTTAGAAGATGCTACTAATGATAATGATGCTGTACCTCTAAAACAATTAAAGGAGATGACAACAGATCATAGGACAAATTATCATTTGCAAAGTAGTTTTACTTTTTATAAAGATTTTGGTGATAAAGCAGAATGTACTAAAGGCTCTATACCTATTCCTGGGCACACTGATCATTTTGAACTATTAGAAGCGCCTCGAGAAGGAGCGCAATCTGGTTATGCTTATTCTACTGTTCGACTAGTGAACAATTTAGAAATAGATCCTAATTATTCTATCGTTTTTGAAATATTTGGATATGATGGAACAAATATAGTTACAGATGGTGATTCAGATAGGCTATTAGTTACAAATGTCACTGGTAATGCAAACATAATTGATTTTAGTCATGATTGGTTTAGTAATTACGCAAAAGCTTACATAATATTTAATAGTTCTAAAAGAGATGTGAACATCCGTTTACAATTTCGATATTATGGTTCCAGTAACTCTAATTTTAAATTTCTATTTTTTAGTAGATGTGTCAAAGGAATACAAAGGACTAGTTTTGATCATAGATTATTTAATGTTAAAAGTACTGATTCCTCAGGAACAATTTTGAATTTTGAACCGATCAATATGAATAATGAAAAGATAATCAATATTGGTAAACCTACTGACTCTAAAGACGCTGTCAATAAAGAATATGTTGACGATGAAGACGCTAAACAGGATATTGCTATTAATGATTTATCTTCTAGAAAAGCAGATAGGTCAGAAGTATTACTCCTAAACGGAAGCCAAAACATGACTGGTAATCTTTCTATGAATGGAAATAGGATTTTTAGCTTACCTATTCCAACTGGGCCGCAGCAACCTGTGACAAAGACTTATTTAGAAAGTCAAATTGCTTCCATACCACAGTCTGATTTAAGTCTTTATCTCAAAGTAGATGGTTCTCGTGCTATGACTGGAAATCTCAAGATGAATGACAATAAAATAACAGATTTAGAGACACAAGATGATGTCCCAATCATTGATTACCCTAATGCTTTAAAAGATTCTAAAATGGCTGTTAATAAACTTTATGTTAATGAAAACTTTTTAAAATTAAAAGGTGATGACTATGACTTAAAAGGTAAACGGATAAGAAATACTGAACCATATGGTGTCAATACTTTTGATACAAATGATTTGGTCTCCAAGGCATTTGTCTTAGCAGAAATAAGTAAGCTACCTACAGATGTATTAAAATTGGATGGTTCACGTGCTATGACAGGTACTCTCCAAATGGGTGATAATGCTATCACTGGAATTAGGAGTAGTTCAGCAGACGATGCAGCCCTAACTGTTGGAGGAGCTAAGTCTACATATCTGCCCCTTACTGGTGATCGAGGGATGCAAGGAAATCTCGATATGGGAGGAAATTCTATTAGAAATATTAAACCTTTTGTTGAAGATGACTCAAGTCAAGCAGCACAAAATGCTCAATCCAATGATGTTATTAACTTTGGGTATTTTCACGGACAGAGAGGTCAACTAAAAAGACAAATAAATGATGTCGCTGCAGCAGCTCTTAACAGGAAAAATCCTTATCCCATGGAAGGAGATCTCGATATGGCCAATCATAGCATTATCCGTTTGAAAGATCCAAATTCATCAGATAGCTTTCACGCTTCCAATGTTAACTATGTTAATAGGACAATTAGTGATAATAACGCTGTTATTAACTCTTTGATAGAAGATAAAGTGAGTGAAGCAGAAGCACTTAATATTAAAGCAAACCGACAAGAGAATGAATTCTCTTTTGTTATGGATGATGACCTATTTAAAGAAGATGATGATGATATTACTAAAGCTGGAAAAAAAGATAGAGATTTTTATCAAATTAAACGAGAGACTTATCGATTTAAAATTAAGTATGATGATTCCATCCATTATTATAGTACTCGATTAACTATTGATTTAAAATCATTAGATTTAGGTGAGTATACATTAGCTTTTGAAATGTATTATGGTAATAAAGTGGATAAAGATGAAGTGGTTGTTAACGCTGTATCCGAAACTTTGAATGTATCACGTAATAATACAAATACTTTTTCTGATCATAGTAGAACAATTATCAATTTTCATAAATATGGAAACATTGGGATTATTGATTTAGATATTGATTTAACTTTAAAGTACAGGAGTGGTGAAACTTATGATTTTTTCACAAACATCTTTGTAGTTGTTTATGGTGTAAGTGGTCATCAGAATGACGTTGACCCACGAATTTGGGATAGATTCTATACCATCAGAAACAAAATCGTCTATTATGAAGCACCTATTAATATGGGTGGAAGACAAATAAAAGGATTAAATGAGGGAGTTGAAGAAAATGATGCCGTTAATGTGAAACAACTAAATGAATCAGAAGATAATGTTGTAAAATATGTTGATGGTGAAATTGCAAAAGTAAATAGTGAAATTGCAAAAGAAAATCCTACTATTAATGAAAATAAAAATGTTATAGAATTAATAGTAAAATATATATTAAGAAATGATTCAAAGATTTCTTTAATAAAAGATTTGTATTTTTCTGATAGTAATGAAGGTACAACACAAAATACATATCTGTTTGTAACTAATGGTGATAATGGAGGTAATTTCACTTTTTATTATGTCTTCCAGCATAGTGCAAGTACAAATAATGTAATGTCTGTATTTTTTACAATCAAAAATTCATCAATTCGTGTATTTATTTTTGTTGATAAAAGCAAAGTAGTAATTTCACGTAATCCTACAATAGATGAACCATCTTTAAGATCATTTAATATTCCAAATAACTCTTTAGGAAAGCAAGTCCTATTTTGGATTTGGGTAAAAGGCACAGTTATGAATATAATTTTTAGTGGAATTAGTGCTCCAATTAATGTGGGTAATGCTTTTGGAAATGATAGTATATTAAGAGTAAATGTAGAAGATAATCCTTTCACTAAGGTGAGAGGATTAATAACTAAAAATATTTATGATAATAACAGTGAAGCTTATCAGTTAATAAAAGAATTTGAAAAGAGCGAAGGAACTATTGTATAATATAAATATATATATATGGGATTTACAAATGGGCAACATGAAAAACCATCAACGACAGGAAAAGTAGAAAAGGTTAAAAAAGGAATAGGCTTAAAATTAACTCCAGACAATCATTTCCATTTACAAAACAAGAGATTAACTAACATTTCCGCTCCCATGGATGATCACGACGCAACCACTAAACGTTTCGTATCTGATTTATTAAAGACAAAAGCAGCAACCACATACGTTAACAATGAACTAGCTAAAAAGACTAACTCATCAGCTTTAAAGGATTACGCTTTGATTACTGATTTAGGAACTTTAGCAATCGAATTCAATGATGCATTAAAAAGCAAAGTCGATTACAATGATTTAGAGACTAAGACGCAAAGTACAAATACCTCTGTCCACCCGTTCATCACCGTCTATGCAGAAGAGAATGGACCACTGATTAAAAGTACACTCCAATGGAGTTTTGGCAATGGATGTGATAAAAATAAGCAATATGGTTGGCCTAGTCCTGTAGACGGTAAAATAGTTCGTGGAAGCATTTGTGCTTGCGCGGGTAATAGGCAAGCATCTGAAGTGATCGTCGGCTTAGTACACAATGGTGCTGATAAAGATTTAAAAATTATCAAACCTGCGGATGAATGGTCAAAGATGACTATTTTCAGCGATCCGATTACGATACGAGCCGGTGACACGATCAATTTTCGTAGCAAAACATCAAATTCGGCCGTAACACACGCGATGGTAAACTTATTGATCGAAATTGACATTCAACCGTGAAGCGTGAATGCATAAAATATTAGGAGTCCAAACAAAGAAATTGTCTTATGCCATAAGACACTGCGTGGGAGTCAAAACAAAGAAATTGTCTTATGGCATAAGACACTGCGTGGGAGTTTAGGGGGTTCCCGGAAACGCGTTTCATCTAGACAATACAACTCACGCATTTTAGAAAAATTTATCTTATCCAAAGAATAGATGGATATCAAAAGTTTATCTTCTTTGATAGATGAAAGTAGAAAGTTTATTAAAATTTCTCTCGAAAAGAGGGGAAAAAAATCAATCACATCTTTTGAAAAGTTTGAAGGTTTTAATTTAAAAGATTGGAAGAAAAAGTTAGCATGTAACGGTTTTATTAGAGACCAAACTGTAAACCTACAAGGTGATCAAACTGAAAAAATATATGATGAATTAATCCAAATGGGCTATGATAGTGATCAAATTGTTTTTAATTTATAAATATAATAAAATAATATAATGGTGGCTAAAAAGAATATTTTCGATTGGAATCATATTTCAGACAAATTATCGACTGATGAAGTAGACGAACTTAAGTCTTATTATCTAAGCTATCATAGGAAATGTTGGGCCTTCAAAAGGGCTTACAAACGATTCAAATTGCTCAAATTCATTGGTAATTCACTCTCTATTCTGTCCGCTTCAGGTGGAATTGCTAGTGCTATTGCTACTGGTGGTATCAGTCTAATAGCGATTAGTACAGTGGCATTATTAGTTAAAGGATATATGGAACATAAAGGTTTAGACTTAAAAATTCAAAATTGTACCTATGCCTATCAAAGTTACCAGCATTTGTTAATAATGATTCGAGAAGCGATGCGCTCAGGTGATCTTAACCGAGAAAGTTTAATTAATCAAATGACAAACGTTGACAATTTCGTGATTGATAATAGCCCAATTATTGATAAATATTTAAAGATGTATGATGAGACACGCTAGTATGCGTGGGTGTTATGAAACGTGTTTTGAATATTAATGATACGGTTATGCTACATCGCGCATGCGTGAGCGGGACATTGCGTGAGTGGGACATTGGAGTTTGCACCACAAGTGTTAGGAAACTCAAAACGTGTGATATAAAAGAGTTGGAGACATGATACAGTAATTCGGTTGTGTATGGGTATAGTTTGGTCAGAAAAAGCAGGGGCTGTCCTCTCTATACCCATACACACCCCCTCGGAAAGGGAAAAACCCCTGCCTCTTTCCGAGGGCTGATAAATAATAAATAAATAGTAAAAATGAATTGCCTGAAGATGGCGGCAAGGTTGTTGAGTAGAGCTATAGTCGTATGAAAATACGTCAGAAGTGCTGGTTCAACCCCAAGCCGGAGGGCAAAAAAAAAAAACTTGGCTCACGTGGTGAGTCTGCTAGTGGTTCCAAGGAACCGGTGTGGAGGTGGGAAAATTAAAAAAACCTCTCAGGAGAGGCGGGTGGGTTGTGCACAAAAATGTTAAAGAGTCTCTCCTGAGAGGTCTGGTGGCCACCAGTTTTGTTGTTTTTTGACATATATTCTACACAACCTACGCATCTTACGCTAACTACGCTAACTACGCTGAGTTAGTGTAAAATGAGTAAAATGTCCTCAACTCATGTTTTCACGATACTCTAACTACGCATCTTACGCTAACTACGGTTAACTACGCTAAGTTGTGTAAAATGCGTACTGTCCTGGTGTGCCCTAATATAACACTACTTATGCATCAATGTGTTTGTTTTCCCTGAACCGCTTGGACCACAAATCAGCATCCGGAAACATTTATGAGGCATGAAATCATATAGTTGTTTGAAGTTTGAGACAGTATCGTCTTCAGCATCATAATTTGGTATTCTCATTATATTATATTGGTATATTAATATAACACCGTGTTCAACATGGTGTTTAACACGGTGTTTAACACAGTGCTAAACATTGTTTTTTATATATGATTTGCATGTTTTTTATTTTTATTTTTATGTAACATAATAGTATAAATGAGTTTACTTAAATGGAAAGAACTTGCAAAAAGTAAAACTGAATTAGGGAATAAAATCAATTATACCCATGATTTAATCAAAAGACATAAGATTGGCCAGGAGACAAGCCAAGAATCACTTGAGAAGGTATTTAAACCAGTAACCACCAAACTGGATGATGTCGTTAAAAGTAATTTAAATTTAAGGATGCCTCAAATGAGAAAAAGACCAACCAAGAAAGGGGAAGTTGGTATTGATTATATGCCTGAAGTTGATCCATATGAAGACATGGATGTAGAAGGTCTGATTGATTATGGTGATTATGTACCACCACAGCAAGAGAAACAAATTGTACCAAAACCACCAACATGTGAAGAAGCGTTGGCGGATATTTTTGAAGGGAAGGAGATATATGTCGATCCCCAATATTTTCCCCAAGATCCTCAAGAGCTGCCAACGGAATA
>OZ026598.1:13092515-13157515 GCA_964020085.1 Micromussa lordhowensis | reverse complement strand
CGATGACGATGAAGAAGTTGATTATACAATAGCTGATGAGGATATAATGAGAGAAACGTTTGATGAATTAGGTATACCAAACTATGAGAGTATTGATAAGGTTCTTAATCAGCCGGAAATGACACCCAAAAAGACCAAGTCATATCTTAATAAGATCCTAAAATCTGCCAAATGAAGAGAAAGTAACATAAGAAGAGTAACATACAATCCCACCAATAAGAATATTATAGATAGTATCAGGATTCATATTACTGATGGAAAAAGAAGATTAATTGACCTGAATGGAGCAGATACGTCTTTTTCATTGATTTTGAAAAGGATGGAATAATATAACATGATAGTATAATGAAACCATTTGAATTCATGAGAGTTTATCATCCAAAGCTTGGTTTATTTGTAGATAAACACGTTGGGTCTGGGATTATCGTTGACAATATTTTTAAACCGATGAAGAGTGTTGCGTCATCTATTGTAAAAAAGTTTGTCAAACCATTGGGTAAGAAGGCGCTGAAATCAGGTATTTCACATGCAGGTGAGAGGGCAGGAAAAAAGATAGCTGAGAAGTCAGGAGACTTGATAATGAAAAAGCTTGGAAATATGAGAATAGGGAATACGAGACAAAAAGTATCACCCCACAAATTGAACGGAGACAGCAAGAAGAGAGTACAGATATGATCATCGATAGATTGATATCAGAATCTGGTTAGAAGAGAAGGAGGTAGAATAAAAATTATGTAATATAATAATATAATGGCTTTCAGAACAAGTGAATATTTACAGAGAAATGAGTTGGTTCGATATCAACTAAACGATGTTATTCTGATTCCAGCAAATGGTCAACACCAACAAAAAAGTGGGTACAAGTTCACGATTAATGACCGGTCTTCATTCTACAATTGGTATAATGCTTATTTCGAGGTACAATTCCAGTTGCAAGTATTGGCTGATGGAACAGGCATTCCAAATGCAACACGTTCAACAGTTATCAATGGAGCCCATTCGCTGATCAACCACCTTATGATAAAGAGTGCTGGTAAGATTGTGTACGATACTAATAATCTCCATAAAGTTACGTTTGTCAAGAATCTCCTGGAATATAGTGATGATTTCAGTCGCTCAGTAGCTAAAGATAGTTTTTGCTATCTGGATGTGGCGAATTTGGCTGACATGACCGCCGCCGAAAATACAGGGTTCGTGGCTAGACGAAATTTGTCGAAAAGAGTTGGTGAGGGTGGTGGTGCTGAAAATGTTGCCAAAGATATCAATGTAATCATACCTCTTAATCGTTTCAGTTTCTTTGAAGAGTTGTATGATAAAATGTTGGTCCCAATGCAACTCGAGTTTACTATAGAGTTACAGGATGACACTGAATGAATATATAAGGCCGCTGCAGCAGCTGCTGGTCAAGTGGTTGTCAATAGATTCTTACTGTGGGTCCCAAGATTGATACCAAAGGACATCCTATTCAATAAATTTGTCGAATCCTTTTTGTCGAAAAGAAATCTTGGACGTATAACAGAGAAATGTATCAGGTTTCCACATCAGCACAAAGCAGTGGATTCTTCCAGATCTCCTCCAGTATTGATAATGTTAACGCTATTTTTGTTTATCTTCAACAAGCTAAAACAAACAATGAAGATGCGAATCCCTACCACTTTGACACTTATAAACTGAATGAGGACAATAATAACAGTTATCTGGCGACGTGCAGATTGGAATATGGGAATGGAGTGTTCTACCCAGAAACCGAATACGATTCAGAATCAAAAGTAAGGATCTACAACGATTTGATGTCTTATGGCATGAGAAAGAATAATTACAACAGCGGCACTCAACTGAACATAGCTAATTACAACGCTCTTTATTCTATCATATATTTTGATTTATCATATCAAACAGATAAGTAACAAGAGATCCAAAGCAGTTGATCTTCAGGTATAAACTCAATGCTAACAGTGCAGCTCCTTTCAATGTGCATGCCATTGTCCTATATGAGGAAGAAGTTGTCATCGACAAGGTTGGAAATGAATTAGTCATAGTGTAAAAAGTATTAACAGTAATAAGATATTCATTATTTTGTATATGTTTTGTAATTGAAAAATTATATAACATAATATATACGAAGAATGACTCAGCTTCATGAAATAAATGTGAAACTTAAAGGGAAATGATTGTTCTATGGCTATCGAAAGACTCTCTTTGTGGGAATGATACTCTATATGTCCCAGCGATGACAAAGAAGAGATTGGAGAGAAATCGGGGATTGAATAAAGGGATGGATATTAACCTAGCTAAGACCAATATCAGAAAACAAGTCGGAGGCAATTTATTGACTTCTATTCTAGCCCTTGGACGTACATTCGGACCAACCATTGCAAAAAAACATTGGGATTATCAGCTTTGGGAGGGTTGGCTAGTGAAGGCGCAAGCCAAATTGTCAAGAAAAATATCTGGAAAAGGGGTACAGAGAGGAGGCTTCCTAATTCCACAAAACAAAATTGACAAACTCATCGCAAACAAGCATCTTCTATCCACAAAACAAAAGAAAGATATATTTGAAGCCCTTCAATCAGGTTCAGGTGTTGTCATAAAACCAACAAACACGCAATCGGGTGGTTTTCTTGGTACTTTACTCGCCAGTATTGGGATTCCTATGATATTGAACGCTTTGACTGGAAAGGGTGCTCCCAAGATTGGACTTCCCATCCCTCCTCCAAAAGGAGGAAGGGGAGCTCCGAGAATGGGTTTATATAGGCCACCACCCTTTATTGGAACATGGGACAATAAAGTCGGTATGGGAATAAAAAAAAAGGCAACCAAAAAAAAGAAGGGAAAAGGTCTGTTGTTAGGCCCAAACAGTCCATTCAATCAAATTCCGCTTATAGGAGCAATACTGTAAAACCGAAATTCTATGAAGACATCCCGATGAGCAATCATGATCTAATAAAATGGTGCAGTTGTCTAAATATCCCAATCAATGATGTTTTGTCAAGAGATCAAACAGTTCCACATAACCACAAACAGGCATTATTCATTTACAATCTTGAACCATCATATATGAGCGGAAGTCATTGGGTAACAACTTATGTGAAAGACAACATTATCAATTATTTCGATAGTTTCGGTATGCCTCCGTTTCAAGAATTGGTGAATCATGCGAAAAGAAAGAATTTAACTTTACTTCACCAAAATAATCAGATTCAAAATATAAAAACAACCACATGTGGATACTTCTGTTTATACTTTTTGAATGAAATGAATAAGGGTAACTCATATTTTGATTTATTAAAAGTATTCAACATACATGACACAATAAAAAATGAAAGATTCATCAAACATTATTTTAAAAATATCTAACTTATATATATAATGGTAAAATCATATTGTGTTAAACAGAAGAAACAAACTGAATGTGTCGAACCATCTGGCTACAAAAAAGCAAAGAATGGGAGGTTGATGTTTTTTTTGCATATGTGCTCAATGTGGGATAACAAAGACTAAATTCGTCAAATCTCAATCAACAGGTGGGGCCACTGCAGGATCGCCAACCAAACCATATTGCAGAATAAATAAGGTTCCCAAAGGTAAACACCGTGGAACTGAACTGGAGTGTATTAGGCAAAATCAAATCACACAATACGGGATTAACAAGGCCAACAAAAGTCTCATGAAAAACATTAAGATGGATCCAGAGACAGCAAAGTCTCTCAAAAAGGCAAAAAAAAAATGCTACTTGAAATAGAAAAACAACAGGGAAACTAATTGAGCCCTCACAAGCTGGGGGCAGTTTGTTTGATATTTATGATAGTCATTCTCTTAGTGAGATTGCTTTGAAAGGTTTGGCTAATTCTGGGGCTTACCTTGCTCGACAGGGTACTGCAAAAGCTATCAAATCAGATCATACAAAGAAAAATGTTGCAAACTAATATTTGGATCAAGTCCTTGACAGTTTCACATCAGATCTGTCTAAAAAGACATCGCCAACTGGTGGTGCAATAGATATACATAAGGCTATATTTAAAGTTGCGCCAAAGAAAGGCTTTTGTGATGCCTGGACATAAATACACAGGTCCTGGAAACCCTCTTGATCAGCAGTTAAGGTATGATCCCAATACTGGTCAGATACTTGAGATATATCAACAACCAACTGGTAGAACAGATGCTGTAAGTATGCAACATGATGTTGATTACTTAGTATGTGCTAATAAACCCAAAAGTAACCAAGTAAAATGTAAGAATGATGCAGATCGTAAAATGGTTAAGGCTCTTGATGCTATTCCTTGGAAAGAAAGACAATGGGGACATGCAATAGCTTGCAACGCTATAGCAGCTAAGTCAAAATTGGGTATGGGTGCCAAAAATGCCAAAAAACGGAAAAAGCCGCCGAGTGAAGAAAACTGGCAAGAAAAATTAGCTGATGAATTACATACACCCATAAAGCGTAACTTCACTCGGCGGCGTGTAATCACAAATCATATCGATGAAATATGGGCAAGTGATCTAGTTGAAATGCAACAGTTCACTAAATGGAATGAAGGCTATAGATATCTTCTTATGATTATTGATGTCTTCAGCAAATACGGTTGGATTGTCCCATTGAAGGATAAGAAAGGTGAATCTGTCGCTGAAGCATTCAAGGAAGGTAGAAAACCACAATATCTATGGGTTGATAAGGGAAAAGAATATTACAACAAACATGTGAAAGACCGCTTGGAAACGAATAAAATAACTTTGTATTCGACTGAGAATGAAGAGAAGTCATCAGTAGTTGAACGATGGAATAGAACGATTAAAACCAAGATGTGGAAACAGTTCACAGTTCAAGGTAATACAATGTATCTCGATATGTTACCTAAAATATTAAAACAGTATAATAATACCAAACATTCAAGCATCAAAATGACACCCACAGAAGCCAGTGAAAAGAAGAATGAAGGAACTGTTTACTTTAATCTATATGGTGATATGGAAACATCAAAGGAGAAGCCAAAATTTAAAATAGGTGATAAGGTCCGAATATCCAAGTATAAACGGAATGTTTTTGATAAGGGTTATACACCAAATTGGACAGAAGAAGTATTCACAGTTGATAAGATCCAATACACTTATCCAATCACATACAGAATAAAGGATCTCAGAGGTGAAGATATTCAAGGGAGTTTATATGAACCTGAATTATTAAAAGCCAAACAGGACATATTCCGCATTGATAAGGTTATTCGAAGGGATTATAAGAAGAAACAAGCTTTAGTAAAGTGGAAGGGATATGGTGATGAATTTAATAGCTGGATTCCAATGAGGGATTTAAACACACTATAAACTTACATAAGAATATATTATATATGATAAATATATAGAATGGCGAGACCAATAAAATATTTCACTGAAGGAGCAAGAAAACTAGCAATTCAACAAAGCAAAAACAAATACCTTTCAAACAAAGATTGGTATTGTAATGCATGTAACCATAATTACAAATTAAATGGAAAATGGAATCATCTACACATGAAAAAACACAAAATCAACTATCAAGCAATGCAAAATTGATAAAAAAAACAAAATCAATTGATAACCAAAAATAACATTTATTTTTGGTTATGAACACTTAAATACATAAGAAAATAATAATATAGAACAATAATATAAATGAACTTTTTAAAACAACTATCAACTCAATACTACAAGGACGCAAAAAAATTAGGCTACACTTGGGTTGACCTATTAAAAAAAGCAACAAGACAAAAAGTAATGAGAAAAGTAAAACATTTCAAATTAATGAAGGCGATCAAGAAGACTAAAAAAGATATTACAAAACAAGCAATTCGCGATGCCCAATTCCAACAGAAGATTGATGAAATAGAAAGAGTTCATAAGAATATAATGAATAAACAGCCCAAAACAAAGATAGAGCAAGTTAAGAAAGCTTTGAAAGGCTACACAAAGTCTTTTGAAATCAGCATAAAAAAAAACAATAAAGACCCCTTAACACAGCTAAAAAACACAAGAAAGGCCATTGAAAATCATATCAGGAATATTATTGAATCTATGAAAGGTATTAAATTTGTTGAAACACTTGAAGTAACATTCACAAAAATGGCAAATAATGACATAGTTCACAAAACTGCATATTTTAAAAACCAACCTCAAACTATAATCAATAATGTTATGATTTCTGAATCGTTACAATTATCAAAAGATCAAATATTAAACATTATAGCTAAATGGATATCAGAAGGTTCTGGTTGGACTATTGAATCCATTGATAGTCATTATATCAATATTGTTCAATATGAACCAGTGAAAGGCTCTTCATATATCAAACTCCCAATAGAACTCAGAAACAGTAAAAAAAGGATTGATCAACATAAAAAATGAAGACAATGAATGCTTCAGATGGTGTCACATCAGACATTTAAATCCTCAAGATAAAGACTCTCAGAGAATTAAAAAATCAGACAAGGAATACATTAATAGATTGGATTACTCTGGAATTGAATTCCCAGTCACCACCAAGCAGTATAACAAAATTGAAAAGCAAAATGAGATTAATATCAATGTATTTGGATATGAAAACAAACAACCATATCCCATTTTCGTGTCAAAAGAAAAGTACAACAATCAAATGAATTTGTTGCTGATAACTGAAAATGAAAATAAACATTATGTTCTCATAAAAGATTTCAACCGTTTTATGTTTAACCAAACAAAGCATGAGCATAGGAAATACTTCTGTATACATTGTCTCCAATGTTTTAGTTCAGAAAAAATATTGAATAATCACAAAGACAACTGTATTCAAATAAATGGAACACAAGCAGTAAAAATGCCTGATAAAAATAACAATATTTTGAGTTTTAATAATTTCCACAAAAAACAACCTGTTCCATTTGTGATATATGCTGATTTTGAGGCTATAACAGAGAAGTTAACTAGTTGTAAACCTAATGATGATGAATCATATACTGAAAAATATCAAAAACATATTGATTGTGGATATGGTTATAAATTAGTCTGTTGTTATGATGATAAATACAGCAAATCTGCAAGAACATATAGAGGGAAAAAAGCTGTAAATAAATTCATGGAAGCCATGCTTGAAGAAGTTAAATATTGTAAAAAGGTTATAAAAAAGAATTCCATAAACCATTAAAAATGACAAACGATGATGAAAAGAAATTTCAAAAAGCTGAAGAATGTCATATTTGTAATAAAAAATATACTGATGAAGATACTCAAGTTCGAGATCACTGTCATATTACTGGTAAGTATAGAGGTTCTGCTCATCAAGAATGTAATCTTAAACCAAGAGTAAACCCAGAAGAAGTAAAAATACCTGTTATATTTCATAGTCTAAGAGGTTATGATAGTCATTTCATAATGCAAGAGATTGGTGAAATAGTAAATAAGCATGCATACACAAATAAGAAAGGTGAAAAATGTCAAATGAATATTAATGCAATTCCCAATAATATGGAGAAGTATATGGCATTCATGCTTGGTAAACACTTGGTTTTCCTTGATAGTTTCCAATTTATGAGTTCTAGTTTGGATAAATTAGTGAACAATCTACCAAAAGAATCATTTAAATATACATCTCAAGTATTTGATGATGAAAGCTTGATTTGATGATTAGAAAAGGTGTATATCCTTATGATTATATGGATAGTTTTGAAAAGTTCAAAGAACAACTGCCATCAAAAGAAGAATTGTATAGTGTATTAAACAATGAACATATTTCAGATGATGATTATGAACATGCTACAAAAGTATGGGAAACATTCTCAATGAAGAATATGGGAGCATATCATGACTTATACCTGGCATCTGATATTTTATTACTTGCTGATGTATTTGAAAACTTTAGAAAAACATGTCTTGAGTATTATAAATTAGATCCATGTCATTATTTCACATCTCCTTGTTTATCTTGGGATGCCATGTTGAAAATGACTGATATTAATTAAACTTGAGCTAATGACAGATATTGATATGTTCCAGTTTATTGAGAAAGGATTACGTGGTGGAATTAGCTACATAGCAAATCGTTATGGTAAAGCAAATAATAAATACATGAAAGAATACAATGAGATGGCGCCCTCAAAGTATATCATGTATCTTGATGCTAATAACCCATATGGTTGAGCTATGAGCCAATATCTACCAACTGGTGGTTTCAGATGGATGACTGAAAAACAGATCAATAAGATAGACTTAGCCAAATATAGAGAAGATAGTAAAAAAGGATTGATACTAGAAGTTGATTTAGAATATCCCAAAAAACTACATGACCTACATAATGATTATCCACTTGGACCAGAAAAGGTGAAAGTAACGGAAGACATGTTATCTGATTATTGTAAGAAAATAGCAGAAAAATATAATATATCAATAGGTCTTGTACATAAATTGATACCAACCTTAGTAAACAAAGAAAAGTATGTGCTCCATTATAGGAACCTCAAATTATACATCGATCTAGGTTTGAAAGTAACTAAAGTCCATCGAGTATTAGAGTTCAATCAATCTCCTTGGTTAAAGCAGTATATTGATTTCAATACAGAAAAACGTAAGAATGCCAAAAATGCTTTTGAAAAAGGTTTCTTCAATTTGATGAATAATAGCGTATTTGGTAAAACAATGGAAAATATCAGAAAACGAGTAGATGTAAGATTGCTGACTGATGAAAAGAAGTTGTTAAAATTAGCAAACAAACCAACCTTTGTGAGTAGTAAGATATTCAATGAGAATTTAGTTGCCGTTCATAAGATAAAAGAAACATTAACCTTGAATAGACCAGCATATGTTGGAATGTGTATATTGGATCTCAGTAAGACTTTGATGTACGATTTTCATTATAATTATATTAAAGAGAAATACAGAGATAAAGCTAAGTTATCATTCACAGATACAGACAGTCTGACATATGAAATTGAAGCTAAAGATGTTTACAAAGACTTTTGGAATGATAAAGACAAATTTGATAATAGTGATTATCCTGAAGATTCTAAGTATTTTAACAAAACAAATAAGAAAGTTATTGGTAAGTTCAAGGATGAAGCTGCTGGAATACCAATTTGTGAATTTGTTGGTTTGCGATCAAAGATGTATAGTTATATGAAAGATAACCAACAAGGAGGAAAGACAGCTAAAGGAATTAAAAAGAGTGTGATTAAAAAGGATATCAAACATAACAACTACAAAGAAACACTCTTCAATAATAAACAGATGTATCATAAGATGAAAACAATCAGAAGTGAAAACCATTAACTTGGAAGTTATGAGATAAACAAAGTATCACTCAGTTGTTTTGATGATAAGAGATATATACATGAAGATGGAAAAACAAGCTATGCATATGGGCATTATAGTATTAAATATTAGTCATTTTCTTAATTCCCATATTTGATTCCCATATTTGATTCTCATATTTGATTCCCGTTTTTGATTTGAGGTTTTGGTTTTGGTTCTAATGCCTATCCAATATTTGATTTTTAAGAGTGGTTCATATCTTTAGTTTCAGGTTTTGGTTTCAGTACTGGTTAAAGGATTAATCTATGTATTGGTTTAGGTTTTGGTTTTTGTATTGTTTATTTCTTTAGTTTCTGGTTTTGGTTTCAGTATTGGTTAAAGTTTTGGATCCTATGTTTGAAGACCAAGCATAAGATTCTATATTTTGATTCAAGGTTTGGATATTATGTTTGAAGACTAAGGATAAGATTCTAAATTTCAAAAAATAATTACAATATAAAACAAAATACCGAAAAATAAATATTTAAAAAATTTCATTAAATCACACTTTCCAATTTTTTCAGACGATTCCATTATAATAATATTTTATATAATAATTGTTGTGAAAAAATTTTGGATAATAATCATTGAAAAAGTGCGCTGAAAAAATTTTGGATAAAAGCATGCGCCAGAACCGCCATGTACTATACTACTGACTCGGTAAACTCTTCATACATGCTGTCTTTTGGTATTATTTTTGGGACCCACAAATAGAATCTGTCAATTACCACTCTACCATCTGCCACCGCAGCTAACTTGTGTATTAATTCTCTGTCATTTTGTAAATTTATTTCAAACTGTAGTTGCATTGGTGTTAACATTTTATCCTCCAGTACTTCAAAGAAACCATAACGATTAAGAGTTATGATTACATTAACATCACTGTCTGCTGCTGTCAATCTTCGTCTTGCCTTATGCCCCAGTTCATCACCATTATTATCAGTAATGACAGTGGAGTCAATCGAGTCCAGATACCAAAAACTATTCTTGGCTACTGAGCGACGGAAATAGTCACTATATTAGAGGAGGTTTTTGACAAAGGTGACTTTATGAAGACTACTAGTATCGTATACGATCTTAGCAGCACTCCTTATCATTATTTTATTGATTAACGAATGGGCTCCATTGATAACTGTTGCTCTATTATCATCGTGGATGGCGGCAGCGTAGCCACCTGTTCCATCCAATTTATTCAACTTGAATTGTACCTCGAAATAAGCATTGTACCAATCGCAGAATGAAGACCTATCATTGATCGTAAACTTATACCCATTTTTTTGTTGGTGTTGACCATTTCCTGGAGTTACAATAACTTGATCCAGTTGAAATCTAACCAACTCATATCTTTGTGAATATTCACTTGATCTGAAAGCCATTATATTATTATATTACATAATTTTTACTCCACGCCTTCTTTTCACACCTGATCCTGATATCAATCTGCTTATGATCGCATCAGTACTCTCTTCTTGCTGTCTCCGTTCAATCTGTGGGGTGACTACTTTTTGTCTTGTATTCCCTATTCTCATATTTCCAAGCTTTTTCATTATTAAGTCCCCTGACTTCTCAGCTATCTTTTTTCCTGCCCTCTCACCTGCATGTGAAATATCCGATTTCAGCGCCTTCTTACCCAATTGTTTGGCAAGCTTATTTACACCAAATGACAAAATTCTTCTCCTTGGTTTGAAAATATTACCAACAATAATCCCGGACCCTTTATGCTTGTGTACAAATTTACCGAGATCTGGATGATAACTCCTCATGAATTCATATGGTCTCATTTATATATAATATGTTAGATTATTCTATCCTTTTCAGAAGTAATGAAAAAGATGTGTCCGCTCCATTCAGGTTAATTAATCTCCTTTTTCCGTCAGTAATATACACTCTGATACTACTTATATTATTACTATTGATGGGATTAAATGTGACTCTACGTGGTTCTATGGTAAAAGAGTAACTGGGTCGAAGTACACTAGTTGAGAAGGAATAAAGGACGTCTGTATCTTGACCGTCCACAAGTGAATCATTAATCAAGTCACAGTGAATATTGAGTATGTCAGTGTCTTGACTAAGATTTGGTACTTTCGGTTCTATATTACTTTGGCTTTTCAATATTTCCTTATCGAACCCGATCAAGTCATTGAAATTGCTTGATGTTAAATCAAGTTGGTAATTCTGAGCTAATGTGATCGAAACCCTGAATGTTGTATTATCGAATTCAAGAGTGATAGGATACTCATTATTATTAGCACCATCTTTGACAATTTGACAATCGTTATGTCCTTGATATATGTATTGAAGTCTGTATAATTCCAAACTCCTGCTGGGAAAGTGATTTCCTTAAACATTGAACCGTTGTCAGAACTGTACTTGATCAATTGATTCTTATATGAGGAATTTACATTGAACCATGTGAATGACATATTGATGATTCGATTTAGTCCTACTGTGTATTGGTAATTACTGTCCAACATAATGGGAATGTCGAATTTAGTTGTGAAATCTTGAGGAGTATTACCCCCTTGACTTTTGACACGATATGATGATAAAACAATCTCTCGATCCATATATACAATACCTTACATAAATCAGACTTTGAAATACTGATTGTACAATTTATTATATTGCGGTCTATTGATTGTTGGCATTCTCAATAATGTGTCCAATATATTGACTCCCATATTTCTCATTTGAATTGATGTATTTCCTGCAAGAACTTCACCAATAATCAATTCCAATTTCTTGAGAAGCTGCTTTACATCATTGAAAAACATAACATTTCCACCTCTCTGTTTTCTTCTGATTTTCTTCTCCAATTCAAGTTTCTTCTCATGATCCTTGATGTATTTATTCAATGCAGCCATTTCATTGTCTAACCGTTTGTTCATAATCTGCCTCTCAGCTTCTGATATGGCCCCGCTATTGTATTTTTTTGTGACGTCTGCTTTATAACCTTTAATTTTATTCCTCTCTTTTTCCGCTTTCTTTATTATTCCTCTGCCTTTAATCCCTGAACCTTTCTGCTCAATCTTTAATTGAAGGGCTTCGTGCAAAAAGGGCGTATATCGCTTTTTTAGCGGATTTTCATTTTTTTCTGCAGGATCAAGCTAATTTTTGGCAGACTGACTTGTGTTGACATGAAAAACATTGTTCCGTAATTGATTTTGTTGGTTTGCGCTTCGTTTTCGAGAAATAACGTATGCAAAAAAACTCAGTCTTCTAAGCGCCATCTTTTGGAGATCTTGAAGCACCTATCTAGCAGACAGACTGTTGAGAGTGTGCGAAGTCAAAATCAAATCCCACAGAATCTTAGCTGCACTTTCTTTTGAGTCAAGGGAAAATAGCACACGAGCGGAAATCTGGGAACGGAAAAAAGGAAAAAGGAAATAGTGCATGCTGCCTTAGAGCTCTGTCAACTAATATTTTAAGCCTTGTTTTAAAGTACCTTGCATGCCTGCCTGGTGGTTGAGAGGCATCATAAAGCCTTGATAAAGCCGTAAGTCACCAGCACGTTTTAAAGAACCAAAATGTGCTCTGAGGTTCGAGCGAGGATATACTCATGTTATCGTTGCTTGAAGTCAGGTCGATCCAGGCAGCAAAGTCCAAGAGCAGTTCTTGCCCAAGAAAAAATGCTTCTCGTGAGTTGTGGCTCATTTGCCAAGCGTTGCTGGTGTCAAAGTTTGGAAAGCGAGAACTGGTTTTAGACTTGTAAAATGTCTTGCATCAATGGGAATGTGGTTGTGTACACACAAGGCGAAAGGAGCTTTCCCAAGCATGCATAGCGATCGCGCTCAGTGGACGTTTCATTGGTTTGGTGGCCTGGTAAACAGCAACATACCGTAAGAGGAAGTGGATTTTTGGAAGTTATTGACACAGGGATTCACACAGATAATGCACAACAAGTAGCAATCGATTATAACATAAACTTTATTTCAAATCGGCATGATTTGCAGTGTTTCGAACTTCTGGGATCAGGGGACAGAACCCTAACCTTGAAGGCTTCACGAAGTCAACATTTTGCTCCGCCGTAAGTCAAAAGAGCATCTCTGCGATCGCTTATTGTCGTAGACTGCGAGCGGTCCCTCTTTTGCTCGAAAATTCGTAGAGAAAAACGGAAGGAAGAACGGAAATCAACATGAGCGTGCGAGCGTGATATGCGAAGCCGCAAGCCGTAAGTAGCGCAGGCGTCGGACACGGCTCGCGGCTTTTATGAAACAAAAGGTTTCTTTTGTTCTTTTGTTTTTCAAAGACTGAGTTTTTTGCATAAGTTATTTCTCGAAAACGAAGCGTAAACAAACAAAATCAATTACGGAACAATGTTTTTCATGTCAACACAAGTCAGTCTGCCAAAAATTAGCTTGATCCTGCAGAAAAAAATGAAGATCCGCTAATAAAGCAATATACGCCCTTTTAGCACGAAGCCCTTGAATTCTTTTATTATTTCTTTATTGAAATTAATGTAATCTGCCAATATGGCTCTATCACTGTCTATCTTTTTGTTTCTTGTTTGCCTCATGGCTTCATTTATTTCCCCTTTGTTGTATTTTTTAGTGGCATTTGATTTGGAACCTTTTAATTTGTTCCTCTCCATTTCCGCTCTTTTTCTTGTCATTTCAAAATAAATAAATGGTCATTTCCGGATCATTGTATACTGCTACAAGATCTTGATATTTTTATCCATCGTTAGATCTTCATCATGTATTGCATAATCAACTTCGTCATCGTAATCATATTCGGGTGCCGGCTCTTTCGGAATCTCCTCCAACAATGGTTGATATTGTGGTGGTTCTGGTGCTTGTTGTTTCTCTTGCTGTGGTGGTACATCATCACCAAACATATCACCAATATTCATGTCTTCAACTTCATCCTCAATATCAATACCGTAATCTGGAACTTTCCTTTTCCTCAGTGGTATTTTTCTCCTTTGAGGCATCCTTAAATTCTCATCACCGTCAATTAATTCATCTAGTTTACTTGTCACTGGTTTGAATACCTTCGAAAAATGACTCTTGGCTTGTCTGCTCACCGATTTTATGTTGTGTGATTAAATTATGGACATGATTGATTTTATTCCCTAATTCAGTTTTTCTCTGTGCGAGTTCTTTCCATTTAAGTAAACTCATTTATTGTTATATTATTATGTTACATAAAAAAAAGAAAAAATGAAAATCATATGTAAAAAATAACATTTAACACCGTGTTGAACACTGTGTTGAACACCGTGTTGAACACCATGTTGAACACAGTGTTGAGCACGGTGTTGAGCATGGTGTTGAACACCGTGTTGAACACCGTGTTCAACATGGTGTTATATTTAATTAATATACCACTATAATATAATGAGAATACCAAATTATGATGTTGAAGACGATGTGGTCTCAAACTTCTACTACATGATTTCAGGCCTCATCAATTTTTCCGGATGCTGATTTGCGGTCCAAGTGGTTCAGGGAAAACAAACACTTTGATGCATATGATCTACAATATGCTGTATTTTGATAAAGTTTATCTCTATGCAAAAAACTTAGAGCAGTCCAAGTACCAGAATCTTATGGATATCTTCCAGCCGATAAGTGATGAAGTTGGTTATGATGTCATTGAAGCAAGAAATGATGAAATTATTCCTGTTGAAGACCTTGAATCTGACTCACAAAAAATTGTTATATTTGACGATTATGTTTGTGATAAAAACCAAAAACCGCTGGTCGACTATTTTATTAGAGGGAGACACAAGAATTGTAGTGTGATTTATCTGAGTCAAAGCTACTATAAGACGCCAAAAGACATAAGATTGAACTGTTCACATTTCTCTATCATCGCGGAGAATGCCTATTGTTCTCAGGACATTTACTTGCAGATCATAGATCTGTCATAGTACCTAGCATTATTCAAATTAAGGCTAGGAGGCCAGTCTTATTGGTTAAGATAAACGTGCGCTTTTTCCCTTGGGGAATATGACCTAGCTCATTAACTTGAAGAAGGCGGAGCATCGAGACAATAAACTTTTCGTATATTGTCCTGGCTATTGTTTAGCCTGTTCGCACCACTCAGATGTAAATTTAACGGTTCTCCGCGAAAAATCAGCGACTGAAAACAAAAACTGGTTATAATAAATATCGCTGCGCGCGAGGAAAATGACCGTTTGGAAAGAGTTTGCTTTGTGGTACCAGACCAAACTGATTCAAAGAAAACTAACAGAAGGGGTTTTTCTTGGAACGCGTTCGATCCAATGTGTTTGAAAATGACCAAGCGCATTCTTTGATCGCAGTGTTCGCACCGCCTGTAAAGCCTCTTTAATAAACATTTGCGCAGTTAAAGAGCAGTTGATTCTCAACATAGTTGTTTACTTACGCAAGTCAGCAGTGTTGTTCGTTATTCACGTGTTACGCTCACAAAGCAAAGAACTCAAACAAAGTCCTTTGATCGATCGATGGCCGCTCATCTTGTTTGAAAAACTTTGAAAACCATCGACGGCTTTTACCGGTTATGTTTGCAAAATAAAAAGACAGCTCGTCTACTCTTGACAAGGCGCTGGGGTGCGCTGGTGTGCGCTGCTTCTATGTACCTGCTTTTATGTCTCGGGTAACATCTAGTTCTTATTCCATTAACTAGGCGGGAGGCTCTATAAGCCCCCCTTAAGGTGACTAAATGTTAGTCACCTTAGCTCTTTGAGTTTGAAGCTTCCAGTAGCTTTGCACCCCAAAGCGCATTATGTCGCTTAAGCGGCGGAGGAGGTTGAGGTTGCGGTGACTCGGGGTCATCCATAGTTGATTGACCTCAAACTAGTTGAAGCGAAAGATTTTATTACAGTACATGTCACTGATCTTTGTGGGAGCGGGAACGGTCGATTAGATAAACTGCTTGACTTCAGAGCATGCGCAATTTTGTAACCATTTTGCGTTTACACGGCCTAGTTCTTGTTTGGTTTGTTTACATTTTGAAAACAAAGGATAAGCGAAAACTATGCGAATGAATCTGCTGTGCCGACCATATGCTTTGAATTTCACGGTAATTCCTAACCTTTTACAGTCGATTGGTTTTTCTGAATGGGTATTGTTAGTTTTGACAGCCATTGTTATGCAGACGTCTGTTTAAGACAATAGCTCTTCCATTGAAAATGCGCCATTTTCAAACACAACTCGGACAAGTAGTTTTCAAACTTAAAAAGCTAAAGGTTCCTGTAGACCAATTTTCAAAGTCGAAACGGGGTTTGTTTCAGAAAAGAGCCATTTTTCATTTGCCGTGCGTGAAAGTTGGAAAGGCCGTGAAGATTGTATGAAAATCGCTTCTGAAAACGGCCTTCATACTAAAAATGGCCGAGTTTTGCCCATTTTTAAGTGCAAAAAGTTACTCCTTATACCAGCTGTATTCACTTACTTATTTCCCTTGGGGAATATGACCTAGCTCATTAACTTGAAGAAGGCGGAGCATCGAGACAATAAACTTTTCGTATATTGTCCTGGCTATTGTTTAGCCTGTTCGCACCACTCAGATGTAAATTTAACGGTTCTCCGCGAAAAATCAGCGACTGAAAACAAAAACTGGTTATAATAAATATCGCTGCGCGCGAGGAAAATGACCGTTTGGAAAGAGTTTGCTTTGTGGTACCAGACCAAACTGATTCAAAGAAAACTAACAGAAGGGGTTTTTCTTGGAACGCGTTCGATCCAATGTGTTTGAAAATGACCAAGCGCATTCTTTGATCGCAGTGTTCGCACCGCCTGTAAAGCCTCTTTAATAAACATTTGCGCAGTTAAAGAGCAGTTGATTCTCAACATAGTTGTTTACTTACGCAAGTCAGCAGTGTTGTTCGTTATTCACGTGTTACGCTCACAAAGCAAAGAACTCAAACAAAGTCCTTTGATCGATCGATGGCCGCTCATCTTGTTTGAAAAACTTTGAAAACCATCGACGGCTTTTACCGGTTATGTTTGCAAAATAAAAAGACAGCTCGTCTACTCTTGACAAGGCGCTGGGGTGCGCTGGTGTGCGCTGCTTCTATGTACCTGCTTTTATGTCTCGGGTAACATCTAGTTCTTATTCCATTAACTAGGCGGGAGGCTCTATAAGCCCCCCTTAAGGTGACTAAATGTTAGTCACCTTAGCTCTTTGAGTTTGAAGCTTCCAGTAGCTTTGCACCCCAAAGCGCATTATGTCGCTTAAGCGGCGGAGGAGGTTGAGGTTGCGGTGACTCGGGGTCATCCATAGTTGATTGACCTCAAACTAGTTGAAGCGAAAGATTTTATTACAGTACATGTCACTGATCTTTGTGGGAGCGGGAACGGTCGATTAGATAAACTGCTTGACTTCAGAGCATGCGCAATTTTGTAACCATTTTGCGTTTACACGGCCTAGTTCTTGTTTGGTTTGTTTACATTTTGAAAACAAAGGATAAGCGAAAACTATGCGAATGAATCTGCTGTGCCGACCATATGCTTTGAATTTCACGGTAATTCCTAACCTTTTACAGTCGATTGGTTTTTCTGAATGGGTATTGTTAGTTTTGACAGCCATTGTTATGCAGACGTCTGTTTAAGACAATAGCTCTTCCATTGAAAATGCGCCATTTTCAAACACAACTCGGACAAGTAGTTTTCAAACTTAAAAAGCTAAAGGTTCCTGTAGACCAATTTTCAAAGTCGAAACGGGGTTTGTTTCAGAAAAGAGCCATTTTTCATTTGCCGTGCGTGAAAGTTGGAAAGGCCGTGAAGATTGTATGAAAATCGCTTCTGAAAACGGCCTTCATACTAAAAATGGCCGAGTTTTGCCCATTTTTAAGTGCAAAAAGTTACTCCTTATACCAGCTGTATTCACTTACTTATTTCCCTTGGGGAATATGACCTAGCTCATTAACTTGAAGAAGGCGGAGCATCGAGACAATAAACTTTTCGTATATTGTCCTGGCTATTGTTTAGCCTGTTCGCACCACTCAGATGTAAATTTAACGGTTCTCCGCGAAAAATCAGCGACTGAAAACAAAAACTGGTTATAATAAATATCGCTGCGCGCGAGGAAAATGACCGTTTGGAAAGAGTTTGCTTTGTGGTACCAGACCAAACTGATTCAAAGAAAACTAACAGAAGGGGTTTTTCTTGGAACGCGTTCGATCCAATGTGTTTGAAAATGACCAAGCCCATTCTTTGATCGCAGTGTTCGCACCGCCTGTAAAGCCTCTTTAATAAACATTTGCGCAGTTAAAGAGCAGTTGATTCTCAACATAGTTGTTTACTTACGCAAGTTAGCAGTGTTGTTTGTTATTCACGTGTTACGCTCACAAAGCAAAGAACTCAAACAAAGTCCTTTGATCGATCGATGGCCGCTCATCTTGTTTGAAAAACTTTGAAAACCATCGACGGCTTTTACCGGTTATGTTTGCAAAATAAAAAGACAGCTCGTCTACTCTTGACAAGGCGCTGGGGTGCGCTGGTGTGCGCTGCTTCTATGTACCTGCTTTTATGTCTCGGGTAACATCTAGTTCTTATTCCATTAACTAGGCGGGAGGCTCTATAAGCCCCCCTTAAGGTGACTAAATGTTAGTCACCTTAGCTCTTTGAGTTTGAAGCTTCCAGTAGCTTTGCACCCCAAAGCGCATTCTGTCGCTTAAGCGGCGGAGGAGGTTGAGGTTGCGGTGACTCGGGGTCATCCATAGTTGATTGACCTCAAACTAGTTGAAGCGAAAGATTTTATTACAGTACATGTCACTGATCTTTGTGGGAGCGGGAACGGTCGATTAGATAAACTGCTTGACTTCAGAGCATGCGCAATTTTGTAACCATTTTGCGTTTACACGGCCTAGTTCTTGTTTGGTTTGTTTACATTTTGAAAACAAAGGATAAGCGAAAACTATGCGAATGAATCTGCTGTGCCGACCATATGCTTTGAATTTCACGGTAATTCCTAACCTTTTACAGTCGATTGGTTTTTCTGAATGGGTATTGTTAGTTTTGACAGCCATTGTTATGCAGACGTCTGTTTAAGACAATAGCTCTTCCATTGAAAATGCGCCATTTTCAAACACAACTCGGACAAGTAGTTTTCAAACTTAAAAAGCTAAAGGTTCCTGTAGACCAATTTTCAAAGTCGAAACGGGGTTTGTTTCAGAAAAGAGCCATTTTTCATTTGCCGTGCGTGAAAGTTGGAAAGGCCGTGAAGATTGTATGAAAATCGCTTCTGAAAACGGCCTTCATACTAAAAATGGCCGAGTTTTGCCCATTTTTAAGCGCAAAAAGTTACTCCTTATACCAGCTGTATTCACTTACTTATTCGCTTAAATTGACGATACAACCTTCTTCTTCAAAAAGCAGCGCGTGAAAGTTGAAATTATAACTCGTGGAAGTCAGAAAAGCAAGTTTTGTTAACCCGACTGTGCCAATTTGGGGCCTTTCTTCTCTTAATTGGGGCATTTCATGACACGCATATATTAAAATTTGCCACTTCACTGGTTATGAACAATTAATGATGTCCAGGCATTCTCCGCGATGTTATGATTTCCCAAGTGCTAACGAGAAGAGTTTAATTTGTCGTGAAAACAGTATTCCAAAAGAATCATATGAGAAAGCAACCAAAGAACCATTTAGCTTCGTATACATCGATAAGCCACGAAAATTCACCACAAAAAATTTAAATGAAAAAATATAACTTTATTATATAATGAGTTATTCAAATGGACTTTTGCCAACATCATCATAAACTACGAGTCAACAACCTGGGTTGCCTGGCCTCCCTGGTGTTGGATTCAAGTTAACAGATGATGGTAATTATGATATTGATGGAAAACGATTGACTAATGTTGGAGAACCAACTGGAGATGGTGACGCCACAACAAAAGCTTATTTTGAATCTGAAAACTCTAAAAAAAGCTGATAAAACTTATGTTGATTTAGAAATTTCTAAAGTAAAAGTTCATTCATCTCCAAATTATCATTTACAACAAAGTTTCACTTTTTATAAAAAATATGGTGTTAAGCTATTCTCGGCCTTGGGGGTCGAAACACCAATTTCTGATATCGACATTGCACACAGGGTCCCTCAACGAAATAACACGAGCAGCAATGGCCGCCGAAGACCTAATCCAATCATCTGCAAATTCACGAGGAGGATGACTCGTGAGAAAGTCTTAGCTGCGAAGAGCAATACCAGTACTCTAACAGTAGATGATTTGGGTTTGCCCACTACGGCAACTATTGACCGTATCGCCATTTACAGCCATTTAACACCTAAGTTACAGGAGTTGCTGCATGCCGCAAAAGAACATCAGAAGTCGTTCAATTACAAGTGGTGTTGGGCGAAGGGAGCGGCGGTATATCTTCGCAAGACAGATTCATCTACATCATTCCGGCTAAGATCAACAACTGATTTGGCGAATCTAAGAGTACGTGAATCCTCGCCATCTGGTCATTTACCTGGTAGTGGCTGAAGCTTGATTTTCAAACAGCAACTCATCTTTCGCAGATAAGTGCACTTTTAAATTTAATCTAGTACTCGTAGTATTGTAACTCCTGTAATATGGAAGGTACGAGTATTGACGCTGATAAATCTAGACGATCTTTATTAAAGGAACTGCCATATTTTAGCTGTGGAGGAGATTTATCTATGATCCATGGTCAATCTAACAATTCTTTCGTGACTCTCTGTAAAACTAGGAGAAATTTAGATAAGCTGTCAAGTATTTATGACCTAGATTTGTTTAATCTTAACACTCGTATATATTATAATCTTTCCCCTTCGGGGCAGTCTCATATGCGAATACATAGCCGGTATTTTTCCCCGCATAGTTTTAGAGATATGAAGACCAAACAATTGGAAGATGATATTGAGACAACTTTTTCTGTTTTTCACAATAATGTAGTCAGTTTAAACCGGAACCTTGAAAATCTTCAAACTCATCTTCTGTATGAGTTGGATTTTCACTTTAATGTTATTGGAGTCACTGAGACTAAAATTACCAATTCAAATCTTCACACATGCAATGCAAATATTCCCGGCTATGTTTTTGAATGTGTTCCCACACCTCTAGCGTCAGGTGGTGTTGGGCTCTTTATTGACGAGACACTAAGTTATTCTGTTTTAGGAAAGATCTCGAATGAAGCCTTTCAGTCCCTATGGATTGAGATTACTTTTGTCAAAAAGAAAAGTGTTATTTGTGGCGTCTTATACAGACAGCATAATTCACCTAACCGCTTTCAGCAATATTTTGATGAAACAATTGAAAAATTTACATCTTCGAGAAAACACGTTGTAATCATGGGTGATTTCAATATAGATCTTCTAAAGTGCGACTCGTCTTCTTATAGCCACGACTTTATATCTTCTCTTCAAAGCTGTTATCTAATCCCAACAATTGACAAACCAACCCGTGTTCGTAGCTCTTCTGCCACTCTTATCGATAATATTTTTCTTAACAATCCTGACCAAGTTGTGACCTGTGGTAACATAGTATCTGATATTAGTGATCATTTCTCTCAATTTTGCGTCCTAAAATCTGTTAAGGATAAAGTAAAGATTAACAAATTTAAAGTGCGAAATTTCTCGCGGTTTTCTGCTGATTGTTTCAACACCGAAGTTTCCCAAGTGGACTGGAAAGCTATTGTTGAAAAGAATTCGTGCGATGTAAATAATTTGTTCTCTTCTTTTTACAACAAGTTTAATAAGCTTGTCAATAATCATGCACCAATGAAGATAATTTCAAATCGTAAAGCAAAACAGCTCTCCAAACCATGGATAACACAAGGCTTACGCACCTCCATCAAGATTAAAAACAAGTTGTATGCATCGGGTGATGTTTCTAAGTACAAAACTTATAGAAATAAAATTTGTAGCTTAGCACGTATAAGCAAACAACAATACTATTTTAACTTCTTTGATTCTAACTTGACTAATATGAAAAAAACGTGGGAAGGAATCAATAGCATTCTTGCACATAAATCAAAGAGAAGTAAAACTATTACTTCCATTAAAGATCCTTCGGACTCTGAAAAAGTAACCAGAGACCCTCTTAATATAGCTAATGTTCTCAACAAACATTTTGCCTCTGTCGGGCCAACTTTAGCAAATAACCTGCCATCCGCTAAGCGCCATTTTGGTGACTTTCTTAAGACAACTAAATCACCTCAATCGTCCTTTGCTTTTAACCTAGTTACTCCAGAGGAAGTCAGATCGGAAATTTCTTGCATACCAAAAAATAAATCTCACGGCTTATATTCGTGTCCAACGCCACTTCTAAAATGCTCTTCTAATGTTATAAGTGGTATCCTGGCGGACATTTTAAATATATCTATTTCAACTGGAGTATATCCCTCTAAGTTAAAAATGGCTAAGATTATTCCGATTTTCAAACAAGATGATGATACTGACGCTAACAATTATAGGCCAATCTCTCTACTTTCCAATTTCAACAGGATCTTTGAAAAAATAGTCTTTAAAAGAATGGAGTCTTTTATTGAACAGAAGAACTTGCTCACTCCATCTCAATATGGCTTTCGCAAGGCACATTCTACTCAGCATGCAATCCTAGATATTGTAAATGCAATTCAGACAAATATGGACAACCGTGTATTCTCATGTGGGATTTTTATTGATCTGAAAAAGGCTTTTGATACTGTAGATCACAAAATTCTTTTGCATAAGTTAGATCACTATGGTTTCCGTGGCCATATAAACATCTGGCTTTCTTCCTACTTGCAAGGTCGAAGTCAAACGACTCAATTTGGTCCTCATATATCTAAAAGATTAGACTCTACCTGTGGGGTGCCTCAGGGTTCTGTTCTTGGCCCACTACTTTTTTTGTTATATATCAACGACATACAGGAATCATCAGATAAGTTCAGTTTTATCTTTTTGCCGATGATACAAATATCCTTTATTCTGATAAAAATCTTAAATCGTTGGAACTCTCTGTAAATCAAGAACTTAACAATGTATATGATTGGTTAACTGCGAACAAATTGACCTTGAATATTAAAAAAAGTAATTTTGTCATATTCTGCCCTCCTCAAAGGAAACTTACTCATCAACCTAGAATCGTGATATTTGATAGCAACCAGAACAAGAAGGTGGCTCTGGAGCATAAAGATTATGTTAAACATCTTGGGATCCTTATTGATAAAAATTTGTCTTGGAAACACCATATTGACTATATAGCCATCAAAGTAAGCAGAACTGTAGGATTAATCACAAAATTACGACACTTTCTGCCAACGCATACTCTTTTAAATATATACCATGCTCTTGTAACTCCTTATTTAACATATGGTCTGGCGATATGGGGCCAGGCTTGTAAATCTTACCTTGACAAGCTTCTAAAATTGCAAAAACGAGCTCTCCGCTTTATCTTTTTCGCTGATTATAGTGAGCATGCAATTCCTCTATTTCTTGATGCTCAGGTCTTACCGATAAAATTCCTTTATTATGAATCTATAGCTAATTTGATGTTTGACGTTCGAAATACGTCAGCTCCGTCTAATATTCAAGATCTATTTCAAGATATATCTAATGTTCATTCTTACAATACACGTTCTTCTACCTCTAATAACTTCTATACCAAACCTTCTAGGCTATCCGTTTTAGCAAATTCCTTCTCTCGAATAGGAGTAAAAGTCTGGAATGAAATACCTCAGGCATTAAGAGATCTTTCCAAAAACGCATTTAAAAGAAAACTTAAGCAAATTTTATTCAACATTTTAGGTTCACAAGACTCTTATATAGATTTATCTCAGATAATAAAAAATGTAAAGTCCTGGTAATATTTTCTCTTACTGTCCTCTTCCAACTACATAAACTGTATCTGTACATTTAATATTTTAAGTTAGGTTAGTGAAACGGTTTTTCTTGTTATTTCTTAATACTGTATTCCTTCTTTTTATTAATTAATTTTTGTTTGTATATATATATATATATATATATATATTTTTTTTTTTTTTCTTTTGTAATTTGCTTATTAAGGCATGGCCCGCCCAGATTAGCCTTTGCTAGTTGCGGGCATGCCCTTTCTGTAAATAGATCTTTAAAATAAATAAATAAATGGTAAAAAAAAAAAATGGTGATGAAGCAGAATTAACTAAATCAAGCATTTCAATCACCAACCATACAAATCATTTGGATTTATTAGAAATATCTCGACAAGGTGTTCATGATGGTTTTGCTTATTCCAATGTGAAATTGACAAACAATATTAATCCAGGTACTTATTCCATTCTTTTTGAAATTTTTGGTCATAATGGTTCCAATATCGTTACTGATGGTCAAAATGATCGTCTTTTATTTTACAATGTTGAAGGTGATCCAATAATTAATGATTTCAATCATGATTGGTTTTCAAATTATGCTAAAGCGTATGTAATTTTCAACAATGTTAAAAGAGATGTTGACATCACTCTTCAATTTCATTATTATGGCTCCAGTAACTCAAATTTCAAGTTTCTCTTTTTCAGCAGATGTGTTAAAGGAGTACAAAAGACTGGTTTTGACCATACTGTTTTTAATGTTCTTGACGTCCAAGATAATCATAAGATTCTCTATTTTGAGAATTTGAATCTCAATGGTAATCATATTGATGGTTTAGGTGATCCTTAACATCTCGACAGTGCCACTAATAAAAAATATGTCGACATACAAAATGCCAGACAAAACATTGCCATTGCTGATAAAGCCAGCAAGATGTATGTAGCTTGGAAAATAGCAAATGTAAGTGTAGATACAATATCATTGTTACCAAGAGATTGTAGCAGAAGTATGAGTAGTGATTTAGACAGGGATGAAAATTATATTCTCTATGTGAAAAATTTAAATGATTACAAGGTTGATGATACTTATGAAGTTAGAGTTAGAGATTTGGGAAGTGCTGTCAACAAAGAATATCTGAATGAAAAATTTCTCAAAGTGGACAAAGATGGTAATTATTTTGATCTAAAACATAATACTATCAAAAACTGTGAACCTTATTATCATGGCCTTTTTGATAATAACAGTCTGGTCAGTAAAGCTTTTGTAGATGCTGAAATTAGTAAATTACCAAAGCCTGCTACTGATGTCTTGAAATTAGATGGAAGTAAAGCTATGACTGGTGCTCTTGACATGGGTGGATTCGGTATAAAAAATATCAAGCCTTTTGTGGAAGATGACTCAAGTCAAGCAGCCTCTGATGCTCAAAGAAATGATGTAATCAATTTTGGTTATTTTCACACTGAGAGAGGAGAACTAAAACGTTTAATAAATGAAGTATCTTCTGATGCTTTAAACAAAAATGATCCAGATCCAATGGAAGATGATATTGATATGGCCAATCATGGTATCATCAATCTCAAAGATGCAAAACCATCAGATAATAGTCATGCAGCTTCCATTAACTTCGTCAATACTGCTATCAACAATAGTAATGTAATCATGAATGGTATAATCGACAAGAAAAGGATCATGTGTACTTAAGGCATCTGTCGACCGAGTATCGGTCGATACTATCAGCCGATATGTCGACCGACAGTCGGCCGATATCTCGTTCGATACTCGGCCGAGATTCGGCCAACATATCGACCGACGTCAACCGACACACATGTCAGCCGACACCCGGCCGATACTTCACCGCCACTCGGCCGACAGTTGGCCGATACTTTACCGACATTCGGCGGATCATGTGCATCTGTATCGGCCGGTATGTCTACCGACAGTCGGCCAATATCTCGACCGATACTCGGCCGATATATCGGCCGAAACTCGGCCGACATATCGACCGACATCAACCGGTCTGTGATGGGAGAAAATGATGAAGTACTAGGACCAGCAGGGGAGGGAAGGGATGACGGCTCCTACAAAATTGCTGCAAACTTGTTGTTGAGTAAAAAGAAAAAGAAAGTAAAATTCTTTTACGTCAACTTCATCTGCTTTCAACTTTCAACTTTATTTACTATTTGACAAAAGAAAAATACAAAATGGTCGCTTCCCACAAATAGCACTGGCTAGTCGAGACGGGAAGCGACAGGAGAAATAGGTTTACATAACAACCTGTCAAATTTAAACAAGGTATGCAAGAACCAATTAAAATGCTTAAATTAAAATGAGAGTTGTGATAAAAGATCTGTGCAAGATAAACACTGGTTCACTGATTCATGAACAGGCAGAAAATCAGTAAGCTCTTGAAAATGGTTACCGGTCTAATTTTCAGGCCTACTTCTTTGTAATTTAGAAGTTTAGAACAGGCTTTCTTCAGATGGATTAATAAAGCAAGTTTGGCTAGGGGAAAATTCAAGAAAAGAGGAAAGCCATAAACTAAGAAAAGAAGCTAAAGCGGAGATTGATTGTCTAAATTATGCCGAATGAGATAAACAACGTTTTGAAAAACAATCAAGGTCGACAGTAAATGAAACTTTAACAATATTTTGTCCATAATACTCGCCTTTATCAAGCAAGAAAAGCCTTTAATTCCACCACTGATCTGTCCTTTTACATTACAGTGGCTAGCAAGCAACGATTTCTACCTCTGAGAACAGAAATGTTGAAATTTTTCATGATTTCTCGCTTCGCTCTCTTTGTGTAAAACATTTTGCGGATCGCCAAACATCGGTCCATCCGTGTTGTGAAAAACTGCGGGAAAACTGGACACGGAATGGCTCATCCCTGAGAGAGTAGTAACATCTATTTTGGAAAAGTTGCAAGGTTGCTTAAACTGCATTTCTTTCCTTACTGGGCCAGGCATAAAAGGAAAATCAACAAACTGTAAGTCCGCCATTTTTGATTTGTTTGTCTGCTTTTTCATCCAATTAGCGAGTTAATCGTATCTATAACAAAATTCTTGATCGTGATTGGTTCTCAGTGCGCCTATTTGTCACGTAATCGGTGCGCGATCACGTGGGTGTCCAATTACAGGTGTCCGATTTGAACTTTCTGTAATCATACACCTGTAATTGGATACCCACGTGATTTTCACATCAATTACACGCGCTTTAATGGTTTCCTTAGCAAAGTTTTCTACAGTTTTCAAAACTTAGGAAAAGTGCTACAGACGTTTTCGCTGAAAAGAAGTTCTCAAAAGACATTTTTAATTTCGAAATTTGTTATAGATACGATTAATTAGTAATTGGACCTCGTGTCGTACAAGTCAGGGAGTAATCGTGCTCGTTATTTCAAATCGGCCTCACGCTTCGCGCTCCTCCGATTTCGAAATTACTAGCTCGATTACTCCCTGAATTGTACTCCACTTGCTCCAATTATCTAATTAAATTTAACCCTAGTTTAATCCTTGGATAGTGCTAATCGAGCTTCGAGGAACACATTTATTCCGTGGATTAGGATGATTTAATCGTGGGTTAGTGCTAATCGGCCTTCGAACAACCGGGACCAGGATAGAGACTGGTTTAATACCACCTCAGAAACCGCATTCTGGTGATATACATTTCAGAAACAATGAAACTAAGTAACAATAGCAGCATAATGACAGTCATTGCAAAAAAATGATTGACGCAGCAATGCCTAACCAAGTAACGACTAAACAAATTACACTTAGTACAATAACTACATACATATAGAAGCGCCAAGTGCAGGTCCACACCAGCCCTTAGGTTGCCATATTCAGGCCTCTCTTATCAAAAAGTATATGTATGTATGTGTGTATGTAGGACGAAAGTAAAAGATGAAAACGATGTTGGCTAATTTCATAATAACAACAAACTGGCCATTCTAGTTTTGGCTAACTTGGCCCCAGAGGCGTTCTTTTGATATTATCTTTTATATTTGGAAATTTGCGACGCAAAGCGCTGATTGAAGCGCCAAGCCAAGACGGAAAAGAAAGCCTCTGGTCAAGATAGTTGAGATTCTCACTTTCCTGCTGGCTCAGCACTTGACAGCTGTCAAAGATTTCATTTTCTTTGACCAATCACAAAGGAGGATCGGGTTTACAATTTGTTCACAGATCCAATCATGATGTAAATATATATGAAATAGTTCATATATTTGAACTGCGGTCATAGATGAAAGTGAAGAATGATCCTCACAGTGAATTATCCAATTTAAGCAACTGGAATGAAGAAGCCTGAAAAAAATCAGGGCTTCAACGGGATTCGAACCCGTGACCTCCACGATACCGGTGCGATGCTCTACCACCTGAGCTATGAAGCCACACACATTGGGAGCGAGGTCAATTTGCTGAGTTCATATCTTCCCGCGAGGAGTGAAATATATGAAATAATTGAAATATATGAAATAATTCATATATATTTACTTATATCATATATATTTACTTATTATTTTTGAAGCCCTGATTTTTTTCAGGCTTCTTCATTCCAGTTGCTTAAATTGGAAAATTCACTGCGAGGATCATTCTTCACTTTCACTTTAGATCCAATCATATAACTCGTGGAGCAATTAAAAATATCCTCCAATCAGAAACGACGGTCAAAAGCTGATGGCATGAAAGTGAGGTTCCCAACGGTCTCGACCAGAGGCTTTCAGCACTCTCACCGCTTCGTGCCAATAAAAAAATTATAAAAAGGGGTTTGCGTAGCAAAATTTCCCAATAAAGAATAAAAGAAAGCCTCTGGGATTAGGGTAAGTATTGGCGTTTTTTGGCCTTGCTTTGATTTCTAAGGACGTTCAGAGCCAAGTACGACTTGTCAATCGATAGGAATCGATGAAAGGCTTTTCTGTGATTATCGATTGATCGATACCATCGGTACCAATTAATGAATTTTATCGATTGATATCAGTCTATCGACTGCTTTTTCCATCGATTGGACACCCCGGGATATTTTCGTGTGAGTCCCTTTTTTCCTACTCAGTGCTTCACGAGACCTCAAGTTGCATAACATATGTATTTGAAATGGCAGCAGTTTGAACTGCATCCTCGCTCTATCAACACACGAGCATAGGCGATAGACTCTTCTTTCGCATCCCCTGTGGGTAAGGAGACGGCTGCTATTTCAGCAAAACAACAGTTAACAATACTCCGATAGCACCGACAGTCGACCGATACACCACCGACAGTCGACCGATACACCACCGACAGTCGATCGCAACATATCGGCCGCGGTGTCGGCCGAGTGTCGACCGACATACCGACCGATAGTGTTGGCCGACGGTTTATTAACTCAGACAAAATGTCGACCGACACTCGGCCGACATATCGGTCGAGTATCGGTCAAGATATCGGCCGACTGTCGGTCGACATATCGGCCGATATTATCGACCGATACTCGGTCGACAGATGCCTTAAGTACACATGATGCGAAATCAGTACAGCAAGAAAATGTCTTCGAAAAAGTGATGGATGATGACCTGTTTAAAGATGATGATGACATTCACAAAACTGGAGTCGTAAATAAAAATTTTCATTCAGTAAAAAAAAAGACTTATGAATTTAAGATTGATTTTGATCCAAGCATTGGTTATTATAGTACCAGACTATCAATTGATTTAATCTATTTACCAATCAGCTCTTACACCATGGTTTATGAAATGTATGTTGATGATGGTATCACCATTGATGAAATAGATGCACTGAGTGGAACTCTCTCTGTGGGAAAGATTAATTCAAGAATAGATGGCACAAACACACGGAGTATTATCCATTTTGCCAAAGATGTTTTTCATTCTGGTTTTGATGATTTAGATATTGACATTAAATTAAAAGGTAAAAGTGATCCTCAGACTACTATTTATGTTGTTGTTTATGGTGTTGAAGGTTATGTCAATGATGTCCCAGTGAATATTTGGGATCGACTCTTCTACTACACTAATGATGCCATCAGATTTGAAGCACCAATCGATATGGGGAACAATCTTATAGTTGGACTCAAATCAGGCAATGATCCCGCACGAGGAGCTGTCAATAAATCACAATTAGATGCGGTGGTAACACATCGCAAATATTATTATTTCACATCTCAGTTAAAACATGACAACTCAAGTAAAGTTAAATTTCCAGCAATAAATAGTTACCCTTTTTCAGCAAATGATAATTCAGAATATTTGACGATATCGCTTCATGGTGATTATCATATCATCTTCAGAGATTATTGTAAGAAATCTGGTCATTTCATCATTCATGATCAAACAAATGGAAATGATTTATTTGGCACATATTTAAACAACGAACTGGATTGGACACCAGTGACGATAAATGCAGTCATTCCAATCACTGTGGACAGTGATTTAAATTATGCTAAAATAAAAATGTACATCGAAAGCAATGACAATCCCCAGTTTGATGGAGTTGACAACAGTACATTTTATATTAAATATTTGAACACTTAGGTTCAGTCACTCTCACAAAAATTATTTAACTTATATATATGATAAATGAAACAATCAAATACGTCAATCACTCCTTCGAAAGAACTAAACAAGAACACAATAGTGTAAATGATGTCATACTAAAGTCAGCTTTAGTATATCAATATCTTCACATCACTAATTTCGATACATACATATCAATAGATGATGTCCTCGAACTAAATAACAACGAAATCGGTCTAATCGGTCCTGGAAATGGATGCCTCGCATATTTCCTCGAAATAATATTCAATCAGTCAGACATATTACACTCACATATTATTCTATTCTTCAATTAATTTCAAAATTAATAAGTAAAAAGGTAAAATGGAGGGAGGGGAAAATACATTTTTTCTATCTACAAATGCAAGGAAACCTACAATCCTCAGGTGATTATTGTCATAAAAATAATGACAACAAAATTATTGAACCCAAACCATAAAGTTTGAAAGGAGATAGATACACAATCGTCAACAAAATAAACAAGCAATCCATGATTCCATGTGCATCTCCTCAAAAATATAACACAAAGTTAAGACATCTGGGGACTATGAGATATCCCTGCCAGTGGCCCTTATAACTTCAAATCATGCCAACTGTGCCATGTAAATGTGGCAAAGAAAAATCTTCAAATACCCAATCGGCTGCCCCAGGGTGAGACTGGGTTTGGAATTGATAAGTGCACAGTCCTTTTTGCACTTACATGTATATGCACACCTGGTTGGCTATGTATGTATTGGTAATTATAGCGCAAAATAATGTGGCAACTACATTGTATGATAGTAATTTTTGGATTATTAACATTTCAGTAACATCATAGTAACTTGAATCTTGGTTGATAGGTTGAATTTCTAGATATACTTTAAGATTAATATTTTTGAACTACCAAATGTCACACTTTTCTCTGGTCACTTGATTGCCTTGAACATTTCATAATTTTTCTACTGGATCAAGTTATCAGTGGTCAATTATATATGACTCTAAAAGAATTAAGATGAAAATCGATATTAAAAACTAACGTACATGAGGACGTGTTGCCAGAAGAATCATGTGATGTTGCTCTGGCATATAGCTGTCTCTGCAGCTTGTGGGCAGCTTCAAATCCTTGATTTGAGAGGTCATGCAGAGAACAGTGGACTCTAAAGAGCATTGGCACATGCTCTATTGTGAGATGTCCATAATCTCCTGTCCTAAGACTTGTACCAAACAACTCCAATAAAAGAAACCCCCATTCTTTGCACTAAAAATAAATGACAAGAATTATTATTGGTATTAATTACTTGAAGGACCAGTGTTGTAAAATTCACAGCATTGACAGTATTTAGATCTACACACTGGCAGATTGACTTGAATTTTTTATTAACCTGCAGTACTAAGACATGTTTAACATTGAAGAAATAAGTAAATGTATTGAAAGTGATCAGTCAACCTGCAAATCACCTGCACTTAGAAAAAAATAATTGTGGGTTACTTTTAAGTTTGTCAATAAAAACTCCAAAGGCTCAAAAGCCTCAAATTCTACCGCTTTGAGTTATTCATAAAACTGTAAAGTGAACTCATTAAGGGATGATCTGAACTTGTAGAAAGATAATATAAAAAGGACATGCCTTTATATCAAAAATGTCAATAAGATGTTCTTCATCTTTATCAAATTCCCTGTCCCTTGTGACTACAGCAATCTCCTTCCACAGGGAGCACACCTGTTAAACAATTGAAAGTTAGAAACTTACATGTATATGTATGTATTGACAATATGCAGAGCTTCATAAACTTTTCATGACCATTCAGGTCACTGAGGTAGGAGAGTCTCGATGCCCAGTCACACCGATTAAAGATGACATATTTGCATTTGATGAGTGTATCAATAGGGAAAGGGGGTACAGATAGGAAACAAAGCCAAGGAAGGAAAAGGATAGTAAAGGACTTAAGTCTAAGAGGCTCACCTTGACCAGAAATTCCTTGGTTAGGTTTCCTGCATAAGAGCTGAGCTCTTTATTTTCCTCTTTCTGCGGGAGCTTCTTACTCATTCCTCCCTTTCTGCCTTTGGACACTGGCGCCAGCTGAGTGGGTTGGTATAGCTCTTTAAAGTGACTTTCAATTTCTTGTCCCTTCTCACACCAAAATGCTTTTTGATGTTCAATCTCTTTGGCAATGTCTAATAAATAACAGGAAACAAAACTTATATACTGTAAACTGCCGCTTTTACTCCCTTCACCCCAAAAGGGCTGCCAATAACAGTCAGACATTGGACAATGGCCAACCAAAATTTGAAATCCAGTTGTAGTCCAGCAGAATTCCAGGACAATTTTTTTGGCCTTCTTATGCAAATGCCAAATTGAATGTTCTTTGTTGACAAAGCATCACGTTAGCTTAGTAGGTTTGCATATCAAACAGTACTGTAATATGACATCTGACCCCACTTTTGTTTTGTCCTATCAAAAATGCGACTTAGTTGGACATGTCCTTCCAAGGGAAAAAACAATTTGCAGCCCTGGAAGCACCTCCGGCTATAGACCCATCTGTTGAGTATTCAAAAATATTCTGGTTATAAGTCCACCCCCCCCCCCCCAGATATATGCTCTCCCATTCAAAAGCGCCCTCTCCCCCCCCCCAAAAAAAAAGGGGCCGTCTGTAGTTTTATAAGCCAAAGGCTTTTACGCGACAGTTTCATAAGTTCCAATTAAAGTAGTATCAACAGATAGAAAAATACATGGAAATGAGTGTCTCTTTGTGGATACAACCAGATCTCCAAATTTAATGTTTTTTTTCCACTTCAAAATTAAACTAAAAGACCTACTAAATTTCTTGGCTTTTTGGTTTCAGACTTATAATAATAATAATATGTCATGAATGCTTTGGATGCTTTTTTATTTTCAACCATAAATCATTTCAGTCTACTACCTGAATTTTCCAAGTTGATTTCTTCAAGTCTTGTCCCAAAATCCCTAACATAAATGCCACTCTCCAACATCTCACTGTAGTACTGTAAAGTTCAAGGAGAAATAGACCTTAAGCAAATACATATATAACTTTAATTGGTCAACTCAGTCAATATCTTGGGAAGTCCAGTACACAATTATAATGTTTTTACAAAACATGTACTTTATCATTAAAAATAATTTAATTGGAACAGAACTAGGTTTTTAACCTAGGGGGATTATGAAGATGCCCTTGTGAAAAAAAACACAATAAATCATATCATTTTTCTGGTCACTATTCAAGGAGGAGTAACTGTGAATCATTGTACATGTAATACCTCAAAGCTATAAAGGGATAGTGAAAATAATCACCTTTTGCCGTGCCTCACAGAATGATATTTTGTTCAGAATGCATATTTTAGCCGCTTCATTATCTTTAAAATGGGCTGCAAGTTTTGAAGACGGGAGGGATTTGTCAACTATGTCTTCAATAGCACTCAAAATTTGACGTTCAGTACTTCCTGGAAGAAAAGGAAAAAAATTATATATGATAATTTTTTCCCTTACAGTGATTTAAACTTTCAATGCATGTTGAGAAGTGGTAAAAAATACTGTGACTACAAAACAGGCAAATTTCATGACAGTAATCTGAACTGAAGGGACAGATCTGATCGTTTTACAAACATTTTTTACCTAGTTTACAAAACCAGGAAAACTGTGTTTTTTTGTCATGACCTCCCACTCCCATACCAAAATTTAGTAACAACCCAACACAAGCCATTTTTAAAAATTGCCTCAAGTCCCTCACGGCAAGACTCCCGCGAGATGAAAATACATTTAATAATTGAAGGGGTGAGTGCAAAACGGTGCTAAGTGACTATTTGGCTGAAAAAAAAAATGTTCGCGAAAGGGCCTGAATTTTGGCATGTGGGTTTCGTTTCATCTGAGAAACATTGCTCTGAATTTTTTTTCGCTGGGTTGCTCTTCGTTGTCGAGATATTACGTATGCAAACAACCCTCAGTTTTCCAAGTGGCATCTTTTGGAGATCTATTGTTAAACGAAAAACAAAAGAAACCTTTTGTTTCGCTAAAGGATCAAGTGACTATAACACAATCGTTTTTCACTGCTGCTTCGTTAGCTCAAGTGAATAACGCGCCGAACGGAGCTGATTCGAATTTGTTTTGTCGTGACACTCGAGGGTTCAATTCGAAGTCGGTGAAATGTTCTCTTTTCTGTTCTGTTTTTCTTCTTCTTTCAAAAACCTTCTTCGTGTCTTTGTAACTGAATGGCCGTTTTGACTGGTAAGGATCTGGATATGTTTTTTTTAGCTGCCATTGTGACGTTGGCTTTTGGCGCGCAAAGCATCGATTACTTCGATAACACAAATTCAGAGCTTACCTGTTAATTAAGCAGTGTTTGCTGGTTATTTCCACCGATATTCGAAGCTTATTTGAGGAATATTTGCGACCACCTGGTAGGAGATTTGGCATCATTAAGCCTTTGATCCTCGATGAAAGTCACCAGCATGCCTCAAAGAACCGAGGCGTGTTTTTGTTCCGAGATGGCTAAAGTCCGCCGTTAACTTAGCCACTGAAGAACAAGTGAGCCAGGTGGTAGAGTCTAGAAAGGGTTCTTCTTCCAAAACAATGCATCCATCGCGGACTTAAAGCTCATTTGCTAAACTTCGGCATGTGTCAGTATTGGAAATTGGAACTGCTTTCTAGACTCTTAATATTTTCTTGAAATGGACGGCCTTAACATCCTCCGCTGCAAAAATTCCTGGGATATCCCATAATAATCTTTCAGACGTATACGTATCGTGTGTGCTAGCGTGATGCGTGACTCAGGCACGGCCGGGAGGGAACTGGCGAGAGAGGCTAGGCAGCAAAGTCGAAGACCTTCGATCTAAGCCATTTTTACGGGCCAAAGAGAAATCGCAGGTCGGTTAAATTCGCAAGCAAGCGTTCCGTGAGTGTGTATCGTGGTTTTCCAAGCAGATGTACTTTGAATTGCAATAGAATCGATCCCGCCGCGAAGAAAAAAGACAGACAACGCCTGATCGCAGGTTTAATTAACTATAGCAAGAAGAAAACTTCAGCTCAAATGTGAGTTTTGCTTTGTATTTCAGCCTTCCTTTGCTGATAAATTTTATGTTTCATGGGCTTTTTTTCTGCATGAGCAGCGTGTTAGCTTAAGGCTTGCTCTTTCTGTGTTGTCAGATATAATCATTTCCCGTAACGAGCTGAGTTTTTATTGTATTTATTTATTTCTTTCTTTATTTATTTATTTATTCCATTTTCACTGCATTAGTTTTGTACCAAAAAAGTAATTTCACGTAGAAACATTTCAATCACTGACGCAACCAATTTGCAAAACGTTGAACCTCTCTCTCTAGCCACTATTCATTGACTTTATTTAGGTATCGATTCGTGCAAGTCGAGATTGTTTCCCGCGGCCTAACACCGCTAACTCTAACGTGTCCTGACCTTAACTCTCGCCTAAACCGAAGCGCTAGCCCTAACCCTAAGCAATAACCCTAGGCCTGAATGTTAACTCTACGCTCGACCCATAATGTGCGGACCCCAAACGCTAACCTTCAACGTTAACCCTAGTTTCAAGCGGTAATTTGAGTGAAATTAACGTCTTTGCGGCCGCACGTTAACAAGAAATCAAAGTTTTAACGCTTTTTCTACCTGAAATGAACACTTTTTAAGGTTGCGCGTTGTAAAAGATCAATATTTTGCTTGATTTTAAGTGAAATTACCGTCTTTGCGGTCACGTGCTGACGTCACCACAAACTACAGTTTTTTGCATACGTAACATTTCGAAAACTAAGCAAACTTCAGCAAGAAAACATGCAGAGCATTCTTTAACGCACCTAATCAAAACTACATGCGAAATTTGGAGCGTTTCTGACAAAGTTAAATTTTGAGTAAAACACCTTCCGCCCTTTTTCCACCAAAGTCTTCAATTACAAAGACACGAAGAAGGTTTTTGAAAGAAGAACAAAAACAGAACAATAAAAAGAAAGATTTCACCGACCTCGAATTGAACCCTCGAGTGTCACGACAAAACAAATTCGAATCATCTCCGTTCGGCGCGTTATCCACTTGAGCTAACGAAACAGAGGTGAGAAGTGATTGCGTTATAGTGACTTCATGCTTTGGCGAAACAAAAGGTTTCTTTTGTTTTTCGTTTAACAATAGATCTCCAAAAGATACCGCTTGGAAAACTGAGGGTTGTTTGCATACGTAATATCTTGACAACGAAGAGCAACCCAGCGAAAACAAATTCAGAGCAATGTTTCTCAGGTAAAACGAAACCCATATGCCAAAATTCAGGCCCTTTCGCGAACATTTTTTTTTTCAGCCAAATAGTCACTTAGCACCGTTTTGCACTCACCCCTTCAATAGTCTCTGCCATAGGTCTGCAATGCGCACCAAGGGCTTTATTATAGAGACTATAGGTCTGCAATGCGTACAGAGAGAGACTATTGAAGGGGTGAGTGCAAAACGGTGCTAAGTGACTATTTGGCTGAAAAAAAAAATGTTCGCGAAAGGGCCTGAATTTTGGCATGTGGGTTTCGTTTCATCTGAGAAACATTGCTCTGAATTTTTTTTCGCTGGGTTGCTCTTCGTTGTCGAGATATTACGTATGCAAACAACCCTCAGTTTTCCAAGTGGCATCTTTTGGAGATCTATTGTTAAACGAAAAACAAAAGAAACCTTTTGTTTCGCTAAAGGATCAAGTGACTATAACACAATCGTTTTTCACTGCTGCTTCGTTAGCTCAAGTGAATAACGCGCCGAACGGAGCTGATTCGAATTTGTTTTGTCGTGACACTCGAGGGTTCAATTCGAAGTCGGTGAAATGTTCTCTTTTCTGTTCTGTTTTTCTTCTTCTTTCAAAAACCTTCTTCGTGTCTTTGTAACTGAATGGCCGTTTTGACTGGTAAGGATCTGGATATGTTTTTTTTAGCTGCCATTGTGACGTTGGCTTTTGGCGCGCAAAGCATCGATTACTTCGATAACACAAATTCAGAGCTTACCTGTTAATTAAGCAGTGTTTGCTGGTTATTTCCACCGATATTCGAAGCTTATTTGAGGAATATTTGCGACCACCTGGTAGGAGATTTGGCATCATTAAGCCTTTGATCCTCGATGAAAGTCACCAGCATGCCTCAAAGAACCGAGGCGTGTTTTTGTTCCGAGATGGCTAAAGTCCGCCGTTAACTTAGCCACTGAAGAACAAGTGAGCCAGGTGGTAGAGTCTAGAAAGGGTTCTTCTTCCAAAACAATGCATCCATCGCGGACTTAAAGCTCATTTGCTAAACTTCGGCATGTGTCAGTATTGGAAATTGGAACTGCTTTCTAGACTCTTAATATTTTCTTGAAATGGACGGCCTTAACATCCTCCGCTGCAAAAATTCCTGGGATATCCCATAATAATCTTTCAGACGTATACGTATCGTGTGTGCTAGCGTGATGCGTGACTCAGGCACGGCCGGGAGGGAACTGGCGAGAGAGGCTAGGCAGCAAAGTCGAAGACCTTCGATCTAAGCCATTTTTACGGGCCAAAGAGAAATCGCAGGTCGGTTAAATTCGCAAGCAAGCGTTCCGTGAGTGTGTATCGTGGTTTTCCAAGCAGATGTACTTTGAATTGCAATAGAATCGATCCCGCCGCGAAGAAAAAAGACAGACAACGCCTGATCGCAGGTTTAATTAACTATAGCAAGAAGAAAACTTCAGCTCAAATGTGAGTTTTGCTTTGTATTTCAGCCTTCCTTTGCTGATAAATTTTATGTTTCATGGGCTTTTTTTCTGCATGAGCAGCGTGTTAGCTTAAGGCTTGCTCTTTCTGTGTTGTCAGATATAATCATTTCCCGTAACGAGCTGAGTTTTTATTGTATTTATTTATTTCTTTCTTTCTTTATTTATTTATTCCATTTTCACTGCATTAGTTTTGTACCAAAAAAGTAATTTCACGTAGAAACATTTCAATCACTGACGCAACCAATTTGCAAAACGTTGAACCTCTCTCTCTAGCCACTATTCATTGACTTTATTTAGGTATCGATTCGTGCAAGTCGAGATTGTTTCCCGCGGCCTAACACCGCTAACTCTAACGTGTCCTGACCTTAACTCTCGCCTAAACCGAAGCGCTAGCCCTAACCCTAAGCAATAACCCTAGGCCTGAATGTTAACTCTACGCTCGACCCATAATGTGCGGACCCCAAACGCTAACCTTCAACGTTAACCCTAGTTTCAAGCGGTAATTTGAGTGAAATTAACGTCTTTGCGGCCGCACGTTAACAAGAAATCAAAGTTTTAACGCTTTTTCTACCTGAAATGAACACTTTTTAAGGTTGCGCGTTGTAAAAGATCAATATTTTGCTTGATTTTAAGTGAAATTACCGTCTTTGCGGTCACGTGCTGACGTCACCACAAACTACAGTTTTTTGCATACGTAACATTTCGAAAACTAAGCAAACTTCAGCAAGAAAACATGCAGAGCATTCTTTAACGCACCTAATCAAAACTACATGCGAAATTTGGAGCGTTTCTGACAAAGTCAAATTTTGAGTAAAACACCTTCCGCCCTTTTTCCACCGAAGTCTTCAATTACAAAGACACGAAGAAGGTTTTTGAAAGAAGAACAAAAACAGAACAATAAAAAGAAAGATTTCACCGACCTCGAATTGAACCCTCGAGTGTCACGACAAAACAAATTCGAATCATCTCCGTTCGGCGCGTTATCCACTTGAGCTAACGAAACAGAGGTGAGAAGTGATTGCGTTATAGTGACTTCATGCTTTGGCGAAACAAAAGGTTTCTTTTGTTTTTCGTTTAACAATAGATCTCCAAAAGATACCGCTTGGAAAACTGAGGGTTGTTTGCATACGTAATATCTTGACAACGAAGAGCAACCCAGCGAAAACAAATTCAGAGCAATGTTTCTCAGGTAAAACGAAACCCATATGCCAAAATTCAGGCCCTTTCGCGAACATTTTTTTTTTCAGCCAAATAGTCACTTAGCACCGTTTTGCACTCACCCCTTCAATAGTCTCTGCCATAGGTCTGCAATGCGCACCAAGGGCTTTATTATAGAGACTATAGGTCTGCAATGCGTACAGAGAGAGACTATTGAAGGGGTGAGTGCAAAACGGTGCTAAGTGACTATTTGGCTGAAAAAAAAAATGTTCGCGAAAGGGCCTGAATTTTGGCATGTGGGTTTCGTTTCATCTGAGAAACATTGCTCTGAATTTTTTTTCGCTGGGTTGCTCTTCGTTGTCGAGATATTACGTATGCAAACAACCCTCAGTTTTCCAAGTGGCATCTTTTGGAGATCTATTGTTAAACGAAAAACAAAAGAAACCTTTTGTTTCGCTAAAGGATCAAGTGACTATAACACAATCGTTTTTCACTGCTGCTTCGTTAGCTCAAGTGAATAACGCGCCGAACGGAGCTGATTCGAATTTGTTTTGTCGTGACACTCGAGGGTTCAATTCGAAGTCGGTGAAATGTTCTCTTTTCTGTTCTGTTTTTCTTCTTCTTTCAAAAACCTTCTTCGTGTCTTTGTAACTGAATGGCCGTTTTGACTGGTAAGGATCTGGATATGTTTTTTTTAGCTGCCATTGTGACGTTGGCTTTTGGCGCGCAAAGCATCGATTACTTCGATAACACAAATTCAGAGCTTACCTGTTAATTAAGCAGTGTTTGCTGGTTATTTCCACCGATATTCGAAGCTTATTTGAGGAATATTTGCGACCACCTGGTAGGAGATTTGGCATCATTAAGCCTTTGATCCTCGATGAAAGTCACCAGCATGCCTCAAAGAACCGAGGCGTGTTTTTGTTCCGAGATGGCTAAAGTCCGCCGTTAACTTAGCCACTGAAGAACAAGTGAGCCAGGTGGTAGAGTCTAGAAAGGGTTCTTCTTCCAAAACAATGCATCCATCGCGGACTTAAAGCTCATTTGCTAAACTTCGGCATGTGTCAGTATTGGAAATTGGAACTGCTTTCTAGACTCTTAATATTTTCTTGAAATGGACGGCCTTAACATCCTCCGCTGCAAAAATTCCTGGGATATCCCATAATAATCTTTCAGACGTATACGTATCGTGTGTGCTAGCGTGATGCGTGACTCAGGCACGGCCGGGAGGGAACTGGCGAGAGAGGCTAGGCAGCAAAGTCGAAGACCTTCGATCTAAGCCATTTTTACGGGCCAAAGAGAAATCGCAGGTCGGTTAAATTCGCAAGCAAGCGTTCCGTGAGTGTGTATCGTGGTTTTCCAAGCAGATGTACTTTGAATTGCAATAGAATCGATCCCGCCGCGAAGAAAAAAGACAGACAACGCCTGATCGCAGGTTTAATTAACTATAGCAAGAAGAAAACTTCAGCTCAAATGTGAGTTTTGCTTTGTATTTCAGCCTTCCTTTGCTGATAAATTTTATGTTTCATGGGCTTTTTTTCTGCATGAGCAGCGTGTTAGCTTAAGGCTTGCTCTTTCTGTGTTGTCAGATATAATCATTTCCCGTAACGAGCTGAGTTTTTATTGTATTTATTTATTTCTTTCTTTATTTATTTATTTATTCCATTTTCACTGCATTAGTTTTGTACCAAAAAAGTAATTTCACGTAGAAACATTTCAATCACTGACGCAACCAATTTGCAAAACGTTGAACCTCTCTCTCTAGCCACTATTCATTGACTTTATTTAGGTATCGATTCGTGCAAGTCGAGATTGTTTCCCGCGGCCTAACACCGCTAACTCTAACGTGTCCTGACCTTAACTCTCGCCTAAACCGAAGCGCTAGCCCTAACCCTAAGCAATAACCCTAGGCCTGAATGTTAACTCTACGCTCGACCCATAATGTGCGGACCCCAAACGCTAACCTTCAACGTTAACCCTAGTTTCAAGCGGTAATTTGAGTGAAATTAACGTCTTTGCGGCCGCACGTTAACAAGAAATCAAAGTTTTAACGCTTTTTCTACCTGAAATGAACACTTTTTAAGGTTGCGCGTTGTAAAAGATCAATATTTTGCTTGATTTTAAGTGAAATTACCGTCTTTGCGGTCACGTGCTGACGTCACCACAAACTACAGTTTTTTGCATACGTAACATTTCGAAAACTAAGCAAACTTCAGCAAGAAAACATGCAGAGCATTCTTTAACGCACCTAATCAAAACTACATGCGAAATTTGGAGCGTTTCTGACAAAGTTAAATTTTGAGTAAAACACCTTCCGCCCTTTTTCCACCGAAGTCTTCAATTACAAAGACACGAAGAAGGTTTTTGAAAGAAGAACAAAAACAGAACAATAAAAAGAAAGATTTCACCGACCTCGAATTGAACCCTCGAGTGTCACGACAAAACAAATTCGAATCATCTCCGTTCGGCGCGTTATCCACTTGAGCTAACGAAACAGAGGTGAGAAGTGATTGCGTTATAGTGACTTCATGCTTTGGCGAAACAAAAGGTTTCTTTTGTTTTTCGTTTAACAATAGATCTCCAAAAGATACCGCTTGGAAAACTGAGGGTTGTTTGCATACGTAATATCTTGACAACGAAGAGCAACCCAGCGAAAACAAATTCAGAGCAATGTTTCTCAGGTAAAACGAAACCCATATGCCAAAATTCAGGCCCTTTCGCGAACATTTTTTTTTTCAGCCAAATAGTCACTTAGCACCGTTTTGCACTCACCCCTTCAATAGTCTCTGCCATAGGTCTGCAATGCGCACCAAGGGCTTTATTATAGAGACTATAGGTCTGCAATGCGTACAGAGAGAGACTATTGAAGGGGTGAGTGCAAAACGGTGCTAAGTGACTATTTGGCTGAAAAAAAAAAATGTTCGCGAAAGGGCCTGAATTTTGGCATGTGGGTTTCGTTTCATCTGAGAAACATTGCTCTGAATTTTTTTTCGCTGGGTTGCTCTTCGTTGTCGAGATATTACGTATGCAAACAACCCTCAGTTTTCCAAGTGGCATCTTTTGGAGATCTATTGTTAAACGAAAAACAAAAGAAACCTTTTGTTTCGCTAAAGGATCAAGTGACTATAACACAATCGTTTTTCACTGCTGCTTCGTTAGCTCAAGTGAATAACGCGCCGAACGGAGCTGATTCGAATTTGTTTTGTCGTGACACTCGAGGGTTCAATTCGAAGTCGGTGAAATGTTCTCTTTTCTGTTCTGTTTTTCTTCTTCTTTCAAAAACCTTCTTCGTGTCTTTGTAACTGAATGGCCGTTTTGACTGGTAAGGATCTGGATATGTTTTTTTTAGCTGCCATTGTGACGTTGGCTTTTGGCGCGCAAAGCATCGATTACTTCGATAACACAAATTCAGAGCTTACCTGTTAATTAAGCAGTGTTTGCTGGTTATTTCCACCGATATTCGAAGCTTATTTGAGGAATATTTGCGACCACCTGGTAGGAGATTTGGCATCATTAAGCCTTTGATCCTCGATGAAAGTCACCAGCATGCCTCAAAGAACCGAGGCGTGTTTTTGTTCCGAGATGGCTAAAGTCCGCCGTTAACTTAGCCACTGAAGAACAAGTGAGCCAGGTGGTAGAGTCTAGAAAGGGTTCTTCTTCCAAAACAATGCATCCATCGCGGACTTAAAGCTCATTTGCTAAACTTCGGCATGTGTCAGTATTGGAAATTGGAACTGCTTTCTAGACTCTTAATATTTTCTTGAAATGGACGGCCTTAACATCCTCCGCTGCAAAAATTCCTGGGATATCCCATAATAATCTTTCAGACGTATACGTATCGTGTGTGCTAGCGTGATGCGTGACTCAGGCACGGCCGGGAGGGAACTGGCGAGAGAGGCTAGGCAGCAAAGTCGAAGACCTTCGATCTAAGCCATTTTTACGGGCCAAAGAGAAATCGCAGGTCGGTTAAATTCGCAAGCAAGCGTTCCGTGAGTGTGTATCGTGGTTTTCCAAGCAGATGTACTTTGAATTGCAATAGAATCGATCCCGCCGCGAAGAAAAAAGACAGACAACGCCTGATCGCAGGTTTAATTAACTATAGCAAGAAGAAAACTTCAGCTCAAATGTGAGTTTTGCTTTGTATTTCAGCCTTCCTTTGCTGATAAATTTTATGTTTCATGGGCTTTTTTTCTGCATGAGCAGCGTGTTAGCTTAAGGCTTGCTCTTTCTGTGTTGTCAGATATAATCATTTCCCGTAACGAGCTGAGTTTTTATTGTATTTATTTCTTTCTTTCTTTATTTATTTATTTATTCCATTTTCACTGCATTAGTTTTGTACCAAAAAAGTAATTTCACGTAGAAACATTTCAATCACTGACGCAACCAATTTGCAAAACGTTGAACCTCTCTCTCTAGCCACTATTCATTGACTTTATTTAGGTATCGATTCGTGCAAGTCGAGATTGTTTCCCGCGGCCTAACACCGCTAACTCTAACGTGTCCTGACCTTAACTCTCGCCTAAACCGAAGCGCTAGCCCTAACCCTAAGCAATAACCCTAGGCCTGAATGTTAACTCTACGCTCGACCCATAATGTGCGGACCCCAAACGCTAACCTTCAACGTTAACCCTAGTTTCAAGCGGTAATTTGAGTGAAATTAACGTCTTTGCGGCCGCACGTTAACAAGAAATCAAAGTTTTAACGCTTTTTCTACCTGAAATGAACACTTTTTAAGGTTGCGCGTTGTAAAAGATCAATATTTTGCTTGATTTTAAGTGAAATTACCGTCTTTGCGGTCACGTGCTGACGTCACCACAAACTACAGTTTTTTGCATACGTAACATTTCGAAAACTAAGCAAACTTCAGCAAGAAAACATGCAGAGCATTCTTTAACGCACCTAATCAAAACTACATGCGAAATTTGGAGCGTTTCTGACAAAGTTAAATTTTGAGTAAAACACCTTCCGCCCTTTTTCCACCGAAGTCTTCAATTACAAAGACACGAAGAAGGTTTTTGAAAGAAGAACAAAAACAGAACAATAAAAAGAAAGATTTCACCGACCTCGAATTGAACCCTCGAGTGTCACGACAAAACAAATTCGAATCATCTCCGTTCGGCGCGTTATCCACTTGAGCTAACGAAACAGAGGTGAGAAGTGATTGCGTTATAGTGACTTCATGCTTTGGCGAAACAAAAGGTTTCTTTTGTTTTTCGTTTAACAATAGATCTCCAAAAGATACCGCTTGGAAAACTGAGGGTTGTTTGCATACGTAATATCTTGACAACGAAGAGCAACCCAGCGAAAACAAATTCAGAGCAATGTTTCTCAGGTAAAACGAAACCCATATGCCAAAATTCAGGCCCTTTCGCGAACATTTTTTTTTTCAGCCAAATAGTCACTTAGCACCGTTTTGCACTCACCCCTTCAATAGTCTCTGCCATAGGTCTGCAATGCGCACCAAGGGCTTTATTATAGAGACTATAGGTCTGCAATGCGTACAGAGAGAGACTATTTTAAGTGAAATTACCGTCTTTGCGGTCACGTGCTGACGTCACCACAAACTACAGTTTTTTGCATACGTAACATTTCGAAAACTAAGCAAACTTCAGCAAGAAAACATGCAGAGCATTCTTTAACGCACCTAATCAAAACTACATGCGAAATTTGGAGCGTTTCTGACAAAGTTAAATTTTGAGTAAAACACCTTCCGCCCTTTTTCCACCGAAGTCTTCAATTACAAAGACATGAAGAAGGTTTTTGAAAGAAGAACAAAAACAGAACAATAAAAAGAAAGATTTCACCGACCTCGAATTGAACCCTCGAGTGTCACGACAAAACAAATTCGAATCATCTCCGTTCGGCGCGTTATCCACTTGAGCTAACGAAACAGAGGTGAGAAGTGATTGCGTTATAGTGACTTCATGCTTTGGCGAAACAAAAGGTTTCTTTTGTTTTTCGTTTAACAATAGATCTCCAAAAGATACCGCTTGGAAAACTGAGGGTTGTTTGCATACGTAATATCTTGACAACGAAGAGCAACCCAGCGAAAACAAATTCAGAGCAATGTTTCTCAGGTAAAACGAAACCCATATGCCAAAATTCAGGCCCTTTCGCGAACATTTTTTTTTTCAGCCAAATAGTCACTTAGCACCGTTTTGCACTCACCCCTTCAATAGTCTCTGCCATAGGTCTGCAATGCGCACCAAGGGCTTTATTATAGAGACTATAGGTCTGCAATGCGTACAGAGAGAGACTATTGAAGGGGTGAGTGCAAAACGGTGCTAAGTGACTATTTGGCTGAAAAAAAAAATGTTCGCGAAAGGGCCTGAATTTTGGCATGTGGGTTTCGTTTCATCTGAGAAACATTGCTCTGAATTTTTTTTCGCTGGGTTGCTCTTCGTTGTCGAGATATTACGTATGCAAACAACCCTCAGTTTTCCAAGTGGCATCTTTTGGAGATCTATTGTTAAACGAAAAACAAAAGAAACCTTTTGTTTCGCTAAAGGATCAAGTGACTATAACACAATCGTTTTTCACTGCTGCTTCGTTAGCTCAAGTGAATAACGCGCCGAACGGAGCTGATTCGAATTTGTTTTGTCGTGACACTCGAGGGTTCAATTCGAAGTCGGTGAAATGTTCTCTTTTCTGTTCTGTTTTTCTTCTTCTTTCAAAAACCTTCTTCGTGTCTTTGTAACTGAATGGCCGTTTTGACTGGTAAGGATCTGGATATGTTTTTTTTAGCTGCCATTGTGACGTTGGCTTTTGGCGCGCAAAGCATCGATTACTTCGATAACACAAATTCAGAGCTTACCTGTTAATTAAGCAGTGTTTGCTGGTTATTTCCACCGATATTCGAAGCTTATTTGAGGAATATTTGCGACCACCTGGTAGGAGATTTGGCATCATTAAGCCTTTGATCCTCGATGAAAGTCACCAGCATGCCTCAAAGAACCGAGGCGTGTTTTTGTTCCGAGATGGCTAAAGTCCGCCGTTAACTTAGCCACTGAAGAACAAGTGAGCCAGGTGGTAGAGTCTAGAAAGGGTTCTTCTTCCAAAACAATGCATCCATCGCGGACTTAAAGCTCATTTGCTAAACTTCGGCATGTGTCAGTATTGGAAATTGGAACTGCTTTCTAGACTCTTAATATTTTCTTGAAATGGACGGCCTTAACATCCTCCGCTGCAAAAATTCCTGGGATATCCCATAATAATCTTTCAGACGTATACGTATCGTGTGTGCTAGCGTGATGCGTGACTCAGGCACGGCCGGGAGGGAACTGGCGAGAGAGGCTAGGCAGCAAAGTCGAAGACCTTCGATCTAAGCCATTTTTACGGGCCAAAGAGAAATCGCAGGTCGGTTAAATTCGCAAGCAAGCGTTCCGTGAGTGTGTATCGTGGTTTTCCAAGCAGATGTACTTTGAATTGCAATAGAATCGATCCCGCCGCGAAGAAAAAAGACAGACAACGCCTGATCGCAGGTTTAATTAACTATAGCAAGAAGAAAACTTCAGCTCAAATGTGAGTTTTGCTTTGTATTTCAGCCTTCCTTTGCTGATAAATTTTATGTTTCATGGGCTTTTTTTCTGCATGAGCAGCGTGTTAGCTTAAGGCTTGCTCTTTCTGTGTTGTCAGATATAATCATTTCCCGTAACGAGCTGAGTTTTTATTGTATTTATTTCTTTCTTTCTTTATTTATTTATTTATTCCATTTTCACTGCATTAGTTTTGTACCAAAAAAGTAATTTCACGTAGAAACATTTCAATCACTGACGCAACCAATTTGCAAAACGTTGAACCTCTCTCTCTAGCCACTATTCATTGACTTTATTTAGGTATCGATTCGTGCAAGTCGAGATTGTTTCCCGCGGCCTAACACCGCTAACTCTAACGTGTCCTGACCTTAACTCTCGCCTAAACCGAAGCGCTAGCCCTAACCCTAAGCAATAACCCTAGGCCTGAATGTTAACTCTACGCTCGACCCATAATGTGCGGACCCCAAACGCTAACCTTCAACGTTAACCCTAGTTTCAAGCGGTAATTTGAGTGAAATTAACGTCTTTGCGGCCGCACGTTAACAAGAAATCAAAGTTTTAACGCTTTTTCTACCTGAAATGAACACTTTTTAAGGTTGCGCGTTGTAAAAGATCAATATTTTGCTTGATTTTAAGTGAAATTACCGTCTTTGCGGTCACGTGCTGACGTCACCACAAACTACAGTTTTTTGCATACGTAACATTTCGAAAACTAAGCAAACTTCAGCAAGAAAACATGCAGAGCATTCTTTAACGCACCTAATCAAAACTACATGCGAAATTTGGAGCGTTTCTGACAAAGTTAAATTTTGAGTAAAACACCTTCCGCCCTTTTTCCACCGAAGTCTTCAATTACAAAGACACGAAGAAGGTTTTTGAAAGAAGAACAAAAACAGAACAATAAAAAGAAAGATTTCACCGACCTCGAATTGAACCCTCGAGTGTCACGACAAAACAAATTCGAATCATCTCCGTTCGGCGCGTTATCCACTTGAGCTAACGAAACAGAGGTGAGAAGTGATTGCGTTATAGTGACTTCATGCTTTGGCGAAACAAAAGGTTTCTTTTGTTTTTCGTTTAACAATAGATCTCCAAAAGATACCGCTTGGAAAACTGAGGGTTGTTTGCATACGTAATATCTTGACAACGAAGAGCAACCCAGCGAAAACAAATTCAGAGCAATGTTTTTCAGGTAAAACGAAACCCATATGCCAAAATTCAGGCCCTTTCGCGAACATTTTTTTTTTCAGCCAAATAGTCACTTAGCACCGTTTTGCACTCACCCCTTCAATAGTCTCTGCCATAGGTCTGCAATGCGCACCAAGGGCTTTATTATAGAGACTATAGGTCTGCAATGCGTACAGAGAGAGACTATTGAAGGGGTGAGTGCAAAACGGTGCTAAGTGACTATTTGGCTGAAAAAAAAAATGTTCGCGAAAGGGCCTGAATTTTGGCATGTGGGTTTCGTTTCATCTGAGAAACATTGCTCTGAATTTTTTTTCGCTGGGTTGCTCTTCGTTGTCGAGATATTACGTATGCAAACAACCCTCAGTTTTCCAAGTGGCATCTTTTGGAGATCTATTGTTAAACGAAAAACAAAAGAAACCTTTTGTTTCGCTAAAGGATCAAGTGACTATAACACAATCGTTTTTCACTGCTGCTTCGTTAGCTCAAGTGAATAACGCGCCGAACGGAGCTGATTCGAATTTGTTTTGTCGTGACACTCGAGGGTTCAATTCGAAGTCGGTGAAATGTTCTCTTTTCTGTTCTGTTTTTCTTCTTCTTTCAAAAACCTTCTTCGTGTCTTTGTAACTGAATGGCCGTTTTGACTGGTAAGGATCTGGATATGTTTTTTTTAGCTGCCATTGTGACGTTGGCTTTTGGCGCGCAAAGCATCGATTACTTCGATAACACAAATTCAGAGCTTACCTGTTAATTAAGCAGTGTTTGCTGGTTATTTCCACCGATATTCGAAGCTTATTTGAGGAATATTTGCGACCACCTGGTAGGAGATTTGGCATCATTAAGCCTTTGATCCTCGATGAAAGTCACCAGCATGCCTCAAAGAACCGAGGCGTGTTTTTGTTCCGAGATGGCTAAAGTCCGCCGTTAACTTAGCCACTGAAGAACAAGTGAGCCAGGTGGTAGAGTCTAGAAAGGGTTCTTCTTCCAAAACAATGCATCCATCGCGGACTTAAAGCTCATTTGCTAAACTTCGGCATGTGTCAGTATTGGAAATTGGAACTGCTTTCTAGACTCTTAATATTTTCTTGAAATGGACGGCCTTAACATCCTCCGCTGCAAAAATTCCTGGGATATCCCATAATAATCTTTCAGACGTATACGTATCGTGTGTGCTAGCGTGATGCGTGACTCAGGCACGGCCGGGAGGGAACTGGCGAGAGAGGCTAGGCAGCAAAGTCGAAGACCTTCGATCTAAGCCATTTTTACGGGCCAAAGAGAAATCGCAGGTCGGTTAAATTCGCAAGCAAGCGTTCCGTGAGTGTGTATCGTGGTTTTCCAAGCAGATGTACTTTGAATTGCAATAGAATCGATCCCGCCGCGAAGAAAAAAGACAGACAACGCCTGATCGCAGGTTTAATTAACTATAGCAAGAAGAAAACTTCAGCTCAAATGTGAGTTTTGCTTTGTATTTCAGCCTTCCTTTGCTGATAAATTTTATGTTTCATGGGCTTTTTTTCTGCATGAGCAGCGTGTTAGCTTAAGGCTTGCTCTTTCTGTGTTGTCAGATATAATCATTTCCCGTAACGAGCTGAGTTTTTATTGTATTTATTTATTTCTTTCTTTATTTATTTATTTATTCCATTTTCACTGCATTAGTTTTGTACCAAAAAAGTAATTTCACGTAGAAACATTTCAATCACTGACGCAACCAATTTGCAAAACGTTGAACCTCTCTCTCTAGCCACTATTCATTGACTTTATTTAGGTATCGATTCGTGCAAGTCGAGATTGTTTCCCGCGGCCTAACACCGCTAACTCTAACGTGTCCTGACCTTAACTCTCGCCTAAACCGAAGCGCTAGCCCTAACCCTAAGCAATAACCCTAGGCCTGAATGTTAACTCTACGCTCGACCCATAATGTGCGGACCCCAAACGCTAACCTTCAACGTTAACCCTAGTTTCAAGCGGTAATTTGAGTGAAATTAACGTCTTTGCGGCCGCACGTTAACAAGAAATCAAAGTTTTAACGCTTTTTCTACCTGAAATGAACACTTTTTAAGGTTGCGCGTTGTAAAAGATCAATATTTTGCTTGATTTTAAGTGAAATTACCGTCTTTGCGGTCACGTGCTGACGTCACCACAAACTACAGTTTTTTGCATACGTAACATTTCGAAAACTAAGCAAACTTCAGCAAGAAAACATGCAGAGCATTCTTTAACGCACCTAATCAAAACTACATGCGAAATTTGGAGCGTTTCTGACAAAGTTAAATTTTGAGTAAAACACCTTCCGCCCTTTTTCCACCGAAGTCTTCAATTACAAAGACACGAAGAAGGTTTTTGAAAGAAGAACAAAAACAGAACAATAAAAAGAAAGATTTCACCGACCTCGAATTGAACCCTCGAGTGTCACGACAAAACAAATTCGAATCATCTCCGTTCGGCGCGTTATCCACTTGAGCTAACGAAACAGAGGTGAGAAGTGATTGCGTTATAGTGACTTCATGCTTTGGCGAAACAAAAGGTTTCTTTTGTTTTTCGTTTAACAATAGATCTCCAAAAGATACCGCTTGGAAAACTGAGGGTTGTTTGCATACGTAATATCTTGACAACGAAGAGCAACCCAGCGAAAACAAATTCAGAGCAATGTTTTTCAGGTAAAACGAAACCCATATGCCAAAATTCAGGCCCTTTCGCGAACATTTTTTTTTTCAGCCAAATAGTCACTTAGCACCGTTTTGCACTCACCCCTTCAATAGTCTCTGCCATAGGTCTGCAATGCGCACCAAGGGCTTTATTATAGAGACTATAGGTCTGCAATGCGTACAGAGAGAGACTATTGAAGGGGTGAGTGCAAAACGGTGCTAAGTGACTATTTGGCTGAAAAAAAAAATGTTCGCGAAAGGGCCTGAATTTTGGCATGTGGGTTTCGTTTCATCTGAGAAACATTGCTCTGAATTTTTTTTCGCTGGGTTGCTCTTCGTTGTCGAGATATTACGTATGCAAACAACCCTCAGTTTTCCAAGTGGCATCTTTTGGAGATCTATTGTTAAACGAAAAACAAAAGAAACCTTTTGTTTCGCTAAAGGATCAAGTGACTATAACACAATCGTTTTTCACTGCTGCTTCGTTAGCTCAAGTGAATAACGCGCCGAACGGAGCTGATTCGAATTTGTTTTGTCGTGACACTCGAGGGTTCAATTCGAAGTCGGTGAAATGTTCTCTTTTCTGTTCTGTTTTTCTTCTTCTTTCAAAAACCTTCTTCGTGTCTTTGTAACTGAATGGCCGTTTTGACTGGTAAGGATCTGGATATGTTTTTTTTAGCTGCCATTGTGACGTTGGCTTTTGGCGCGCAAAGCATCGATTACTTCGATAACACAAATTCAGAGCTTACCTGTTAATTAAGCAGTGTTTGCTGGTTATTTCCACCGATATTCGAAGCTTATTTGAGGAATATTTGCGACCACCTGGTAGGAGATTTGGCATCATTAAGCCTTTGATCCTCGATGAAAGTCACCAGCATGCCTCAAAGAACCGAGGCGTGTTTTTGTTCCGAGATGGCTAAAGTCCGCCGTTAACTTAGCCACTGAAGAACAAGTGAGCCAGGTGGTAGAGTCTAGAAAGGGTTCTTCTTCCAAAACAATGCATCCATCGCGGACTTAAAGCTCATTTGCTAAACTTCGGCATGTGTCAGTATTGGAAATTGGAACTGCTTTCTAGACTCTTAATATTTTCTTGAAATGGACGGCCTTAACATCCTCCGCTGCAAAAATTCCTGGGATATCCCATAATAATCTTTCAGACGTATACGTATCGTGTGTGCTAGCGTGATGCGTGACTCAGGCACGGCCGGGAGGGAACTGGCGAGAGAGGCTAGGCAGCAAAGTCGAAGACCTTCGATCTAAGCCATTTTTACGGGCCAAAGAGAAATCGCAGGTCGGTTAAATTCGCAAGCAAGCGTTCCGTGAGTGTGTATCGTGGTTTTCCAAGCAGATGTACTTTGAATTGCAATAGAATCGATCCCGCCGCGAAGAAAAAAGACAGACAACGCCTGATCGCAGGTTTAATTAACTATAGCAAGAAGAAAACTTCAGCTCAAATGTGAGTTTTGCTTTGTATTTCAGCCTTCCTTTGCTGATAAATTTTATGTTTCATGGGCTTTTTTTCTGCATGAGCAGCGTGTTAGCTTAAGGCTTGCTCTTTCTGTGTTGTCAGATATAATCATTTCCCGTAACGAGCTGAGTTTTTATTGTATTTATTTATTTCTTTCTTTATTTATTTATTTATTCCATTTTCACTGCATTAGTTTTGTACCAAAAAAGTAATTTCACGTAGAAACATTTCAATCACTGACGCAACCAATTTGCAAAACGTTGAACCTCTCTCTCTAGCCACTATTCATTGACTTTATTTAGGTATCGATTCGTGCAAGTCGAGATTGTTTCCCGCGGCCTAACACCGCTAACTCTAACGTGTCCTGACCTTAACTCTCGCCTAAACCGAAGCGCTAGCCCTAACCCTAAGCAATAACCCTAGGCCTGAATGTTAACTCTACGCTCGACCCATAATGTGCGGACCCCAAACGCTAACCTTCAACGTTAACCCTAGTTTCAAGCGGTAATTTGAGTGAAATTAACGTCTTTGCGGCCGCACGTTAACAAGAAATCAAAGTTTTAACGCTTTTTCTACCTGAAATGAACACTTTTTAAGGTTGCGCGTTGTAAAAGATCAATATTTTGCTTGATTTTAAGTGAAATTACCGTCTTTGCGGTCACGTGCTGACGTCACCACAAACTACAGTTTTTTGCATACGTAACATTTCGAAAACTAAGCAAACTTCAGCAAGAAAACATGCAGAGCATTCTTTAACGCACCTAATCAAAACTACATGCGAAATTTGGAGCGTTTCTGACAAAGTTAAATTTTGAGTAAAACACCTTCCGCCCTTTTTCCACCGAAGTCTTCAATTACAAAGACACGAAGAAGGTTTTTGAAAGAAGAACAAAAACAGAACAATAAAAAGAAAGATTTCACCGACCTCGAATTGAACCCTCGAGTGTCACGACAAAACAAATTCGAATCATCTCCGTTCGGCGCGTTATCCACTTGAGCTAACGAAACAGAGGTGAGAAGTGATTGCGTTATAGTGACTTCATGCTTTGGCGAAACAAAAGGTTTCTTTTGTTTTTCGTTTAACAATAGATCTCCAAAAGATACCGCTTGGAAAACTGAGGGTTGTTTGCATACGTAATATCTTGACAACGAAGAGCAACCCAGCGAAAACAAATTCAGAGCAATGTTTTTCAGGTAAAACGAAACCCATATGCCAAAATTCAGGCCCTTTCGCGAACATTTTTTTTTTCAGCCAAATAGTCACTTAGCACCGTTTTGCACTCACCCCTTCAATAGTCTCTGCCATAGGTCTGCAATGCGCACCAAGGGCTTTATTATAGAGACTATAGGTCTGCAATGCGTACAGAGAGAGACTATTGAAGGGGTGAGTGCAAAACGGTGCTAAGTGACTATTTGGCTGAAAAAAAAAATGTTCGCGAAAGGGCCTGAATTTTGGCATGTGGGTTTCGTTTCATCTGAGAAACATTGCTCTGAATTTTTTTTCGCTGGGTTGCTCTTCGTTGTCGAGATATTACGTATGCAAACAACCCTCAGTTTTCCAAGTGGCATCTTTTGGAGATCTATTGTTAAACGAAAAACAAAAGAAACCTTTTGTTTCGCTAAAGGATCAAGTGACTATAACACAATCGTTTTTCACTGCTGCTTCGTTAGCTCAAGTGAATAACGCGCCGAACGGAGCTGATTCGAATTTGTTTTGTCGTGACACTCGAGGGTTCAATTCGAAGTCGGTGAAATGTTCTCTTTTCTGTTCTGTTTTTCTTCTTCTTTCAAAAACCTTCTTCGTGTCTTTGTAACTGAATGGCCGTTTTGACTGGTAAGGATCTGGATATGTTTTTTTTAGCTGCCATTGTGACGTTGGCTTTTGGCGCGCAAAGCATCGATTACTTCGATAACACAAATTCAGAGCTTACCTGTTAATTAAGCAGTGTTTGCTGGTTATTTCCACCGATATTCGAAGCTTATTTGAGGAATATTTGCGACCACCTGGTAGGAGATTTGGCATCATTAAGCCTTTGATCCTCGATGAAAGTCACCAGCATGCCTCAAAGAACCGAGGCGTGTTTTTGTTCCGAGATGGCTAAAGTCCGCCGTTAACTTAGCCACTGAAGAACAAGTGAGCCAGGTGGTAGAGTCTAGAAAGGGTTCTTCTTCCAAAACAATGCATCCATCGCGGACTTAAAGCTCATTTGCTAAACTTCGGCATGTGTCAGTATTGGAAATTGGAACTGCTTTCTAGACTCTTAATATTTTCTTGAAATGGACGGCCTTAACATCCTCCGCTGCAAAAATTCCTGGGATATCCCATAATAATCTTTCAGACGTATACGTATCGTGTGTGCTAGCGTGATGCGTGACTCAGGCACGGCCGGGAGGGAACTGGCGAGAGAGGCTAGGCAGCAAAGTCGAAGACCTTCGATCTAAGCCATTTTTACGGGCCAAAGAGAAATCGCAGGTCGGTTAAATTCGCAAGCAAGCGTTCCGTGAGTGTGTATCGTGGTTTTCCAAGCAGATGTACTTTGAATTGCAATAGAATCGATCCCGCCGCGAAGAAAAAAGACAGACAACGCCTGATCGCAGGTTTAATTAACTATAGCAAGAAGAAAACTTCAGCTCAAATGTGAGTTTTGCTTTGTATTTCAGCCTTCCTTTGCTGATAAATTTTATGTTTCATGGGCTTTTTTTCTGCATGAGCAGCGTGTTAGCTTAAGGCTTGCTCTTTCTGTGTTGTCAGATATAATCATTTCCCGTAACGAGCTGAGTTTTTATTGTATTTATTTATTTCTTTCTTTATTTATTTATTTATTCCATTTTCACTGCATTAGTTTTGTACCAAAAAAGTAATTTCACGTAGAAACATTTCAATCACTGACGCAACCAATTTGCAAAACGTTGAACCTCTCTCTCTAGCCACTATTCATTGACTTTATTTAGGTATCGATTCGTGCAAGTCGAGATTGTTTCCCGCGGCCTAACACCGCTAACTCTAACGTGTCCTGACCTTAACTCTCGCCTAAACCGAAGCGCTAGCCCTAACCCTAAGCAATAACCCTAGGCCTGAATGTTAACTCTACGCTCGACCCATAATGTGCGGACCCCAAACGCTAACCTTCAACGTTAACCCTAGTTTCAAGCGGTAATTTGAGTGAAATTAACGTCTTTGCGGCCGCACGTTAACAAGAAATCAAAGTTTTAACGCTTTTTCTACCTGAAATGAACACTTTTTAAGGTTGCGCGTTGTAAAAGATCAATATTTTGCTTGATTTTAAGTGAAATTACCGTCTTTGCGGTCACGTGCTGACGTCACCACAAACTACAGTTTTTTGCATACGTAACATTTCGAAAACTAAGCAAACTTCAGCAAGAAAACATGCAGAGCATTCTTTAACGCACCTAATCAAAACTACATGCGAAATTTGGAGCGTTTCTGACAAAGTTAAATTTTGAGTAAAACACCTTCCGCCCTTTTTCCACCGAAGTCTTCAATTACAAAGACACGAAGAAGGTTTTTGAAAGAAGAACAAAAACAGAACAATAAAAAGAAAGATTTCACCGACCTCGAATTGAACCCTCGAGTGTCACGACAAAACAAATTCGAATCATCTCCGTTCGGCGCGTTATCCACTTGAGCTAACGAAACAGAGGTGAGAAGTGATTGCGTTATAGTGACTTCATGCTTTGGCGAAACAAAAGGTTTCTTTTGTTTTTCGTTTAACAATAGATCTCCAAAAGATACCGCTTGGAAAACTGAGGGTTGTTTGCATACGTAATATCTTGACAACGAAGAGCAACCCAGCGAAAACAAATTCAGAGCAATGTTTCTCAGGTAAAACGAAACCCATATGCCAAAATTCAGGCCCTTTCGCGAACATTTTTTTTTTCAGCCAAATAGTCACTTAGCACCGTTTTGCACTCACCCCTTCAATAGTCTCTGCCATAGGTCTGCAATGCGCACCAAGGGCTTTATTATAGAGACTATAGGTCTGCAATGCGTACAGAGAGAGACTATTGAAGGGGTGAGTGCAAAACGGTGCTAAGTGACTATTTGGCTGAAAAAAAAAATGTTCGCGAAAGGGCCTGAATTTTGGCATGTGGGTTTCGTTTCATCTGAGAAACATTGCTCTGAATTTTTTTTCGCTGGGTTGCTCTTCGTTGTCGAGATATTACGTATGCAAACAACCCTCAGTTTTCCAAGTGGCATCTTTTGGAGATCTATTGTTAAACGAAAAACAAAAGAAACCTTTTGTTTCGCTAAAGGATCAAGTGACTATAACACAATCGTTTTTCACTGCTGCTTCGTTAGCTCAAGTGAATAACGCGCCGAACGGAGCTGATTCGAATTTGTTTTGTCGTGACACTCGAGGGTTCAATTCGAAGTCGGTGAAATGTTCTCTTTTCTGTTCTGTTTTTCTTCTTCTTTCAAAAACCTTCTTCGTGTCTTTGTAACTGAATGGCCGTTTTGACTGGTAAGGATCTGGATATGTTTTTTTTAGCTGCCATTGTGACGTTGGCTTTTGGCGCGCAAAGCATCGATTACTTCGATAACACAAATTCAGAGCTTACCTGTTAATTAAGCAGTGTTTGCTGGTTATTTCCACCGATATTCGAAGCTTATTTGAGGAATATTTGCGACCACCTGGTAGGAGATTTGGCATCATTAAGCCTTTGATCCTCGATGAAAGTCACCAGCATGCCTCAAAGAACCGAGGCGTGTTTTTGTTCCGAGATGGCTAAAGTCCGCCGTTAACTTAGCCACTGAAGAACAAGTGAGCCAGGTGGTAGAGTCTAGAAAGGGTTCTTCTTCCAAAACAATGCATCCATCGCGGACTTAAAGCTCATTTGCTAAACTTCGGCATGTGTCAGTATTGGAAATTGGAACTGCTTTCTAGACTCTTAATATTTTCTTGAAATGGACGGCCTTAACATCCTCCGCTGCAAAAATTCCTGGGATATCCCATAATAATCTTTCAGACGTATACGTATCGTGTGTGCTAGCGTGATGCGTGACTCAGGCACGGCCGGGAGGGAACTGGCGAGAGAGGCTAGGCAGCAAAGTCGAAGACCTTCGATCTAAGCCATTTTTACGGGCCAAAGAGAAATCGCAGGTCGGTTAAATTCGCAAGCAAGCGTTCCGTGAGTGTGTATCGTGGTTTTCCAAGCAGATGTACTTTGAATTGCAATAGAATCGATCCCGCCGCGAAGAAAAAAGACAGACAACGCCTGATCGCAGGTTTAATTAACTATAGCAAGAAGAAAACTTCAGCTCAAATGTGAGTTTTGCTTTGTATTTCAGCCTTCCTTTGCTGATAAATTTTATGTTTCATGGGCTTTTTTTCTGCATGAGCAGCGTGTTAGCTTAAGGCTTGCTCTTTCTGTGTTGTCAGATATAATCATTTCCCGTAACGAGCTGAGTTTTTATTGTATTTATTTATTTCTTTCTTTATTTATTTATTCCATTTTCACTGCATTAGTTTTGTACCAAAAAAGTAATTTCACGTAGAAACATTTCAATCACTGACGCAACCAATTTGCAAAACGTTGAACCTCTCTCTCTAGCCACTATTCATTGACTTTATTTAGGTATCGATTCGTGCAAGTCGAGATTGTTTCCCGCGGCCTAACACCGCTAACTCTAACGTGTCCTGACCTTAACTCTCGCCTAAACCGAAGCGCTAGCCCTAACCCTAAGCAATAACCCTAGGCCTGAATGTTAACTCTACGCTCGACCCATAATGTGCGGACCCCAAACGCTAACCTTCAACGTTAACCCTAGTTTCAAGCGGTAATTTGAGTGAAATTAACGTCTTTGCGGCCGCACGTTAACAAGAAATCAAAGTTTTAACGCTTTTTCTACCTGAAATGAACACTTTTTAAGGTTGCGCGTTGTAAAAGATCAATATTTTGCTTGATTTTAAGTGAAATTACCGTCTTTGCGGTCACGTGCTGACGTCACCACAAACTACAGTTTTTTGCATACGTAACATTTCGAAAACTAAGCAAACTTCAGCAAGAAAACATGCAGAGCATTCTTTAACGCACCTAATCAAAACTACATGCGAAATTTGGAGCGTTTCTGACAAAGTTAAATTTTGAGTAAAACACCTTCCGCCCTTTTTCCACCGAAGTCTTCAATTACAAAGACACGAAGAAGGTTTTTGAAAGAAGAACAAAAACAGAACAATAAAAAGAAAGATTTCACCGACCTCGAATTGAACCCTCGAGTGTCACGACAAAACAAATTCGAATCATCTCCGTTCGGCGCGTTATCCACTTGAGCTAACGAAACAGAGGTGAGAAGTGATTGCGTTATAGTGACTTCATGCTTTGGCGAAACAAAAGGTTTCTTTTGTTTTTCGTTTAACAATAGATCTCCAAAAGATACCGCTTGGAAAACTGAGGGTTGTTTGCATACGTAATATCTTGACAACGAAGAGCAACCCAGCGAAAACAAATTCAGAGCAATGTTTCTCAGGTAAAACGAAACCCATATGCCAAAATTCAGGCCCTTTCGCGAACATTTTTTTTTTCAGCCAAATAGTCACTTAGCACCGTTTTGCACTCACCCCTTCAATTGATATACAGTTAATATGATGTAATACTGTGTAACTGACCTGAACAAGAGGCAAAAGAAATGTTGTTTCTACCGGGAGCTGTTTGTTGTCCAGGTCTCAATTTTACTGTGATGCGGTCTGCTTTAAAGTTCTCTGGGCCATACTTTGACAGTTCATCATTACACTCCTGCAGTGAACCAATTTCGTAGGCCAGAAGACCAACACTTTTCAAAATTTGCTCCGTATTCCGCATCTCACAGTGCAAAGCACAAAGACACAGAGAAGACAAATCCTCGTCAAGTAGACATGTCAGGTCATCTCTCAATCCTTTAAAGCTGAAAACAGGTATAAAGATCACTGCCATACATGTATATCAATCAAAAGAAACTAATCCAAAAAAAAAAAACAGGAAAGAGGGAAAGCAAAAGTAAAACCTACTGGTATTTTATTCATATCATGCAAAATGAAGCAGACAAAGAAACTTTAACACTTGCTAGGCCAGGTTCTCATAATTTTCATCCTAATTGCCACAAGGGTACTCTGGTTTAAATTCCTCTCTCCACACAAATGTGCATTACTAAAATTACAAATAAGTCTTGACAGTGAATAAGAGAACTAATCTGTGGATTTCCACCACAAATCACATTGTATCTTGTTATTTTATTAGTTACCTGCCAATGTTTGCTTTCACTTGAAGGAAATGCTCAAGACAAACCTCATGCCTTCCTAAATCGCAATCACAAGCCTAGGAAATAACATTAACATTGTTAATAGCATTAACCAGAATTGAACAGAGCCGCCATTACCTTTCATGCAGTAAGGCTACACAAAGAAAGGAGGTGGTCAAATACTCAAGATAGCCTTCATTGGCTGTTGCCATTTAGTCATTTTTTCAAACATTGAAAAGCCAGCAATCTCCATTGCAGTAGTCAGTAATAATAGCTGGTTGTCAGCAACTTATCATGATAGCTGCATGGAAATGTTAATGTACCTAGTCACAGTAGTGACTACTCAGGGTCTGGCTTTTAGTCAAACATATTGAATGCATGTTTAACTCAACCATACAATTTTAAGAGATTAGGTCCATTGTCTGCAAATGTCTTCACAAATTGGGATGCACAGACATCCCTGAGCTACTTGCTGTCATCACCTGAGTTGTTACATAATAAATGCCAAGAGTGTCTTGCTCCAAAGATTTATTGTTTTAGGATTTCCACTTGACAACTATCAGTTTTGCATATTTACTAAACAATAATAATAAAATATTGCCTGTTTTATAATGGTAAAATAACCTTACCCTTAATGCCATACAAAAAATGCAAAACTCAACAGCTAGGCCTTGCCCTCCAAGGATGAAGTCTTCATCCTCCAGTCTTGCCAGTACATGTATTAGCAGTAAACCCTTGTAGTCTAGAGTTACTATAAAATAAAATAAACATTATGCTTACTTTTAACATTTTTAAAGCTCTTTTTTGCTCATGAGAAAATTCGTGGAAAACAAATACTAGACTGTTCCCCAAGACAAATTGCAAAGAAACCAAAGGCTTCAAAAGCCACAATTTAATTTAAGGAGCCAAGGTAAAAAAAATTCCTCAAATGCCCTGGGCTACTTTCTGTTCTTCTTTTGCACTCATTAATTTCACATTCTTTTTTTGTTATTACTGTTTCTATGTCCCACAGGATGGTTATAATCAACTTTTACCTCCACTGAATAGCATTGGCAGAGGCAGTTTTCTTACATTCACATCTATTTCACATAATCATGGACATGTCACACACCTGTGATTGTCAATGTTGAAATTGCAATTGGGTGGGAGAAATTTCAGTAAGATTGGGTCATATTATCAACTTAAAATGATTGACATCCCACATAGTTAGTTGCAAACTACAATATGTAAAACTAAACGATATATATACCTTTGAATCACACACAATAGTGCTTGCCATCAACCAAAATCCCATTCCTTTTAATTTCTTCTTTCCGTTTGTTGAGATTAACAAAAAGGTTTCTCAGATCCTTCCTGGAAAATAAATATAAAAAAAGGCATCAAGCTTAATTTACTAACAATAACAAGGGTATGCATAAGACTTCATAATCACTTACTAAGGGTAAGTTTGGACACACATCTATTAGTTATCAATACAGAAAACAACTGTCTAAAATTCATGAGCACTGAGATTGTTTTTTTTAAGCTTGTTGGATTTGGATTTGCAGCAGCAATTCAGATTGTTTTTGCTCTTTCTAACTTTGTGTTTTACGTCACAATTGACCAAGTTAACTCAATCGACCACTAGTGTATTCTAAGCTGTTTAGTCACAACAATTTTACCTGGATCAGAAACACTGTGGCAGATGTCAATAGTTTTCAACTAGTATTTAGCTAGCTGCCGGTACTTATTGTAATGTACATTCAGGCAGAAGTCCAGAAGTTAGTATCTCTGTCTGTTCTCTGATAGTGACAGAAATGTGACAAAACAAGATAAGAATGAAGAAATATGCCACTTGGCATGTACTCCTTTCTTCACATAATATTTTTGCATCATCTATGCATTATTACAGTATGGTTGCAGAGCCAAATAAAATCTATTTGTTAAATATATAGGATATAAAAAAATAATAATTACTGACAAACCTCTTTTCTTTACAATTGGCTATAGCCAGAGGATAGACAGATTTAGCGCTTTGAGAAGATCAATGTTTTGCATCAAGGGGAACAACACCAACTGTCACTTGATCCTTACCTAAAATATGAAAAAGCATTTCACATAAATAAATTCTTGGAAGAACACTGAATGCTGGCATAATAAAAGTAGCATGGCATGAACTATATATAGAGGAGGAACAATTTAATGAACATAGCATTTTGGTATTATTTTTGTGAAACACACAGGAAATTGAAGTACACAACATTGTTCCAAACGGACATCTTTATAAAGTTTTTCAGTTAATAATGCTTGGCCTGTCATAACCATTATTTAAAACAAACTGAATTATTTAGAAATTAAAATATCACGAATGGCAAAAAATGACAATGATTTTAATATTACTTACTTATTAATATATTTCTTTCTGTGCACTTACCAAAGAAAGGGCGTCCATCAATCTTTAGATTAAAGACAATGTCATCAGAGAGCGAACCGTGCAGGCGCATTTCCCTGATGACCCAAATGGTGACACTCTTGACGTTGACCTCGTACTCAGGAACTTGGGCCCAAATTTGTTTCCAAACTGATCTTGGGTTAAAATAGGACCACAAAAGAGAGCAATACCAGTAGTATTCAGTCTTTTCTTTTCCATTTTCTAGTCTTAAAAGTTGATACCACATGAAATGGCGGAGAGAGTGTCTTGTGTGGCAGTTGTTTGTCTCAGTTATTAGATTAATGCTTAAGAACTTGAACTGCTTTTGTCACGAAAATGAAATCTTTTATGAATCTTAAATGTTTGCTGTAGTGGAAACATGACCTAAGAAAGCACATTTTATCCTGGATCTGACCACAACAATAGTTCAATACATTTGACAAGGTAAGTTATTCTGTAGGGGGAAAATTACGTTTGTACATGCATAATCATGCAAGGGAAAACTGGAGAATAAATTCTGCACATTAATCGAAGGGGTAGGAAGAAAAACTATATGACACCAAATGTTTTGCTGAGAATGAATCCCATTACTTTACCAAGAGCCACCACTGCATATGAAAAAGGAACAGCTACAATGTAAGTTAAGTTATATATGGCAAGTATAAATATTGTCATCAATAGGACTAGCAAATTTTTATGGATGCCCCATTATGACATCTGATTTACTTTAGACATTTGAGAGGCAAAGCTACATGTATCAGTAAGTTTCACTGTGTGCTTGTCTTATCAGTTACATGTAACTTACGATTGAAAAGAGATACAACTTGAGCTTTGATGTTGAGCGTATAGAAGTAAGCCTTTTTGTTTTTCTCTTGCTGATCTGAAAAGCGTTTCCTGTAGGTAAGAGATGAAATATCTGTAATTAGTATCACCCATTCCAACTAGTGGACAAATGCAAATCCTGCATTTTAATTAGCTACCCTGCAAGAGGACTATCGGTAATACATGTAGTCCTCAAGAAGCAAAATTGGTGCAATCAAGCGTGACTCTTTCTTTTGCTTTATTCCCAAACAAAGAGTCCTTCAACTTGCAGTTGTTAACTTTATTATTGCCTTTTCTGTACGACTAGTTGAGTGATACTAAAACAATAATTAAACCCTTCACCCTCGAGGGCCACAAGGCAATGGCCCATTCAGCTTCACCTCATGAGCTACTGACCCGTAGCCCGCAAGGGTTACGGGTCTATTGTTAACTACTGGTAGTCTTTTAACTGTTGTAGCTTTTAGCACTAGACGGGGACTACAGACGAATTTACACAATTTTCTAGCAATCCTTCATCGATAAATCTCCATTAAGTGGGCTTCAAACGATGAAACCAATTTGAGCAAATATATTGAAATTGTTTGAAAAGTCTCAGAGCCAGGACAACATTGATCACTGCTAAAATGTATGTAGGGCAATTGCTAGTACAGTACAGTATGTGGCTTCACTTTTGACTTCCACCCTTAGAATATGACTGGTTGTAATTAATCACTGATAATGAAGTTAATTGAAAAACTATTAGGTATGTGATAATTACCCATTGCAAGATGCAGCAGTACAGTCTACTTCCTCTCCCTCAAATAACTTTTTGCACTTGTGGCAATAGTCGTGTTCAATAACCTCGAATTCATCTCCCTCTGTTTGAGTAAATACCTTCTTGAGGTAATCTACCGAATTGGCACCTTCATTCACATCTGGCATGTGCATTTTTAGAAGTTTTAGAACAGTTCTGAACTGCTGGTTTGAGGCACAGGTCCCAACAGCCCAGGCCATTGTGGCTATGTAACTTTCCATTCTAGTTATTTGGGAGACAGTCTCATGGTCACTGGGTGGTATTTTCCAGACTGGTCTCTTGAACTCAGGATGTACTGAATCTGTCAATAACTGTGCATTACTGGATGAAAACAATACCATGTCAACATAAGTAACCAGATAGATTAAACAAATGAGTTTCAATCAAAAGAAGCTTTGATAGAAATATTTCAATTCTAAAACTCTGGATGCTCAAAGATATCCCTGACGTCACCTATTGTTATTAATATGCCAACCAGAGAACTATTGGCTGCCGAAACAAAGAATTGTTTTGTTTGACGTTTTGAACATTTAATAACAAAAACAATGTTTGTAAACAAATATCTTCCCTATATGAAACAAGCCAAATGTAGGAATGCTGGTCGTTTTGCCATTGTATGTCAGTTTGCCAACATCTAACTGCCGCAAATCAGCTGCAGTCATATCGCTCAGTATAATATTTTGCTTTTCGAGGAGTGACGAAAACTAACCTGCGATCAAATGCTTTTTTTGCTAGCAAAAGCGGGACTTTCATTTGGAAAAAGCCTGATCACAAACTAAAACCCAAGAATGAACACAACCTTTTTGGCTCATTTTATTCCAATAATACCTTCTATTCACGAAAGTTAAAACACAAGCGCTAATTCCCTATTTTTATTACGCTCTTCTTTCGCTCCCTGTGGTCTGAATGCCTGTCAATAGTACCTTTATTTAGTACAGACCAAAGTAGCTAACTGGTACGGTGTCCAGCAGTGAAGAGTTATCTGTCGTGAAAGTTTAGAATCGAATTTCTAATTGATTCGATAAAATCTGTCAAGCGGTGACGTGTGAATGATACGTTACATTCGTTTGCCAAGGTCTCCGAAGCATCGTATTGCGCGATCCATCAACGCTTGTATTGTATTATATTGTGTAATCGGGTAACTTTCGTGTACCCATGGCCGCCAGAAAGAACCAGTTGCTAAGGCTTGAGGGTTCTCATGATAGCAAACAATGATGAAAGGCTGATACTACATGAAAAGCTATGAAGTCATGATTCAGCGATAAGGTACAAATGTAACTGCTGACAGACACAAACTGTTGCGGCAGCGACATTATATTCTGGATTTTTCCAATTGTCCCTTGTCACGCGTTTTGCATGTGGCATTGGCCAATTGGCAATCTCACACCATCTTAGTGAGTATATGGATATCAGTCGACCACCTGAATACTTCATTAATCATAGCTTGCTACACTGTGCTGACGAAACCCATTATATACCATTTTTCATGTAACAGGCAACCCTTTCACAT